>JALJCO010007733.1:0-600000 GCA_023101725.1 Atherinomorus stipes | reverse complement strand
AATGGATTAGCTTAGTCAGAGTAAAATCGTGTTTATGTGACGTGGTGTTCAGGTGTAAAAAGTATCTTCAAAGCAATGAGGACAAATGCAGTCTTTTATATTTGTGTACTCGCACAATTGGCCAAATGCTAATTCTTGGTAGTCAAATGTTTCTATCTAACTAGCTTCAGTGTGTGTCCAAATGTTAGGAAACCCTCCCAACAGCTTCCCCTGTTTTTCATTAAAATTTAAAAGATCTGCATGAGGAAGAGCCCTGGGAACACCGAGACCTGCGGCTGCCTGTCACACACAGGGCTGCCATGCTTGTTGTCCCAGCAGGCATGAGAGGGAACACCTGAAGAGGAGGGGATGTCACAGGATGGTGGATGGATGTTTTAACCTGCGGTGACTCAGCTAGCTTCAGTGGAGCTGCAAGGACCAAAGCAGTAACGCAGTGCTTCGCTGCTCAAGGCCCTCGACAAAGTCTGTGACGTTCAGTTCTGGTGCAGATGCAGGGCTACGTGAGCCAGCTGCTCTCAGACGATGCGTTGGCAGGTAGCAGGTTATAAATCTGTGTTTATACTACTTTGTGTTAAAATAAATTCAGGCTGATGAGAGGTTTAAAATTGCACACCGCTCTAGATGACTAGGGGCAAGTCATCGCCCTGTGCTTGTATTGTCGTTGGATTTATAAGCTACCGTAAATATTTGAAAAGGGTCATCTGGGAGTCGTTGCAGTGATGCCAGAGATGCCTTGGGCTCTTCAGTGTTTACTTTATAAACTTTAACACCTATAGCTTGTGACTGCTTTGAGAAGACTCACAGTCAAATAGGAGTAGATAGTTGTGTATTTTCACAGAAAATACACAACTTTTTCCTTTCTATTTTTCTTTAAATAAAATACTTCACCTGGCACTTTTAACATGGCTAAACAGCACTGTGTGTTTTGTAGGACAGCTTTAAAATTGTTCCTGATCAACATTAACAATGAGCGTACAAGCTTATGGCTAAATTTAGGCAGGGCTGAAGCACTTGCTCAGGTGTTTGTGGTGTTTGCAGAGTCAAATTCAAAACTGCAAGAGTAAATGTTTGACTTAGATTAGCTAGGTTGACCTAAACCTGACCGCAAATGAATGCTAATGCAGTGACATTTTGGTTGGACCTGCCAATGAACGCTTTTTAAAGAAGTTTAGTGCATCAGCTGAAGGTTAGTGATGTTTTAGGGCTTTTCTTTTGTGTGTGTGTGTGTGTTGCTTTAAAGTGTCTAAAAATAGTGACAGTCGCACAGTTTTGTGATCTTTAGAAGGAAGGATGATGCTTGTGCTTTTGTAAAGATGGATGAAGCTAGTGGTAGCTATTGTGTTGTATTGCCGGTCTTTGTTGTAAATCAGACTTTTCATGGTTGTTTCAGTCCTTTTTATTTCTCCACATAGCCACAGAATTGGTTCTTGTTATGTCAGGGAATCTCAGGAGTTGCTAATTACCATAAAATCAAACTCACAGTTTCATTTTATTTATTTATCGAGGAAAAAAAGCAGTAATTTCTTCCCATGGTCTACAACATAAACAACAAATTGGCACTCACCTAAACGTCAAAGTTTGTGAGACCCTTCAAGCTACCACTAAATAAGCCTGTTGATTCAATTGGCCAATTTTACTGAGATGTTCAGTGGTGATATAGAACAATCAACACTGTGTGCTGTGCTACAGTTCAATATTAAAGACTCTGGGCAGAGAAATGAGGTGTGTCATATCTTAGTGATCCCATTGTTGCTGTCAAAATTGATTAATGCTTTAATTCACTCATCTCTGCTGTTTGCACTGAAAGATACACCATCTTCCTTAAAGAACCTAAGCCAAGGATATCCTCTATCCCTCTGTTGGTTCCCCACTCAAAAGTTGGATATGGATCTGTTACTCAAGCTTGTGTGTCATCTGTTTTTTAAGCATCTTCTTGGACCAGATCTAAAGAAATGATTTTTGTCTCTTCTTTCCACAGATCCAAAATGACTTTCACTAAATGGCCACACGTCAGAGCTTAGCGCTGACCCACCGAAGAGTGCTCCAAGAACATGAAAACAAGCAGCCTTTAAGCCTGAAAGGATTCCTCTTCTCTGTGCTAAGAGTCTGCTAACTGTGTAAGGACCACTGGGAGTACAAGAATCCAGTCAAGGACACGTTCACCCCCCCTCAGCCTGCAGAAAGATGGGAGTGAAAAAATAAAGCTCTGTGGAGTCGAGAGGCACTTAATGAACTCTGAGGAATCTTAAAACAAACTGTGTGCATTTGACTGTGTGTAAGAATCAGGCAGCCATGTGCACGTTAGCTGCAACCATCCACTGTTTTCTTGCTGCTGTGCTGCTATTGGTTAGTTGCCTCCATTTAGTGACTACAACCGAGGATGATGTCACACCCCGCATCAGCTTCTCATACAGTAAGTAAAAATGATCACCCATCACGCTTCTGTCCAGACACCGTTTGTAGTTTGTTTTCTTTTGGTGATATCGTCAACCCCTCTCACAGTCATTAATGTCCAAACACAGCTGAACTTTGTAGGCAGGAACAGCAAGCTTATCTGGCTCAAGACTTTTCTAAAATCTCAAGGTGTTTACCTTCAAATTTTGCATCATAAATGAAGGTGCAAATGTCTTTGTCCTGAACATCTGAAAAGCTAAAAAGGAAAATTTACTCATCTGAAAAAGCTGCTACAGCAGCTCCGCTAGACGGAACATAATCATCAAAACAAAACAAACTTCTGTGTCAGAATCATACAGATGTACCAAAAATCCCACTCAGGAGAAGACATTTTGCCAGGTGTTAACTAAAGGGGGCCATAGTTTACAAAATGCCCAGTTCCACACAAAAATTAGAGCAGTCAGCTGCGTATAGAGAAAATTCAGCAAACACTTTCAACAAGTGTGAAGTAAAGATGCATGCATGTAGATGTTGCAAGTACCCACAGGCCCTTGTGCATACATACTAATTTAAAAAGACAAAAACACTACAAACACTTCTCATAGTTATATGCAATTACACGTTTTGCCCCCTGAGGGTCTTTTTTTCAGGATTAGCTGTCATTTTGCTCAAGATATGTCACCTGCGTTGTTTTTTCACCTGGAGCTCTGACAGAACAAATTGAGTGGAAAAATGAGTATGGATGGTCTGACATGTGACTCATTGGAGTCAAATGAATCGCAACTATGATGAACCTTGAAATTTTTCTGCTGCTTCAAACATTCACTAGAGCTTGGTTCTTCCTCCTTTTTTGCTTTTTGCTGGTTGGATAGAAGATCTTGGGGGACCTCATTTCATCACTGATTATTCCCTCACTATTTACTGCAGCTCAACCTACTGTATTACTATAATTATGGATTAAGTTTTTATAATTTAAAACATGTTGCTGTTCCTCAATATTTGTTCAGCTGATGGCTTTTTGTTAATTGATTGTGGGAGCTTATGATAAATGAGGAAGCTGTCTGGATGAGGAGAGCCTTTCTAAACGCTTGTTATCTGCACCATAGCTGTTGCTACACGCCGCTCTAGATAGCAAACAGGTTGCTCCTTTAAACGTTTACTCCCTGCTCCTTACAATGTGTGTCTGTTCTCATCCAGCAAAATAAGCAGATCAGTAATATACCAGATTACAGGGCATGTTTTCTCACTTTTCTGCCAGCTTAGTGAGGCATTACAACTCATAACCAACAACAACCCTTTACATACTCGAACAATTTCATTTATTTCTTAAAGGGCCAAATGCATTCAGTTGAGTCAAATCTGGTTCTCCACAAATTAAGTGTTTTTCACTCGCTTTGTTTTACTCCACACAGTATGCAAAACCAAATTTTCATATTTTTTGACACCAACTCTTAACGATTTAGGTTGTTAGCTGGAGAGGACAAATAGCAAATACCTTTATAATGTGGTGTAGAAGATCTTATTTAAATGTCCCCGAACCTGCAGCATCACTGACTTGCTAAACATTTAATAAACTAAGCTCATTTCAACCTGCACCACTGATATAACACATGCAGAGAAGGTCCCTTCTTTAAACCTCAAGTTTTAGTTAGTGTTGTTTTGGAAGAAGGAGGGGAACCAGGCAGTTTTCTTGAGAGAAGACCCTTGCCCTTTTCCTGGAAAGGCGTCGCTTTCTTTTTTTGTTCCCCCCTTCCCTCCTCTCTCACTCCTTCCTTCTTTCCTAATGAGCAGGCTAATCTCTCGTGTAGTGAGTGGAGGTTTTTTGTGGTTGCTGCAGTGGGAGAGCTTGTCTGCTTTTCATTATGGCTCTTGGGCTGAGAGGCAGCACAAAGGATCATGGACTTGAGGCAAAAAGTGTTGGTGAGGAGCAAGTTGTCAGAAATTTCTCAGGCAGCATGTTGCTTTCCTTCTCCAGAAATGCCACAAAGAGATGGAGGAGGTTGTTCTGGTTTTCTTTCATTTGGGGGAAAAAAAAAACAAATTCAGATTTTGATATTTTAAAGTTTTTACACACGTGCATGACTTGAATAGCATTTTTATTGTGCTGTGAATCCTGCTCCAATTTTGATATTTTTAGAAGCATCTTCCATACTGTAGCTGCCTTGATGGATGAAGAAATTGATAATGTTTTCCATATGTCCGTTGAATGTAACATGCTAACAGTGGTGCCTGGCTCGATCCTCTTTAGTTACAAATATATGCAAACCCATTGTGTAAAATTGCAAAACATTTTTGTTACTTTTCAACTTGTACTGTTAAAAAAAACAAAAAAAACAGGGAAGATATATCCTCCAAAGGAAAATGGTTTCCTTGATAATTGGAGGGTGAACGCTCTAGCACAAGACCTTCCTGCTCTGCCTGCAGCAGGAACAGGTAGCCAGAAGTTTTTTTGTTGTTGTTGTGTTTTTTTTTTTTTTTTTTTTTACTTGGTGTTTTCTTGAAGGGAAAGTGGATCTTAAAATGTTTGTGTTGCAACAAAAGCACTCTGGTAGCACTGTAAATCAAGAAGCTCTTTTGCTATTCATACTGATTTAATGTGTGTAGAGGGAAGGAGCTGATGTTGGGGGAGTGTTTATAGGCCATTCGCCAAAGATAGAAAAACGTGCTGGATAGATGTGCTTGATGTGGCTCCACAGTACAAGAGGATGTTGATATTTTTGAATGTGAGAAATGACTTAAAGGTGATGGGTCCAACTTTTTCATCAAACAATTAAAAAAAAATTAAGCATCCACATAGCATCTAGAGTGGTGCGGAATAAAAGTATAAATTTTATCCAAAAATGTTTTTATAGCATATAATTGTATTAATTTCCATACCAATGTGGGGATTCTTCACTGTTGCCATTAGCCCTGGAGTTGCTAGCTCGATTGCTCTGTGTTTCCTTGCCATTTTTCAAGTTTAATGCCTTTTAAGGCATCATCATTTGTTCATTAGTACTTTTGAATAGGGTTGCACCGATTGTGAAAGTCTGGGCCGATACCGATACCGATGTTTAACATAACAACTTGGCCGATGTTTTCTGTTTTTATTTATTACTTCCTTTGTGCCACAGAAATTTAGAAGTCTTTCAGCTCTTTATCAGTCTATCCTTGAATGGGCACAAATTCAATCAGACCAATTTATGAAACAGAAACAACCTTTAATGTCACTTTGTGGTTGACATTAGTTATAACAAGCTCTTTTCTGAAAACTTTTCATAAACCTGGGACTGATAATCACTAAAAAGAATGCTTCAGTATATTGCCCAACAAAATTGAATGGTTTTAGCCTAATAAACAAAAACATACTCAGTGAGAAGATTATTTTCATGGCCCAATAAAAAATATTTGTGGAGCATGTACTGCAAACTGCGTAACGCTGATCTTTTTCTGAAACGGTAAAATATTGCCACACGACCGCCGCCATCTTCGTTTCTCTACTGAGGAAAGTGCGTGGATGCCTTCTACCAGTATCTCCCCCCACCCGCCCAAAAAAGAGGGGGGAAAAAGAATTTTTCTTAAGAACAGTGTTGATGACATATGTAAATCTATATATATATAGCCTATATGATAATCGGCCACTGCCATCGGTGAATTTCATTTCTATTGGCCGATGGCAGTTAACAAGGCAAACATCGGCCGATACCGATGTCCAGCTGATGCATCGGTGCATCCCTACTTTTGAAGAATATGCCCATTTTTTGTTAGAAGTACAAAGACTATAGGCCTGGCTGGGCCCCACCTGACAGAGCCCTGAGCCCCACCAGGGGGGCCCGCCCCCCAGTTTGAGAACCACTGGGTTAGCCGGTTCTATAATGTTGCTAATACTAATTTAGTGAGCGAGTGTTAGGGTGCCACCTACTGGTGGGGAGGAATTAAACTTGTAGCTATCACCTTTGATTTGGGAAGAAAACTCCAGGTTACCACATACATTTAGTGTTCTTACCCAAGCTGAAGCAACATTTTGCAGTAATGAGTGTATTTTGTGATGGGCAGATACAATGGTTGTAGCAGTTGTTAATGTTGAGGAACAAGATGTTAACCTTATCAAAGTCTTGACTAGAAATGTTAATGTTTATCGATGAGTTAGATGCAAATTTAATTTCACTCTAGATTTGAGAGCTCTAATTTTTAGAGAGTTTGTTGATTTACCAACATCTCTGAATTCTGAACAATAAATATTATTCTTAAAGAAAACAAAAAAACAAAGTGGAGTAAGGAGAAGAAATTGTGCTTCAACTTGTGATTCCTTGAGGGAAAGCCTTGCCCAACTTGTATGTTTGTTAAAAAAAAAAAAAAAAAAAAAAATGGTAACATCCCAAAGGGATTTGGGGATGTACTACCTTTTTTTTTTTTTTTCATTTTTTACAAAGCCATAAAATTTTACCACCCACTCACTCATTCCAATGCAGGGTCAATCTCAGCGGCTAGAGAAAGGGTACTCTCTGGAAAGGTGGCCAGTCCATCACAGTATGCCATGTACAGTACTGTATGATATAAGAAATATTAAATGAATGGGCAACACTACAGATAAAGAGGGTAAAATATTTAAACAATGGACAACACAATGAAAGTTTTTAGTTTTATTACATTCTGACATTGCCTACGTTCTCCGAATAAATGTATGGTCACATGGTAACAGAGAATATTTGCTAAAAACAATAGCCTGAATAGAAAAGTTACTTTTACTACTATCCATCAAGTTTTGTAATCGATGTACTGACCACTGTCTGAAACAAAGGAAGAGGATCAGCTCTCATTTAACGCTTTCACTAACATGCTAGAGAAGCAGCCTGGCCTCTAAGCCTGGCTTGTGACTGCGCTGTGTCTGCTCAGTGTACACAGTGTCCTTTCTAGTTTACGTTAGGTTTATGTTTGCTGAATATTGTGCACTCTCTCTCATGCATGCTAATCCACTGACCTTGGCAGTGTGTGGATCGCTGTTCAGGAGCAGAGGAGTGCTGGCAAAAGGGGTGGAGCAGAGTTTGGGATTGGCGGGGGTCAGACAAAATACTCATGGGGTTTTAGACATGCTCCGATGCCCAGCTAAAGCCCAGCAAGGACACGCCTACTGATCCTGAAAGGAAAGCGGCCTGCGGCTTCCAGCAGAGGTGGCACTCATAAGTGCCTGCATATAAAACCACAACAGCCGTAACAATGGAGCGTAATTACGCCACATCAGCTCCTTCTGTTGCAGACCTTTTAATGACTTTGTCACTTGCACGCTCCAGGGAGTGTACAGAAAAGTTCAGTCTGCACAGATTTTGATCAGGAGCATTTGATTTGAAGAAAATGGCAAGCGGTGAGCATTAATTGCGTGGCTGTTAATTGAGACAGACAGAGTGGAATGTGAGGTTAAAGTGTGTCATTTGGTGTTTTCTGGATCCCTGTGATGAAGTGTAGATTTTCTCTCCCAAAAATGTGGTTTGCTTCATTGCAGTTTGTCTTCCAACACAGATTGTCAGTATTTCTTTTGTTAAAAAAAAAAGAAAAAAAAAACCTCTTTTGTAATGGATTGTGTTTGACTTTTCTTATGATTAATTATCGCTATGGTTTTTGTGGTGCATGATGTACATCATTCTGGATGGCTCTGAAACTCTCAAACAAATGGCTTTTGTCAGACTTTAATGTGCAATTTGCTGTCAAGGAGGCATTGTTTTATTCCACTAAACTCGCCCGTAGCAGTGGAATAAAAACCACGTGTTTATCCCAGAGCACTGCATTTTCATATGGAAAGGTCCAACAAAGACCTCAAAGATCCTTCTATACCTTTTTTCGATCCATAATATTCACTGAAGCCTCATGAAAGGGTACCTGTCAAGAAACCATTTCTAAGGAAAGAAGATTGGAAGAAAAAGGCTGATGTATGCAAAATGATACCAGAACTGGACTGAAAATCAGTGGCAGCAGGTCAGATGGAGAGATGACTCCTCCCCAGAGCCTGGACCTCAATGTTACTGAAGCGGTGTGGGAGCATCTTGACAATAAACATAACAAAAGGAGCCCAACATCTAAAGAAGAGCTTTAATGTTTCCTTTAAGAAGACTGGAGAACTCTTCCTGAAATCTAGAAATGGCAAGAAAACTAAGCTTTATCATGGTAATTGGAATAGTTTTTAGAAAAAAAAATATTTGCCTCTTTTGCTGTATTTCTGTTTGCTGTATGTTTGGATGTGTTTTTTAGTAATTCACAGGACCCGTTTCTATTTTTGTAATTCTAAATTAGAGATACCTCAAGACTCAATTACATTGAATTCAAGTCGGCATTGTAGGCTTTTCTACAGAATCTGTTTCAACCTGAACTAGTGTATGAAATGCTCAGAATATTTTCCTTTTTGTTAACAGGTTGACATAAGTTACATTAAAATCTGGATCATTTTAGTTATGTGGCCACATGATTACAGATGTAAAAAAAAACAAAAAAAAAACAGATGCTTTAATTTTAACTATCATGCATGGTTTCTAGAAACAACAAAAAAGTGAAAATGTCAAGTATACACTCTTCTGGAAGTGTTTCACATGTAAGTGGGGGCAGAAAAGAGCAAACATCTCATGTATCTTTCATTAAAAGCCAATACTTTCAAGAATCTATTCCAGTAAGTTAATGCACTCCACATGCCGTCTAGATCCACTGGTGCATTTTTGGGAAGAAAGATGGAGGTGTGGGTATCCCAATCAGCCTTGACTAACAATAAACACAGCTGAGGGACTCCATTAAGTCTCTGATCTTTCTAGAAATCTTATTAATCATTTTAATTTGGCTGGACCAGGATCAACAGCTGACAGCCTTCATGTTGTTTTTAACAATGTTGGAACAAAGTAACCCTGAAGCACAAGAAGAGAGCAGTGCAGCAGTACCTAAGCTCATCAGTGTCTTCATCACAGCATGACTACAGGAAATAAATGTGACTGTGGTACTGAAAGACTAGAAGCACGCTGCACTTCGACTGAAGAGGTGTGTGCATGTGTGTAAGACAAGACAAGCCATTAGCAGAAAGTGTAAACCAGTGTGTTCGACCACTTTTCATCCCTGGTCACTGCGGAGGATGAGTGGAGAGAGTGGGAGAGCTGGTGTGAATCCAGCCCACTCTTCTCCTCGAGAGCCTCTCCAGAGACCCCCGTACACATGAACACAAGGTAGAGGACTGTGTTTGTGTGTTGTGGCAGTACTTTAAAGACCTTCAACACATGCCAGTCCAAAGTGAGTGCACTTTATAAACTGCGAGCAGCTTCGTCGGTGCCCTGAAAATTGACAAGTGTGCAGTCAAAAATGGGCGCATTGACTTGTGCTTTGATGGGACTCTAGCTGCAGCAGAAATCATGTGCAAGCCAGCTGGAATTGGATTTTGGCTGTGCAGACACATGACTTTTTTCCCTTCCCCTTCAGATCCACTTGGCTGAGACATGGATATGTAATTCATTAGGCAAATCTCTAATGGTGCTCATGTGTTTAGTCATGTGAGTGCTGTTCTCTCTGATGGTAATGTCAGTAAATCCACCTCTCTGATAAAAGTATGTATATACCAGAAGTTGTTGGCTGGCTCTTTTTTTTTTTTTTAATGTGTAATTTTATTGGTCTCCAGAAGGTGTATCCCCATGACTTTGATGATTGTGTGGGGTCCCCACCTCTTGGACAAAGCTTGTCACTCATCGCTGCATCACGGCAGCTAATCAGCTAATTTCAGGTGGTGGAAGAGAAGCGAGGTTCTGTGGGGAAAGCTTCCTAGTCTGACGGTCGAGGAGGAGGAGGACCAAAATTTTGTATTGTGTGTGCACCTTTGTGGCCGATTCTGATGTGAACAAAGAGACAATGCGAAAAAACATTAACATGAAAGTGTGATTTCCAGGTAATGGCACCTTTAATTTTTCTACTTCTTTGGATTTTTTAAACTGACATTACCATCAGCGTTGGCTAATGGACTTATTAAAACAGCACTGCTGAAATTTGGCAGACTTTTGTACTTGGGCACTGCCTGAAACGGGCATTGACTGACCATTTACTGTATGTCTTACATGAAGGCTCTGAGATGGATAGCAATGATCCACAGCAAAAGCGAGATGAGATGATTCTTTTTTTGGGTTTTGTCTGTCTGTCAGCAACTTAACGGAAAAAGTGCTGGACGGATTGACCTGAAATTTTCACCAGCTGTGTGTCTCAGCCTAAGAACGAACCCATTCATTTTTGTTAGTGATCCGGATCACCTTCTGGATCCAGGAATTTTTTTTAAAGATTCTTTATCATTGCAAGAGCTGCTTGGCAGAGGTCTGCGCTCTCCAAGTGCTTTTTTTAAGTTACCTTTTAAAATATGCTATCAAGCCAGCTCTGTGTCTAGCTAGCCTGATTATCTCAGAGAATTGCAATTTATCAGAAACTACCTTTTAATATTTAAAATTGTAATTTGAGTGACTTGATCTGAACAGTGATTGGATCTGACAACTGTTCAGATTTGAATTGATATCAGTGTCTGTAATGCTACTATTACCCAGTAATGTTTTGGTACTTTACCCTCTCTAACAACAGCATAAAAAAGTGTGATAAATGGTCTCTGCATAAGATAGAAACTTCTCAGTTTCTATGTATTAATTAATAAAATTATATGCTGGTGATGTCTAGCTCTTTCCGATTAGGGCCTGAGCCAGCCGAGGGAGATATTAGTCCCTTTCTCTGTTCTCTCAGCCACTGAAATTTGCATTGATTCATTTAATGGACAAACTGAACTGATGGTGACTCCAAAACACAAATGCAACACAGATGTGTTCTACAGGATGCTGCTCTACCTGTCTTTCTCAGGTTTTGTTGAACCCCAAGTCATGTAAGAAATTTTGCTGGATTATTATATCTATATGGCATCATTATTGTACCCAGTTGGCACAATGACAGTTCTGATCCTCTATCTGCCTTTCCAGGACCTAAAACAGATTCATGCTTTTTGCCCCAGTGGCTGCTTCCTGAGGCAGAATATGAGCCAAAGTCTAGTAGCTTTCAGCACACTGTTCTCCATTTTGTGGGCATTTTCCAAGTTTTCTGAAGAGATTTGAACAGAGAAAGACTCTGAGGAGACATCGCACACATGACAAGCACAGGCATGTTTGTTTTTGAGTTGTAAGCGTAGAAATTATACCAACTATCCGTCTCTCTCTCTTTGGGGTTTACTGTCTTTGTTTGAACATCTCAGTCAGACACCACTAAGCGTCTGTCTCTGCCTCTCTGAGCTTACATACAGGATTTTGTAAGCTTTTAGCAGCGATAGACCAATGCACAACTCAGCTTTGGTGCTTCAAGTATTGAATGGGTGCGTGAGGATGACACCTGAAAGCCTTTAATTACAAAGCTCTGCATCATGTCTGTGTCAACCCCTTGTTCTCAGCCTTTAGCGGTATGCTGTAGTTTGATGCAATGACCTCATCCTTAATACGAGTGTGTTGTGGAGATGCTTTGTTTTGTTTTATCTTCTTTTGCTCCTCACAGGGTTAACAAAAAAAAGTTTTTCAGGATTCTTGACAAGACACATTTCCAACAAAGAGGCATTTTCTCGGATTTTTGTGGTTGCCCCGATGTGTCTGCACTTGTGAACACGTGGCACTTTTGATGCATAATCCTTTCATGCAGCAATCACTAGACCTGCACACCGTCAGGCTCTGCTTATTATCTGCAAGGTCCAGCTGTCTCTTAGGGACGTGCACACACACTTGCACGAATAAACAGAATAGACGCTTTATGCAGGCGCAGAAAACTGCAGCAAAGCAATGATTACAAATAACGCGGCACATTCTGTATGAGAATAACGGCTGGCCTCAGAGGTTCTTATTCTCTCTGAGAACAGTTCTGCCAGCTTCATCTTCCGATCAAATCCTGTCCAAGTTTTTGTCCAACTGCTTTTGTCTGTATCAGCAACAGCCTTTTTTTTGTGTGTGTGTGTGGGGGGGGGGGGGGGGGGGGCTTCTTGCAATCACTGTCAAACATTGCTTCCCCCATCTTACAATTAAGAACAAATCAATATGAGGACTGGCAGAAAGTGTGTGCCCCTCCAAAGCTGGGGAATTGCTCCTTTTAACTAGGATGTAATTCAATCAAGTGGCCCAAATGTCTTATCAGAGATCTGTGCCAGCAGTGTTTCTGTCCTGACTCAGCTTGCATACTAGAGAGGCAGCGATCAGGGCCGATCCTTATTCCCCGTAGTCACCAGCAAAAAAGATAACCTTCCCTTTGCCGAAGTATCAGGAGGAGCGATGCTGTGATGGCCTTGAATCGACTTCTTTTGGCTTCTGTCAACCCCACTTATTCTATCATGTCCATTGTCAAATCATGTCATGCAGAGAGCCTTGAAGCTGTGTACTGCTGCGTAGCCTTGAATCTACAAATGACTTTTTGTTGTTTTTTTTTGTTTGTTTGTTTGTTTTGTTCTTTTACTTTATTGCCTGCAAGATGTGATGTTCCCAGTTTGAGACTGATATCTACTGTGTTACTCTCCTCTTCTTTTGGTTTCCTCAGCCTGATTGCTTAAACTCCATTGTCCCTGTTGCCCTGTTGCCTTGTGACTTGGCTCATGCTGCCGTAGTAAATCTGGGGCATGTTTACACTCGGCTATTAGGAGCGTCCTGGCAGGCGTATACCTACCAAGTAGCCAATCAGCCATCCTGCCCTTTATGTGCTATTAAACTTTAAAAGAAAAGAGAGGTTGATTCTGCTCCATTTTCTCTAAAATACGGGCCCGCCAAGATGCTGGCATGAGCTGTATTTCTCAGCAACACTGCATCTGCAAGCTGGCACCTTGTAATAACATATTAGTTACCTCAACATTCACAAACTGCACACTGAACACACTTCACTAAGCTTGCTGATCTTAAATGATATAACTGGAATATTTACAATTCTTGTCTCTAAGCAGTGTTGGATTTTCCCAGATAAACATTATTTTTATTTATTTAAAGAAAAAACTATGAAGAGCTTGCGCTTCAAGATTAGTCATATGTCTGTCCAGTATGGTCTTGTCAGTCTGCCACAGACTGTTCAAGTTTGATCTTTATCCATTCATTTATTTATCTGTTCTGTTAAAGTGTTGAGCATTTCATGTGTGACCATATTAACATGTAGGAGTGACACAAGGGATCATATTGAACAGGAAATGATACACACAGCTTACATTTAACAAATAACTCCACTGTTGCTCCCAACAGACGCATACTTGCATATCTTTAAAGGTATACTATGTAGAATCTGTGCTTACTTTTTGCAAATGTGGTCTTCCATCTTGGCTCTCCTTCCCCTTTACCTGAGTAATGCTGCATTTGAAGTGGGATGCCAGAACTCAAAATTTCCTTACCTCAAAAGCTTTTGTTATTGTTGTGGAAAATGCTTTTTGGAGAAACATTACCTAAATTGTCTTTTACGAAATCAAAGCTTTTATGGTGTGTTTGATTTTTTTTTTTTCCCCCTTCCTTTTTGGAGGTTGTAAACAAATTCCCAAGTTGACATTTAATGAAGAAAAACGGCTGCAGAAAGGAATCAGTCGCAGAACAAAATGATAGAAATTCAATTTTCCCTAGCAGTATGCATACATGTCTGCTATTTTTCTTCTTTTTCATAAAAAAAAAAGACAAAAAACAACTTCACACTTACAGGCTGTCATGTGGCTTCACGCCCTCTGCCCAAAGGCTGCTGTCCAACACCATCCCACACAGTTTAAAGTAAAAGGAAACGAGGGAAATGACAGCAGAGGGCTGAGTTTTTGCAGAAAAATGACACCAACAGACTTTTCTGCTTCAGTTTTTTGGGAGGTTATCTTTTGTTTTTCCTTTTTTTGCTATGAGTCAGTATATTTCGATGAAAATCCTGCATAGCATGCTTGCAAGTGTTGAATCAGAGCTGGGTCTGAAACTGCGTTTAGCTGCACGCTTGTGTCAAAGCAACATCCCCAAAAACACCAAGACTTAAGGTATCCCAGCAGAATGGAGTGGTGTAATAAGGAGACAAGATACCACTTATTATTCATGTTATTCACTTCACCTGTCAGTGGTTTTAATGTTGCCTCTGATTGCTGTGTTGGGAGGAAATAAATATATATGCTCTTCAGAATGTAAAGATTACTGCTGTAAATAAATTCAGTCCACATGCTTACCTCAGTGTGTACGCCTGGAACAAATCTGATTCTCTCACTTTAAAACGAGCTGTTTTGCGATCGGAGAGTGTCTGCTCTGCAATTTAATTTCTCTGTGCCATCTTTAGCTTTACTCATTAAGAAATGAAAATCAAAATGAATGAACCGAGTTAATGCTGTGCCAGAATTGAATTTCATGTAATTAATTGCTGAGAGGTAATGTCCCAGTAGAGCAGAGACATTCAGCTCTTGAATGTTAGTTTTGCAGCAGACTTTTTTTTTTCTCCAGCTGCAATCTTCATCACATGATGCATCTTTTAGATTATTCTACTGCACATCCCATAACCACAAAGAACTGAGGCAAGTGCACTCAGTTTGACTTTCAGACTGATATTTTAAAGAACACAGGGCGCTAGCTAATTTGCCATGTTAACACCGGTAATAAAGCAGCCATGTTGATGGTAGGTGTGATGTGATGAGCGTTGGCAGAGGTTCAGAGCCAGACTTGGTGACAGCCAGCTGATTAAACAGCCGGGTGATGAATGGCACTGGAGCCTGGCTGTGAAATGGCCTGCAGTTGCTGCGGCTGTTTGTGGATGGCCTGCATTCTGTTGCAAGTGTGTCAAAACACTCAAGTCATTTGCTGCAACAGAGAGTGCAAAACTTCCTGAAGAGCCATCTTCTGATGACGGGCAAAGGAAGAGAGAAGGCCGAGGCTTTCTGGATGAAATGGCTGCAGCTTGACACAACACTGACATTTGTTGTTGCCTGACCTTCTGTGCTAATCAAAAAATCCATCTTGGAGTGCTTTGATATTTTTTTTCTCCTCCTCTGTCCACATTTCTTCATAGGTCAGTGTCTCAATCCAATCTTCCTGGTTACTCCGGCTCTTTCCTAGTCCACCCAACATCAAACCCTCCCTGCTAAGTAGCCTCTACCTACTCTCTGAGTGAAGTTTCATGAGTTTGCTCTGTGCTGCTCGTTATTCTATTGTCTGCCTAAGAGATTGTCACTGTGATTTATGTCAGAGACTTTTAATATGCCGAAGAGAGGCTGCTTCTGGTTCAAGTCAGTGTCCAAAACCCACGGGAGCCATAACAATCAGGCTAGAAATATGTCCCCCGTTGAGACGAGAGATGCTTTGTCTGCTGAGTGTAGGGTCCACTGAATCTGAGGATACTCGTCTTTATGAGCATTTAAAGACATTTTAACAGACTTCATTTACCTTTTGGATACAACCAGCTATCCATTCTCTGCATAGAAAAACTTTCCTGTACTGAAGTACTGGTGTGTGTGACAGTAAGAAGTCTTATCATTTTATTTCCCCTCCCTTGATTTTAATGACAGGCCCCACTCTTCATTGACTCCAGATGTCACAGCATTTAAAAGAGAATGAGGTCTGCTGATCTGGAAAGGGCCTTAAGATCTGGTTCTGGACGAGATGTGGCTTGTGCAGCTGGGGCAGCATGATCATCTGCCAAAGTGCCTTGAGTGTTAGATGAACCATTCATTTGTGAGCATATTGAAAAGTTTAAGTCATGGGTTGTAAACATTTATTGCAGTTTTCTGGCACTGTTTGCATTATGGTCCCATGCACCACCTGGAGTGTTGAAGATGAACATACTGATGGTGTCTTTTTTTTATAAAAAAAAAACAAAATCTATTTATTTCATTTGCTTAAAACTGGGGTTGCTGCTTGTACATGGAGGGGAAAAGCTGTAAATGGTTTAACTGCAACAAATATTAGTGTTTACAATCCCAGCTTGGAGCTTGTAATCTTGTTTGGATAAGCAAATGGAGTCTTTGACCCTCAGTGTTATGGCGTGGGAGGGACGTGGAGTGTGTTTAAATATTTGGAGTAGGAGGCAAGAGATAAACATTTACAAAGATGGTCAAAAAAATTGCAAGAAGATAGACGCAAGTGAGCGATGGATGCACAGATTTGTATAGACTTGAATAAATTATTTGCCAGGATTTTACATTTTGGAGAAGTTCACCATATTGCGGATCTAACAGAAAAGGGATCAGTTGTTCAACTTCTCACTTTCTAAAAAACTAGCTCCAAAAAATCCCTCCAGCCCCTTTCAGAGTGTCACAGTCGCACTGGAATGCAGCATTAAAAGAGGACTCAGTTGTTTTAGTTGTCTCTTTCGAGGAGGAATGTGAACATTTAAATCAGAGCTTCGTCGTGGGAGTGAAACTGCAGGACGAGGACAGTGTGGGGAACAGTAACTCATTTGACTTATGCACCACTGCTCAAAAGATCTATTTGAAAAGGCAGGAGAATGAAAGGGATTTAGATTTGTGTTGAGCACTGGAGTCTTTTGCCCTGCAGCCAGCACAGATGAGAGCAAGAAGAGCGCCAGCCAGCAGAGGAAAGTGTGGACGTGTCTTTATGTGATACACATGACATGTTCTCTTGGAGCTGCAGTAGCTTCTGGCAGCCATACGAGCTGATAAACGGAGGAGGGCGGCTTTCAAGAGCATATATAAACTGCAAGCTCCAAGGTTTTAACTTTGTTTCATAAAGAAACTTAACTCAGGTTCGATAGGTATGAGGGGTCTCTGCTACCCCTATTTCTACAAGTGCTGGTTTGGAAGCGGCAGTTAATCTTAAACCAGTTTATTTGATGTGGCAATGAAAACTGGTTCCAGAAAGGCCAAACTCTCTAAGTGGAATTATGGTGAGACCTACTACTTGACTATTAAACTCTGCAACTGCCATAGTTAAAGTTAGAGCCAGTGTGTCATTCAGTCTTCCGACATCAAGGAGGAGCAGCTGGAAACAGAGCTTCAAATTGGTAACGAGGTAATGCAAAGCCAGTGAAGTAATTGTGAATCTGATCTTCCTTGACAATCATTTTTACAGCCATGCTTTACGTACTAAATATCAAGCTTGTGAGCATCTATAGATGGGGGCACATTTATGACATTGACAGCAAAGTTTGGCTGTTTTTTTAATTTTTTTTATCTGATGCAGTAAAGGAACTTCCATCATCTATAATCACATTTGCAAGTGTAAATAATGTCTAAATGCAGATGTTGAGGGAAAATGAGACAAGTGAATGCTCCTGCATTATTTAGACAAATTTTGAAGTTGATTAGTTATGACTAATCTCTAGTCTAATCTAATCACTGAACAAAATCTGTATCGTTTGTCTGACTAAAATCAGACTTTTAGTCAGACGAAGGATCCAGGCCGACTTAAGTCTTACTAACCATACTTTTTAAATTTGGACTTTCATGTTCCGCAGGACTCAAACTGGCCTCCATACTTTATACTGTACATGTTCCACAGCTCCTGTCCCGTCTTTGACCCAGAAATAACTGAAATCAGTAACGGTAGAGAATAACCACGAGGGAAAGCATGCATCTCATTTATTTGATTGCATACATATGAGCGCAGTGCTGCAAAGTTGTTCAGTTCACTTAAACATGGAATCAGTTTCCTCTCCTAGTTGTCAGTTGTTTTAATGTGAGACGCAATGAGTCCATGAAGAAAAAAACAAATACAATGAGATTTCCACCTGTTGTAATGGAGTTAAACACAATTTTGACCAATAAATTAATCTCCTCCTTGCTAAGTAAACTTGCCTTGTTAGTATTTTTCCATGAGGTTTTGCCTCTGGTCCGCAGCCATTGCTGTCTTCATCACAGCTTATACCACCACCTGATGACAATAAGTAAACAAGTTGACTCTCTCCACATCAGTGTATTAAAACAAGTGTGACAGGAATCTTCTATAATGTGGCACTCAAAAGTTTTTCAAATTTGCTTTACAGAAAGATGGAAACACAGCCGCTGTCTTCTTGCACTGTGGTTCTCCACAAAAGTCTCAATATGTGAGAAGAACGTACTAAAAAATGTAACTGGTCCTTAAAAGGCGTTAATGGTGACATGTTGCGTCTTGTGGTGGCCATGCAGCTGATGGAGAAGCAAATGGGTTTTCCTGAACGTTGTCGAGAAGAACAAAACAGATTCATATTTCTGAAAGAAGGGTATGACTATAAAGCCTTGAGACCAGGGGAGGCCAACCAGTTAGAAGCCAAGAGCCACAACTTTTGCTGTGTAGCTGAAGAGCCACATCATACTTAGGCACACATGAACTACACCCATCCTTTCGTATGCTGTCTTTCTTACATACACAGAGACCTCTGTGTTTGACCCTGGGTTGGTTAGATATGGAATAGAATAGTTTGAAGAATGGTATCAATAAATGGAATCAATAAATTTGTTTTATGTTTATTCTTAAACACGAGACTTCTTGATCACTCAGTTTTCAGTTTGATCAGTGGGCACAGCACTGCCAGATTTACTGTCAATGTCAAAAATCAACATTTTGAAGACAAGAATTGACTCCCACAGAACAAAGATCATAAACCAGTCATTTAACTATGAACTCTGTGCGCATGTCTCACAAATACTGACAGTTCAATATTCAGTCCGTGTCTACAAACAAAAATGTAATAATTTACAATAACATTTTTCTCTTACCATGCATGTTTCTTAGTGGGACTTCTGGCATTCTTTTCCCTTCACAATCCTTTTCAAGTCTGGTTTATAGTCCGTTGTTGCCACACGAAGCAGTTCCTTTACATGTGTGTGTGTCAGGACAGATCGATGCTTTGATTTCACATGTTTCATGGTAGAGAAGACAGACTCGCAGACGTAAGTTGACCCAAACATTGACAGTATCTTAAGCGCACTCTGTTTGACATTGGGGTACTTCTCCATCGGTACACTTTTCCAGAACTCGATGCTCCCTTCTCTCAAAACAGGTTTCAGCTGGTCCTCCTCACAAAGATCGATGATCTCCAGCTCTGCAGCAGCCTCATCTGTGACCAGCGGGGTTTTCAAACAGCCCGTCTCCGCATTAAACTGGTCGACAACGAGCGTAATCTGTGACCTTTTCTGTTGAAGATCACGGAACCGGGTCACAAAGTGTCCGTGCAGGTTTTCAACCATTGTTGCATATCTGGCTGTTTGCTTATTCAGGACAGCGCTCGTGACTTGCCCACTGGCTTTTAGCAGAGAGGGGAAATGCGTTAAATCCCTCTCCTGAATGTGCGTCTTGAACAGCTTCAGTTTGTTGACGAATGCAAACACACTTTGCACCAGGTCAGGCAGTATTTTTGACTTACCCTGCAGCGTCAGGTTCAGTCTGTCCAAGTGAGACAGCGTGTCAACCAAAAAAGCCAGATCCATAATCCACCTGAGGTCTGAGAGCTCGGGATAGTGCTTGTCCTTTTCTTCCATGAACAGTTTCACGGCATCCAACAGCTCAAAGAAGCGAGAAAGCACCTTGCTCTTTGACAACCACCTTACAGTGCAGTGCAGCGGCAGGTCAACCTGGAAGATCTTGGTCCAGCTCTGCGATGAGATTTTTGAATTGTCTGTGGTTAAGTCCATGTGTGCGGATGTAGTTGACAATTTCCATCACAGGCTTCATCACGTTGTGTAAATTCAGTGATTTAGACACCAGTTGCTCCCTGTGGATGATACAGTGGAAATTCCAAAACTGGAAAAGTTTGGTCGGCTTTGCACAGCCCCACAAGTCCATTCACAGATCTGATCATGGCTGGTGCTCCATCTGTGACTATTGCCGTTAGTTTTTGATATGGGCAGATTTGCTTTCACAAATGCAGCCATCATTGTTTCTTTCACATCTATGCCACGCGTTCTGTCTCTTAAGGGTACAATATCAAGCAGTTCTTCTTTGATCACACAGTCTTTTGACACAGACCGTGCAAATATTGCCAGCTGAGGCTTGTCTTGGATATTGCAACACTCATCCAAAGCGACACTAAAATACTTACAGGCTTTCAAGTCGGAGTGCAACTGTGACTCGATTGCCACGTTAATGTCAGTTATCCTGTGTTCAACTATGTGGCGGGATAGTTAAATGTCTGACACCATCCGTTTTAGTTTTTCGTTCTCAGGAGATAAGATGTCAATAATGCCACTGACACACGTTTGGATTAACTCCCCTTCATTGTAAGGCTTTTTAGCCCGTGCAATGTTCCAAGCAAGTTGATACGATGCAAGCGTTATGGTTTCTGAATGCTTCATAAAATTTTGAAACAGCTGTGTCTGTTTTTCTGCACGACCTTTCAAAGTGGCCAGCTTTTGCTTGCGAAGTTCAGTCCCCTTTGGAAATTCCTGGTCGATGTTAGCATGGAGATTTGCTGCAGATTTGAAGCCTTGAAATGCGCCAACAATGTCTCACATATAAGGCAGAATGGCTTGCCATTACGTTCAACAAAAAAAAACAAAATTTTCCCACTCCATTAAAAACGTTCGGTGTTCATCTTCATATTTTGGTTTTGCTCTGCAGTTTTTCCCTGCCGTTCTGAGAGCGAACTTGGTAAGCCTACACTAACTAGGCTACTTAATGGCTGGGTAATGCAGTTTCCCTCCTAGACTTGAAGGGAAACCCTGTAGAGTTCAGGCTCCACGTCAACATACATCTTATGAAATGAGATGCACGTAAAAAATATAAGCACAAGATCATTTGTAAAATATGATGAATATAATGATTTTATTTGATAATTAAAAAAATACAAATAAAGTGTTTTTAAAAAAAATCACAAGCACAAAATTGGACGTGAACAGAAGAGCCTCATGAAACCGGGCAAAGAGCTGCATGCGGCTCGGGAGCTGCGGGTTGGCCGGGCCTGCTTGAGACGATTGCAGTTCTGTCAAACAAGAACTTGGAAGGTCTTAAAGAATTATAGTTTCCTCCTTAATTTTTGCATAGACGGGAGACGGTTGTGGTGGTCATTTGGGGTGTAAAACAGGTGTTTTATTGCACAGCAATGACACATCCAGATTTTTTTTATCTCTTTCCCTGTAGAAGAAAAACTTGAATCCTTTTTTCTTCAAGAGTAAAGATAAAACTGAGCACATTAGGGTTTTGTTGTACCCCGAGCACCAGGACATGTTCTGTACCACTCTGTTCTCTTCAGCTCTGTCCTCCTATGTGATAACAATCTGCTGTCTGTTTGCGTTTCTCCATCCTATCCAGATGCAAAGGAGAGATCAGCCAAGAGATTCTCTGTGTACGGAGTCTTCAATTACACCTCTCTGCTGCTCAGCCAGGAAGACGACATGCTGTACGTCGGAGCCAGGGAGGCACTGTTCGCCCTCAGCCTGTCAGACATCAGCAAGACCAAGCTGCAGAAGAATGTTAGTATGACAAAATGCCAAACAGATTATCTGAGCCAAAGTTACAATGTAGGTTTACAGCCCGAACCGGACGTTCACCAGAAATGTGGAAAATGTGACAAGCAGATAATTCAGAGTAAAGCTCAAAATTGGCATGTTTTGGCCTGTGTTTCACATGACTTATTCAAGTTTTCCTTTCCACATTCAGCTGACGTGGGGTACTCCAGCAGGAAAAAGAGAAGAGTGCAGCTTTAAAGGGAAGAACTTGGAGGTGAGAGCCCCCCCCCAATCGTTTCAATAAACAGGGAATACAAAGCACTGATATTTTGCAGTGTTTGGACTCAACTTACAAACTTCTGTTTGTTTCCCATGTGAGACAATAAAAGGAGCAGGAGTTTCTATGTTGACAAACCTTTCCAGCAGTTTCAAATGGGTTCATCAAGTGTTCAGCCTCACTGGGGAATTGCTCTTTCTACTTCTGTCTGTCTGTTACCTTGTTGTCATGCCAGCTGTTGTATCCCTGGGCGACAGCTTCGGTAATCCGTTTGCTGCAGTGTGCAACTCTGGTCCGTGTATTACAGAAAGCTCTCTAGGCAACCGCTGTGTAACACTGGGAGGTTTTCCCAGCAGTGTTTGAGGAAAGGGGGATACTTTTCTAACAGTGTTTTTTTTTTTTTTCACAAACAGTATTTGAAGTATTTGTCTTGCCTTCTCTCAGAGATTTATGTATGATTATGTGTATTTCAGGCAAAGATTTTAAGAAGCTTTCAAGGGGAAAAAAGTTAGTTTTAGAGTTTCTTGTGAATTCATAGACCTGACAATCTCCCATTTGTTCCCACCCAGACTGATTGCTTTAATTACATCAAAATTCTCCTACGGCTGAACAGCACTCATCTCTATGTGTGTGGTACCTATGCCTTCAGTCCTGTCTGCGCCTACATAGTAAGTAATGACCTCTCACCTGTTGCTCACTATGATTTTTAATCCTGTCATTTAGCAAAAGTCTTTTAACTTCAATAGATCATGTTTGAATAAGTCAGTTTTATTTCTAGTCTCTTTACTGGATCTGTTATTGTCTAAAGCTAACCAGGTCCTACTGAGACCTTTTAGCCAGACAAGGCGACAGGGGGTACACAAGCTGCGTGGGTTGAAAAAGAGGGAGCAGTAGATCTGTTTATCCAGCAGACAACTACATCTGGCGTGCTGGTAACCGCCAGCAAAGACTACATCGATTTCTTTGACAGGGGGTCAGTTGAGCTTGGAGACTGCTCTGCTCTTAAAATGGGGGCAATAAACTTGCCCCTTTGACGTCAGTGAAAGAAAAACACGGGATGTCTTGGAGTGATGATGACTTGGCAGGACGTTGGGTCCTGAACCGGGATTCCTAGCAAATCTGAGCCCTGTTGGTCTGCTGGAGCAGCCGTCATGTTGACAGAGTCCACATCTCTGTGCGTATGCAGCCCCAGCATTCCTACCAGCCAGACACTGAGATGCATAATATTAACATTGATGAATGTTTTGTTTTTATAGAGCTTCTCAAAACAGCAGCAGAGGGCTTTACGAGCAGTGTAACGGGACACTGAAACCTAGAAGATACACTAAACAGTCTAAATGACAGACACAAATTAAAACAAGCTCTGAGTAGAACAACATCTTTCGGTGATGGAGCATGAGAAGATTTTCCAGGCAGTGGAGCCACTTCTTATTGTTCTGTCTGATTTCCTTACTGGCGATTAGAGCAAGTTAAGATTACTCCACACATTATTTTTTCATATCTAACTAGGTACTTTTAATTCCTTTTAAATTCTATTATGATGGTTCTTGTTGCCGTTCCTGTCAGTTTGCTGCAAAGGGATCCCTATTTGGAGAAAGTTTGTTGTTAAAAGTGATGAGGAACAAAGCCTCCCATCACAGTGGTGTAAAAAAAAAGCAAAAATGCTAAGCTTATATGAAGCTTTTTATTTGCTTATTTGTTATTAGAATCCCCATTAGTTGCCCACCAGGGTAGCAACTAGTCTTCCTGAGGTCCATCACCACAGTTAATGCATAAAAAGTGTTTAAAAAAAAAACATGTATACAAGAAACGGTATACACTAAAATAAAAGTGAAAATAATAATAAAACGATAACAAACTCTCAATCAGAAATAAACATTCATTCAAGAAAAAGTGTTACCCAAAAAGTTCTCAAAATGACTTTAAAACGTCTGACATAAGGCGCTTTCGGACTGTAGGAACCTTTTGGAGTTCCTAGAACCTTTTCGGGAACCAGGCCGGTTTTTTGCGCATTCTGACATATAGAAACTAGGGACCTTGGACCTCAGTTCCTATAACCTTTTTAGCTCCTACTCCGAGGCAGGGTCTTTTCGGGGTTCCATAGGAACTGAAATACATAGGTGTTTGGTGATTGGTGGAAATGGCAAGTTGCGCCCCTTGCGTAATCTCCGCCTCTTTCAGCCCCGCCATATTTAAAAAGTCTCACAGCTGTTTACCTGTTTACTGAGATCGTAATAACAAAAACTACTACAATAGGAGTTTACCAATTCATTATTAAATTGATCACAATGGTACACGTCCTGAATCGATACAAATAATACAGCCTCAGTTTTGTATTAGATCTTCTGGAGCACAAATTTGTCACTGTTGCAACGATTGCGTCACACATGGTCCCTAACAAGGTCCTCCCTCATGTGTGAATGCACGCTGAAGGCGAAGGGTAGTTCTTATAACTAAACTCGGGAGGCGTAGTTATACTGTAGGAACTGTGTTCTTCGAACCTCTCTGTCCGAATGCGCCTATTATTTACCCTTTTTGCAACTGAAGTCAATCTGTTCCACTGACCAGCAGCTCTATGCAACTCTGTCCTCTGCATCGCACCGGTTTCAGTCTGACTTCGGCAGACATTAATTTTTAAAGGCAATTCTTTTAAAGGAGATACTGAAGAAAACTACTTATAAATGTGAAACTTTGGGTGATATCTGATTGATTTGGAAGAGTGTCACGGCTGTAGGTACACTGCTTGTTCTTATAATTTTATGTTTTGTATGAATGGAAAATCCCTCACAAACAGCAACAGTATGCATGTGCATCCTTTACTTCTGACTGCTACCTCGCCCTTAAACCTGTCTGCCTCATCTTATTACACAGTTCTTTGGGGAAATAAAGGGGTCACAAACCTGGAGCAGCAACAGATGGCCACTGTAGTTCTCAGCAGATATTATTTAACAGCAGTAAATACTGCATTTCAGATGCTATTTCAAGCAAGGGATTAATGCACATTAGTGAACATTTATGGCAGCAGGACCGTGTATGAGGGATGGAGTGAAATTAAAGTACTGTAGCCGTGCTCATGAGGCTGAATGAACATGTCACAGTGAGCGATGATGCAGCTTAGCGATGTGTGTTTGAACAACAGCTTAACAGGAATAGAGTGTATTAGACTTTGACGACAAAGATCGCTGGGATGGGCATCTGCACGTGGTTTGTAGAGAGTAATGAGAAAGCAGAATATCATCAGAATAATCTTCTAGCATCTGTTGTAGCAGAAGTACATCATTAAAATGAGCAATCCTTACAGATGCTATTACTTTGAAGTAATAAAAAAAACTGATGCAGTCTGCAGAAGGCTTTGGTTTAGTAATCAGATGTACAGTATCTGTACAGTGTGCTTAAAGTCTATATTGTAATGGAGAAAATGAGTTGAAGGCCACTGAGCTCACTTTAGCACACTCCTTTACTCTAATTAAATTTTAATTGGACTTTGACTGTTTTGTCTCCAGAACACGTCAACATTCACGCTGGAAAGAGACGAGGTGGGCGAGGTCGTGATGGAAGATGGGCGCAGTCGCTGCCCTTTCAACCCAGAGTATAAATCCACTGCCATCATTGTTGGTATGTAGTAACACACACACTCGTTATGAATCACTTCCACTTGGACAGAAAGAGGTTTAGCCGTGTCTGAAACCACACTGATGTTAGCTGCATCTTTGATTTAGTAATGAGGCATGATGTGGCTGCTAATATTGTTTGCCTGCATCAGACTCTAATAAATAGCCGGACACAAACAAACGCTGTTTGTGTTCAACTTCTTTTACAAGCAATTATAAAGTAATTGAACTGGATATGAAGGGGAGGGGGTCTAATCCCTCACTCACTGTTCTGTTATGGCCCCAACAGCTCACTTTATTACCGACTTCATCTCCAGATCATAATTTCTTCATAATTACTTTGTTTATTTATAGCAAATCCTCTTCAGTCTTTGTCTTTTTTCTTTTGTTTTTCTTCCAGATGGTGAGTTGTATACTGGTACTGTCAGTAACTTCCAAGGCAATGAGCCAGTTATTTACAAAAGTTTGGGTCAGGGAACTGCGCTGAAGACAGAAAACTCCTTAAAATGGCTGCAAGGTAACTTATGTTTTTCTTTTCTCTATGATTCTTCCATTATGTTGCGACCACAGCAGATAAGTAGCAAAAAGTAGCGATCATTAGTGAGGCACATTCTCTAATGCATGCATGTAGGCAGAGAGCAAAGGCAAGTCCTTGTAGATTGCGGGAGCTCGGGCCTATCAGCCGCCGCACATCAAAACGGCCTCAGCCGACTGCCATTGCTCCTGCCAGTTAGCTGCACTTTGCGCACAATTAAGACCCCTCTTGTCTTTTGATCTCCTGGTAATCCGTGCAGAGTGCTCCTGATGAGACATCTGAGAACAATTATGCAGAGAATCCTGTTTCCTCTGCTCTCACAGGATTGTGTGACACTGGTCTCTGACTTCGCTCCAGGTTGATCATGATTCAGAAGTGATGAAACAGCGGGGGGGGGGGGGAAGAGGTCCTTCTGTGTAAATGCTCAAGATATAACACGTCTGACTACGTTTGCTTTGTGTTTTCCATTTGTAGATCCCGTCTTTGTTGGGTCAGCCTACATTGAGGAGAGCCAGCCTGTGGGTAACCCTGTGGGAGACGACGACAAGATTTACTTCTTCTTTAGTGAGGCGGGAAAAGAATTCGACTTCTTTGACAACACCATCGTGTCGAGGATTGCTCGCGTGTGTAAGGTAAGACGCACAGGGTAAAGATGAGCTGATGACACAAAATGGTCACGCAAAAGAAAGAGGTGCAGCAGGGCTCACACCTCCTGCCTTTAATCCTGCTACAATTCCCTCAGCACAAGATGGGACACTCCCATGTCAAAGCACATTTGGTAACATTTAAGAGTATGTCGTGGCTGTGTGGGTGCCATGGAAAAATGTTGCTGGTGTGTTAAAGCTTTCTCTGTTTGACTGTACAAACATGTTTTCAGCAGATTTTGTTTCTCCTTGTCGGAATCATCACCTCCCCCTCTCGGCCTCCCTCCCTCCCATCCCTCTGCAATGTCATATCCTCCTCTCCCTCCATCTCCCTCACAATGTCAGCTGCACTCGTCCATCCTACCAGCTCCTTGCCTTTCTCCACCAGCCCTTTGAGCTTTGCAGGAGTTATCAGTATTCAAGGGTGCTTCGCAGCAAAATGAAATGCTTTTCCTCTTCGCCATACTGCCGTCTTTTTTTTTTTTTTTTTTTTGCAAACTCTGACAATTGTAGTTGTCTTTCATCATTTAAACCATCCATGCCATTAGAGAGTTTAGTTTGGTTTAGTTTCATCAACCTGGATAATCATCCAAAGCCCTTACCCCCGCTTTCCACCTGCATGAGTTCAATTAAATTGCTATGAAACTGTGTGATATACATGCACTCAGCATCCCTCCCTGACTGATGCTTCCTGCTCATGGAGGCAGTAATGTGAGTAATCGTGGGGACAGCATGTAATCTCATGTGACAGTTTAATGACTTAGTCCTGCGATGCTCTGGCACTCTGTGCTGCGACACCTCTCGCAGCCAGCAGAGCACCCCCTGGGTTCTATATATGGAAATCATTGACAGAAAGGCCCACAGACTGTGGCAATTGCAGCAATTGAACTGTGCAATAGAAGCAGAAGAATAGCTTTTCTGCTCTGTAAAGCGCCTTTTATTTCAGTGGAATGCAGCAGCTCCCTTTTTCCTGGCTGATGTCTTCTCAGATGCTGCTTTACTGCAGTACAGTTGTGCTGCACTTGGTTTATTCTTGAATTCACATTCTGAATTCCTTAGATCAACAAATCATTATGAGTTAAAAGAGCTTAGTTTACTACCCAGCTTCTAGATAGAGAAACACTTTAACAGTGAGTACCTACTAAAGAAAATGGGCAAAAAGGTTTTTGTGATTTACATTTAGAAGTAATGTAAGGAATGCAGCCTCTGATTGTAAATGTGAGCAGTGAAATCAGAAAAGCTTAGCTATCTTGTTGAATCCTTTCAGCTCATGCAGTACGCTTGCAGAGCATTCTACACTCAGATTAAGGTTAGGAAAAACCGAGATATGAAGACTCCTCCCTGTTTGCAGGCTCCGTATCTAACACACATTTGTGAACTAACAGAGAGCATTCACTCCCATTTCTTCCAGACCAACCGCTGATATGTTGGAATGTGGTTTCATTTAATATCTGAATCATGTCAGGGGTGTAGGTTCATCTTGGCATACACTTAGAGAAAGGTTGTGCTTCATGTCAGATAGTTTTTTTTTTTTTTTTTAAAGAAAAAAACTAAAAGGCCCTTGCATTTTTTTATGCTATTCCAACTACTGTTTTACTCTGGTTTGCCAAGTTATCCTGCTTCCGAGTTGTTTTTTTCCCTCCCTCTTTTCCTATCTGTCCCCCTCCCTCCTTCCACTCCCTCTTCCTTGTGTTTATTCAGGTGTGTTCAGTGAAGGACTCTGGAAAGCAGGCAGATTATGAACTCTGTGCTGTGGCCTTTTCCCTACCTTTCCCCACCTACTGAAGCTGATAAACGTTAAGAATCTTATGTGTGTTAAGAAATGAATAAGGGGTGGATAAGGCCATTCAGGAGAGGCAAACATGTTTTTGGGAGGGCAGCTATCGGAGGGGAGTGTTTGCAGCGTTTGAAAGTACAAGCTGCGCAGCAGAGCACAGCAACAACAGCAGTGGACAGCTGAGAGAGCAGGAATGTGGGCTCCTCATTATGCGGACAGGCTGCCAGAACAGCCTCGTAATTGGCTCCCAGGCCCTGCATCAGTCCCATAAGGGCTCAGCTCACTGCTGAGCACCCTGATTGTTTGTGTGTGACAGCACACAGAGGAGGAGGCAGCGTATAGTTTTCCACTTTATCTCCTTAAAGGTGATTCAGTCCTTGCACTGCTATGTAGGAGTTGCTCCGGGCTGTGGTGGATGTGCTGATGGGATGGTTTGGATCTGAGGCAGGGACACTGCCTTGAGATTGGGTGCGACCACTTGTTTTGGTCCTGCTCTTCCTCCGGCTCCTCCTGTGTTTTTCTACTTGTTGGATGCATTTAGTAGGAGTGCCTTTTAGGTTGTGTTTACAAGCTGTTTGGTAATTGTAATGATTAAGTCATCTGAAAACTGTTTATGGGAACATTTTTTTCTTTCAAAACGGGAGTGAATGCCGTGTCGAAGGAGAAGTGAGGTCTGAATGGCTGATCTCTGTATCAAAGCTGCAATTAATAACTTGTTGTTGTTTATTTTTTCCATTTCCACATCGTCTCCTTTTCAAAGAGCCGCTGATATGTTGCATTATGGCTTCTTTTATGTGGAAAGGTTTGGTTTGTTTTTCACATTTTTCTGGTTAAATATTTTTGTGAGTCACTCCTACCACATGAAAAGATTTCAACACATCAAACTGCATAAAGACGTTGAATTTCTTGGATTTGATTACTGTTCATGTTTATGTTATTATAGCAGGGGTCATGAATGGTCACTGGATCAAACATTTTTTTCTTATCTGACCTCAACAGCACCATCTAAAGCAAAGAGGATGGATTGCAGTATGCTTGGGAAACATTTAAGGTATTTCCAGTAGCAATTGCAACACAGATTATTTATTGCCTCTTTGCTCAGAGTTTTATTTACTTTTGACTTGTTGCTGTCGGCCAGTAGAGTGAATTTTGCGCATAAATCTGCTGAATGCTCTTTCTTGAGGCCTTGAACTCGTGGACATCCTCAAATAAATGCCTTTACCTTTTGTAATACATTCCAAGCCATCATGCCACTTTCTTCAGTTGTTGTGTGTTTCAGCATACATTTCACTTGACATGAGAATAGCAGAGTATTCTTTGCCTACAGAAGCTCTAGAGTTGCTTTCATAGTATGTTTTGAGGCCCAGTCTATCTGTGCTTGGAAGCGCAGTTCAGTCAGATGTGCTGCATTTGGCTGAATTCATCTGGATGCATCTGGCTTTTGTCACATTAGCACTAAACACTCCTGATCCACTGGAAACTGCCAAGAAAGTCATATGCTTTGGATCATACACCAATCCAAGACATTTTTTTCTTCCTGTCAGTCTAATGCATGTTGATTTTAGTTTCTTTAATCTAAAGAATGTTTCCAGAGCTGGTCCAGTTTTTGTTTGATATGTTAAGTCTACTCAGACTTTTCTATTCTTGAAGGTCAAGAGTTGTTTACACCTTGTGGGCACCACTCTGTATTTCCTTTAATACAGTCTTCTCTTTACCTGGATAATTTCTTAGCTGAATGCTGTGATGAAAAGGTTTTTCTGTCCCATGAAAAGTTCCCTCCAATCACCCACCAGTGACGTCATGGTGTTTTTTTTTTTCATTTGGACTGAAAATATATCAAAATGTTGTTTTTTCCTCTCTAATATACGTTTTAATCCTGCAACATTAGAATTACTTGTACTTGCACTTGCATTTAGAGCTCCTTTAACTGATTGTGGGTGGAAAGCAGTAGTTTCCAAATCCAAATGCCACACTTGAAATTAACTCCAGATGTTTAACCTTCTTAATGGTTGAGTTAAGACTGGACAGATGGCTCACACCTGATTATTAGAATTTTTTTTTTCTAAATTGTCCATTTTGATTTGAGCTCCTCTTTCATCCAATTTTAAATTAGATGGAAACTGCACCTAAGCGTGTATTCATTATATGACTGCTTTTATCATGTTTCTGTAAACAGCTATAATGACACATTTGCATCAGTGCCAATGACCTAAATCTAAAATTGTTTTATATCTGATCATGGTGTTTTAGTTTAAAAACTGTATATTTTGAAACCAGCTAAGCACATACTTACAGTAAGTTGGGGGGAGCAGCCAACTCACACCTGTTTTTAAAAGTCCTGTCTTGGTGTGACGAGCTGACTCGGCGGCTGCGACATCCTCCCTTTCTGCAAACCCTCCAACTGAGATCAGATTTCAACACACCCCTCTTGACCTCCATCGCTCTTATCGTTGGATTATGAATAAGCCTGTAACGTACAGTAAAAGTAAGAACAGGAGATTATCTGCTCGCTAGCTCACACACAAATCATTAATGGGACATAAAGCCTTTTGAACATGTTGAATCTCCTCGCAGGGTGACAAGGGAGGGGAGCGTGTGCTGCAGAAGAAATGGACCACCTTCCTGAAGGCTCAGCTCCTATGTTCCCTCCCCGACGATGGCTTTCCCTTCAACATCATCCAGGACATGTTTGTTCTGAAGCCCACGGGAGACAGCTGGGAGAGCACGGTTTTCTACGGGGTCTTCACCTCTCAGTGGTGAGACACGAGTACAGAAAACCATTCTGACTGCAACTATGTCAGCTGTCCTCTGTCACTGTTACTGGTACACATACACAACTCACACACACTATCAGAAAAAAAACACTTTGTTTCTCTGTGTCTGCAGGTATAAAGGGGCATCAGGCAGCTCAGCAGTGTGTGCCTTCAGCATGGCACAAGTGGAAAGAGCTTTCAGCGGCCGCTACCGAGAGGTCAACAGGGAAACTCAGCAGTGGTACACCTACAACCACCCAGTACCAGAACCACGGCCCGGGGCGGTGAGTCATGAGAGCAACTTCCTGTCACAAACAGCATGATTCAGTAAAGCAGAACAACCTGTTTTGGTTCACTTTGTTCTCCTCCTGTTTGAGTGACATCAGTCTGACAAATGCAAGATGACGCAGCAGTTAAAATAAGAGGCTTTTGTACCATCTCAAATATATGTTTTGTTCTCACACACAAAAAAGTATATTACAGTACAGCAGGTGCTCTGTTTTACTGTCTGAGACTGTTCAAAGATGGGATCCAAAAGTACTGTTTTGCAGATGGTTTTTATGGAGCAAAATAAATACCTTAAAACTAAACTAACTGCGGGGCACACGGGTTAATAACATGGTCAAAAACTTCTTTAAGGATAGTTTTCCTGTTGCTTTTGTGATTCTCATTTTGTTTCAATTTAAATTTTGTGTTCTTAGATAAGCAAAATAATATAGTTCCTTGTTTTATTTAATCCTTAATCATATTTTTAAAACTTAAAAAAAGGGATCGGCCATATTCTAATAAGAAATTACACATATAAAAGATCCAGATAACAGAGACCACTAACTCAAATGGGAACAACAGCAAACTGAATGATCTGTGATCATGTGTCAAAATTGCCCAAAGTTTACTTAAAAATTTTTTGGGGGTGCTTCGTAAAGACTTTCAGGTGGCTTGATAATAGAAATGATTGCATATCTTCTGTGGTCAGATTTGAAGTCATTAATTAGTTAGTTTTTCATGAACTACGAACCAGCTCAGCACAGAAGTAATGTAAGAAGACCCCTTCCCAATGAGATGAACGTAAAAACACATGTCCACAGACTGAAAACGACACCAAATTTTGTCATTAAGATGCAATGATGAGTACTATACGCAGTGATAATGCAAGTACAGAATGATAAACGTGTGGACTTAATCTTTGAGGCAGAAGTATCTCTGCAAATGATCCAAATCAGTGAGAAAGACTGCTTAAATGGACCCTACAAAGCAAACTGAAGTCATTTTTAGAAAAAAATGAATGGTTTATGCATCTTTTGCTCTACTTGAGTAAGCAGGAATAGATTTTTCTTCATTTCCAATTCATTCCCTCCACAGTGTGTGACCAACCACGCCAGGCAAATGGGTATCCAGTCATCCTTGCACATGCCTGATAAAGTGCTCAACTTTGTCAAGGACCATTTCCTGATGGACAGCGTGATCCGCAGCGCTCCGCTGCTGCTGAAACGCAGCGTGCGCTACACTCAGATCGCTGTGCACAAGATCCAGGGAATGGAACGGGCCTACGATGTGCTCTTCATCGGAACAGGTGCAGCTTATTACAAAAAGTCATCAAATCATTTTGGAGATTTTTAACAGAAAAATCTGTTAAATAACATAAACTATTTTCTGTGAACTCGATGATTAATGTCTCTGACTGTTCCAGATGACGGAAAGCTCCACAAGGCCATCAATGCCAATGATAGGATGCACATCATAGAGGAGATGGTTTTATTTGCTGAGCCGCAGCCTGTGCAGCACATTGAACTTGATCCTCAGCGGGTAAATTACATCTTTTACTCATGTATTCCTACATAGGTATATATACAGTATGTAAGGTATCTGTGTGTGGGTGGGGTGTATGCACGTGTACAAGGGTTGGTGTTTCAGAGTGAATGAAGGAGGGAGGATTGCGTAGGGCAGAGGTGCAGAGACGTGTTTGGGGTGGAGGGAGGCGTGTGTGTGGGGGTGTGGTGGCAGAGGTGGCCGACATTCAGCGGGGTCGGCAGTTGCTGGTCTTGGCCCGCTGGGGCCTGTGCCCCGGGACCGTGGGGAGCTTCGGCTGAGGCCACCCTCTGCTGCCCTCTGGGTGGATGCATGCCCATCTCTTTGAGGTGGTAGCTGGGGTCCGGGCCTTTGGGCAGCTGCTGGTGGCCCGGGTCTCGGGCCATGCGGCCTCCCTCCAGCCCTTGCAGAGACCATGTTGCATCTGCATGACTCCACTCACCGTAGAGCACCTTTTTTCTGCATGCCACCATTGTGTCATCTGTGCTCCCCGTTGTGTGTGTACTAATAACTTCTGCCTAAGTTTTACCTTTTTTTTGCTTAGTTGTGTGTGTGTGTGTGTGTGTGTGTGTGTGTGTATGTGTGTGTGTGTGTGCGTGCGTGTCTTTGAGTGGGGGTGTTTCTGCAACATTGTGGGGACCATGTTCCGGATTTTTACCATCGCCATGGGGACGTCTTGCCCTCGTGGGGACATTTTCCCGGTCCCCACGGGTACAAAGCCCGCTTTGAGGGTCAAGATTAGGTTTTATAGATTAAGTTACAATAAGGTTTGGATTAGGGTTAGGGCAAGGGTTAGGTTTAGGCAATCAGTTATGGGCGTTAGGTTTAGGGTAAGGGGCTAGGCAATGCATTATGTCAATGGATATACCCCACGGGGATAGAAAAACAAACGTGTGTGTGTGTGTGTGTATGATCTAATGATACTCCTGCAGGTCCTCCTGTATAGGATTGCTAGCTTTGTTTTCCAGCAAAGGCTGTGTAATGTTTTGTTGTTTTTGTTTTTTTCTTTTTATGGGTTTCTGTGCAGATGCAGCAGTTGACTGTGAGTGTATCCTTGTTTTGTTTTTTTTTCTCTCTTCATTCTGGTTTTGTTTTTTTTTTTTATCCTCTCCTTTACATTCTTTTCTTAACCTTCTCTTCCCTCTTGTCAAGTCCAGCAATATTATGTAAAATGAAATTACAAGCAAGCATTCAATTGAATAAAATGAATAAATACAGAATATCTATAGGAACCTTATATTTATTAAGCTCCCTTTGAAAAAGCAAAGTTATTCAACACAACAAAGCAGCCAGATCATCATTCTTCTTGCTATAATGCTAGACAGGACAAAACAAACAAAAAAACAAACTCATGTATTTCCGAAACAAATTAGTTACTTCAACATGTTTTGCAGTGCATATGTTATAGTTTGACTTTATCACTCAACTTGTACAACTTCACCCTAATTATTTACTCAGTTTGATTAATTTTCAGATAAAAACAATGTGGTTAGGCACAAACTGACTGGAAATATTTTTACTCCACAGCAGCTTTCCTCTTGAGTTTTGCTGCAGCACTGCCTGGAAGAAAGTTTATTATCCTCTGTGACATTATACCCAGAGCTAGATTTCATTACCTTTTCTCCCTTTATTACATAAAGATCATTCCCTGAGCCAGCACTGGCAAACTGCAATCTTATCTGTGATTATGTAATTCTAATAAAGTCTAAGATTCTTTTGGTGGTTGAATTCTTGGCTCTAAATAGGGGCATGAAGGAGACACAGAATGCACTTGATGTCTGTCTAATATACCAGCAGATAAGCTGGCCTAAAAATAAACAGGGTTTGACTGAAGCAGCTGCACTGTGTGTTGGTAAAACTGCAACATAGATGGAAAGGAAATTCATGTGTGATGCATATGTCGACATGAGAAGCATTTCAAACTGCAAAATAAGAAATGGAAAATAAACAAGATGCTTTATAGCAAGCCTTGACATTGTGAACGCGTGCCTTTAAACACATGATCACAATGTTTAAATCATTCAGCTGGTATGAAGATGAAGAACAGCTGGCCAGAGTTAGTCCATTATGCAAGATATACTCTTCTGTTTATCTTAAGTAATTGTTTCAGGCTGGTTTCGCCTTTTTGAAATCAGAAACCCGTAACGAGAAGCAGAGACCTCTGCCGTCCTGCCTTCACCTTTTTAAAGTACGCTCACACTCACAGATGTTTCTGCTCCTCTGCAGGGTTTGTTGTTTGTGTCGTCGTACTCTGGTCTGGTGGAGGTTCCCGTGGCGAACTGCTCCAACTACCAGAGTTGTGGCGAGTGCGTGTTGTCCAGAGATCCCTACTGTGCCTGGACCGGGCGGCTGTGTCGGGATGTCAGGATGGCTCCACCTGACAGGTGAGAAGTGTGTCTCAGCTGAAAGAGCTGTTTACACTGCAAAAACTCAGATCTTACCAAGTATATTTTTCTCATTTCTAGTCAAAATATCTCATCACACTCAAAATAAGAAAAAGTTACCCAAAGAGAAACATTTCAGTGAGACATAAAACCTTGTTGTAAGGCAATGCATCTTATTTCACGAAATCTTATCAAAAAAGTTTTGCTTGTTCTACTGTCAGAATTTTTTTTTGCTGATTACAAGCAAAAAAAAATACCTTTTTTTTATTAAACTTATTTTAAGAGTGGCCAAGATTTTTTTTTTTTTTTTTTTTTGCTTGTAATAAGCAAAAAAAAAAAAAAATCTGCCAATAAAGCAAGCAAAATTTTCTTGATAAAATGTCTTGAAATAAGATGCATCGCCTTAAAACAAGTTCCTGTATTTTTTTAAATGTTTTTCTTCAAGTAATTTTGTCTTATTTTGAGTATGACAAGATATTTTGACTAGAAATGAGAAAAATATACTAAAATAATACACTTTTTGCAATGTAAGCTTTGATATAATCCAATCACCTTCCTTACACCTTGGTTTGGTTTATTTATAAACTATTGTTAATGCCCCCCGATTATATAAACTTCTGAATATGTATTTTATCAAAACACAATAATCAGCTCAATTTTCTTAAAGTCAAAACAACGTGAACATAAAGTCACAAGGTTAAATGTCTTCATGTCAGGTGATCATGATGTATCGTATATGCACAGTGATAGCTGCCTCATGGCAATGCAGGCGAAATATTTACTGTAATCACCCTTTTTTAACTTGTCAAAACCAAAGCACTTTATTTTCCAGCAGTTTTACAGACTTTGTCCTAAAAGAGACTTGCATTGAATTAAATATTCAAACAAGAATTGTCCATTTCAGAACCAAAGTTATCACAATATCCTGGATGGGTAAGTGTGTATTGACATGATGATCCTTCCAAACAGTTGAGATAATTCATGTAAAATCTACAAATATTTAACCTCATGATGGTGCTTGATTCTAATGCCAGGAGCTTCACTTAGTCGGTAGGTTCAATTTTATGAATGCAATGAATGTGTAGACAGAAAAAAACAGGATGATGCACCCTTCATTTTACCTCCAAATATTACATGAAGGTCACAGGACCTTATGTGCTTTTAAAGATGATTGGTGTCTCAGTCATGCTGTGCACATAGTTTTTAAATTAATCAACTTGAAAAAAGGAGTTGACTCCATATAAGTGTCCTCTACTGTAAGTCCAGCTGCGATCCCTCACCCTGTTTTCATTGGTTTGTTTTGTCTCAGCCACTGGCAGCAGGACGTGGAGGAGGCTGACACATCAGCAATTTGTAACAGGACGTCTCCCAGCCCCAGATCTGCCAGACCAGCAGCTTCTCGTGAGTGTGTTCAGTCTGTGTAATGGCCTCTAATTTAAGTGTTTCCAGTTACTCTACTCACACGACAAATAATATGTACTCGTAGAAGAAACATGTCAATTCCCAAAAATGAAGTCGGGTACAAGTGTCACACAAATGAAGTCTATAGTTAGCATAAGCTGCACCTGCGTGACTACATGACTCAATGGATTGTTGTTACATTTTTGTAAAATTTGCTGCTTTGCTTTCTTATGTCACTGCAGTAGATGAAAAAACTGGATACCATTCTTGTATAAGTACCTACTTTGCAATGGTGTTGCGCCACTTCTCATACAGACAGACAGACAGTCTGTCTCTCTTCTCTCTCTCTTTCTCTCTCTTTCACTGTCTTTCTCTCTTTCTTTCTTTCTTTCTTTCTCTCTCTTTCTCTCTGTCTTTCTATTATCGGCAGAGTGGGCGCTGAACGCTGCGGCTTCCATAGTGACGTGAACGCACATGAACACGCATCGCGGAAGTACAATGTTCTCCTGTTTAAGTTATAAAAATATACTAAATGATGTCGTTTTGAGTAAATTAGAGACACTACCCACTCAGGACACTTGGATTACATTGGACGAGCAGTATAGAGGAATATTGCCAAGTTTTTCTGGACTTTTATGGACCTTTTTGTTTCAGGCACCGGTGAACTCCCATGGTATGAATGTCGGCGGATAACGAAAATACCCCCAAATCTTCTAAATGTTTCATTTAGGTGCCTTGTTAAAGATAGAGAAAAATAACACAAACAAATTAGTAAAACAAGAAAATACAAATGACATAATAATAATAATAAGCTCAGCCTGGTCAACCCTGTAAGAATTATTTGGCTCCACCGCAGCTTTTCTGAAATGGTCTCAATGGAAGGGAAGCTGCTTCAACACTGAGGTATGAGAGATGATACAAGAACTGGACTAAAAATTAGTAACAACAGGTCTGGTGGAGGTATAAATCCTGCTCAGTCTGGATTTCAACATCTTAGATTTACTCCTTTGAATTTTGTTCAGAAGAACAAATGAGGAGAAAAAAGAAAAACATTTGGTGCAGTTACTGAGATGTTTTTTTCCTAATGTAATCTTCACTGTTTTGAATCAACACTCTTGTTGTTGTTTGTAGGTGGCTCCCATTGCAAGCTCATTACAATCCCAGCTAACACGTTTCGCGTCCTGCCCTGCAAGCTGCGGTCCAACTTGGCGCAGAGAAAGTGGCGTTACAGTGACAGCGCCAGCCAGTTTCTCTACGCGACCCCAGAGGGAAACCTTGTGGTGGTGGCGCAGTCCACCAAGATGGAGACCTACGAGTGTTGGTCAGAAGAGGAGGGGTTCCGCCAGCTGTTAGCCAACTACTGTGTCAGGGCGGAGCCCCGTCACGAAAGCACTACTCTTATCAGCCACTCGCGCACATCCCATATTGCACAAGAGGAAACCATCATCATGCCCGGCGTGTCTCGTTCCGAGCAGGTCCACATGAAGACGTACTGGAACGAACTCATTGTGGTGTGCGCTCTGCTGGCGTTTTCCCTCGTGGTGTTCTCTTTGTTCGTCATCTACAGGAACCGGGATCATATGAAGTCGATGTTGAAACAAGGCGAGTGCCCCAACATGCAACAGAAGAAGCCAAGGATTGTGGGAAAGCCCACTGAGAGCTTACCCCTCAACGGCAACACCATCCCCGTCTCTACATCAGATCACAAAGGCTACCAGACATTAAATGACAACTACATCTGCAGCACACCCACACACGAGTCCTCACCGGACAACAGCAAGAGCTTCTCCGAGTCATCCGACAGGCGTCCGCTTAACCTGAAGGAGAGCCATGTGGAATACTCCCCAACTTGCCCCCGGCCCAGAGTGAGGTTAGGCTCCGAGATCAAAGACTCCATCGTATGAGAGTACAGCATTCGCCAAACAACACCTTACATCGCCATGAGGATAAAGGCCACCAAGCAAAGGAGAGGAGACCCTGACATCCTCCTACATCACAGCACACCCTTTACTTTAGTCATCATAGTTCTGTGATTAGTGTGGAGGTAATTTCTTTTAACCATTCCCACTCCAAAGCCAGAGGTTGGTCCAGTTTGCTGCTAAGGATGGAAGAGGAGGCAGCACAACACTCCGGTTTCAGCCAGGATAATGAACCGTGGCAGCTGCTAAAATAACTAGCAGTCTTTTTTTTTTTTAATCATTCTGATGGCCACCAACACTATATGTGTGCTCCTAAAGGTTGAAAAATAGGGAGGGGGGATAAACAACGTATGCATTAGTAAATTATTCAGTCTAAATGCCTATTGCATACAATTACAGCGAGACAATAACTCAAAAGTACTAGTTACCCAACCTTAAATACTCTTGCACATTTCCTGCAGAAGGTGGCTGCCATACTTCTGTTATTATGCACACTAAAACCAAGCAGCCGCTACATGGTGACCAAGAGTTCAGGTTTAGATTAATATTATTCATGTCATGCATTTTCATTATGATCCACACATTATGAAAGCAAGTCAGGCGCACATTTGTTCTATTTTTCTAAGTTAATATCATGGCTGTATGAGGATAAATATGACAAGAAAGACCAGGGGATTACTCCACACAAGGGTCTGCTGTTGGAGGACTGCAGCATCAAGAGAGGTGATCATAAAGGATGCTCCAAGGCCCAAGCACTGACAATAACCTCCTGAATGTATGTTGTTGTTGAAAGATGGTTTGTTTCACACAAAACTGCACCATGGGACAATTTAGGGAGACAACTGCATTTCTTCTCATCTGGGACAGCCTTGTTCTACAGTATTAACCTGCTGGTGTGATGGTGGGTTAATAAATGGACTGAGACATAGCTGCCCAGTTTTCTGAGGCAAATATGGAAAAGAGACCTGACACTGCAAATGCAGAGGCTGAAGGAAAGAAAATGAAAGAAGGAAAATCATGGGACATCTACACCTCTTAACATATTCAGGGCAGCATCAAAATCACCATGTGTACTGTGCCAAAAAAAGTAAAACTAAAAAAAAAAAAGTCTGATCTAAATGCAATAGTGCCATCCTGTCATGACCCATCTCACACTTTGTGTTTGCATTGATCACTGTCAAAGAGCACACGGTGATGGACCCAGGGTTGGGGTTTCACTAAAAGTATTGTGGCACTAATAAAAAATAAATGTGAAGTTCAAAGTTGGGAATTTCTCTAAGACTGTTAGCTCATAGCAAACTTTATAGAATGTGTTGGATGACAATATTTGATCTTTTTGTCAAATTTGAACTGGGGCCAAAGGACATGGCACACTTGCCATGTGGATATTAATATTCCAGTTTACCTTCTGCCTTCTTAGTACAGGTACCACTACCAGGAGACAGCTGACCTTGAATGACACTAAAAATTCAAATTCCTTGGTTAGATTAGATGCTGTTAACCCATTCAAGATGTTAAAGTTAGAACAAATAACTATGTTGCTGCGGGGAAAAGATCAAATTTTGTGGCTTCTTTGCCAAACTACATCTATAATGTATAATTATGTAGATGCACAGTATTTTGTGTAACTTTGACTACCCCCAGCTGGCCAGGTTGGCACTCACCACACGCACCACACCAAGATGCCAATGTGAAAGCACAAGTAATCAGGGTTACAGGTTTGCACCTTTCAGTAACATTGGATATTATAACAAATGCAACTACTGAAACAGGTGGTGTGGCTGCTAAGAATGATGATTTTTAGATATCTGTTGTTACAGGGACCAGCGCAGCCATTCCAACACTGTTTCACTCGGTGCATAAGCCTTTGAGACTTCAGCAGAATTTTCCAAAGATATAGGAAGATGATAGCGTTGTTTAAATGAGATGGAGAAACATCTACATGGCCATAAGGACACAATGACACCATATGTCTTAGAGTACATCACCACTTCACTGTATTGGTCATGTAAGCCTGAAGTATGTATTCCAACATTATACAAGACTACATTTGCCATTTCAAACACTGAGCAAATGATAAAATGCTATGTAACTGCTACTACAAGTTGACAAAGTGGCTGCACAGCATATTGTGCAGAAGCGGTCAGTGTTTCTATTTTGTTTCCTAAGTTTTTGTTATGTATATACAGTACCTGTGCTTAATATTGTGTGTTTTTAAGGGACCTTGTGCAAGATGTGTTGTAGAGATAGCATTGAAACTAGAGAGTGAACACTGCTGAGTTTTTTTTTTTTTTTTTTGTTTTTCATAGTGCTGCCAAAACTTCAGCTTACATTTCAGTTAGTTCAGCACCTCAGATGGCTTTTATCAAGCTTATCAAAACAGGAGGTGTTCTTTTTTAATATATTCATGTGAATAAAAGGAGTAGTTAAATGTCTACAAAAGAAATGTCTTTATTGCTAAGAGTTCAATGAGAAGTCTGAAACCTGCCAAGTCCACATGCAAAGTTTTGTCCATTTTCTTTTCAGTGTGTTCTGTACACAGTGTGGCTGCCTCCTGTGGTCACTTACAAAAAACTAAATTCATGTTTTAGTTTTTGAAACATTGCCATGTATTCAAATGCAAAGGCAATTGTACGAAGCCAATCCCAAATTAGTGTGCAGGAGTTAAGTTAATGAGAGTGGTAACTTTGGTTGTGAAAACTTGATTGAACAGTAACAAAAATGGATTTGTTGAACTCTTCTGTGTTAAACATATCACTGTATTTACCATTTTATAGAGTTAAAGAAAATGTAGAAGTCTGTCAGTAACCATTGCCAAGAAGAAAATCCAAGTTCTTCTGGCACAACAGCTATTAGCTAACAGCTAATAGCTGGTTAGCTTGATTTAATAAGGAAGGAGGCCTTTTTTTCTTCTAAATTTGTCGTCATTTTTGTACTTTGATTTCTATACATAAAAGATTCTGTATATATTTTTGTATTGTGGCTAATGGGAAAATACCAATGGACTTTCTCTCGTTATCTGTATGTGAGTGCTTGGCAAAGCTAACAGGCTGTTAGCACCAGCACACTGTACTGTATGAATATCAAACTTCTCATTCAACTCTCATCAATAAATCAGATATGTTTGACAAGAATGTTGAAAGCTAAGACTGAAAAAAATACCCAAGAATATCACTTGAAAAAAGACTGAATTATATAAATTAAATTCCAGAAGCCAGTGTGTAAACAATTATTTCACCTACCAAGATGTCTTCTAAATTCCCACTAACCTGTCTTGAGGTGCTTGGTGGATAGCCACACTACAGAAAGAAAAGAAAGAAATAAAAGCCTTTACTGTAGATATCAGTTCTGCCTTTTGCCATGTGCTATATACATTGTACACCCAGCAGCAACCTCACCAACAGAAAAGTGGTGAATGATGTGATTGTAGCCCTCATTGGGCACACCTTACTCCACAACACGGGTCAGACGTAGATTTAAACTATCCACCAAGCCACCATTAACCTTTCTGGCATACAAGGCTGGAAGCTGCTCAAAATCTTGTTGCATTTTGTAGCCTTAGATTATGTAGAGCGTGATACTGGAGACACAGAAAACATCTAGAGAGGTCAGTGTCAGCCATAATATCACATTTTTATCTGAAATTGAAAAGCTAAAGATACAATTTGACCTCACTGAGTAATAATATGAAAAAGAGAAACTGTGTCATAAATGTGCATATTTATTAATAATGTGCTTTTCCAATAAAAAAGCAAACAGTATTACAATAAATGTCTCATTTTAAATAGCTCCTGAGTAATAAAAAATACTGTACTGGACATGAATGTAGCCAGCTATATATTCATAGAACATTTACATCAGTCTATTTTCCTAAAGACAGCTTCTGTAGGCAGTCAGTTGCTACAAAGAAACGGCACAACAGAAATAATGATTCATCTGTGCTGCATGATGTAGTACTAAGATGCAAGTACAACTCCAGATCCTCCAGATCAGCTCAGCCATGAGACAGTGACGGCATCGCCTCAACTTACTGAACCCCATAAGCTTAGTTGACTGAATAACTATTAGACAAATGTGGTCTTGCCTGCATGATTTCTATCTTCCTTTCATTTTATTTGTGTGAAGATAACATTGTGAACTGTATTTTTTGTATCATTGAGGTTGTGACTGTTGTTTTTATTATATTGTACATAAAAAGCACTTTATTTTAATTTTCTAAAAATAAATGAATAAAATACATGTTTTGACACGTGCACGTTAGTCCTTTTCATGCAGAAGATTGCTGTCGTCTGATCTGTGATGAGAATTTACTGACAGAATGGACTGAATTTAGCAGATTCTTTCTACGATGATGGATCTTAATATCACTTTCGGTGTGACAAATCAAATACTTGACAATATTATATTTTGTACACATACCACATTAGTATTTTGTGATATGAGATCCAGAGTTGCACCTACAATAAACACATTTCAGTTGTAAATAAAATCAGTAAGTTGCCGCCTTTCATTAAACAATCAGTCAAAGTCAAACTAGCATGGTAAATATGTTGCTCTAAGAACAAAATGGTTAAATCTGCTCAATTTCAAAATCGGATGTAGTGAATTATTTGAAATGTAAGTACTTAACATGCTTTTTTCTCACCATATATATGTAATCTGTTTTAACATTAAACAGTGGTCGCAACAAATTGGCAGACTATAATAGAAGAGATGTAGATGGCAACAGTGGCGTCACCAGTTGGTTTGTAGTGTGCTAATGTGAAGCCTCAAGATTGATTTTGGCTTTTATAAAGTGCACTGTACTGTAATGTATAATCTGCCATCTCCTGCTCTCTTTGCTCTTATTAAACCAGACTAAGGCTTATTTACAAACCACATCATTCTCCAGCATAGTGTTACTAAATGCAACTGGAAAAAGGGCACCTTTTTCACAAAACAGCAGCAAATATTCAATCATCTTCAATGGTTCACAATAGTGTATTATAATGAGGCCATACTGCAAAAGGACAAAAAACCTCTGTCATGTGTTGCTGTTGTGCAATGACAGCTTTTAACTCTTTGATACTCTGCAGTGCAATATAGGATGTCAACTTTGTCCTTCTGGTCTCAAACACCAATCTCATTGGAATGTGTTTTATTTTTAGCTTCTGAGAACATTGAAAACAGGTTTATTACTGATCATTTACAGAAATTTATGCATGCAGTCAAAGTCACTCATACAGTTTCCTGTGGCAGTAGTTTATAAGTGCTGCAGCAGTATATACATTAAAAAAAATCCATACACAGCAGATAACCTGTGTATGGAGGATTGGGATCAAACTTGCAGGGATTTAACCAAGGGAAGCAAGCTGCCTGAGAAGCACCTAATATTTATAAGGCATAGTTAGATGTGGATGATAATTCATTGCTTTGTCAAGGGCAATCTTAAGCAGGGAAAAATCACACTCAAATTCACTTTTGAAGATGGGAAACGTTGACTTGGGAATGCAATAGGAAGAGGCAGTCAGTGTCTTGATTCCAGGATACCCCCAGGGTTTCACTTGAGAAGTCAGAGTAGATGAAGTGAGGGCTTATAATGTGATATCCTGTGGCTTGAACCGCTCTCTGTTGTGCACAGGAAGGAATCGGGTTGGATGGAGTTATATAACCAGGAGCTGTCCGTACCATGCTATGAATTGGAAGTGTAACAGGGATTTGCCAATATCAGATGCTGCAGAATTGTTGAAGGAGGGGCTGGTGTTTGCACATTTGCAGTAGTTCTGGATGCAGGTGCAAAACGCTGCTGCTGAAACACAGAGTTCGGAGGAAAAGACCAAACTGCACATAGGGAGATTTCTGATTCACTGCCGCAGGATTAGGGTCTCTCTGCTATTCAGTAATAACATCAGATCTATAACCTTATAAACTTAGGTATTATTAATGTATGCACTTCATGGCTCTAAAAAGAAAGAAAAGAAAGACAGTGGAACACAAATCCAGAAGTTAATATGAGTAATCTAACATATAGCCATGGATATACTGTATTTAAGCGGTTAGTCAAAAACACTGTAAAACTTCAGCTGCAAAATGCACTCTACCATGATCAATTTATGATTCAGCAAAAGATTTTTTTCTTATGGAAAATGCTGCAGAGAAGTCTACATTTGATGAAGTACAGAGACTCAAAAAGTCACGGTTGCTAACAGAAAAAAGCCTGCCTCTGTATCTGAAACCCGTGATGTTTACATGTATTGAAGGAGTACCTGAAGCTGACTGTAATGGGCTGTTATTTAACATAAATGACTCAAGGTTGGTAGATAAAACAAACAAGCTATTTGTCATTTTCCTGCCTTTTTTCCTCACATTCAAAGCTGGTGTCTGTGAATTCTTTCTCTGCTGATGTCCTGTGACACATCCATTTTACTTTCAACACCAGCAGCTCATCTGCTGTCACCGACTACTTGATGAAGAGCAAAGATGGTAATTTGCAATTCATTATTAACACATCACTGCGCTGTGAAAAGCGACTTTTGTTTGCTGCAGCCCTGAAAACAATTATGACCAGCCTGCATCTCAGCTGCAACTCCATTCCATATTTCACAGTAAACGCTATGTTGATGGTGAAATTGAAAATCAGATTTTTATTTCACAGTCAATGAAGGAAAATGGAAGATCTTTTAAGACAATTTAGGCTACACATCCCAGGACACACATGCCAAATCATCTCCCTATCGACACTGGGTGTTCATATCACAGTTAATTTAGCTGAATTTTAACCCAGCATGTAAATATCTTTGTTATTACAGTCTGTCACACCTGTGCCATGTTTGTCTATACTCTCCTCCCTATAGTATATGCGTTTCCGTTTCTTTTGCTCTTTGCAAGATTCTTTTCATTTCCAGTCTTGCCCTATCTCCATTTCTTGCTGCACAAGTCATTTGGATTTCTGTTTGGGATTTTAAATTTCCTGACTGCATGGGAACTTTTGTTATATTAAAGTCTTGTGCTTTGATATTCTGTCTACCTCTTGTCTCTGCATTTATGTTGTCCAATCAATCACTGTTTCAGGTTTTGTTTGCTTGGTTAGTTTTTTTTTTTCTTTTTTACAGAGCACAACAGAACATTGACATTTTTCACAAGCTAAAAATGTGATGTGTGGACATTCACAACAGGCAAACAGAGACTGGGAATAAATGAATAAATAAAGATTGAAAAATAATCTCAAACTTCAAAAACAAATCTAGGAAAAACTAGAGAAAACTATTATTTACTGACACAAACATTTGAATATTTCCATTTTAACACTTCTCTTCATATCTTTCATGTCTTCACATCCCCTCCATCTGTTAAAAAAAATACACGCAAGCTGCAAACTGAGTAGTATTTGTAAAATAAAATTAAAAACTGAAAGTCAGCAGCAGTTAGAGGCTCAGCAAAGAAAGATAATGCTCAAATTGTGGTAGAATGAATACACCAGGTTGGACAGCTGAACTTTACGTAAGTAGCAACGCAGACCAACAACAATGTCCCATGCAAAACAAACGTAGAACATCAACCTGTTAGGCTCTGAAAAACTGTGACACACAGCAGCTGTATCAATGCTGCTGGCAAATCTACAGAGGTTCTGTGTGTAGTTTGCACACGACATCACATCGGTAACTTAGTATTTACATCTTTTGATCTGTCGTGATTTCACGCAGCCAAATTAAATAGGAACAAAGCAGTGATGCTCAGGGTGAATGTTTCCTATTTTTAAAAAAAGAGTAAAAATAAAGTCTTGAGTTTTCTATATTAGTAATCTCAAGGATGACAAGAATAATGTTTTCACTCAGATCTAATTGTCAACATGATTATTATTGGAGATCAAATGCATGGAAAGATTATCTATGATATCTTCATGATTTAGTAAAAATATGTTTCGGTTTGTTGCTTTACAAAACCGTGGGTTATTTCTTTGTAAGTCAAAAAATGTTTGAAATGTATTTAGGGATTGTACCTTGATGCTTTATGACTTTTCTCTTGTGTTACCATCTGATTTGAGGAAATGCAATTTCAATTTATGATTGAAATTGCATCGCCACTGAATTTATGATTGACAGTCATAATAAGCAATCATGTGTTCCATGTCAGCACAGAACATTTTTTATATATATATTTATTGAATTGCATATCAACTGATGTTAAATGGTCAGTTGTTTCTGAAAAATTTAAAGACATGTCAGATTTATCTATGAAACAGTATCTTCATGGACAGGAATTGATGACATATCTCTTAGGTGTCCAAAGTCTGTCCTTGAGGGCCACTGTCCTACTGATTTTGGATGTTTCCTGTTGTTGTTCCCATATTATTTGAATCAGATGTGCTGGGGCAGAAATATCTAAAATCTGCAAGACTGAAGCCTTCAAGGGCCGGAGCTGAACACCTAGAATCTCTTTTTTTACAAGACTATTTTCCTGCCTCATATGACTATGAAAGAGCCTCGTGTACATGGCACATGTGGCCATCAATCAGTGACATAATCAATAACATCCATCATTCCTCAAACAATCATTCTCAAATAAATGGTTAGGACAGAATCTCTGTTTAAAGCCACACTGAATTATTGAGCTGCTTAATCCATCATCCGCTGATCAATGTGATAATCAATCACATTTTTCTTTAAGAACCTTTTCTAAACGTGTGCTCAGGCTGTAATTATAATGTGTTATAGGTAGAAAGAGGGGCAGTTTTGTTCAGAGGTTTTTTTTATTTTTCATTTCAGTTTGATTTTCTTTCTTTCATAATGACAAGGTGTAAATATGTTTTACGTTTCATTCACATAAAGAGTTATCAGACAGAACCAAACCCAGGATGTGATTTGCTTAACTAATAATCCCTAAAGACAGCTGCAGTCTGGGGAAATAGTGCCTGCATCACTTGCAGAGATATTTTTGTCAGTCTGACTGACAAATATAGGACACTAAAGTAACCCTAGTGTGGCTGAGCATCCAGAGACTCCTGCCTGAGACCCTGAGTAGAAGCACAAAACTGCACTGATGGCTCCCAATATTAGGATAGGGAGCTCAGTCTCACTAGAAAGTTACTGTCTATCGACAAAATAGTGCCACAATCCCTACTTAGAAACTGTGACATTCTCCTTGGCTTTTGTTTACTGTAAAGCAACCTTCACATGACCTTCTGTAACGTGCAAACATGTACATTTGTTTAGGTGTAAGCACTAAAAGTGAGAAATTATCTGGCATCCCCGTATGCACCTTTATGAGGCTAAAGCTTCTCAACACAACCAGCCAGGTTTAAGTCCTGGCCTGAGGCTCTTTTCTGCATGTCACCTTCGTACTTTCTTTGACCCCTCACCTGTCAAGCTTCTTTCTAATAAAGCCCCAAATCTCCCCCACCCCCATCACATACATTGAACATCAAATACACAGCCAGATGAACCAAGAGGATGAATGTTGGCATGATCACATCGTGAGATGTAAGTACAGTAAAATCCCCAGTGTTAAATTTTGAGTTGTTAAATCATATTAACTCTTTCAGAGTAATTCTAACACCACTGAGAGTAAAATGACCACTAGTGCTGGTGAAAATTTTCAGAGTTAAAACAAGTTTCCTCTTTCAGTGTATAATTGACTCTGTTAAATGTAACTAAGTGCACCCAGGAAGATTCTGCCCTCTTTGGCTTGAATATTTCCCATCATGCTTTGTGACTCCCCTGTATGGTCCTGCACAGTGAGTTAAGTGTATATGTGATCAATTTTGATCTCCTTGGTGTGTAATTTTTCTCAGCATATGCTGTTGAAGATGAAAGTTAGTACCAGGGATTGGCAACACTGTAATATATACTAGTCAATATGATACTGAAATCGATACCGATACTTTTTGTCCCTTAAAATAAAGTCACATGATTGTACAGTTTGCATCAATACCGTGAATGCAAAGGAAATATTAGATATAACTAAAACTAGAGAACAGAAGAACTGGAAAGAAATGCTATAAAACAATACCAAATTATATTGATGAGTAGATTAAACAAAAAATAAGATTAAAAATTTCTTTCAACTATCAAATAACTTAAGTAAAGGTTAAGATTATTTACATTTATTCAGTGGAACATGTTCAAATATAAAATGAAATGGTAATATAGATTGACCAAAATTTAATATGCAATAACCTGCAACTGAAAAATACCAAAACATCCTCATCACTAACAGTGTCAGCATCATCATGACATCTGATAGGCTGCGACCATCATGTGACACAGAAGCTAGAATCTGGCTGCTTTTACACATCATTTCATTGCCTAAAACGCTCAGAAGTGGAAGGAAATTGCATGTTTTGTATCTGTACAGTTGTATCACAATACTCAAAAAAGTATCGATTCCAATATTTTGTCTGGCTGGTATCGAAGTATCAACTCCAGGGTATTGATATGCCCATCCCTAGTTTGTACTGTGCATCAGTACTTGTCTGATAATTATAGCAAAAAGCTACTCTTCTCAACTGTCCCAAATTCTGTGATGCTGTTTTGAACAGGAGTCATGACTCAGTCTATAGCTCAGTTCATGGTGGGAAACATGCTAAGATCAATACATAGTTGTGAACTTCCAGTTTTCACCTACACTAACTCAATACAGGGGCAAAAAGTATTCATGTTTGAGTTGATTTATCACCACACCAGAGTAACTTTTCAACTCCGCTGAGAATCATATTAACTATCACCAGTGTTATTTAAATCAACACTTATAGAGTTAAATTTTTAACACTGTACAATGTAGCCAGTGTTAAAATTTAACTCAATTGTGTTAATTTTACGCTGAAATTGTAACACTATAGAAAGAGTTAATTCAACACCAATTCTGATAAGAACACTCAGATACAGTGTTAAAATTGAACTCTATAAGTGTTGATTTAACACTGCAAAATTTGCTGTGTGTCCATAGGAGGAACTAAAGTAAATTTAGTTACTGAACTTTATTGATAAACTGCACTAATCAAGGCAAGAGCTGGATGTCCAGTGGCACATCTCACCTGAGAGTGAATATTTCCTGAAGCCATATACAGATTGAAGGTTAAGGTTATCAAACCTTTTTAAATGCAGTGCAGGGATAGAAGAGGAATAAATGAATTACTAACATTCTGCAGATCCAGTCTGGTTCCGTCCTGCCTCTTGCATTTTATTTTCTAATCTCATTTTCTTTTCTTCTAAATTTTTAAACAGCGCATGAAGGTCATTGTGGAAAGAGACGTGGAAACTGGCTTAATTTCCAGGGTGAAAATGCATGATCTTATTTAACATATGAAAGGTCAGTGAAATGCAGCCGGTCATTGTTCATCTTCTTCCTGTCTTGGACTTTGACACTGGGTTGCTCAGAATTGTAAATTACATAAATAAAGCACAACAATGCATTTTCCCCGGTGCTTCTATATCTTACTAAATTCAGGGAGAGTCAGAAGCGATGAGTCTCCCAATATGAATCTAATTACAGGAGCTGACTCCAGCTTTTCTTTGCATCTCAATACCTCTGAGCTTCTTTCTTGGTCTATTTTTGAAAAAAATTAAATTCCTGTCACAATCCACAACCAGCCTGTTGTTGCCTTACGCTTGATTTTAGGTGATATCTATGCAAAGCTGTGAGCAGGGTATGGAGGATGATAGCTGATAAGGATTGAATTTTCTCAAATTTACACAACTGGCTGATACTGCATTTTGTCCCTCATCACTATTCAGCGCCACAGCTGTCGTCTTTGCTATGACAGATGGAAGAAAGATAAATATGAGTCTTAAGCACTGTAAGCTGAGGGCACAAGCCGACTGGTTGTATCTGTAATTCAACACTTGTCAACTAACCTGATCAAGCTTATCAACTTGATGAGCACATACAACATGAGCAATATTGACTGAGTTGTGCATAGAGAAAGCTCTTTTTTATTTCTCCTTTTAGACATAGAGGGTGAGTCAGAGTGTATAAAAAGATAACCAGCATATTTAGATCAATTTAACACTGTGGAAAAAAGGTCCAAAATACAGCGGTGTTTGCTGCCACTTAGTGGTCATTGCACCACTGGCACATTTATCCCTTATATACAGTGAATTTAACACACTAGCGTTGCACAGCATCAATCAACAGCCTTCAGCCTCAAGTTAGTTATACAAGATGTTGAGTCTTACTATAGCTTATGACTTCAGTTTCTAATAACAGGATATTCATATGTACGGAAATGTTACCATTGAAAGCAGATACACAATATTCAGGCTGAAATATCAGGATAAAAGCTGCCTTTGAAACCACTTGAGAAACACTTTTTTTCATGTGGTTATTAACTTGAGGTGTACAACTCTAAAATCAAATGACAAAAATGACAGTTTTTAACTGTGTGGTGCTTCTTCACAGTATGGGTTTACTTTATTAAAAGGATATTCAATCCTCCGCTGTTTAAATGATGTTTACTGACACAGAGAAAAACCAAACTCCAACACCAAGACTGAATAACTCAATAAGGCATGAACTAAAAAGATACACTTTATTTGAAACCGGCAGGGGACACTTTTGTACAAAAATACACAACTGTTACGTTGATGCTTCGCATCAAGAATTGTTCAGCTGTATCCTGCTTACACCACTGATGCTCCTCTGCATGCAGCACCAATGTCGGACAAGCCCTGACTCGCTGCGACATAATTTCACCGTGTAAAATAACAAATCCAACAAGCAATGTCATTTGTCACAGGGAAGAATGAAGGATCCTGAATTCTTGAGTCTAGACAACAAATGACAGATCCATTCTGATAAATATCAGGGAGTATGCAGAACATGGGATGCTCTCAAAGCGGTGAGTTGAATTGATCTCCAACTTCAATGTTTGTTTTTTTTTTACTTGGACTTTGTGCTTCCTTTCCCTGCTTCATCTGCCTTCTTTTGCTTTTGTTGCATTATTTCAGCATCCCTGGAGAAGAAAACATTTAGAAAGAAGGAAAAGCTTAATTGAGAGAAACACAGTATAAATTCTTTAAGTTGCACCTGTTAGGGATATTCATCTTTTAAAAGATAATATAGGGCCTAGGTTTCGACTTAATGTGTAGTATTGTTAGAAAATCAACTGTTACATTTATCTTTAACAAAATAATTTTAAAAAGTCCTACTGCAATCTTAAAGTTTCCTCTAAGGGGTACATAGAGTATTTTCTAATCATATTTAATTATATAAAGGGTGCTATAGTCAAGTACAGACAGAGTGTAGTAAATACAAGCATGTGTGCTGAATGTCTTTCATGTCCTGCCGCTCACCGCTGTTTCCGGGCAGCAGCAGACAGCCCATCTTCATTCCGCTTCCCTTTAGTATGTTCAGTTTGCTTCTTGGCATTTTTCTGGCGTGCAAGCTCACGTTGGTTTCCTCCTACATGACAAAACACAAGATGAGCCACATGTAGATTAACAATGCACATTAGTGAGACACACCAGAGATGTAGGTTGCACCCTCCAACACTGTGCAGTAGAAAACTTTTGCAGAATATGTGAAGGAAATTAAATAAATCTGGAGGGATTTTTGTTGTAAATTTTGTTTGAATTATTGTCCAAAAACGATCATGTATGACTCTTACAGATCAGTTTCAATCAAGTAGGGCACCAACAAAAACAGAGCAAACCCTGAGAGCAGCCGACGTGGCAGAGGCGCCCCAGAGCATCTGAGAGCAGAACAACACAGAGGGGGAAAGGCATCTCCACTATTTGTAGAAAGCCATTGGATGTAATGAGGACGGGCAGAGAAAACAGAAGCGCTAACCAAAATAAAAACGACTAGAAAAATTACTGGTTACATTGTACACGTCCAGATTGCCACAAGGAGCGCTGCCATCCAAATATTTGCGTTTTGTGAACGCTGTGTCCCAACAGCAGGCCAGGGCTCGGGCTAACAATCGGACAAAAAAACATCCCACTGACCGATACTGTTAAATGTACATCGCGTTATGTAACACGTTGAGCGGACGGACACTGTAGTCGAAGATCGTGCCATCCAAATTTACTAGACTGTACATTCAGTGGACTAGGTAAATGACTATTAAAAGCGCCAACACTTGACAGGAATACTGTGATATTACGTTACGTCTAGCTAGTTGGGCTCCGTCTATGCTCTGAAAAGAAAGGTTTGTCGGCCTATGCGCACGACTGTTGGTGACCGAGCACAGACAATATGCAATGAAGCAAAATACACGATACCTCACAGTCAAGAAAAATGTCGATACTTACTGGTCATTTTATCAATCGACGCTTCTTTCACCCAAAATCCGGATAAGCTCAGCCAAAGGGCCGCTGGCTCCCTTCTCGTCGCTCCAGTAGCTGTTTCGGCTGTAGTTGCGCCTCACTGTGGCTGCCAAATATGCGCGAGACTTCCGCACAACAACCAGAACATTCCGACATAAAGTACGCATGCGTCAGAGGAGGAATTGTTGTTCATTACGTCAAAAGAATTTGAAAAAGCAGAAAAAAGGCTGAGGGATCTGTCCTGACTGTTGCAGATACCGGTTTACACAGACTAGCTGAATTTATTATTGCTGTCAAATAATTATCGGTAGCAAAATACTAAAACAGACGTTTTCTTGGTTTGTTTTCTTCCTGAATGCCGTCACTTCAACCCACAGACCGTAGCTGTAATTAAAATAAATTATATAAATAAATAAATAAATTTCTTGTCTGGATGTCAACACATGTGCCCCAAATTGTCCATGATACTGTATGTCCTTAAACATTTATGGACCTTCACAGACCTGTAAATCTAACAAAGGGAAGTTGAATTTCTGATGTGCATTTGTACGCAAAAATGCACATTCGCCTAAATACCTATCATCACAGATGATGACGGTGAAGGCTGCAGCAAATAGTCTCTTTCAGAAGATGCACCATCTTTGCTTTCCAGAGAGACTTTTAGATCTTGATTAGTCAAGCAATCAAACTTTGATGAGCCTTCGTCAGAGAGGAGATTTCAGGATCTTATGTTCTGTTTTTTGTAATTTAAATAAATAAATGAATAAAATCCAGCAATGGACGGCTGATGTCATAATCTAAATTTAACAGAGCAAACTACAACTAAAAATGAACTGGAAGGATATTACATATTATGATAAATCAACACGTTTAATGCGACATTGTGCAGAGAGGGCATGAAAAATTGTGAGACTAATTTATTCTTACAAACCAGGACCTCAGTGGCATGTGGAAGTTTTAAACCTTATCAAAACAATACAAACAAATAAAAAGAACAAACTTAAAAATAAATAAATTAAAACTTTTATTTATAACTGATAAAATGAACTTTGGTTTAGTATTATTGATATTATTGATTATTTCATTATGAGTGAATGAAATGTGCTACGCGTTTGCACGTTTGCAGCTGTTGATGGTTCTTTAATTAGTTTCTGTATGTTTGAACTTGTCATGCTGCAAAATGAATTAAGGACCAATCAGAGAGCTCAAAGAGAGTTCAGCTTGGTCTAAGTATCTTAAATTAAATATTTGTCAGCATATTAACAATATTTTGTTTATATTGTTAATATTTTGTTAATATTTCTTATGTTGATTTAATGGGATTAGAGACTGTAAAGGATTTTTTTTTAAGCTTATAAAAACAATCCAGCAGGTGGCAGACTTTTCTTAAAAATATAAAAGTTAAAACGCAAACACAGGAAGGAGTCTAGATTTTCATCCTTGACAGAGGAGCTGTGGATGATTTTACAATTTCTGTTAAAATTGTGTGTATTTAACACAATCATGATAAGAAGCTTGCTAAATGCAAACATGTTTATTCCACAAGGAAAGATCTTTAAATACATTTTTAAAAAAGGATTAAGTACAAAATGAAATCATCTATAACTTCTTGACCAAGTCATGGCTGCTCAAATCAGAATAGATTCTTATTCATTAAAACTATTAATAGTCTGAGACACAGCTCACTGTGTGCAGCTAACCTCCACTTGTCTAATGCTTTGCGGTTTTATTGAAAATGTATATTTTAGACGCATGTGTTGGAAAAAACTTTGCATTTCTTTTGAAAGAAAACTAGAAATGTGAGTCCAGACATCCATTGTAAAATGTGCAAAATACAATCAAAATAGAAATCTTAAAATCTTTTCACAGAGGTGGAAGCAAACTGTAGGAGGAGGGTGAATACAGGGTTGGGTTTCTTGCTGAAAGGTGGATACTGTATTTTAAGGACATAATTGCTGTGTGAATACAATGAGTAATTAAACTGCTGCTGCAATTGTCTAGCCAGTGGTATATTTGAGTGAAGAGTATGGTCTTTTTAGAATTTAATTATACACTGTAAGTTTACTCTAGTGTGCAGCTCTCTGCATATCATGTCTTCATAGCTTTTGGATTTTTTTTTTTTTTTAAAAACTCTTCTTGTCTACATTTCCACAAAATTGCAAAGGTTAAATGTGTAGAACAGGGTTTTTAAAACATTGTGACCAGTCGGTCAGAAATGTCCTTGCGACAGCAGCTGATCGTTTATCACCGGCTGTAATACAATGTGTACACATTGTCAATAAGGAGGGACACTCATTTCTGTATTGATTTTTTACTGTTTTCTGTGGCTGCAGCATTTTTAAGCTTTACTTGACAAATAACAAGTACAAGTCAGAGTGAGGGTCTTGTTTTGTTGGCTGCTGGCAGTCACAAGAAGACAGCTACAGTGACTTTGGTCAAATATTTTAAATCTGATTTCTTAAAGAAGTGCCTAAAGATAAAGCAAAGTATGACAAAAAGTTAAAAAAAATCTGCATGACTGCAAACTAACTTTTGCTGATGAGCTCTTAAAACATGCTGCAGTGGAGGTTGAGGGAAATTTCAGCTGTTTGGTAATAAATGGAAAATAAATTGTTGATTTGTGAGTTACAGGATTACTTACTCAATTATGATTAAGCCATTTGCAGATCATGCACACAAAACCTCAATGATTAAGATTAAAATTGCCCCAAAGATGATTCCAGTGACTCAGATTGATCATATTTAATTAAAAACAGCTATATAGAAGCCACAGAATGCGTGTGTATGGCCACTGACCTCTGGCTTCACTTATTTCCACACTGGGGAGTTTTGTACCTGGAAACAGTTACATTTCTTATAACACAACTGATATGATTTTTCCAAGGTCGACAGATGTGAGGAGGATGCCACATCACACAAGTATGAACTGGATGTAGCTTTTTTTTTTTATCTTCATCAAAGTTGCAATATACAGTTGTGCTCAAAAGTTTACACACCCTGGCAGAATTTGTGATTATGGGGGAGCATTTTTCAGAGGGTATAAGTGATAAGAAAAAATGTCTGATAACAAATGTCCTTACCCAAATGCTCAAGTGAAAGAAAGAAAACAAAACTTTTTTTCTGACCAACTTATACTGTCTGAAAAACACTCAAATTCTGCCAGAGTATGGAAACTTTTAAGCACAAAACCCTTATTTCATGAGTCCAATATGGTAGGTTGTTTACATGTCTCAAATCTAACTGCTCACATATTATAGGCTATTTAACAAACTTAAATCCATTTTCTAAGGTTTACTTTGCAAACTTGAGTTGAGCAGCGCTTCACAAGTCAAACATCAAATTGTATATTCACTTAATCTAATAAAATCATCAGTGTTCCATACCTAGTTTCAGCTAACCCCTTCATGAGGGTTAACCCTAACCCTGATACTGACTCTCTTGTTGGTTAATGTAAGAACTGAATTGTTGTATCATTTTTCTGCCATGGAGGCATGTGGAAGGTTAACTTCAGAGACAGAAGCAGTTTATGGTTGGTTCTATGAAAGTTTGTAGTTCCCAGCAGCATACAGACTTAAAAACATAACGTTAATGGCTGCAAATGAAGGATCAAGTGGATAAACAACAGTGGCTTCTCGCGTGCAGGGGTGTGAAGACTTTAACAGCATGTCAAACACTGTGGTCAGTTTATTGGGCTGGAGGCGACACAGGACAGCCCAGGATGTCTGTCTATAACTTGTTTTTCCCCACAGCTGCTTTCAGTGACTGCATCCTGCTTAAAGCAAACTATTTTTGTCTCCCAGTGGAATCATCACCACCTGGTAATTTTGACTATGTTGACTGCATCTGCTTTTCAAAGCCTCTAAATGGTAAAGCTGTTCTTGTGTGACTACTCGTCCTCACGTTGCTAGTCATGACACCAGTTTAACCAGTGAGGGATTGGGAGGAAAGCTTTGCTTTTTACTATATTTAACTACTTGCTTTGTCATGACCTCCTAAACATTTCCATGCTAACTTGTAGACTATATGTGGTTACAGTTTGGATATGAAATATGTATGAATGTGGGTGCTTATAGAAGGGTATATAGCAGCACCTGAGCTTGTGGTTAAAGGGACAATGGTTTGCTGAATTACAGATGCTGTTATTTCGTCCCAACAGGTGGCAGATGATTCATGAAATCTTGAAGTGCACACAGTAAGTGGTGTAAGAAAAAGACAACAATATTTTTTCCTCCAGGGGATTGCATCTCACTATTGCATCAGTTTCACAATTTAGACAAATCATTAACACTGATCATGAAGTATTGGCAGCATTAACATGAGGCAGTGTAAACTTAGTATGACAAGCTGGACGTATGGTGCATTTCTCTCTGTCGCACTTCACAGCCACCATCCATCACCCTGCCAGAGTCCTGCCTGCTGTTGTGAATGATTGATGGGATTTACCGTTCCCATCCTCCACATCCCTTGTCCTCTGATTGTTGGAAGCTAATTTTGACATGAAATAATGAAATGATGTTGCCAGTGTTATATTTCAAACATTAATTTTCTTTAGCAGTAGTTTGACAAAAACATGTAACTGTTTCAAGCATGCATGTGTTCTTATATTTATTTGATAAGGTTTTAAGAACACTGGTGTACTAATTCTCAACATCAGACATTTTTGTTGTACAATTTTTTGCTTGCTTTAGCCTTGGCTTTGCAGCTCAGGTCAGAGTGAGACATGAGCACCATTATGATTGTGTTTATTTACACACACACACACACACACACACACACGCACTAATCTTGACCCTCAAAAATGGGTTTTTCTTCGGCTTTTTTAGTGAGGACCCGCCAAAATGTCCTCACTTTGGTGCAGACGCAAAATGGTCTTCACAATGTAGCAAGTACAGGAACACACACACACACACACGCACACACACACACATACATATATATACATATACATTATATATACACATATATATATATTTTAAATATCAAGAATTTAAAAAATTTCTTCACCCAGATTTGCCATTTATTACTCTTGTGCACTGTTTAACTCTGGTTCCTGGTTCAATTTCCCTCATGTTCATCTACAGTTTAAGTGCACTTGAGCAAGGCTTACTGGCTGCATATATTGCGCCTGTGCTTTTAGGTGTGTTGGCTGTGATCACATTTGGTTCATCCAGCATGTTCTAAAAATGACAAATCATTGATATCACTGCTATTTTATATATGAATAATGTTATTTGGGATGTTCACAACTAGCAGATTGACTAAAATGTAGCCTATAGTGCTATCTTATTTTTTTTTTTTTTTTTTTTTTTTTTTTTTTTTTTTTTTTTTCTTCTCCTTTTTCTCCCCCCTCTCCCTTTTCCTTTTTTTTTTTTTTCCCCCCCCCTCTTTTCCTTTTTTTTTTCTATTTTCCTTTTTTACCTCTTTTATCCTTGAGATGTTATTCAGGTGATAGCCTGATTTAGTGATCGCCTTGACATGTTTTTCAAAGTTTAGGTCTGAGTCAGTCAATTACACCCAGATTTCTGGCCTGGTTAGTGGTTTTTAGGTGTATGGACTGAAGTTCTGTGATGATCTGCTGTCGTTTCTCTTTGGCTCCAAAAACAATCACCTCAGTTTTGTTTTTGTTCAACTGAAGAAAGTTGAGGCACATCCAGTCATTAATCTCCTCAATACATTTACCAAGAGCTTGTACAGGGCCCCGGTCTCCTGGTAACACTGCAATATACTGTATAGCTGTGTGTCATCTGCGTAGCTATGGTAACTAATATTGTTCTTTATAACCTGGTCCAGTGGGAGCATGTAGATGTTAAACAGAAGTGGTCCCAGGATAGACCATTGGGGAACTCCAAAAGTAAACTTTTCTAATACAAAAATACAGTGGACTTTTCTAAAACAGGAGTGTCAAACTCAAATATGCAGTGGGCCAAAAATGTTGAAGTCAAGGGCCAGACTGGTTCAGTGTTTATTGAAACTGAGTAAAAGGACCTTATTGCACACTTTGAACCCAGAAATAACAAGCCTGAGTCATTGCCTAAAAAACATTAAAAATAAAAAATGGATTGAACTTGTTTTTATTATGGCTTTATCTGCAGCTTTCCATTGAAGTTTCTAATGAAAACATTTCCCTCTTCAACCTAAAAACTAACACAGTTTATTAGACCGATTTTATCTATAAACATTAAAAATTGAATTAATTCATGACAAAAATCTCGAAAGAGACCGATCATCACATCAGACTTTAAGACAGACACTTTATTCTGTTATATCCCTCTTTAACACTTAGGTTAACATTTTTGTACAGTCAGATTCAAATGATCACATCTCAGGTTTTACTCAGTCCATTGACGTCAAGCAAAAACTTTGATAGTTTAAAATCTCCACTTTGTAAAGAAGTTAACAGCAGCACTCTATGTGACCGAGTTTGAAAAACATTGTGTAATCTGACAGACTTCTGTGATTTAACTCCTAAAAATAAAACTTTAAATGGCGGTGACCATATTTGACTCATATAAAGAGAACTGCTCATGTTCTGAGCTCATTACATCTCCCATTTTCAAGCCATCACCACACAACAATTCCCAGTGTGTGATTCAGCGACAAGTGTGTCAGCTCACCCGCATCATTTTCCTGCTGTATCTTTAGGTGTTCAGCTGTGAGACATGGGCTGCTCCTTTGATTGATGTGATGGCACAATGCATTGTGGGGCTTGTAGCACTACTGGTGCGTGCTACGAACCGGCGGGTCAGCTTGCTGGAAGTGACACACCTTCTCTTTGTGGTTGCAACATGACACAGAATGACCCACATCACACCTGGATGCAACAAATCTTTCTTGATTGGGCTTGAGCTAACAAAAATGCCATTGTTTAGTACATACAGTAAGTAGTCATACTGTAAAAGAAAAAAAACATTTTAGTCAGCCAACTATGTATTTAGAAGGTAAGAAGGCTGAATAAAATGAATCTAATGTACTGTAGCTGTTACTCATTTGGCACATGTGATCAATGCAATGATGAACATACACATGAAAGTGATTTTGTTTTCCAACCACAAAAAAAGGAGCTGCTAGGCTTCAATTTAAGCAGTGGTGATATGTAAGTGATGCATTAACTGAACTGCCGATCTGCCTTCTCATGCTACTTTCCAGTTCTTTTACAGTACACTGCTGCTTATCTAACAATTTTAGTCATGTAACGTTATCTTTTACTAATCAACATGTTTGCACAGAAGAAATATAATGATCTTATAAAAACGGTTTCATTTTTCGTTAAACTATCCAACTGTATAAAGAATCATTACAGTGCATCACATTACAGTAAACTGGCAACAATCTTGTTAATTACTTCAAGCCCTTGCAATAATGCTTCTCACTATTTTGGGAGTTTTTGCAAACCAAATAATCAGCTGATTAAAGGAGAAACAAATCAGACAGGCAAATTAATTCATTTTCATAATTACTGTTAGATGGAGGTGAATAAAGTAGTTCATAATTCTCTAACGTGAATAGCAAAAGCCAGCCTTTACATTTATTAGGCTTGCATAACTCTTACATACGAGTTGATCCCTCTCTAGATGTGTGGGGCATTATGCATTTCAAGGATGCCCCGGTAATGTGTAAAAGTTTACACACCCTATGACTTTATGTATTAGTAGACGACACAATGGCTTTCCGGTTAATTCTTTGTCACTAAGGTCTAAAAATCCACATACTGTTAGTAGATGCAAAGATGTTTTCATAAAAATGTTGTTTTTCCTTGTCCTCTGATGATAAGTAGGCGCATGCAACTCTCATGGGTATCACCATCTATATTATGCAATGTAGTGTTTCATTTCACGCACACCTTTGTCCTTCTCTGCACCACAGATAAAGCTTTAAGGAACATAAAAGTTTGCATTGTGGAAAGAAACAATTAAATAGGTTAATGCATCACATTGTTGGGGGAACTAGGACATCTTTGCATGCGTGGAAACCACTCAACACAACACAGATAGGCTTGTTGGTAGATACAATGTCGAAATGAAGGAGTTATTCATTTCACAAATGAATGCCTAATGATTCTTTTCAAATTCCCCTTGTTTCTAAGCAGCAACACAAATATACATTTCAATAAATAAAACTTGAGCAAGTCATGCCCATAAAAAAAAAAAAAGCTTGAAAATGTATCTGTATTTTATGCAGGATAAAAAGTTTTGCCGCAGTGACTCAGCCTGACATAAAGCATCCCTTCTTCTTCTGCATGTCCAGTCCAGTTTCACCAGACTTTGAAAGCATTGTTTCACCCTTTATCTGAACTCTAACTGGCTTGCCTGAGGGGAAATAGTCTATGTGGTCAAAAGAAGGAACGTGATTGCTGAGATAATTTCTGAAGGGGTGCAGATGTTGCACCTGGCTGAATGTGTGTTGTGGAAACTTGGATGGAGGTTAGGCTGGACTGAATTTCACTGACGGGAGCATGGGTGTACCTTTATGAAAGTACAGAGTTCAGGATTCCTCAAAGTTAAGGCAGGTGCAAGACAGCAAAAAATATATGAGATATGCTACCAAAGGGAATTAGTGGGATTTAAGGAATATTGTGTGTGGTTTGACAGAACATATTTTCTTTCTGAGCTGTTTGAAATTCACTGAGCAGCTTGAAACACAAGAAGCTTATCAGTCAGTCAATATTTTTGTCTAAAGATTTGGATTTCTGCATGTGACTGTGAGTGGAGGCCTCACACTTGTGACACCAAATAAACACAGTAAGATTATCAGGCCAAAAAATAGGTCATTTAATTTGAACTGCTCCTTTACAAAATTGCCTCCATTCTGCAGCTTGTACATTTCCCACAGCAGCACTGCAGTGTGTAAATGTGTCACTACTGTTCCTTTGATACAGCTTAACTAAATGTTCTTTCCCTTTGCAGGGAACAATAGTTGCCATCCAAGGAGAAAATGACAGATTCATTTTTCTAAATTTACATCAGACACACTCCGTCTTCTGCTGTGTTTGTCGTGTTGTTGTCTCGCAGATTAATTGCGTTTGTAGCCTGGTTTTAACAGCGGAAAAAATGAAAGTGTGCACTAAATAAATGGAAAAGGTTCTTGTCTGCTAAAATGGCTCTTTGCAGTTTAAGTCTTTTCCGCATGAAACTCTTGACAATAAAAATTCGACAGCAGATTAATTCCTGAGATTATTTAATGGATTTTAATTGGCAATGTTTTAAATATGTTGAGGATGATTAACTAAAATCAAAGCTGCTCTCATAACAGCAGTGAAACAACAACATGATATTGTCCAGATGATGTACTTAGAAGCGGTTGTCAAGGTAACAACTATATATCAGCTGATGCATAACATTCAGAACAGGGATCACACCAAGTGTGAGTGACATGGAGTTTGACGAAGGATAGTTGAGTCAAAATTACAGTAAGCAGACACACACTCATCCTTGACTGTCAAAATGTGGATCTGTTCGTCCAAGATGTCCCTGTCGTCATCTGTCTTCTCTTCTTCATCGTCCTACAGTGGGTGAGCTCACTGCTCCTGACTGACTCATCTTGGTTGGGTCCAAACAGAGATGTTGTGACGCTGCTGGCTTTCCACCCTGCATATAAAGTACAGAGAATTGCTCCATCTCTCTGGCAGGCAGCGCAACCTTGCTCAAAACACACCAGCATCCACATGATGTCTCTGTACAAAACATATGAGATGGACAGCATGGAACCGGAAACACTAAGTTTTTTTTTTTTTTTTTTTTATTTTTTTTTTTCCTTTTTTTTTTTTCTTTTTTTTTTTTTTTTTTTTTTTTTTTTTTTTTTTTTTTTTTTTTTTTTTTTTTTTTTTTTTTTTTTTTTTTTTTTTTTTTTTTTTTTTTTTTTCTTTTTCTTTTTTTTTTTTTTCTTTTTTTTTTTATTTTTTTTTTTTTTTTTTTTTTTTTTTTTTTTTTTTTTTTTTTTTTTTTTTTTTTTTTTTTTTTTTATTTTTTTTTTTTTTTTTTTTCTTTTTTTTTCTTTTTTTTTTTTTTTTTTTTTTTTTTTTTTTATTTTTTTTTAATTAATTCCAATTTTTAGATTTTTTTTAAATCACCAAAGGTCATAACAAATTAAATGCATTTATGTTCAGTGTGTGTAGCATCTGCAAAAGTAACACAGAAGAGGCTGCAAAGTTGAACAGGTCAGGAAACATATCAGTAGCAGCTGGATGAGAAGCAAAGTCTATGCAGATGAACATACACAAGAAATATCTAATCTTCATTTTTATCGATAAATTGATAGCGATTTCAATTTGAAGAAAATCAGAAAACTCATTTATGTAAACTTTTATGTGCACATATAAATGTTTATCATAGTGCTGATGTTCCCAGTGGAGTGACACTAAAAGTAGCATCCCAGATGTGAGAGTCTCCACCATGGCAACTTCTCTTAACTAGGCCTCAATTAGCTGAGTGGGAGGACACATGGGAACCCCTTACCCATCTTGAGACACAGCTCCAGAGACCAGAGCAGAGGGGAGAGAGTACATAAGACTGATTCTGTATAGTAAAGCCCTTCATGGTTGGTGTGAGGTGTAACAAATATGCACAGGGCTTTTTCCCAGAGAGGACACATGGAGACAAATATTATGAAGGGTAGAATTAGATCCAGTAAGCAACTTTGATCTTGTTGCAGCTCCCAAGGCTCTTCAGTTATGAAAGCCTATAGGTAGAGTTGATAATGATGGACATTTAATACAGATTTTATTATTATACACCTTTCTTTTTAAACAATGTCAAATAGGAAATGTTTGTTTTTCTGAATGGATAGCATCTTTTACTGAGAAGTCTTAAGCCTCAATAATGGCAGCACAACACTCACAAATGATCATTTCAGAGCAGTAAAATGTAACTACTTAGTTTTATCTCTGCTTCAATCTCTACCAACACCAACAACTGTCACTTAACTTTTTAAATACTGCACTGGATTCACAGGCTTGTGGCAAATTATGACAGTCTTTTTTTCCCACACACACACTCTGCCTTACACACATGGTCACACAGTGCTGACACAGGTGAAACAAAACATAAAACCACAAGCTGACCGAGAGGAAACACAAGCCTGGTCTCACTCCCGGACCCAGTGGTTATTGTGTGTAAACCCTGTCAAAAGCCAAAAGTAACTTCACAACAGTGATCCGTCAACATTACAACCATATGGTATTGATCATATCCCCATCTCCATCAGAAAAGGCGATAGACAAAGACAACTCAACCAAAGGGCCACTAAATATCCTGGTCTAAATGAAGAACTGGATTTAACTGTGTTCTTATAAATCCTATTGTTTATAATTCAAGTTTGAAAACTATGTGGAAAGGGCTAAGAATAATATATTATATATGAGGTTGTCTGTTTATGACTTATTTGTTTTTAATGTTTTTATATGACAGTTTCCTAACTTGTTGAAATCAAGTGTCCATGTTTGAAGCCAAATGGAGTTTTGTTTTTCCTGTGGGAGGTGTTTGTTTCTCGGGGTGGAGTTCAATGGAAAGTTCCATCATATGTGGTGAATTCTATTGGTTAATCCCACTATAAAGACACTCTGAACCTGAAAAATCAGTTTGACTCCCTGATGAAGGCCAGTGGGCTGAAACGCGTTGGATTTTAGGCTTCATTAGGACTATGCCATAAAAATAAAGGCTTTTTAATTTTTGTAAGGGAGAGTGCCTTGGAGTTCTTTCTGTTCATCTTAAAGCGAAAAGTAACTTTAAAAAGAAAATTGAAAAAAATAAGCTATCGATGAAACTGACAAAATTAAAAATCCCATGAATATCATGACATGAATTTTTAATTGTGGTTGGAAAGAAAGATTTAAAATAAACACACACAAAAAAGAAAAAGTAAACAAGCATGATGGGGCTTTAAAGATAAAATTTTGTTGAACAACACTTGGAGGCAATCACTGCAATCAGGTCTTTTATGTAATGTTCAAAAAGACAACTGCACCTATTGACATGTATTTTGGTCCATTGTTCATGCGAAAGGTGTTCTAATGTGTCTGGGACAGTTTTGTTTGTTTGTTTGTTTTATTATTTAAAGCCACAATTCAAAAGCAACATTTTATTTCACTTAATTATAATTTCGTAAGTTTTCATTTATTATTAGTTTCTGTAGTTTGTCATTACTTGAATAACAATTGTGAATTTGCGTTTTTTTAATTGAGGGGTATGAATTATTTTGAGGATAACTGTGTATTATTTTCAGACATCACTCAAAATAACAGACACAAAAAGAGACAAAATCAAATGTATGAAAAGATCATATAAGTCATCTAGGAGGAGGTATATACCCAACTTACATTATGAAAAACAATCTAAGGTTTCCAAGAAGAATATTACCATATACTGTAACAGCATGATCAATAATTTAAGTTCTTTTCCTCCAACTTCACTTTTGAGGCATAAAGGGACTTATGATGTGGACTTAAAGCATCTTGCTTGGGGTTTAACATCAAAGCAAGCTTGATATTTCTGAATCTTATGATTGGCTAATAAAAAAAAAAAAAACACTGGAGAGGCTACTGAGTTTAACACCTGAGTAAGTGGATACACCAATTCAAAAGTGTGAGTTAAATTACTGTCCTGAACTATAACAGTTTTTCTTTAGATAATAGAGGTAATAGAGGGCAGTTCCATATTTTGTAGATCCCCACCACTCAAAGACCTACAAATAGGTCAGACCTACAAATCCCCTCTCGGATATAAACCTGGTTCACCTGTTGGTGCGTTTCTTTGGTTGCTCAATGTATAATCCACCTCCAAAATAACCAAAAATGTGTACATTTTCATTATATACAGTAAGGCTATTTTTCTTATTTTGACCCGCCTCTTTCTTTGTCTTGTTCTTCCCCCCCCCAGCATTCATCTATCTTTTTTTTCCCTCAGTCACTTTTTGAAGTGCCATGCAGCTGTGGCAATACTGTGAATACGATGACGTCCTTGGCCTGTGTGAGTCATCAAGACCCTTAAAAGCTGCCAGGGAAACTAGAGCTTGTTGAATGACTGTACCCTTCATTCCCCCCCATGAAGCTCAGCATGAGGTAACTCCAATCATCCTGAACAACAGGAGCAAAATGAGCAGTATTGAACTCTGAGATAAGACACTGTGCAACTCATTTTCATGTTTTTATCCCTTGACTTTCAAGTGTAATTACCTTGTTGTGATACATGGTGCAGCTCTTGACAAGGTGATGACTTTAATCAAGCATCAAAGGCAATGGCAGTATGAAGTGGTAAGACACATGCAGACTCAAAGAAAAGGCTTTGCTTCGATGTTTTACATGATGACTGCCCTGCTTTGGAGTCAAGAGTATTGAAATGTGGACTGCTGACCATGTGACAACTGAATATAGGCCTACTCAGTGTTTGTTTCCATTTCTAATCTACAGTGGGTACGGAAAGTATTCAGACCCTTTTAAAGTTTTCACTCTTTGTTTCATAGCAGCCATTTGCTAAAATCAAAAATTTTTTTTTTTTTTTTTTTTTTTTTTTTTTTTTTTTTCTTTTTTTTGGCTTTTTTTTTTTTTTTGCCCTTTTTTTTTTCCCCTCCCCTGTCCCTTTTTTTTTTTTTCTCCTCCTCTCTTCTCTCTCTTTTCTTCTCCTCCTCCTTTGTTTTTCCCTTCCCTCCCCAGGATGTCCCTTTGGCTGAATGGTCAGCGTGCATGACTTTCACCTAGGAGTCTGGGGTTCAAAGCCCTCCCGGGCCCTCTGTTGCGTATCTTGCCACATTGAGATGGTTCAACTTCTTCATTGGAGTCCAGCTGTGTTTAATTAAATTGACTGGACTTGATTAGGAAGGGCACACACCTGTCTATATAAGACCTTACAGTTCACAGTGCATGTCAGAGCAAATGAAGTCGAAGGAACTGCCCAAGGAGCTCAGAGACAGAGTTGTGGTGAGGCACAGATCTGGACAAGGTTACAAAAGAATTTTTGCAGCATTTAAGGCTCCTAAGAGCACCGTGGCCTCCATAGTCCTTAAATGGAAGAAGTTTGGGACGACCAGAACTCTACCTAGACCCCGCTGGCCAGCCAAACTGAGCAATTGCCAAAGAGCCTTGGTGAGAGAGGTAAAGAAGAACCCAAAAATCACTGTGGCTGGGCTCCAGAGATGCAGTAGGAAGATGGGAGAAAGTTCCACAAAGTCAACTATTAGAACTACCTCAAAAGGGTGCTTCTACTCAGTACCGAGCAAAGGGTCTGAATCATAGGTCTGAATACCTATGACCATGTGATATTTTAGTTTTTATTTCTGTTTTTTTCTGTCAAGATGGGGAGCTGAGTGTACAATAATGAGAAATATTTTTTTTAATTATTATTTTGGCAAATGGCTGCAATTAAACAAAGGGTGAAAAGTTTAAAGGGGTTTGAATACTTTCCACACCCAATGTAAAGACATCTTAAGTGTGAACTGTGTCTCATACAAAGCTCTATGGAAGTTGGACCATTATCTACTTGCCAACAATCAAAGGTTCTGACATAAAGATTTTCCATAGACAATCATGGTCTACAGTCCATGATACCCACCATTTGTTTCAATACTGTCTTTCCAGCACCACCATGGGGGTGGTGCTATATTCCTAATATAGCAAACCATCTCCATCACCAGGTTGAATACTCCAAATATTTTGTAGTTTTTTAACAAACTATTGGAAAACTGCTGTACAGGAATTTCTGTCTGCCTTAACTGAACTCAGCAAGTGCTCACATGAACTCAAAAATGTTATTATCTGTTATATCAGCGTTATATAGATTGATGACAAATAAAACAATCAACATAAAAACTCAGTGAGATGTTAGATCACATCACCTTTATAAGATTAATGCTGATCCAGGGGAAGAAAGCTGTGTGAATATCCACTTGCTCTTTGTATACTAGTTAACGCTAATATCTGTGGCTCCTTACGAAATTCTCTTGGCTGTTGCTTGACAAACAAGAAATGTTCATCTATTTAATACCTTAATGAAGGTTTTAAATAGGTATTATATTGACTAATGGTCCTCTAAAACTGTAAAAATGCACACTCCTTGGAGATGCAATGGTTGAATGTTGATTAGCTGAAAGCTAGCTAAAGCTTCAGTAGGGGGGCGTGGGGCCCAACAACATATTTTAAAACAAAGAGGACAGCAAACAGGATACACAATAATGCACAATCTTTATTTTAAGGCTCTTTTCTTTCCACTACAAATCATATTTTTGTCCACGATGACTTCTGCCCTGTCCACAACAGAGTAAAACTAAAGCACAAGCAACAGCCCCAACACAACAAACAGAGGTCCATATCTCAGATTTCTCCACACATTTCTAATACTGCCCTGAGTGGCAGCCAAAGGCTATACCATGTGGACATACAGTACATTTGCAGAGCAATGGAGAGAGCAAGCATAAGTATGGTATGTTTTTTTCTGAAATGTGAGGGTGAAGAAATTATAAGTAGCATCATATAAAGAAACCATCATTTAAAAGAAAAAAAAAGGAAGAAAGAACAGCTCAATTCATGCACATGTGAGGTACAGCAATGGGTGTATTGTGGCTGTAAAAATAGTTCTTCACCAAAAGTTGTAAAATTTTATATTTTTAATTGAATTTTTCTGAGTGACAATAATTCATTCTTAGTATAATTAAGATTATTATGTCATTATGCAGTGTATACAGTGCAGTGGAAAAATGAGGGCTGCACATGGATTTGTATCACAAAGTTTTATGTCCCTCTACTACAGTGATCTTAATTGCAACCAAAAATATCAAACCTGTGCTGTCCATCATCTCAGACATGATGTACAGTATAACATGTAGCTCTAAATATCTGGAGCATAATTATAAAGCATACAAGTAGTGTCTGAAATATATCAACAGATGTCTGCCCCTATCTGCCAGGGGTCCTAGAGTGACCCAGTAAGTGATGGCAGGGGCTGGTCTAGAGAATTTTTGATTGATTGGGTGGGGTGGCAGGCAGGGAACAAAGGTGACACATGTAAATGAGACCTTTTAAAGGTCCAGATTTTTGGAATGGAGTTTTTTAGTTTGATTTTCTCAGCATTAGTCCTCTAGCATAAGAAAAACGTGTCACATGAAAATGTAAGCGACATGAAAAACATGATTTTCATCGGAGTGGGTCTGATTATTACAACTAAAGTGGTCATCTAATGTTAAAAGTAAAGCAAAATTTGTATAAGCAAACAGCCAATGATGATGAGCCCTTTTTTTTTTTTTTTAGCCGTTCAATTACGATGATTCTGCAGAGCATGTCTTTAATCACTGCAGTACAAACATTTACTGTTGGGGCATGAAAAAGTTCCGCCTTTTTCTGCCAGAAGTGGTGCAGTAATAGTGCACTATTACTGCACTATCACTGGCTGAACGATTTATCCCGCGAATACGTCATCACGCACGGTGTCCAAACTTGTTCTTTACTATTCTTTTATATGCATAATTACTGTTTTTTCTTGTTCTATTCATCATTGTATTTTAATCTAAATGATCAACCTTTCACTGTTTTACTGCAAAAGACTGCAAAGACCTTGAGATATGATTTACTTCCTGTGAGCTCTTGTGCACTAAGGGCGCATTCACAAAGCTTTTTTGATTCGAATCAGAGTCTGTTTGCTCGGAAAGTCCGCTTCATTTGGGGAGTTGTGAATGCGCAAACGGACTCTGATCCGGAACAAACAACCGGACTCGGTCCGCCCTCAAATGCAGGTCTCGGTCCGATTCAAGTGAACCAAAGACAGGAAGTGGACTACAAATTGCATTGGCATTGTGGGTCAAACGTTGGACAACGTGGGTAAACGCTACAACAATAGACACACGTGAGGGACTGCAGTACTTATAAAGATGGCTCGTGGTCAGACGTTTTGTGGAGGAAACAGAAGTTGTGAGAACCTTCTTGTACTCGCGTCTTGTCCTCACCTACGGTGAATCTGAGAGCATCTGAGATTCTCATTCTTGGCCCGTTTGGCTTGTTTGGCAATAGTGTAACATGAATGCGATCTTGGTCTGGAAGACCAACCCCGCCCCCAACCGAACCGCGTCCCCAAACGGACCGAGACTCGCGGACTATGCTTTCTGAATGCGCCCTAAAGGTAGGGGCAATGGTGTCCTGGTGAAAACAGCTTCTATCAAGATAAAAAAGTTTTCTTGGAAGATAAAGGTGAGAGTCAGAGTAGTCAGTCAGAGCAACTTTGCTTTAATTTCTAGTGATTCAAAGGGTACAAGACTAATGGATTTAAACCCATCCACCCACAAAATCCACCCACAAGTCCCCTCACTGTGGGGGTCGAGGTTCAGATTTTTCCTTTAATTTGTCACCATCTATTCTTCCACCTCTAACAACAAAGAATGTGTTAATAGGATATTCAGCCACTTACCTCCTGAACCCTTAACCGAATTGTTTTGGATAATAAAACCACAGAGCATTTTAGAGTTGCATTTTTTACAGGCATTGAGTTTGACTGGGAAACTTGTGGTCCCCTGATATAAATGTTTCACTCGTCTGGTGTCTGACTTTTATTAGGTCGTTCTGTCACTTTGTCCCTGTGGTTATGGGAAATTGGTTCCCGGTACCAATTACCCAGTTGTGTTCTAGGAGGAGTTACAAATACAAAGACAACAATACATTGTCGCCTTGAGTGTGCAGTGGCAGAAAGCTGGTTGTTTCAAACCAGACTGATATTTAAATCAGAAATTGTCCAATTATAACAATTAAGCTGTGAAAACAGGGACACTAAATGTCCTACTGGCTCTGAGATTTTGCTGTTAACAGAATGTGATACTGGAGTGTTTTGAAAGCCCTCTAAAAACAGCAAATTAGAAAATGGGACATTTAGAGGATGTTTACAGTCAGACTGTTTAAAACCATCTCCCATCTGAACAGACCAAAATGATGTTGTGAGTGGGTCTACCAGGCGAGACAGCTCAAAGCAAGGCTTGTTTGAGTGCACTGAATGATCACTCACGCCTGTAGTCACTGTAAAAATGGCTTTAAAGAGTCTGTGTTCTCAGTAAAACACCAAAACACCTGGGTCTGCTTAGCAACAAGCGTGTACATGCAGGCGTGTGATGGCATAGACACAGAGGAGCACACACACACAAACATTCAGAGGGGATGAAAAGCTAATTCCCATGTCTGATTGTGTTGCTGTGGGGAAAGTTTACCCACCCTCACTTTGAAGACAATGAAAACAAATCCACCACTCTCACATGTGATCTTAATCTGCAGAATTTGCTGAATAAGTCGATGTTTACAGTAGACTTCCACCTCCAGATGTTTTTCTATTATTCAGGTATTTCTAAAGGAAGGCTCGTACTGAAGTAATTTATAGCCTGTGCAATCATCAGGTATGTCATTTTGATTACATCTTATCTTACACAGAGCCTTAGTTCTCAAAGTAGTTTTTCCATCTCAACTTAGGCTGTCACTTGGGCTTTGAATGTTTTCGACTCACTGTTTTTTTGTTTGTATTTTGTAATTAGAGGCCACATGAAACAAACATAAAAACTGATTTTATTGATAATATCTAATCAAGTTACACAAAACAGAAAATTTAGCGCTTTTTTTGTCTTCATACCGATTTTGCAGGACTACAGACTTCAGCTTTTAGTGAGAGATTGTGAGGTCGTGATCCAGCCGACTGCCAACATGCCTCACAAGTAACACACAGACTTGAAATTCCTCCACTTTTTGAAGCACAGAAGCCTTGAATGTGACTTAATGTAACAATGTCAGGATTCCTGCCTGATTCCCACACAGGCTTTACTACATCAAGTGTTTTCCACATGTTGGATGACTGAAAACATAATAGCCTACTTGTGAATGATGGTCAGACCACTTTAAGCAATAAAGTCATCAATATTTACAGCGATTATAGGTTAAATTGGTTTAAATTCTTTGCTCTTATCTGGTGCATCAGTTTGCTGATATTTAACTAATGAATAAATGCAATCTTGACTCATCTTCTTTTATTCACTATACAACAGGAACAGTTCTCATGATTTATTAACTTATAGCAGAGTGGTATTCACTGTCTTATCTTGTCGGTGTGCAAAAGAAATGCTGGATTAATTGCATTAGCCACACACACATGGGCGTGCCTTGTGTCTTGACACATTTGATAACATGCGTCACATTTATCAGCTAATGCTGACAGGCGTAAAAGTCAGATATGCAAAAGAAGTCAAATAGCCAGCAGGAAGGGGTTATCTGTCTTCTTAAATATCACTGAACACATTGATATTATCTGTGCTTTTGACATCACACTCATTTGCAAACGTCACATGCACTTTGGGGAAACTTCAACCAACTGACCTCCAGTGGAGCACGTTCAGTTATGGAAAAATCAAAGAATAAAATGTAGTGTAAGAACAAGAGAATCCAGTAAAATATGAGAAAACTAAGAGACATTGCTACATAACAAATCACATATGACACTTATTCAAAGGGTCAGATGGCCAGAAAAGACTGTCAATAAAGATGTGTCTTTACACTTGATTTTTAAACAGACCTGGAGGAACTAATACAGCTAATGAAACACAAACTTTAATTTAAAGATTTCATAACCTAGTGTTTTACATGTACAATCCCTCTTAAATTATCTTCAAATGAATTTTTAATTACGGTTGGGTGGGAGGAAAATTTAATGAGCTCATTTTGACCTCTTTTTATCCCCAACTTATGTTTGTCGCGAGAATACGCATGAGAATTTGACCTGTCTGTAAGCGCATTCACGAGGCAAGCCTCAAAGTCAAAACAAAGTTTTATCAGGACAGACCAAGTGAAGGAAAATGATGTCCCAACAGAGAAAAACGTGATAATATGTAAAGGTGCGGTTGATAGAGAGAATCCGCGGAGTAAAAGGGCTGGACTCTGATGAATATAAGGAGCGGGCGTCTGACGTGAAGTTACTCAAACAGCAACAACTGCGTTAGCTTTTGTAGCTACTTTAGCAGCTTGTCACCGTTTGTCTACCATTGTTTACTGGTCTCTTACACAAAATATAACAAGTTACACAAGCAGCAACACTTACCGACTGAACATCTTCACTAAATAAATATAATCCACTGGTCCGTGGTAGTGCTGTCCCTCCTGTTACAGTACTGACAACTGCCGAAGCAGCTCAGCACCGCAGATTTCTTTTTCCTCATCGTCCTCTCTGTCAAAGCTGGTCAATAAACGCTACTCTGTCATTCCATGTTATTTTCCACTGTCTCCATGGAGTGGAGAGATTCCCTGCGGTCTCCTCTGTATTTCCCATCCTGTCAGAAAATGTGTGTCTGCCTCACGACACTGACACATGCTGAGTCTCTCTGATTGGTTGACGCCACGCTGCGAAGCGGCAAAAGTTCAAATTTTCCAACTCCGGCGTTGGTGCACTTGTAAACAAATACTAAATAAAAAAGTAATTATGCATACTACTACTGTTCCCTGAAGGAGAGGAACGAGGTACAACACATGAAGTATGGGATATCACACCCTCGTGCGTCCTGGCTGAAGACACCTCTAATCACGCCTTCAGGCAATAGAGGATTATAACGCTTCCCTGTTCCGGCTTCCAAAACTTGTCGAATTTGAGCATTTCCTCTTCCGGGTCAGTTCAACAATAGCTGATCCAATGTCACCTCCCTTTTCCAACTTGTAAATTGAATAAACAACGCCAACCCTACTTAAGTTTTCATGGACTGAAGTGATGCTAAGGAAGAAGTGGATGAAAGCGATTCGCCGGGGTGAAGGGTCGAAACTTTATAATAAAACAAGGTTGCACATTTGTCTGTAGCTGGCACTTCAATGATGCAGACTACACAGCTGGCGTTAGCAGGCTAGCGTTAGCGAGCTAGCATTTGCTGACGTGCCTAACTTTGTGCGTCGGAAAACACACAAGGATCTGAAATCAGGTCTGTACCCTCCCGTTTCCAGTGGATCAACTGGGGACTGCCAAGAAAGGAGACCGCTTATAAAAGAGCATTTTCACAGATTTTGTGTATCAGACAAGGACATTGTCTCTTCACATAGCAGCGGCTGCACATCACCTCTACTGGGTGAATGCCATGGCCTAAGCGAGTTTTTTTTTTTCTAATGCTTTATTGTTGTTAAAGACCTAAGATCTGATTTCCAGATGCTTGTGTGTATTCAAACGTACAGTTGAGCACATCAGATAACACTAGCCTGCTAACGCCAGCGTAGTGTTTTCTCACCGGCAACAAAAAAACGTTTTATTATACATTTCGTAGACTATCATAAGCGTCCTGCTTTCTTGGCAGTCCCCAGTTGTTCCACTGGAAACAGGAGGATGCAGACCCGATTTTCAGATGCTTGTGTGTTTTCAGACGCACAAAGTTAGGCACGTCAGCAAACGCTAGCTGACTAACACTAGCCTGCCAACACCAGCTATTAAATTCGACAAGTTCCGGAAACCGGAACACGAAGCGTGATAATCCCCTATGACACGTGATGATGTGGGTGGGGCTTGGCCCGCTCATATATACCACCATCATCAAAGTCATTCCTCAGTTTGATAGCTGCTCTTCACCGAGCCCAGCTGTGAGGCGGGGCGTATGCGTGTTGTACCTCATTCCTCTCCTTCAGGGAACAGTAGTTATATGCATAACATTACGTTACCTTTCAGTCGATTCACTCGGTATAACACATGAAGTATGGGACATATATACACACCCCGCAGAGCAGCCACCAAACCTGGGTCCAAAGTAGCATCTTAGTGCAATGAAGACTCAGCAGAAAGAACAGTGTGAGCCACCGAAGGGGTCGTCACATCTAGATGGTAGAGCCAAGCAAATGTGCGTGGCAAAGCCCAACTGTCTGCAGCGCAAACGCCACCCACACGAAACCCCTTAAACAGGGCCCATGATGAAGCCACACCTCTGGTAGAGTGAGCTCTAACACCATGGGGTGGAGAGAGACCTCTGCTACTGTAAGCTAGGAAGATAGCCTTCACAATCCAATGAGACAGCCTCTGTCTTGACAAAGTTCTGCTTCTGGTCGGACCCACAAAACAAATAAAGAGCTGGTCGCATAAAACCACACTCTGAGTGTGACTTATGTAAGCACGCAGAGAGTGTACAGGGCACAGGTAATGTACCTTGCTCTACTCCTCAGAGTCAAAAGGAGGGGGACAAAAGCTTAAAAGCACAATTACTATGGAGCTGTAGTCAGATGGAATAATCTTCAGTAAGTAAACAACATTTGGGCGTAATGTCACCTTGGAGCCATCTGAAGCAAACTGGGTGCAGGATGGATGTACAGATAGTGCATGAATGTCCCCCACCCGCTTGGCAGAGGTCAGAGCAAGAAGCACAGCAGTCTTATATGACAGAAATTTCATATCAATGGGCTCAAATGGAGGGCCACAAAGGGCCTCGAGCACTATAGTCAAATCCCATGTAGGAACGTTTGACTTAATCACCGATCTCAGTCTGTGGACCGCTTTCAAAAAATGAATGGTCAGAGGATGAGCGCCTGGCATCACTCCATCGAAACCAACATGACAGGCAGAAATGGCAGCCAAGTAAACCTTTATTGTGGAAAAAGAAAGACCTTTCTCCAGGAGGTCCTGGAAAAAGGTCAAAACATCCACAACAGAGCTCTGAAAAGGAACAATGTTCCTGTGCTGACACCACTGCTCAAAGGCCCACCATTTATAAGCATACAGGCCAGGAGTGGAAGATGCTCTGGCACTTTGAATTGTTGCCACCATGGCAGGGGGCAGGCTCTTAGCAATTAAGTTGGACCTTTCAACAGGTAGGCATGAAGCTGCCACAGCTCTGGACGAGGGTTAAGAGATCCCGGTGGACGGCGAGCCGCCAGGGCCTCGCTGCTAGCAGGCTGATTATTTCTGGATACCACAACTTCGCTGGCCAATGTGGGGCCACCAAAATCAGGGACAGACCCTGTCTGCGTACCCTCTCCAGGACTTGTATTATCATCTCCACAGGTGGAAACGAGTACAGCAGCCCTCGGGGCTATGGATGAGCTAGAGTATCCATTCCCAGCGGCACGCTCTGATCCGCTAAGGAAAAGATCAGCGGGCAGTGCATGTTAGACACTGTGGCGAAGAGGTCCACTGCAGCTCTGCCAAATCATTCCAATATCTGAGCCACTACAGATGGGTGAAGCCTCTATTCTCTTACAAGAGAGAGAGAAGGGGTTCTTCTGGACAGCAGATCAGAACAGAGGGGTGAGAGGATGAGATGAAAATCTGGCCAAAAATAACATACAGCAGCCTTTTGTTACTTAGCTCTGTCGCATCTGACTGTGAAGCAATGAGCAAACATAAAAGCTCCAAGGCTTATCAGTACCTACATAATAATAATAATACGGTATAGGAATAATAGGAATAAGGTTGGTCGTGTTTTGTTAAAAAAAAAAGGTGGGATACCTTCTTATTTACTTAAAAGTAGAAGATATTTTAGTCCTAAACTGCGACCACTACGTCGCAGTCTGGAGCCCTGCAGCCACTCTCTCTAAGACAAAGGTCCATGTTCTACAAATCGCTATTGTAGCAGCAAATTTAACTTTCTCTGCTTGTTTGTACAACCACAAACCGCGCAATGTAATCCTGAACCGTTCAAGTACATTTTTCTGGGGAAAATTGTTTAGAAATCTTATATACTCATATTGAAATGTTCGGCTAAACCATAATCAAAAACTACATCTTACACTGTAAGTCAATGGCGAAGCCCTATTTCCGGTATCTCACAGGAAGTTCATCGCATAGTTGTTTCTACATGTGCTACAGTAGCTCAGGAATAAGGTGGAAAGCTGAAGCGCTTGTATGCATCCTTCCACAGCTAGGAGGGTTGTGGTTTCTGTCCCCAAGGCGTTGAGTCCTTCCGGTGACCAAGAGGTGGACCTTTATTCCAGCTCGACTAGTGGGGAGTCTGACCACGGTCTTTAGGCTTCACCGACTGGGAATCTGTGCTCGCAGGAAACATCACCTTCTTTGGAGGAGGCGGTGGTATTGCAGGTTTAAGATCACTTGCAGGCAGTTAGGGTCTGGCATCACGTCTGGAGATGACACTGTGCAGCGCTTCGGTCTGCTTCTTCCTCAGCTCAAACTTCACCTGTGTGGTGTTGAGTGATTGCTTAAACAACCCCTCTGGGGATACTGGCTCATCCAAAAAAAGGTCTCTGTCACTGTCTGGAACATCAGAGGGAGTCAGCCATAGGTGCCACTGTGCGACCACCATAGAAGACATTCCCCTACCCAGGGAAAGAGCCGCACCACAGGACACACGAAGAATGTAATCCGTGGCAATCCTGACCTCATTCAGGATGGGAGTCAGTGGGTTCTCCGGAGTGGTTTTTGCTCCAAGATCCGCCAGACACATAGCCTGGTAAGTCTGGACCATTGTCATCAAACTAAGCTCGGGCACTGTGGCCACTTGCACTTGGTAAATTTTTTCCAACTAAGAGAATCTGCATTGCTTGAAAGGAAGGGGTCATTCACGCTGTGATTGTGAGACGGGGCCAGATAAGCCACCAAGGAGGGTTCCATAGGCGGGGGGTTAACCAACCTAGCATTTTCAGCACCCTCCAAATCTGAGTACTATCCATAGCCGGGCACCGTGATGCATTAGACAGAGGTTTATTCCATGAAGATGTAAGCTCTGAGATGGGTACATTGGCAAACGGTTTTTCACCGTAGTTGCCTTGTGCGGGAGATAAAATCCGGCAAAGTGCGACATTTTCTGGGCAGGCGAAGGGGAAGGCCAGTCCACCTCTAGTTTTCCAACCACGTGACGGCACAAGGAGAGAAAGGAGACATTCTGGGAAGCTGGCGCAGCAGCAGCAGCAACGGAGCACTGCCCTGAAAACAAAATGTCATGCTCGTCGTCTGATAAACCATAAATGTCTAGGCCAATGTCCAGGACATCTTCATCCTCCTCGTGAGCGTCCAGCTGAAACTGAGTTTCCATGGCGCCCTCCTGTTCAGTTTCAGTTAATCCCGCAACAAACTCCATGTGGTCTGCCCAGTTATCCACGAGGACTGTGACCAACAATCCATCATCGTCGGATTCAGACGGAGCTGGGTCCTTCAACTCAGAGTAGGGGGTCAGCAGCTGCAGCAGCAGTCTTTCCCAGTACTTTTTCCAGGATCATGACCCGTCCTTCTAGGGTTGAGTGCTGAAACTGGCAACAGAGCTTGCAAGTGTGACAGTGTGGTCCTGTCACTATGCCTCCGACTGATCATGTGCCCTGGCTACTTGGCCACAGGGATGTGGTCAGCGCGCATGACTTTCACCCGGGAGTCTGGGGTTCAAAGCCCGCCCGGGCCCTCTGTTGCGTACCTTGCCACATTCTGGCGTTGTCGGCAGGATCCATGTGCAATGCCGGTAAACGGTCCATGGTGGCAGCCTGTGCGGAGCACAAGGACGTGCTTGTGAAAAGAGGGGGAGAGATGTGACAGTGTGGTCCTGTCACTATGCCTCCGACTGATCATGTGCCCTGGCTACTTGGCCACAGGGATGTCCCTTTGGCTGAATGGTCAGCGCGCATGACTTTCACCCGGGAGTCTGGGGATCAAATCCCGCCTGGGCCCTCTGTTGCGTACCTTGCCACACAAGCATCAGGCTCCATCAACGCCCTCCTGGCATGGACAGTCAGATAGGCAGGACATGCGTCGTGCTGGTCCTTTACGTGTAGAGAGAAGTCATATCCCTGAGGACAGGGGCGAACAGAAGACATCTGCTTCGCTTTTTGGGTTGTGTGCTTATGGCGACACTAAGCTCGTTACCAGAAAACCTGAAAACAGCGCTCCGTGGGCAGCACACAATCAAGCAGGCAGCAGGGGCTAACACCAGCAAGAGCAGTTAAGCTAATTCCAAGCAGGCTATAGCCTTCTGGGAGTGCGAAGCTAACTAGCAGTACCTAGTTAGCCAGAGGTGTTCTTTGCGAGGTAAAGAGTGTAAGAACTGAGGACTGAGGAATGACTGCGATGATGGTGGTATATATGATTGGGCCAAGCCCCACCCACATAATCACGTGTCATTTCCTGAAGGCGGGATTAGAGGTGTCTTCAGAAAGGACGCACAAGGGCGTGATATCCCATACTTCATGTGTTGTACCAAGTGAATCGACTGAAAGGGAACATTAAACTTGTAGTAGATATATATCTGAAAAACTGTAAATTATGCAGAGTTTGGGTATCGACCAACACAACTGATGTATTGGCCATTGCCAATACTAAAAAAAAAAAGACAAACCCCGCAATATCAGCTTAAAGTATCGGCCACCCAATGTATCAGTCTATCCTTATTTAGATAAAAAAAAAAAAAAACTGTCTTGCTGATTGTGATGCACTATGGATAATGAAGACACTAGATTTTCAGAGCGTAAAAAAAAAGAGTGGAAAAGAAATAATGTCATCCCTGTTTCTCCCAGGCTGAATGCAGATGACCTGATACAGTAAATTCAGTACCTGACTATAAGAAACCAGGTTTGGCTGAGAGATGCTTTCAATTGTCTTCCAGTTTTGTCTAAAACACAGAAGTATTTGCACTTTTTTTTTTCCCCGTGAGACTGTGATTTAAGCCTTACTCAACATTTTGCAGTTTAATACTGTTTCCACTGATCAACATGATGATGAGAATGAACTCTGCTCTGTGCTGGTTCCTAGTGTCATGGGAGTCACCAACCTCAGGTGTGGAACGTCATTCCCAGGGGGTCGGTGTGCATTAGCAGTTTCCCATGCAGCAGATGGCAAATTACAGACAATGAGTGGATAAGACAGACAAGCCAGGTAAAGACAAGGGAGGGGCAAACATGGGTTAATCTCCTATTGGTTGTCCCCTGTGGGAGTGACTTGATGCCGACTGATACTTGCATTGATGGATCCGGGGAAAGTCTATTGCACATATCAAACAGTATTCAGTCACCCCAGGAGTTACATTTGAGATTTACTTTTTAAGCGAGATCTAATGTGTTGTAGAAATTTGCGTTATAAAAAAGGAAAACGATTTTTCATAATTTCTGGTCCTTACAAGTGTATACTGTAAAGACGCAGCATCTTTTGTCCATTGTTGACCGCCAGTAACCTCCATGAGCTTTCATTCAGGCAGTAGCTTAGCAATTTAACTAAATAGGCTTACGTGTCAGACTCATCTACTTTGCCAACCTTCAACCTCACTTCTGGGCTTTCTCACAGTTATGCAAACACTTGAGTTGCTTTGATTTGCTGTCATGCATCTTGGTCATGTTTGCTTGACTGTCTGACGCCTGATTCATTCCTCAGAATATCCTTACCAACAAGCAGGGCTAATCAGCAATGCATTTATTAAGTTTCAGCTGTTCCAATGTTTATTTATTCCTTGGCCTTGGCTCACAGGGGAAAGGAAAGTTAGCCAGAGTGTCATAAATGACCATTACAAGCCCGTTAACTCATCAGGATAAGCATCTTTCCTTTAAGGATTACTTGTAAACTGACCCACATTGAGCTTGTCACTTCTTTTTCTTTCTTTCTTTCTTTCCTCCTAGCAGCTCGTTTGCCACTATACACTGAGAAAAAACTCTGTATTTTAGTATACAATAAATACTTTATCTCATCAATGAAACATGGTGGTGGGAGCATCATCCTTGATTCTGAATCATAACAGGGAATTTTGGAGGAAAATATCAGCACATCTTTCCAGAAAGTGAAATTCAGCAGAAAGTGGGTCAAGTAGCAGACAACAAACTTAAGCAGATAAGTTGTTCAACTAAAGAATGATTACAGAATAAATGTCTGAAATGGCCAAGTCAAAGTCTTGACCTTAATCCAGTTTAAATGTTGCTGAAGGACCTGAAGAGAACAGTACACATGAAAATACCATCATTCCAAAGTTTAAGCTGCTCAGCAAAGGAAGGGACCAAAATACTTTCAAGCTGATGTGCAAGACCGATCAACTGTTATTAGAAATGATTAGGCCCTGATTCACTAAAATCTCAAACAAAGAGTGCTAATTTGTTTTCGGCGCAGATCGTGCATTCTGTCTTTAATGTTTGCAGGTAATCTACTAATACTGCTCATGCAATCAGTGACAGGCGCAAACAGCATTACTTAAATAAGAATTTTGTGTGCACTATTGCTTTGCCATGGAAAGCTCAGGAAAGCAATAAAGTTGGAAATGCAAAATTAAATTTGACCCAATGGAGACATAGATATTAGTGGTAAAGACAAATAAAATATAGAATATAAAAAAGGTATAGTAATTATAAAATTAAAACAGTACAACAGGTATCAGGTAGGCCCGCAGAGCTAGAAGAGGCCAGCTTAGACATTGATAAGGAGTTGCTGTTGGAACAAATGGAAACCTTGTAGATGGTCTGACATCTATATGCATGAGGTGTGCTCTATGACACAATGCCAGCAGCTCCAGAGGGCAGCAGCCGGGTCTGGAATAGGAGGAGCACACACTGCCATTAAGTTACAGTGACTGCAAATGTTCTGATTCATTTCTTTAGAATAAACCCATGTTGAATAGTTATGTTTGCTGTGTTGATTGTTATTGGATTAAAGAATGAAAACTGAATGTGTTGCCTTTACTCCACATGAGAAATGATTTTGACCTAATGCTATAGTCTATGTCTGCAGTCCTGCAGCATTGGCTTGTTGCTCCTCTGCCAGCCTCTTCCAGTGCATAAAGCCGCCAGTTAATACTGTACCTGATTTTCAGATGTGCAAATTAAAGTAGCCAAAATAGCCACCGTCCACAATACATTTAATGGTTGATAGATCACATTGCATCTGTAAAGCTGATTTATTTGTATATTCACCTCCCAATATTTTGTATGCTCTGGCAGAAACGCCCAGATTGCATATTCATTGACAGCAGACAGGCAAACTGGATTGTGGGTAGTTTTTTCCCGTTTAACAGGTGCAATCATTGTTGCACACTGTTAGTAAAGGTTTTTGCATGTGCAATCAAATTTTCACTTGTTTCAGTACATACAAACCTATCATAAATCAGGGCCTTAAAATGCTGCAATTGTTCCATGAGGATGTCACACGAGATGCTTGAGGCAAATGTTCTAACAGTTTAGCCCCTTACAATCAACAATCTCAATAAATGATAATATTTTTGTCTAATTTTTGGGAATTCAGTCAGTTTGCAACTCTTAAGCCCCACCATGGACTTGCAGGGGGAATACAGATTAATTCAATTATTAAATTTACAGAAACTACAGGGTGATAATCATCAAACAGTTTACACAAAAATCTACTTAGTGAGAATTTGCTGTGTAGCAGTGAACTATTAACTGTTACATTTGGCAATCTTTAGGAAGAATTGCACAAATCATTTACAAAAGATAAGTTTTCTCACACAACTTCTTCACTGGCTCATTTCAGCTTGACAGGAATCTCTCTGATCTCTAAAAGACAGTTTTAGAGACAAATCTTCCCAGAAAACTCTCTGACTGTTTGTATCAGATTATAATTACAGATAATCTACACGCTCTTTGAGTTTGGAGGACTGGTTGGTTGTCATGGAGATCAGTGGGTACAATAGCAAAATGTGCTGCTCATATAACAAAGCAATACACTGAAAGTGTATGTTCACCTGATGAAATAATGCAAAGCAAAATATGTATGCTTTGATGACCCTGTGTGGTTTTAAAGTTGCCTCCTGCACTGGCACTGCTTGTTGACAGAGAGGCTCTTTTCAAAGATAGAGCTGGCTGCATTTTGATTTCCTGCATCACACAAATCTATCTAGACATCTAGACATCTAGACAATTTGAAACCAACTAATAAGTTAGCTGATGCCAAAAAGCTTCTTAGCACTAAGTGGAGGTGGATTTGTTTTCATGAATGCTCTATTATTACACATTCAGTTTAGCCAAGATTATTCGAAACAATGTCAAATTATGATTTATAATTACCCATATATATATATGGCCAGTGGATCTCTCCCCCATACAGATAATCGAAAAATGATGAAAAGACTTAGTGTTACATTGTGCTTAAGATTTTAGTGATAGCTATAATCTTACCCAATAATCAGGAGCAATCAAACAGCTTTTATACTTGCAAACGAGCATTTTGTTCTTCTCTTTAAGTTACTCAGAAGACTGCCTAATATTTTTCTTCAGATTTTAATATAACCCCTCTTTCTGGTTTTCTCTTTCATGATCATGGCCATCCTGATGAATGTGAGGGGTTCTTCCAGCAGATACTGAATCCTCAGAAGACTAGTCACAGTGGGCGTTGCCTAAGAAATGATCCAGTTTTCCATGACAAGCAAAACTCGAACATGAACACCATTTTTCTTCAATTCTGATATTCTGATATGAGATAAAAGTTTGATGTTTTTGACACAGAGACAATGCAAATGTAAAGAGATATAGACATGGTAGATCCAATAACACAATCTTCATATATATGTGTGTGTGTTAGGGGTGCAAAGATACAAAAAAAATCCAGATTCGGTTCAGTTCGATATTTAGTCACGTTCGATATTTTTCCGATACAAACCCCCCCCCCCCAACCCTTTTCATGGCTTTTTTTTTTTAACCCAACCACAACAGTTTGCCATCACAATCATACTCAACGTGAAAACCAAAGTAGCTCTGAATGCCAGATCTGAATGTACATACTGTTGAACACAGATCCACTGAGTTTTCAACACAGAGCTCACTGTCACAACACCAGCTAATGAAATAAATGAAAAACTCTGTATTGTTTGATATTCAATACACAATGCTCATGGTTTGATGCACACCCGTATAGTTGCAAGAATACAAAAAAATTCATGGTTCGGTTCAATAGCCTACTTTAGTGTCACGGTTCAATATTTTTTTATACAAAAAATTATATATTTTCATGCCTTTTTCAACTCAATGTCCTTTGGTCCAGAATGGTTTACCAGCAGGATCATACTTAACTTGAAAACCAAAATAGTTCCAAATCTGGATGTTGTCGAACACAGATATACTGAGTTGTCAACACAGAGCTCATCGTCACAACACAAGTTCTTAAAATAAATAAAAACTCTGTATTGTTCGATATTTGATACACAGTGCAGTGCTCACTTTTCGATACAAATATATGTATTGTTGCACCCCCAATGTATATATATATATATATAATTTGAGGTTCTCATAAGCTGCAAGTCCCAATCAGCAACATCCAAACAGATAAAAGCTTAAAATATATTGATTTGCATATTATTTGTCTATGCAATATGTAAATTGCTCCTTTTAAGTTGAATTATAGAAATACATTAACTTTTTCACAATATTTTAATTTTTTGGGTAGTACCTATATATATATATATATATATATATATATATATATATATATATATACATATAGCCATTCAATGACATTTTGTTGTCATCTCACTGTTGCCTTTTTGTGCAATGACAATAAAATAAATCTAAGTCTATAAGGCAAAGTCTTTTCTTTTTCAGCAACATTCACCTTAATGGGTGCTAAACAAAAATCAAAATGTCTCACTGCCAGATTCAGTCAAAAGGATGGAAAAACATGTTTCTGACACTTATCAGTCAGTGAATAAATAGTTTGGTAATTGTTTTGTACACTGCATCTTCTGTTTATCAATTATCAACTCAGAATAAGATGTACTTATACCGTGGGCAAAAAATAGTAATTTTATAACATTCAGACTTGAAAAGTCTTAAAAATCTGTTTTTCTTTCACTGTTTTATAAAGTTATAGCAAGAAAGCAAGAATAGTTCTTTAGATTGAGCCTTAATCACAAAACGCAAAATTGTTTGTATGTATGTAAAATGTAAAATTTTAAAAAATGAAAATGAAATAAAAAAAATATATATAAAAATTTTAAATGTTATATCGTTTCTGAAGGATAGTTACGTATTCACCATCTTAAAATGAGTGAAGTATCCACCTCTAAAGCTAAGAAAACGTATATAGGGGCATCATTGAATAGATTTCTACTTTTTAATTTAGCAATGACAGCCCTCATAACTTTTTTCCCCAGATCCTTCCTGGACTTCACTTTAGATTAATAAATTTTTCCTTTAAAAAAAAGCGTTCTTTAATCTCCATCAAATGTACAATAGAGAAAATGCCTCATAAATACTGTATAACTCGTAAGTAAAAGTAGTTCAGTCAGTTCTCAACTAGTGAAGGTTTCAGTATGGTTTTATCTACACATTATTTATGTGAAGATAGCTGAAAATGAAGGAGTAGCCCGACATTTGGCAAGAGTTTGAGTTGTTTTGGTGTTACACCCCTCTGCACCCCCTGGCCTTGTAGCGGAGTCCTTGAATGGTGCATGGACTGGGCTGTGATAATAAGCTTCATTTGCTGCACCTGTGAAATATAAAGATTAACAAAGAAAAAAAAAGTCATGTCTACACAATAATCCTACCAAGACTTAGAAACAAATATGTAAACATTGATGGGTAAAAATGCTAAAGAAGGTTCTGGATAATAAGGGTAAATCCGCTGTATGAGGTCTGGCCTGGAGCACTGGGAGCCTTCAGTCCACGGTGCGGCCGAAGCCCCGCCCACACCGTGACGTAGCAGCCTGAGCTGAGAGAGGAAAGCTGCTTCATTTGTAGGGCAGCGAGAAGAGCCAGCGATGGCTTCGCTCAGGCAGGAGCACCGCTATGGGCTCTCCTGTGGAAAAAATAATAAAACCAGCCCCAGCATAACGCTTTATCATGTCAAGCTCACGGACACGGCTCTCAGAGCGCTGGAGGGTTACCAGAATATCAAGGTATGTTTTTTTCCTCCTCTTCTATCTCTCCTGTTGTTTATGTGTTAGGTGATGACTTCTCTTCATACCTCTCAAAGTTTGTGCTTGAGCTGAATTCTTATTTAAAACCATTGCACTTGGTTGAAACACCGTCCTGCTGCTTATGTAGCTTCTTCTAACAGCGTGTGGTCTGTTCAGACAGTCATTGTCGCGTTTATCAGCCTACAGCTGCTTCTAACTCTGGTCAGAGCAGGGCACAACCCTGTGATTGTGGGGACAGAGCTGCTCCTCAGCTGTTTGCTCTCAAAACCTCTCTCCTGCTTCAAAGTATAGCTGAAAGTCTGCAGTTACAGTAGCATATGCACACTAACTAAATGACAAGTAAGCTAGTTTGTCTCACAACTGTCTCCTGTGGAGACCATTGACAGCACACAGGCATTATTGATTGTGTAACTTCAACTTACATTTAAATAGATTACAGCTTGATTGTGTTTACTGAGATAATTTGGGTCACACAATTCCCTTTGCAACAATACCACAACTAATGGCTTTTTCTTTCTCCTCTCACCTCAGGGAGCTTTACAAAGTGAACCTTCAATCTGTTTTAAAGGAAACCAAGGGGTAAGTTTACCTTTTTTTTTCTTCATGTGTGTATTGATGTTTAAAGAAAAACAGCTGAAGTTGAGGATTGATCACTTTTTTCAACCACTTTAGTGATGATATACAGTTGGTTATGGTCGCCTGCATACCTCACAGCTTTAGCTCATTTGCTTAAATGGATGAAACTGCATTATGGGATGAGTGGTTTTGTTAAGCAGGCAGTTATCTCACTGTGATATTTTTTTAAGAACAAAAGCAAATCCTTTCTTCCTTCTCCAAATATTCAGAATGAAATGCTGTCGACTGGTATGTCCCACGGTGCTGCTGCCTTCCTTAGAGCGCTGGGGTAGGAGCTTATGGCCAGTTTTCTCCCGCAGATAGGAGGCATGCAGGTTACTGGGTTAGGCTGGTGACTGTGCAGAGGCTTTGTCGGGTCAGCAAGCGACGCTGGGAAAAGGATGAAGAAGGGAGGAGGGGGAGAGGGAGGGAGACGTGCAGACAGACATGATCAGAGCCAGAGTCAACATGAAGAGAAGACTGATCATGAGTCAAAAGCTTAACAACTTAGCCTTGTAGATGTTCTCTGTTTGGAAAATACAGCGTATTACTTTTTGTTTATGAGTGTATATGTATCATATTAGCAGCTTTCTTTGGCTCTAGCAGTGTTGAGCCATGATCTGCAGCAAGCAGCCTGAACTATGTGTGTTTTGACTTCAGTCAGGAGCAGCTGTGTCCTTGGGGAATACTTACTTTTCAGTCAATGCTAATTGCACAGGCTGGTTGGAAAGAGTTGCAACCCCCTTCCTGTCACGACAAGACAAGCTGAGTGGTGGCGAGTTTTAAAAGGGGGCTTGTGTGGTTAACAGACTGGATTAAACCTGTATGAGCCCATGGTGGTGAAGTGGGTGTGTTGCTTTTACTGTTGTCTGAATTTGAAAGCTTAGTTTTGCCTCAAGAAGGACAGTGTTTGTTTTTACTTACTGACCTTTAGACTCCTTAGTACAGTGAGCTGCGATAGACATTTCTGAACTGGTGTTGCCCAAAGTGTCATGCAGGATTTATTACCTGGGTGATAGTTCTGTGAACGAGGGTCAGGTGATGAAGGTGAAGGGGCAGTCAATCAGTTGTTTTTTTTTGTTTTGGGCCTGTAGTTTATAACTGCAACTTCCAGTGCGCTGAGCTTTCATAGTTAGATTAGATACATGTGGCATTTGGATTAGGAGCACAGCAAACCAAGAGTCGTGAGACAGAATATGTGCTAATAAACAGTAGTTAACCATAACTCACAGATTTAATTCAGGTGTAGTTTAAAAGAGAAGGTGATTTCCTTGTAAACTAAAAGTGGTGCTAATGGTGTTCTTGTTCAGCATCATTTTATTGGCTTTGTCTTGTGCTGCATGCAGAAGCAGCAGCTTTTTCTCAATACAGATCCAAGGTTGTGAAATTTGATTTTAGAGACTGCTGTGCTGACATATCGGTACACATATTTCTCGACATTTGAATGCGCTCTCGATGGCTGAGGGTTTGCTAGAAAATTTTACACCCATCCCAATATACGGCACAGAGAGCTGAAGTTATTAGCCAAATGAATGTTTAGACGTAATTACAGGAGCTGTAATGCTCTTGATTACAGAGTGAGGCATCATGACTTCAGTTTGCATTAGCTTTCGCTGTCTGCCTGACTCAGACATCCATAACTCTGTGTGTGTGTGTGTGTGTTGTGGCACTTTTGCTGCAGTGATGGCAAACCCGACAGCATGAACTCTGGCCTGCTAATTTTCTATCCCAAACCCAGGTTTTAGTCCCACTCTGTTTGTGCGTGTAAAATTGAAAAGAGTGAAGCACCTTGTTGGTTGCGGCGGTGGGATGATGCCCTCTCTGCTGCTCCTGTATTCCTGTTGCTTCTCACATTTATTTGTTTGCACGATCTGGGTGTGGATGGTTGTTGTTTTGTGTTTGTTTGTGTTTTGGCCTGTGTGGTCTGAAGGCATGATTTATTCATGTCCCACCTCCTTTTCCTGTCGTACCCCCATGGGTCCATTGTACTGCAGTCTTCAGTCCCCTGCCTGAGGACCCTCTGTAAGTTTTGTGTGTTTGCCCACATGATAAAAAGTGGGGGATTTTCGACACTTGGTTTACTATTAGTAGCTGCTTGTTTTTGTGTTTGGTTTTTTCTCTCCCTCTCAGGCCTGTGTGAGCATTTTAGGCTGGCTATGCTTGGATCCCGGGAGTCCCCTCTGATTGTATGCCGTCTCCTCTGATTTGAATAACAATGAGCAGGGGAATGCAGGCTATGTGTTGTCACCCCGCCTGGATCACCCAAAATGAATCAAGTTTTTCAGCCCAGTGCGCTGCCGTCAGTCCAGATGTGTTGTGGTCTGCCCTGAGGGTTTGTTTGTGCCCGGCATGTCGGAGGCATCCCTGCTGTGGATAATGAAGTGGAAAGTAAAAGTAAGAATACTGCAAACATATTTTCATTGAGGGCTTTATTTTGTTTAATTATCTCTTCAAGTCAAAATTGAGACTCGGATCTTTTATTTAACTAGAAAGATTTACTTATTAAGATTAAAAATCTCTTTACAAGAGTTTCCTGGCCAAGACGGGAGGAGGAATTACAACCTTATAGCATACTAAATAGATGCACATTACATTGTAAGTAAAAACATAGACGTAAACACTATCAAAGCTAAAAAGTAATAATAATAGCAAGAGATCTAAACAATGCATCTACAATCTTATTTATCTCATGAGCTTACAGTAATTTTAAGATATCTTGGAAAGCACATTATGAGACCAGCTCCTTCAGTACAAGGTCCTTTTCCAGGTCATTCCAGGCAGCAGGAGTAACGCCTTTCTTTCCTGCTCTGCTCGGACCTTAGGAACAGCTAACAGAAAGAGGTCTTGTGATCGAGGATTATACCAAGTTGAGTTAATTCCATGATAAGTATATTTGAAAAGATGAAGGAAGCAGACCCAGGGCACACGTACAAATTAGAAAAAGCCAATGCTTCTTATCGTTAGTTTTCCACAAAAAACAAAACTATCACCTCGGTTCAAGAAGATGCTTCAATAGAGGGCATGAAAAAAATACAGTCTATATATTTGCACAATAATAATACTGTAAAAATGCACTTATTTTGTGTATGAATTCCCTCCAAAGCTGAATTTTTAAAAGGATTGATTGATGCATGGAAACAACTGTTTCTCATTTTGGAAAAGTAAGCATTTGTGGATATTATTTTCATGTTGCAAAGACAGCTTTCCCTGCTTCTCGGTAATCTCCAGTTTATTGTAAGTGCTGTGTAAGTCACTTGTTGTCAGTGCTGGAAAAATGGCTTCTCTGTCTGATTAAGCCGCTCGGAGATATGGAGCGCGTCTTGACTTGGGGAGGAACGAGTCCCATCTAATTGCCTCGTGAAAACTCAGACCATAAGTTAATGAGGCATAAAAGGGTGTTTGTTCCCACCCCCCTCCTCCCAACGCATGTGTGCCATACATAGTATGGCTCCGCATGTCTGGAAATGTAGCGTTCCACAGAGTAGAAGTGGGGGCTTTTGTCGGACAATGAGACCCACAATTTGTTAAAGTGGACAGTTTGGCCCTCAGGCACCTGCTAGAGATGTATCGTTGTTGGCAGAGGAGGGGTTTATCTCAGGGGATGCTTGTGGCACCATACCCTGTCCTCTTCTCCCCACTGCTGAAGCTTGCAGCTTTGGCAGCAGCTTTGCCCCTCTGTGAAATTGCAAATGAAAAGGAATAGGAGGTGATTACAGGCTGGGGCTTGATTACATGCACTGTCTCCCACTTAAGGCAACCACATTAATCACCCAGTGTCGGCATGTGGAACTCGGCGAGGGAGACGACTCTGCAGCCCTGAGTGTTGACTGATTGACTGTGGGATCATAAACACAGGGCTGCATAAAAACACAAAAATGCTAGTTTCTGTCTTTCCTCTCCTCTTCTGCTGCCCTTGTCTTTCTCTCCCTTCTATGCAACCAGACACAGACACATTGTGTTTTTGTATCTTTGTCCTCCATTGTAAGTGGGGGGGCTTGTCTTTAGTGGCATGTGTCAACTTGTGGTCTTGGGAACAATTCGCCTCTTTTGTTTGCAGTGAGATGATGAGAAGTAGTGTTTACTGAAGTGTGGTGAGGATGAGGGCAGTGGGTGGCTGCTGTGTGAACTTCTGTGTGTCTCAGTGTGTGTTTTCTAAGCCAGTGGCAGGGATGTTTGGCTGATCACTCGACTTTGGCCTCACTCCCTCCTCACTCTTATGAGTGGCAGTAATGCTGATTACACCCTGGTGAGAGAAACTGGAGCTGAGCCTCTCTTTGCTCACACTGAATTAAAACACACTCACACTTGCAGAGTTTGCCTTAGCTGCCGGCCCAGAGTGACTCGCCTCCTGCTGATAACAGACAGCGGTGGTGGCGACAGGTTTGACTCCCTCCTCCTCCTTCTGCCTCTACACGTCCTCCCTCTCCTCCCATCTACCAGAAAGGGGAAGCAGTGCCATGGTATCCCACTCCGGAGCCGAGGAGGCCGGGACAAAAGACAGCCTGTTTTCAGAAGGCCATTACTCAGGCTGCAGAGGATGTGGAAACAATAGCCTGCATGAGATCTACACCCAGACCCCACATTCAACCAAAAGCTTGCAGGAAACATAAGCCTGCTGCACCGACAGCAGTCTCTCACAGTTTTTGTTCAATCGACTTTATAGCTTTGATAAAGCCAGGAAAATGAGCCTTTCCCCTTCTACGCCTTCGGCATGTGGAGACATTTATGACAGTTGAGAGTGAACTGCGGCTCATTAAGATAATGCCGCCACACAGGCTCAACAGCCATGACTTTTATTGTTTTCAAACTTTAGCAGCTGATTTTTTTTCTTCTGTTGCAGAATATCATCTGTCATCAAAGGTCATCTAAGTATTTTGTCAAGTCACAGGTTATCTCAGCAGATGTGTCCTCATGACAGTAATAATACGCCAGACTAATGAAACGAGAATGATCAGATATCTAAATTATTTTTAAATGCTGCAAAAACAATGCTCCTTTTTTTTCTTGCTGATAATCAATCCAGATCTATGGCTGAATGAATATCCCAAAATCCTCAAAACTTAGTGATATTCTGGTCTTTTATATGGGTCTCATCTAATTTTGCTGCTCGAGAAAAGCAGGAAAAAGTACTGTATATTCATTCTCTGTTTGTGGTCATGTCCCACGTTTACCACCACCTGAAGTTGTTGAGATTTGGCATTTCAGAATGCGAAATGAGCTAATCATAAAACTCATTCATTTCGTCAGCATAGAGTTATTAATATCGCAGGAATTACACTAACAAATGGAAAATTAAACTGATGCATGAGATGATGCATAAGTAAAGATGGGGAAAAAAAGTTGACAACTTCGGTGTTTCTCAGTTTATTATTCCCCTTGTGTGGGTGAGAATAAATATAAAATTTCAGTGCAGTGAAAATTATTTGGCTGCACGAGCTAGCATTTCTGATTTTCAGACATTTAGTTAAGAGTCTAGAAAAGTGTAGGTAATGACTTGCAGTACTTTGAACTGTGGCTGCAGTGGTGACTCATTAGTTCAAAAGAAACTTACAAAGTCTTTACATAAATTCAGCCTCGTTTTCAGCGTGATGAAAATGGTAAAACTGTTGGATGTTTACGAAACTGAATGCAAGATGGAGCAAGAGACCTCCTCCCTTTGGCTCAGTTTGTAAAATAAGTGAAAGACATTCAGAATGTGATGGGTGTCTCATATCACTGAAAATGTATAAAATCTTGATCTGTAGGAGTTTGCCTGCTTCACACTTGCCAGTTTGAAGCATTCAGAGAGGTGAACCTCATTTATTAGACTGATTGAGCCTCTATTCAGGCTTGTTTGTTTGACCTCTCTGTCCCCTTGCTGACACCTTTTTATGATTCTCACGTCAGACAAACTTCAGTGTCCATAACAGTCGAGGTCTAAAAAGACATTGGCATCTTTGCATTTTATCAAATGCATGAAAAATAATCCCTGTGATAATCTCCTTACACTTCTGCAGCTTGTATACAAAAAATATAAAAGGAGTCTGCGAGTCTGACAGAAACAAGAAAGCTAATAAAACTCAGAAGAATGAAGAAAGCAGATGGAGAGACATGCTTAAGCCAAGAATAATGCCTTCACCAAAGATTGATGGAGGCAAATTAGCAGATGGACATTGCCCCTTTAGACAAGAATTGGAGAAAGAGTTTAACAGGGGGAGTTTGTGAAAAAGTAGAGCAACCAGAAAGACAGTTTAGGAGTGTGGTTTTAGTTTAAATGTTGAAATATGTTGAAACTTTTGTCAATTCAGGCTCTTCTTGCTTTGCCTCTTTGTCTTTTGGCCTCTGGGGGTCACTAAGCATTACTGGGGTCATAAGTCACCTTCTAAGCAATTTTTCTTACATCTGTGTTTTAAGAAAAGACCCTTGTCATGACTTGTTTTTACATTTTAATGTCTTGGCCACTCGTAGCTCATTCCAGTTTTCATTTTTGCTTCATTCAGAAACAAAAAGATTAGAAGCAACCCGCAGATTCTCTGAATATTTTACTTGAAAGGAAGTCAATAAATATTTCATTATTCACGGTCAGTTGAATTCTTTAAGTTCCAAATCCTTTGTAAGTGCTCTGCTCTGAGTTTGATTTGCAGTGTGTTCCTCTCAGGGGAGAGCGCTTGGCTTTGGTGTTGGCCCCAGAGGCTGGGAACGTGAAGCGCTTGTTGTAGTTCTCACAGCAGGAGTGAAGAAATTTGCCGGTGGAGGTCGTATGAGCAGTCGTCAAACAATGTCAGCGAGTGCTCCTTCCTCTGCATGGCAGTACATCTGCAGCAGCTGGAGTCTTGTGATGGCACAAAACATAATCTATTGAATTATTAATTACCGCTGTGGAGGAAGTTTGGAAAAAGTGTTCTGTGATGACTTCCTCATTAACTAAGAAGTAGCTTTGTACCAGAAAAAGATGTTGTCTTTTATAAAAGGTTGAGACACAAACTTGGCATAAAAAGTAAGGAAATTTGTGTTTTTGGTGGTTTATTTCTTTTGTTGTAACAATGCTTCTTGGCAATAAATCTAAAACTGCTGGAAAGCATGTTTATTTCCTTGTAGATGGTGCCACATTTGTAATGAAAATGCATCTGTGGGATGAAGAGCTAATAACTATGTGGCTTGTGCCCATGAAAAACTTGCTGAATCTTCTCTACCAATGTGCCAAACAGCATATTCTGCTATTAATTCTTGTTATGAGTTTCTGATACTCCAGATGCTGACAATGATACCCGATTAGCAGCACCTGTGAGTATGGACCCTGCTACTGTGGTGAGTTGATGTCCTCCATATTTAGCTAATCTGGATACACCAACCTCAAACTGGTGTTCAGCAAGACCATGTTGCAGCATTATTTGGAGTCAGCCCTTGTAGCTTCTATTAATCTAAGGCTAAATTCTAAATAAGAGGGGTTGTCAGGAGAAAGACTGTGCAGTTTGCATCCAAAGAAGACAACTCCACAAGTCACAACCAGATTGGTTGACTTGTGACAAATGCCGGCTGAAGCCACCCCATAGCAGTGTGTGACCAAGCTGGTGGCCAGCCTAGGGAAGAGGTGCCAAACTGCTATGGCTGTGTGTGGTTCTACCACATGTTGCTGAGACCTGTTTAATAAAATGTGAAATTGCCAGTGTGTCTTGTGACTCCAAAAAAAAAAAAAAAGAGTCAATAAGCAAATAAGCTTTTGAGCATTTGCAAAAAAAGATTTGGAAAGCTTTTCACCGGTGCAACCCACATATTCAATTCTGCCGCTCATCCCATAAATGCATTTTCCTTACAAATGTGACTCCATTTAAAAGGGAAATGAACAGGCTTTCCAACAGTGTAAGATGAATTGATTTTATTTATTCAGTTTTAACTCCAACAGTGGCCTTCCTGTGTGGAGTTTGCATGTTCTCCCCGATAGGATGCAACGATATGAAAATTTAATATCAAAGTTATTCTGACCAAAATGATCACAGTTATCATTTTTGTCGCAATATTATAGAAATATCCTTAGCATCTTTAAAAATATCCAAAATGGGTCTAAATGTCTATTTTGTCCTTTTTAAAGGGGGAAAAAAAATCTCTAAAGAACTGTCCACCTTGGTGCCTTTGTTGCCTTCCTCCATGTTTTCATAGATTAATCATTGCAAACTGGGATTGCTGCTGCTTTTCCAGCAATAAGCAGCATCACTGAGTTTTTCAAGTGCAGTTATCAGTCACGTTTTTAACGAGAATTGAAATTTTAAAAGGTATTACTAATCGTTGGGAATTTTATCACCGTTAACCATTTTACCAGTAATCGTTACATCACTACTCCCTGTGTATGCATGGGTTCTCTCTGGGTACTCCGGCTTCCTCCCACCATCCAAAGACATGCATGTTAGGTTAATTGTTCACTCTAAATTGTCCCTAGGTATGAATGTGAGCATGAATGGTTGTTTGTCTCTGTGTTGGCCCTGTGACAGACTGGCGACCTGTCCAGGGTGTACCCTGCCTCACGCCTGATAATAGCTGGGATAGGCTCCAGCAACCCCCGCGACCCTGAACTGGATAAGCGGTACAGAAAATGACTGACAGTTTTAATTTTATACAGAACTGATGTAGCAACTTATTCAACCTTCATTATATCCATTATTTTTCTGTCATCCCTGTAACTGATTCAGACTGAGACATCTCTGTTTCACTCAGAAAAAAAAGTCAATCAGCTCTTGATTCTTTGATCATCTAAGAGAGAAAAAAACCCACCAAAGAGGGTGTCTTGATTGTGAATTTTGTTTTAGTTATTCAACCCTTAAATCCATAACGGATATTTTGCTTAATGACACTCTACAGAGCTTTTGAAGATTTCACCTTGACACATGGATGGCTAATTCGACTTCCATCTTGCATCCTACCTTCTCTGTGATCTCTCTCCAGCCAGTAAAAGACAGTCTTATCTTCACTCATGTCTTATCTCTTGCTCTGTCCCATTGCTCTCTTTCTTTACTTTTCTTTGAATGATAATGTCTTCATGCATTTCTTTGCTGAATCCGTCACGGTGCTCGCTCAAAACAGTCAATGTGTTTATGTCCGCTTGCTAGCATGTGACACAATGCCTAAAAAAAAATTCTACTGAAATGGTGTCCTGGAAGAAAAAGCTGTCGGCTATAGTATGATTTCCCATCCTTGGGCCCCGCTGAGCAGCAACGGCTTCAGAGATGTACATAATGTCATCAAACAAGTCCAGAACCCTAAGTTTTAAGGTTGGAAAGCTGCGTACTGTGTCTTTAAGATCCCATAATGAGGCACCGGTTTATGTATTGGGTCTCAGCCTAGAACAGTCCTGGCCTGGACCTGTGTTTGGTATATTCCTTCCACCTGCATTAAGAAGGGAAATGACAGCAAGAAGAAGAGATCCTGTTCCTGTGTGACCACAAGAAGGTCTGAGAACATTGCAAGAAGTCATACATTAACAAGATGCTTTATAATTGCTTTTATGTTGGATCAACTTTAGGATTTCTTCTCCTTCCCCTTCTCCTCCTCCTCCTTCCTAATTAATCCCTTTAGGCCAGGGGTCAGCAATCCAAAATGTTCAAAGAGCCATATTATAAAATAACAAAAAACAACTCTGTCTGGAGCTGCAAACATTCAAACGTTTTATATAAACCTATGGCAGGGGTCGGCACCCTGTACCAGTCAAAGAGCCATTTAAGACCCGTTTTTGACATTTAAAATGAAATAAAACTTTAATGATTTTTCCGTTGCCTTTTTGTTAAATGTGTTGCATTTATGAAATCAGTAAAAGACTGCAGGGAAAAGGAAATTACATTTCTGCGGTCAGCAAAAACGTTTTACACTAAAAAAAATATGTCAGGTTGAAGGTTACTTTCAAGAAAATATTTATTTGAGTCCTTGAATTTATGGAGGGGGAAAAGGCTGTTGAACTTAAATTATCCACCGGCAGCAAACCAAACATGCCATCATCCTCTTACTAGTGCGTGCAGTCGGCTGTCTACCTGGAAAAAAAAAGTACTATTTCACAAAATATGAACATAGCTACGCAAAATAATCTGGTCAGCCGTGAAAGCAAATGAATCTGCCCACACAGCACTGAGCATCTGTTTTCATCAGACACTTCTCTCCACAGTCGGCTTACCTGGCTGGGGAAGTGATCAAAGCGCAGCACGTTACAGGATCGGACTGGCTAAATAACGTTTTGCTCATTTTTTATTCACTTTAAATGCCGTAACTGCAGCAACAATAGCGCAATGTTGCAACCCTTGTGTAGTCGACTGTACTGAGAATCCAACCACAACAGAGACGCTTCGCTCTGAGACGTTCATGGAATAAAAAAGAATGAAAAATACTTTATCCCAGTAGGGAAATTCAACACTGTAAAAAAGCTCACTTTTTTTTTTTTCTTTCTTTCTTTCTTTTTTTTTTGTTTTGTTTTTTTGTTTTTTGTTTTTAACAATATAACATTAATATGAAATAATAACATAACAAAAATAAGTCAGTCAGTTAGTCTTGTTCTTCAGGGTGATGGCTGCTGGTAGGAATGAATTTCTGTATCTCTCCGTCCTACAGCGAACCTGACGCAGCCTCCCACTGAACACACTCTGTTGATTTTTCACCGTGTTGTGGAGAGGGTGGCAAGAATCCTCCATCATCTTCATCAGCTTGTGCAGCATTCTTTTTTGAACGATCATCTCCAGCGGCTCCAGAGTTATTCCCAGCACAGAACCAGCTTTCTTGATCAGCTTGTTTAGTTTCTTCAAGTCTCTGGTTCTGATGCTGCTTCCCCAGCAGATGCTGCAAAGCTAATTGCACTTTCCACAACAGACTTCTAGAAGATCTGCAACATCTTGGTGCAGACGGTGAATGATCTCAGCTTCCTTAAGAAGTAGAGTCTGCTCTGACTTTTCTTGTAGATGTAGTCAGTGTTGCATTTCCAGTCGAGACTGTTGTCCAGCAGGAACAGGACACCAGGAGGAAAGCTCGGCGCTCTGCATGATGTCCACACTCAGTTCAGTGATTTTCATTGGTTATAATGAATTCCATTTCAAATGTTTCATTCTGTGATTGCTGATTTGTTAGGGCTGTATGCTGCACAATAGCAGCACGTGAGTAGGGATGGGCGATATGTTATCGTGTGCGATATGTCGTCAAATTCCCTGCGGTAATAATTTGTCATCTCAGGATAAAATTGATAAATTCATTTTATCAGGTTGTAGTTATTTATATATAGTTGCTTTTTTATTTATATATAACTTGCTGTTTGCACCGTTTAGATAAATGTTAAATTTATTCTCATATTTCACACGCTTGTTTGGTGTCCCTTCAGTTTTAAAATACAAGTGTACTACTTGAACATAGTTGATGTAGTTATGAATGAATGAATGAAAAATACTTTATTTATCCCAGAAGGGAAATTCAATAATGTAAAAAAGCTCTTTTTTTTTTTTTTTTTAACAATATAACATTGATGATGATAATAATAATAATGTCAGTTGGTCAGTCAGCCTTGTTCTTTAGGGTGATGACTGCTGGTAGGAATGAATTTCTGTATCTCTACGTCCTACAGTGAACCTGACGCAGCCTCCCACTGAACACACTCTGTTGATTCAGTGGATTGATTAAAATATAAAAATCAGATTGATTAAAATATGCCTTTTATTAATATTTTAGGGCTCTCAAGACAGAACGTAATGAGTTTTATAATACAAATAATTAGGCTGATATTTTTTTATCGTTCCTTATCGTTGCCGTGATAAAAAAAAACAAAAAACCATAAATTATTGTGATACATTTTTTTTTTTTTTTAGTCCCTATAGTCCATCCCTACAAGTTAGCATGAAGTGCAGTTATTAACACTGATTGGCTGCATAAAGACGTGTGAACCACATCTTGCTGGGCAGTGTTACTCGTTTTACTGCAGTTACCTGCTTGTTGCACCTGTCACACAATTGGATGCTTTGCAAAATCATACGAAATAAATTATGTCTTTAATTTAGTCGAGTTTGATTTTATTTCATGTGCTGTGTTTACTGTCCTCGGAGAACACGGGAAAAGTGCGCAACTGCACATGCATTGCTCAGAGGAAACAGACAAGATCACCATAATCTTCAAATTTAGAATGCGATAAAAGAAACTTTATTGTCTCACAAGGGGTAATTTGTCTTGGGTTTGTAGAATCACATTGTTAAATCATACAAACCAAAATAAAATATATTCTAAGTAAATAGTAATTTTTTTTTTTCAAATGCCAGGGAGCTGCATCAGAGGGTTGAAAGAGCCGCATGCGGCTGCAGAGCCGCAGGTTGCCAACCCCTGCTTTAGGCCAATGGTGGGGAACCTTGTGCTGCAAGTTTTCAATGTGTCCCTGCTGTGACACACCTGATCTAAATTCATGAGTTACTGCAGAACTCAAAAGGCTGTTGAATCCATTTGGCTTGAATCAGGTGTGTTGGAGCAGAAAAGCATTGAAAACTTTTAAGGACTATGCTCCAAAAGGACAGAGGTTCTCCACCACTGCTTGAGACTCAGCCTGCAGTTTGCAACTAAAACATGAACTCTTGTTAAAACCAGCTCTGTCAGCTGTTTCTGTGATTTAACAGCTAGTTCAACATTTCACAATCTGAAGAGGGTTGTTTGGGGGAAAAAAAAAAAATCTTTCACTGTAAGATGTGCGAGAGGGAGCGATGCAGGGACATTTGCATCACCATTTCATCTGAATGACTTCAGTGGTTGTTTTAAATAACAGACTTTATACTTTATGGCTGTTTAGTTTATGAGCATGACTGCGTGGTGGTTAAAAAGACATAACACACATTCCATTTGTAAATGTTGACAAAACTGTCCCATGGCATGTGATAATCCTTATGGTGATCTCTCCAGTATAATCAACGTGTTGTTCTCATTTTTCTTGCTCTCTCAAACACTGAATATCCAGTGTTGGCTTTAAGTTGAAGCTGCCCACAGGCAAACATTGCACAATCCAGCACAGGACACATTAATACAAAAGTTATGTAAGAAACTGAGATCTACCTGATGAGCTGCATACAAGCTGCTCTGCGCCATCAGAGTTCAGCTGTATATAGTTTGTATAAATTCCTGCAGCAAAAGATTGCTTGTAAAGACATGTGCAGCAGCCTGATAAGAAAATATGAACCAACGTCTGTGTTGCTTTGTTACACACTTGCCAAAATGCTTGAGGTGTCTTTCATAGATGACAGCACAAAAATAAAGACCTCCTGTGCTATATGGGAGCTGAGCATCCTTTGCAACAATACTGGTTCAGATTAAGTTCAAAACTCGTTTAACTTTTAGTAGTCTTCAGTGTGTGTGCGTGTGCGTGTGTGTGTGCGTGTGTGTGTGCGTGTGCGTGTGTATGTTGAATTTGTAAAAGTCTCAGCTAAAAATCCTCAAGCAAGATGAAAAGTCAAACACTCTGTGATTACAAAGCGGATCACACAGTGAATGCTCAGATGAACACATTAGCACTAGTAGCTGTTAATTTTATTTTTTTTTTTTTTCATGATGGTTTACCATTGTCATCAACAATGGCATCTAAGCTTATGCTCAACATTAAAGGTGATGGCTACAAGTTGAATTCCTCCTTGCCAGTAGGGGGACACTCATACTCGCTTACTCAATTAACATTAACAACATTACAGATTTGGCCAACTGGTAATTGGCATTAAGAAAATGTTTATCTTGCATGTATACTTTTTACTCTGCAGGTTAAAAACATTTTGAACTCATAGGAAAATGAGTAGGGCTTTCAGCTGTGAGACACTGGGGGCATGTCTGCATAACACCCTGACTGACAAGTCTCTGTCACTGCAGGCCTGCACAAAATGAATCCATAAAGCAGTCACTGACTGTAGTCCACTGCTGAAGCTTCAGTTCTCTCTGTGGCTGTGCTGCTTGCTTTGGTGTACTGCCGAGTCTGCAGTTGTCTTATTTTAGCTTCAGTCTTCATAATGAACTCCATTTTCTTGTTGTCATTATTCACAAAGCCTAAGTTGGATTTTGGTAGTTTTCATGTTTTAATGTTTGATGTCACTGTCCAAAGACTTTAATATTCTTTCTTTTTTTTAAACTTTGGTGTAGGCAGCCGGCTCTGTCATGAGCGTAATTGTTCTCATTATTGTTTGTGTGTTGAGACTGGATGGAGTTGCCAAATTTGTAGTTAGTTTAGTTTAGTTTATTGAAAGGATCCCCAGTAGCTACAGGTGAGCTGCAGCTATTCTTCCTGGGGTCCTGAAAATATATACATTAATAAAAGATAATTAAAAATGCAAACACAAATCAAAAAGCAGCAACAAAAAAAGATAAAAAGAAAATTAATTAGATAAGACTCTCACACAGGTGTGTCACAATACATTTTCATGTACTTTCTTTATAAATCTTAATAATAAAAATAAAGTAGGTAGAAGAATACTTGTATATAATTGAATATAGAGATAGATTATATAAACTGTTATCATTAACATGTATACACATACAATGTGTACATATACGCATATCATGCACCTGAGCCAACATACACACATACACACATCTACATACATATATGCACACTTGGAGATACATAACTATACACACAACACAAATAAACATCGTAATCATAGATTTCTTATTTAGATAAATATTGTTTTAAATATGATTTTAATTCATTGATATTATTAGTTAGCATGATCTTTTTTGGCAATTTATTGCATTCTTTCATCCCTCTAAACATGACAGTGTTTCTTATGGCATTAGTTCTTGCTACGGGTAAAGTGAAGTTGCCTCGAGTTGCATGTCTGGTACTGTACTGATGATTGTCTATACTGAAGGAAAGATGCTCGTATAAAACAGGCAGTTTTGAGATGGAGATGTTTTTTATGAAAATGATCTGTGAATACAACAATCTGTTTTTTACTAGCAACCAGTTCAGTTCTTTATGCATTGATATAATAGTGTAAACAAAAATAGAGGAAGTCAGAATTTTGGTTAATTTTGAGATCCTGGAAGAAAAAAAGGCAGCAGCGTTATCGTAGCTGGTATGTAAGGCCCCAAAACCAGATGTGCTGTTTCCTTGTTTTTCTTTTTTTACCACTTGACCCTGTGACCTTAAATCTCGTCCTCACTAAGCAAATAGGTACGAGCCTCCTATTGGATAATTACTGCATGGCCGATTTATCTTTAAGCTGGCAGCAAGTTATTTAACCCCAACTGGTGCAATGAGTTGCTTTTCATTTCCTAAACAACCACGTGGAAAGAACGATCCCATAGTCGTGGAAAAGATTTTAGTCTGTCTGAGAAGGGTCAAATCATTGGCATGCATCAATAAGACAAAACATCTAAGGAGATTTTTGGTGGATTTATCCCTTTTTGGAAGATATTGGAGAATACATGTGATGGCACTGTGGCTCTCTTCTGCTTATGAGTCTTCATTTTGAGACTTGACTGTGTTTATTGTGGGTCATAAGTAGCTTGTGAGTATGTTGGCGATTACTCGTTTATGTCCCCTTGACCTCCTGTAATGTTTCTGCGGTGCAGTGCTGTAATTTTCCCATGTAACTGGAAGTGCCAGTGAATATTTCAGAATTCTGCTCTCACAGACCTGTAATTACATCTTTTTCACTGGTCAAAGCAGCACAGATCCTAACCTTTTCTCTCATGCTGTTATTATGTGTGTGTGTGTGTGTGTGTGTCTGTGTGCGTTGGTCTGCCCTGGAGGTTGCAGCCTTGGCTCTGCTGCACTCCACTGAGTCTGCCAGGAGATCTCAAGGACGCCTCAGTGGGGCAAACTCTTAAAAACACTCCTTACCCAAGGAGATTCATTTACAGTTACAGAGCAGTACCAGATCCAAGTCCAAATCCTCTGTGTCCGTTATGCACTGTATTCACACATACAAATAAATGATGACTAGTAATTTTTAAAAAAAAATGGAGTAAATGGTGGGTACAGTCATTTTTTTTTTCCCCATTTAATTTTAAGGTGTGATTTCAGAAATGACCATTTTCTATTAATTTTCATTCCGTTGTTAAAAACAAGCTTACAGCTTAATTGACAACGCATGTAATTAAAATGAGTAAAGATTGAGTTGTACCCCATTTCTTTTTTCAGACTTTGGAAACTGATGGAACATTTTATACACAAATAATGTTTGAAGAAGGTATCTATGTGAAGTATTTTTCTCTTATTTGTGTGGCTCATTAAAGAAATTAGCAGAAGAAGAGTTGGTTGTACATGTCTGGAAGCAGAGATGTTTTAGTTTTACTGGGCCAGGGTTTTGTGAAATAATTAATGGTCTGTGTTAATTGCAGAAGACAGCAGCCGGAGCTATCTCGATTTATATTCAGAACCTGACAAGCAAGATGAAGCTAAAAAGCTACTCAGAACAGGGCCTGTAGGAGGGGGAAATTTTAGCCATCTAAACCAACTTGAGCCTCAGATTTTACAGCAGCATATTGTGGAATTTTACACTGTGCCACTTCTGCATCAGAAAGGCGTTTATGTTTCAACTTCTAAATGTAAATGCAGCAACACTGTCTGCTGTCTGTCCCAAAATGGCCTGGACTGCAACATGGACCCTGTTGCATGACCCCATTATGTATATATTATTTATTAGTATTAGTATTATTATAGCAGCTGACTGATGTTTGTATGTAACTAAAACATCTTAGAATCTGCAAATTTACCATCAGCACAGAAGATTCCTTCTGATATACTCTGTTTCATAGTTTAAGACATGATAATGATATTTAAATAGCTCTGTTGTACTTTTCTTTTCTTCTCTTTCCTTTTATCCCCTTTTAAAAAGTTTTCTGAATATTGTTAACCTAGAAAACGATTACACACCCTTTTTGCTTCAGTCCTTTTAACACATCCCTGTCATTTGGTGTAATGAACAATGATGCTTCAAGTAGATATCAATGAGCAATGTTTATATGAACTAATCCTTATTAAAATTTGATTAAATTTGTTAGACTGTTGTTTGCTGCAGGCTGTCTGGTTGTGGAAAAAAAAGTACTGATTCATGCCGATAGCAAAAACCTTGACTTGAACAACTTCGTGTTTCTTGGCTACACTGCATTTGGCAGCTGAAATTTTGCTGAGTAGATAATTGCTGTTCCTGGCAATACATTGACAGTTGGAGAGATAATAAATGATGAATTCTTAGGTGAAAGTTGATAAGTTATAGCAATTGGCTGATGCTAAGCCAGCAAAACAAGATTTCCTGTTTCTATTCTAAATAATGTGGTAAAGCCACGCAACTCTTTATGTAACCTGCTTAAGAAAGATTCATAAAATATGCATTGAAACAAGATGTATGTGTTGCATATTAATGCATTTGTATCTGTTTTTGTGAGCTTATGCAAGTTTGCTTTGTCATTTGGTTTTGTTTTTTGGTTTATACATCTGTTTTTATTGAAATCACCCATGTTTTATGTTTTTTCTGTTGTTTTCTTTATAGTACATTAAGATCCCAGCTCCCGCCCCAGAGTCGCCTTCTGCTCTTCGTGTCTTCTCCTTCTATTTATCCAGCGACAGCAAGGACCAACCACAAGCCAGTTTTGACTGTATCCATCAGTATGTTTCAAGGTATGGAGCTAATCAGTTAAAACTTGTTTAAAGACAAGTGTTGCTGCTGTTATTTTGTCTCTTTTTTTTTTTTTTTTTTTTGTATCCTTTTTTCCCTTCTCTACCTGCTCTTTTTTCAAACACTTTTCTTCTCCACTTAAAGGAGTGATGACATAGCAGTTAAAAACTAGTTTATGTTGTTGGCATTACTGCATATGTAAATACTCCAAAGAAAAAAACGGCATTTTTTACAGCGGAGTATTGTTTTGAAACGCCAGACCTCACTTCCTCAGTAATACAGTTGGGTCCGGTGATGATATGGAGCTTTACCCGGAGACCACGTTGACTTCATTTTGATTGGCTACACCTTATTTGGCTATGACCTTATTTGGAGAATCTAGGTCAAGCTGCGGTCGGAGTTTGCTAAAGGCTAACTGCTAGCAACATGGCTTACTTCAGACAGTGAGCTACGTTTATCAGACAAGACAGCATTTAGAAAATAAATAAACTTACAGGTAATGACAAGGTTGTGGCCCCCTCCCTCAGTGTTGCTGCACAAGTTTGCTTTTAAATCCATTTGTTTGAAAATCCAGACCTGACTGCACAGAAGTTACTACTAGCTCCATACACGAAGCTGAATCAGACAGGGAGGGGAGGGGGGAGCGGACGGTGCATAAACCGTTAGAGAGAGAGGGGGGGCGCTGTTTACTTGATAGTGTGCTCTTATTGGAGCAATTAAATTACGTAGAATGATAGAACTACGTAGAATGATAGCCTGCTGTCTGATTCAACTGTTTCTGAGCAGAGAGACAAAGCTGACAGACCATAAACAGGAACTTTGATTCTCACTCTGGACATTCACATGGCCTCATCAGTGCACAATAGATCATATTATACACCCAAAACCCCAGAAAAGTGAAATTTGATGTCATGGCACCTTTAAATTTTTATATTGGCTAAAATCTTTTGGAATTCCAGTGATCCTACGATTTTTGGACAAAACACAAATTTCATTTTATATTGTTGAAAAACCAGTCCCTTCTTTCTTTTCTATTCTAATGTACCAGGAGGCGCAGCTAGGTCCGAGATTGCTGCACGCAGCATGGAGCACTTGTAATTTCCTTCATATTTCTGGGCCCAGCCTCTCATTACTGAGATCTGTGATGCTTTATTTATGGAGGGGATATGCTCGGAAACTAAAAATTGTGCTCTGTTCCTGCCTCTGTATGCCAGATAGAGCTAATTGTGGACAAACTTTGCCGATTTTGGTTCCAGTCTTTTGCTGCAGCCAAGAAAAATAGAGCAATAGCAATGAGGGCGAGATCCTGCTCTCTCTGCCCCCGCATGCATTTTCATATTTAGAGTATAAAGAGCTGAAATGGTCAGTGATCACGTATGTAATTGAGTTCTGGAAATGTAACATTGGATAAGAATAAAAGGCCTTTATTATTTTAATATGGCATGAAAAATGAATTTGGCAGCACAGTAAATCCTCTTTACAGGACTCATGCACTCCAGGTTTAGGTATCAAACTGTTTACTTTTTGTTCAAGATGATCCTTGCTTTGCAAGCATGCCGACAGGAGCCAAGGTAATCCGGGAGGTTTTCCACAAGCCCTGTCCTGCTTTGAACCAAGCTGCAGAGCTATATCTAGCCTGTGACATAAGATACAGTAGCCATAGAGCTGTCTTAGCCAGCTTTCACCACAAAGTCACGTTAGGCTGAATGGACACTATACTGCGCAAAGGCAATATACAGTACTATGTCGTTGCAGAATTTAGCATAGGGCTAACTGTAAAAGCCCCACACTTCAGTGGCTGCGTGTCATTTGTTTCACAGTGACGGCCGTGAGCAGCTTGAAGGTCAAGGCAACATCCAGGACAAGATCACTGTGTGCGCCACTGACGACTCCTACCAAATGACCCGCGAGAGGATGTCTCAGGTGGAGAAGGATAGCTGGAGCCGCTCTGCCATTGAGATCAAACCTGGAGCCACACATCCAAGTAAGATCAGACTTCAGGCCTCTGTGGTGGAAAAACATTCTGCATCATAGGATGATGTGTCTACAGATATTTTTGTGGAAAGGCGAAGTGGTTTTTCTACTTCAAGTGGGAAAAGCAAATTGAATGTGGATACAATACCATATAAAAACAAAAATAGAAATGTAATGGCACCAATAAAAGTAATAGGAATAGTTGGCTTACTTTAAAAAATATTGCTCAATTCATTGCTCAGAGTTTAAAACCAGATATTTTCCTGTTGTGATGAGTAATAAAACCAGATGTGCAGGCTGTGCTTTTGGTTATATAAGTGAGACGAGAAAAAGCTTGATTTGCTTTTTAAATTTTTTGTACTTCATTTTTGGGTTTTGTTTTTTTCCTCTTCTCAAAAAGTCTCCAAAGTCACCAACTATCTGTTATAAAGAACTGTAGGATAGTATAAGAATTAAACCCAGACTCTTATGTCTGAAACTGTTAGACAGTTCTTGTGAAAAAGAGGCATGTCTACAAAAAACATTTATAATGCTCTGTTAGCTTTTCAGTTATTTAAAGCTACATTTGTTCCCAGAACATTGAAATGCTGCAGTGTGTTGCCATATGCTTGTCTGGAAATGACTTGTGACATAAACCTCTGATCCTTTGGGGGGATGGGGGGGGGGGGGGGGTACTGGAGCAGAGAACTTGAAGGATGATCAATTTTAAGTTCAGATGCTTAAAGTATATTAATCATATGTCTCAGTTATGACCTGGAAACCCATTTTGTTTCCTCCCCTTTCTTCCAACCTTTGTCATGGAAATGCAATATTTTCATTTTCATTGTATTTTTTGTTAGCTCAGTTTTAGACCCCCATGTCAAGGCAGGAGCTCCAAGGAAGCTGAAATCCTGGGTAATCTGGACCAGATTTAGACTGTAGATTATATAACATCAGATCATTGTGTGAGAATGACATGGCAACAGTGCCAAAAGGAAATGTCTAATAATGTAACTCCCACTTTCACTCTCACCATGCAATTTAAGGTGAATCAGTGAAGCTTACTGTTCCCTGTGAGAGGGAAGCAGTAGAAATGGCTCAGTTTTCTTTTTGGTTGTGGGTCCACAAAGAGGAAAACGAGTTTTAAAACCTCCATAAACCAACCTGTAAATAAGGTTTTATATCTCTGGATGGCTGCTTTGGTCTGTGACTGGCGGCAGTCTCACTTTTTAAACACCACCTCTCACTCCTCTCTGGCTGACTTAACAAGGAGGAACTAAGTTAGAAAGCAAATACTACACAAAATACTGACTTGGTCTGCTTTATATGTCGAGATTGTGTTGCTTTTCAAGGCTTTCTCATCAAAGAGGGGCCTGTTGTTGCGTACAGATATATCACCACCTTTTATGTGAAGTAGGTTATGTAAGGAGCTTCCACACATTAGCAGCCTCACAGGTTAAAGATTTGTCAATGCAACCTACTACAATATGGACAGGAAACTTTAGAAAGGAGGGATTTTAAGCTGTAATGTGAATTTAAAGTTACTTGGATTTGGGGATTTGTTGTGTACAGTGTAGATCCTTCAAGGGTTTCACCAAACGGGTTAGTAGTATATGCTAATTCATCATTAGAAGCTGCATGGATGTCTTTATGTTCTAGTATTAAACATTAATCTCTGTTGCATCAGGGTAAATTAAGACTAATTATTAAATAAATTAACTGTCTACCATATGGTTTCTGTATTTGAGTGTTAAATTATTTGGAATTTAAAAATCTCTTATTGCAGAGGTGCAGAGAGATGTTAAAATGATTCTTATTATTAAAAGTTGGAAGATTCTTCTGAACCATTTATGTATAATGTATTATTTCACCTATTTCAGTGGGGGGTAAAAGTTTGACTGGCATCTGTATTATTTGAGAGGAATATACAAACAAGAGAATACTTGGAGAGAGAGAGAGATTAGCAACAAGCTGCAAAAAAATTACCTCCTCTCTGTCTGCACAAGTTCTCTGCTTTTGCAACAGCATTTTTTGGTGTCAGATTTCTTTTCCTGTTAAACTACCAGTAGTCATCTTAGGATAACTGTTGCACAACTCTGTCCCCTGAAGGTAAAAAGTACAAACCAACCCCTAATGAACCTCTATTTGGTTTTTAGAAAGTTTTTCGTTGTATGCAAAGATATTCAAGCTCTTCCAGGGCAACTCCCTCTGCTGTCACTTGCATTTACGTTTCCTGTACCAACTCATTTTCCAACAATTTCAGTACAGAACTTTTCCTTCAGCAAGATTCCACCAGAAATGGTTTTCCATAATAACAATTTCACTTCTCAGATTTTCACATCTGTTATTAGATTGTAGGGGCATTTAGTGGTTGCCAGTCATGGCTTTTTATCTCAGCATGATTTTCTATGACAAAATATGTTTATATTTGCTTATTGGCAATAATTTATTATAAGTACATGGAAAAATTGGGCTTAGGGCAGGCTAAAAAAAATAAGTCAGAGCATCTTCCAAATGTAAATCCCATGTAAGTATGAACACTTAAAGTGTATTTTCATCCTGATTGATTACAAGCAAGAGACCAGTGACAATGCATCATGTTATATCTTAGTTGGCTGCAGTTTAGAGGTTGAACAGAAAGCTCTCTTTTCCTGTACCTCTCCCCCACGCTGACCTTCAAAGCACAGATTAACCTGTAATGGGATTAGCACAAAGAGAGAGAGAGAGATGGCTTTCACTGCTCCATAATGCCCCTTCTGTTTGTAGGGATAGAGGCAATAATCGATCATACGTTTACATATGAGGAAAAATGGCTGCAGGGCATTAAAGCGCATGTAAAGTCTAGATAGTTTGGTGCCATTTGGATTAAAAGAAATAATATATCAGTCATCCATCTCTAAATATGTTGCAGATTTACGAACATGTTCTTATATTGAACAGGTAGAGAATGTGGTTAAGAGTTGTAAAAGAGGTGTTGCGCATCTGGTGCCTTTGTTTGACCTCTTATATAAAAATGAATAAAGATGAAATGCTTCATTTACAGTACAGACATTACATTTCTGTAAATGTAAGTGAACTAACTACTGATGTGTTTGAGTAAGACTTGTGTTGTGGAATGCAAATATATCCACAAAGACCTCCTTTCTGACATTATACAACCCGAAGTTTTGAGATTAATGTTACCAAAATGCACTCTTAAAGAATTGCGTTTGCTGAAAAAGTACAACTTACCCCTATAAACTGAGCTTTTCTTTGTGTTTTCAGGCAAATGCATCAAGTACCAGAAGAGGCCAGCTCCTTTGTCTGCCCCAGACACCAGCTTATATAAGCAGTCCAACAACCGGAGGAACAGCAGTATGCCCACCATGACCCAGAAACCCCTGAAGGACCGCATCATTCACCTGCTGGCCCTCAAACCATACAAAAAACCAGAGCTGCTGCTGTGGCTGGAACGAGAAAGAGCTGGACCGAAGGACAAGGCCGAGCTGGGTGCCATACTTGAAGAGGTAAAGTACTTAACGCATCTTTAATACATTCAACATGAAGCATGTACTCTCAAATCATACAAAATGCCTCACACTGATTTTCAGATTTTTGGTTTTTTACATTTCTGCAGCAACGCAAATGTTATGCAACACTGTTCTGTATGTGTTAATACATTTGACCTATATATTTGCACACTTCCCACATTGTAACACAAACTCATTTGCATCCATACAAACATGTTTCTGTTGGCCCTTGTGTTTTTTTTGTGTGTGTGTGTTTTGGGATGGAAACCCAAACTGAACAATAATGCCCATGAACCTTGTGTTCCAGCCATTAACGTATTTTTAAAAAAATTCAAAAACTGCTTTCAGTGTACGCAGTAAGGTAACAAACAGTCCTCATTCATAGCAATTAGTGCAAATGTAAAAACAACAAAAAAGTTGTATCAATATGAGTGCATGTAACCCAGGATCTGAAAGCTAGAAGTCAGTATTTGGTCCAGCAAACATAATAAATGTGGTGGTGAAAGAAACGAGAACAAGCTGTGCTTTAACTGAAGCTGGGATCTAATTCAGAGTTTACTTTCTGTGACTTTCCTGTATACATTTTTGAGTAATTCCTAAATGATGTATGTGTGTTTCTACTTGCAGCATCAGTGTTTGTATCTTTTCCAGGCCCTCTGCGTGTTGACGTGTGTGCATGCATGTGGTTTTTGTGTCAGTGCGTGTGAGTAATTAGGTTGTGGCTGTAATTGTCTCTTCAGAGATTGTGTTTGCTGCTGGGCGGGCCACTCTGTCAGGAGGCACCAGAAAGATAGATGTCCTCAGAGAAGGGCAATCACACGGGAGACTGATGCACTGTGAGAAAGAGAGCCTGCGACTCTGTTGGCATCAGAAGCACAGGGAGAGTTTTGCTTTTTAGGAATGCCGAGTCCGAGTCTGAAATTCCAGCTAGAGAGAAGTTTAATTTCTTTTACCCCCTAACACTACTAGAAATAATAGATTATTGCAGATACATGACCAGACACAATATATCCTCGAGTATAACACACCCAGGTTTAGGATTAACAGGAAAACTAAACATAGATGTGGAGAAATGTGATCTGTTGATCTTTTAGAAGAAATATAAATGTTCATGTACTCGTTTGTTTACATTTTAAATGAAAGTTTGTGTTTCAGTTAACAATTAGTGATCTGAAAGATAACTGTGTTTTTGACAGAATAATATAAATATCTGAAAATTGTTAAGGCAAAAAAGGTAAACTGACTAGTCTAAGTGGTTATTTCCTGACTGGATTAAATTCTGATTCATTGTCTGTTTCATTCAGTATGTATTCACTCTGGGATGTTTCCATCATAATACCATACCTGGTTGGATATAAAAGAGTGAATACAGAATCATGTTGCCATGCAAATCAAAGCTTCATATATGCACAAGAAAAGATTGAAACTGGTTTGAGTCCAAACACTGATTTTTATTAACTATCAAATATGTAAATATTTTCATGTATCCATTGACAATGTTGTAAAAGAACCTTCCTGCTGTCGGTTCAAATCTCAACGATTTTGGATCAGTTTCACCTCTTGTACACAGCAGCAGGCAGCTGCTCCTAGTGGAGATGCTTTGAAGACCTGGCTGTGTCCTTCATGGTCCATTCTAAACAGGAGGACTGATAAACACCAAGCTGGTGAACATGGTACAGACTTGGTGGCTTAGGAACCAATTGTTTCTCTTAGGAACAACACAGTAAAATGTCCTTCATCCGTGGTCACTGTGGCCAGACAGCGTGTCACTGAAGAAAGGATAAGCCCAATTGACTTAGGGTAGCAGAAAATAAGTTTCACATTTATTTGGGACACCAAACTTTTCCAACATCTCTTATATAGAACAGCCATGACAAAGAGAGAACCAGACTACTGACCAGCACCTCCTATACTGTCTATACACCTGCAGGCACCACCCTCAGTCCAATCAGGCCTATCATAGCAGACTTCTGAAAGAAAAAAAAAATCAATTAAAGAATATCAACAGAACATGATTATGTTAAAACATGTCCTTGTCAATTACACAACAAAAGAAAACGAACAATTCAAAAATAATGGAAAGAAAAAGAAATACTTTTACAATCCTCTAGATTCACCTTTCTCAGATCCATTCAATTATTCAATCAGCACTGAGAACATGACCACTCTCACTAGGGCTGTGCAATTAAACGAAATTTAATCATGATTTCAGTTGTCATGTCAAACAATCTCCAAACTCATATAATTGAGTTGAAACAATTTATGTGCCATTTTTCTTTACACAGTTTCTGAGAGAAAAGTGCATGTTACATTCCGTTCCCCACGGCGCTGCTACAACCTACATTCATGATGCTGGAGAACGAAGGAAGTGTGTTGTGTTTTGAGTAAATCATCAATAACAAGATGTTTTTGGAGTGGACAGAGATAAATGCATTGTTTAATTAAAAAAAATAATCGTGATTTTAATATTGACCAAAATAATCGTGATAATGATTTTTTCCATAATCGAGCAGCCCTAACTCGCTCCCTCCACGAGAGCTACCACTGAATACAGGCCTCCTCTGGACAATGAACTGAATTTTCTTATGAAAAACATTTTGAAAGGGAATCATTTCCCATACAAAAGAAAACATTAGGTGTTTGCATACGTTAGTTGTTGCAAAAAGTCACTAAGTTCAGGAAGGAGAAGTTCTTCCTCACAGTCACTGTGTACACATGTTCAGGTGGGACTTTGATTGCTGTCTTTGCCACTGGATCTCACACAGTCCTACTTGTCTAATTAAAATGATGTGTTTTCTGATATTTAAGGTGGCCAGATTGAATCCCAAAGACAACAGCTACTTGTTGAGGGATGATTTCTTCAAGCATGTGCAGAGGGACTGGCCAGGCTACAGCGAGGAGGAAAAGCAGCTGATCAGCAGGCTGCTGGCCAGGTAGGTTAGATCAGAGGTGCTCTAATAACAAACTGCATTTACTGCTCTGTGAACAGCTGTTCTCACTGTGACTTGGGGTGCACTTTAGTGCACTTTTTTTTTTTTATTAATGGGTGTTGACCATTGGCCACACAGACTGCCAGTGACTTAAATGGCAAATTACATATTAGACACATAAAACTTTCTTTTCACCTTTTATCCTTTCCTTTTTGTTAGCAGTAGATTGGAACAAGCCATTAGTTACATTCTTGCTTTCATCCACATCCTTCGTATTTGGCCTCGCATGTCTCTGTAAAAATGCTAATCAACACTCGTGAGCAGTGCTTGTCTCTACCTGCTTGTCTAAGAATCTGTGTTTCACTTTTACGCTAAAGTTTAGAGGGTCTTCCTGTAAATCTGCATAACATCTGTACAGATTTATATAGCATCTTTTCTTCCTCTGTTTTAAAACAGAAAATTGCAACCACCTATCGGCAACCAATCAAGAAATCTTCAAGCAAACTCACTGATGCAGAAGACCTCAGAGGATCAAAGCGTAGCAAAAAAATCCTGCTGTGGTAAAATCTCCTTTTTTTTTTTTTTTTTTTTTTATTGTGATTAACCTTTCAGTATTTGGTTTAATCTGGGTGTAAGCTACTGCTTCTTTTTTATTTTTTTTTTTTAAAGGATCATTTTCAGCATATGTAAATCAGAAAACTTCGTTTTTCCATTTGTCTTACTGTTGGTAAAGCCAGTGAAAGTGAAGTTGGGTTGTGTTTGGCATGAAGCTATGTTGCAGTTTGTTCACATGATTTTTAAAGAAAGTGAGCAAAAGTACTTTTAAGACACATTTTTGTTTTTGACTGCTTTTACTTACAGAAACGCCCTGTGCCTTTTGACTCACTGGAAAGTCTGGCTGTAAAGAGACAGAAACTTGCAGATCAGAGGTTACAACACCAGCCTTCTGTAAATGGACTCTTCATCAACAAAGAAGCACACAATAATGCAACTCTGACCCTTAACAACAGTTTTCACTCAAAGACTGACTCTCAAAGGACAAGTAACCATACCGATGACCAAAACGGCCTGCGCGGAGGCCACCACAGCTTCTCTCTGATGAACAAACTCTATAGCAACCCTGAGGGACCTGTTTTAGAGACCAGGGAGCAAGAGCCCAGAATAAACAGCCTCCAGCCACCCCAGCGTGACTGCCCTCAGCAGCAGTTCACCAACAGCCAGCACAGAAAGAAGAAATCCAAAAAGCACAAAGACAAAGATCGGGAGAGGTTAAAAGATGACAAGGGCAGTGAGTGGTTAAAGTTGAGCCCTGATCTCAAGCAGAATCCAGACAAACTTGACAGTAAGCCCCATTTTTGCAATTTTCTCTTTTTTTACTGATTTATCCTTTCTGTGGATCTTTGGTTTTCCATGCAGCAGTTTGTTTTTATTCTGTCTGGACACTACATTTGTCAAATTTCAGCATTCACACCCCTATGTCATTTGTCTGAGCTGTTGATTCTTCCCTGAAGCTGCTTAAAACTGTTTAACCACACCTATTGGATGACCAACAAGTGTGCGAGGTCACTCAGACTGTTTACCTGAAAGCCCACGGCTGCTTTTGTGTGGCATTATCTCATAAGCATGGCTGTGTTTGCTCTCTTAAGCTCACCCTCTTGAGTCCTCTGTCTTATGTGGCTGAGTGACTCAACAACAGCTTGAGTGATGCTCTGGGTCTCTAAGCTGAGAAGTCCCTTGACACCCTCAAACTCTTACCCAGTCAGCACAGAGGCTGGCAGGAACACACACAGTCACACCGTGTGGATTTTAACCAAACACTTTGCTAAACAGTCAGACAATAGCAGAGGGTCATGTAACTGTATTGACTCAAGCTAATGTAATTTTATCTTTTTTTCCTTTTTTCTTTAGATCCTGACATCACAAATGCTGTGGTCTCTGAGGAGAAGCCAGATTATGTGCTGTGAGTGTAAACAGGATTTAAAGTGATTGGTCTGTGTGACGTTGCTTTTAGCGTTTACGGTTAGTTTTCTTGTTGCAATAAGTAAAAGAGAGAAAATTAATACAATGGTCTGCAGTAGTCTTCCTCATGGTTGTACTGTGCTGTCATCTAGCGTCTAACACTGGTACTGCAGAAAAATAAAGTGGAACAGGAGACTAAACTAGTAACTATGCATAAAATTGCATAATGTGTTTGCAACCTAAGCTATCTGTTGGGAAAAGTTCAGATAAGTTTGTTGTTATGCCAAAATGTTTTACATCAGACCATTTATGATGTATGTAAGACCGTAACATCACCGCTACATCATCCTTGATTGGTGTTTTGGTGTGTGTCTCCTTGCAGCACATACAGTCCCATAACAAGCTTGGAGCAACGTCAGAGGTACCAACAGGATTTTTGTGCAGAGTATGACGAGTACAAAGACCTTCACTCTCGGATCGCCACCATAACTCACATGTTTGTTCAACTGGGCTCTAAGATCAAGATGCTGTCTCCTGGCACACAAGAATATAAGGTAAACATCCAGAGCTGATCTGAGTTGGGACGTGTAGTGCTGAGATTTTTCTGTAGCTAAAGTTTGATTTGTGTTTTGTTCTCCTTTAGATAATGGAAGACCAAATTCTAGAAAAGTACAACAAGTATCGAAAGGTAATGGTATAAAGAAATAAAATATTTTGATAGTTGACAGGATCTAGTGTTGTTTTGTTTTTCCCTCTGTAATAATCTCACAGGGTAAACAAACATGGCCGACAGACTACTGCTGCTGTTATTTGCGCAGCTATCCGCTGTGATAAATCCACCAAAAAGAAAGGGGGTCTGGACTTTTGAAATGTGTTCTTTTTCCAAATGTAGCTTGCTCAAACCGTTTTTCCAGGATCTCCAACCCTACTTTTAATGTAATTATCATCTGATCCAGTAGATGTCAGTGCCAGACAACCTTATAAATACATTGTTGAAGTCGAGGGTTTAGTGTTTGTCCAGAGAGAGAACATGGCAAAGCGATCAAAATCAAAGTAATTCACGGAGTAATTCATGTCACGGAGGTTCAATGTCGGCCTTGAGTATGGGGCTCTCTGCTATAGCAATGGCTGGCAGCCAATGAGTTAAGTGGTGATTAGGTAAACTTATAAACCTACGTGGTTGTCAGTCTCTGCTATGAGCTTTATCTCACCTTTTTTTCTCATGGCAGTGGCCACCATACAGAATGCAGCATTGTTGCTCTTCCTTATTCAAAGTAAAAGATCAATTTTCACATTGCACTGGATAAACACCTGCACAAGACGGTGAAATGTGTAACTATCCAAAGTGACTAATTGTTAGCTTTAACAGTAAAAAGATATTTAAGAAAATCACAAATTTACCAACAATATAAGTGATCAGTGGGGTTTGGGATTTTTTTTGTTTTTTTTCTTTTACATGTTACTCAGATGGATATGATATCCATACTTTTTACATGTCTTCACTTTCTTTCTGGATGCAGTCTGCTTTAATTGAGGGTATCTTTTCATTGACATGCTGTTTTCTGTCTCTACAGAAGTTTCCGGGCTACAGGGAAGAGAAGAAACGCTGCGAGTATCTTCATGAGAAGCTGTCGTACATCAAACAGCTCATTATAGACTATGACCTCTCTAAGGCTTCCTTATAGCATTTGCTTGCAGATTTTTATAGAGGCATCTAAAGCGTTTTTACATGAATAATATAAACAGTTTTAAATGAGACTGCAGCCATCATCAGACTGCTTAACTGTCAAGACCACAGATGATACTGTGATCACTAATTATATGAGACCAGAAACTGATATTTACTCTGGTTTCCTTGAGCACGTTTGTTTGGGGAAAGTCGAAATGAGAAGCCAGAAAGTCACCATGGCAAAAAGTAAAAAGTTGGAGGAAACCGTTTTTAAGAAAATTTGTCAAAAGTGGCATTGACTTAAATCTATTCTCCTTGTTTCTGACACTTTTTTTCTAAATCCAATGTTCCCTCAGGCTCTTCCTCCTTTTTCTACTTTTTAGAATTCAATAAAAAGTGTAAAAGGGTAGATAGTTTTCATATGAAAGGTGCATCCTTTGTGACAAATGATTTGAAGCTACCCTCTGCAAAAAGCTAGAATATTCTGAGTGACTTATATCTTATTATGCCAACGGAGTGGGATAAATCCATTTAAGTCTGCAGTGTCCTACAAGAGTTCAAGCAACTCCTGCATCAAGATATTAAAACTACATGTTTTTATTTTATATGTATATCTATCTATAGATATAGATAGATATTGATATAGATATATATAGATATATATAAAAGGGACTCTTTCTCCATTCACCTGGTTTTATGTTGTTACTTTGCTACATAGGATGACGGTATCCTTACCTATCATACTAATTTAAAACCCATTTTAAAAAGCATTTTAAAAGAAATTATTTGGATGATGTTAAGAGCTGCATGTTCACATAGAACCTGCTGAAATTAGTTGACATTTGTGCCGCCTCCCAAATGCACTTGAGTTGTTAACATTATCTATTCTAAGTATTTATTAACCACTCTCCCTGTCTTTTGAACAGCTGGTAATGAACCAAAATGCTTAGACATTGTCTATCAGTGACATGCCTGGTTTGAAGTATTCTAACCCAGTGGACAAACGTCTTTTATTTTTTGGTTTTTTTGCTCAGAACTACTGATGTATTTATTTTCAAGCCTTTATCTTTTTCTTTCCTTTTCCACCTGTTGCATTGGTCTCTTCAGCTTTTAGCATCTGGTCTTGTTGAATTAAAGTGTTTCCAGGCAGCTGGGAGGTGATGTGAGGGGTGGTTGTGACTAGACGAAAGGTATCATATTATATTATGTGTTTTGTCTGTGTCTTGTGTGTTTCTGAGTAAAAGTTGCTCCTACAGGCCTCTCTGTATGGATTGATATTGCAGCAGAAGGGTCCAAGTGGAAATTTTCAGCCACTTTACCCAAAACTTAAGCTGAGTTTGAAAAAGTTAATTTTGTGCACTCTTAGAGGTGTAAAAACAGTATGAGACACTACTCTAGTATTGTAAGGGAAAAAGCATGGTGATACTGCATTTGTTCATGTTGTACTGCATGCTGGGCTGACTTCAATCCTCATTCAAGAGTTGGAGAGGCAGCACTGAAGTGAGGACTTTATCATGTACAGTAAATGATCTCAGAATCAGCCCTAGATGGCTGATTTATAGCCTTCACTTTCACAGTTATGAGGTGCCCATTCCTGTTATAATTGTTCATTTTGGGTTTTTTTTTTTTCTTTCTTTCTTTTTTTATTTAAATGTCATCACATGGTCAACAAAATGGAGGCCTTAAGATCTCACTTTTCTAGATTAAGGTCTAAAACTGCCAATATAAAAAAGGGTCATTTTCCACACTCATCTGTTATCTGCCTTATCTTAGTGGTTTTTATCCAAAAGAAATTTCATTTAATGCCACCAGTGGCTTTTTGTGTTTATATTATACTTTAAAAATGTTTAGTGCACAGCTCAGTTGGCCATGAGATGACTTCCTCATCAGTTGCATTTATAACCCCTCTGGTACTCTTAATTTACGTAAACGTTCAGGTGTCTATCATTAGGAATACCACTGAACTTTATGCTGCTGTTGATGCTCCTGTTGACATCTCATTTGACTGAGAACATGAATTAGTTTGTGTTTTCAGTGGTTTCTGCCAGAAGTCTAACATAAAGTCAAATTTTAAACACTTTCTGGTTTGGGGTTGAAATTATTAGAAGGTTTCATAATAAATTTTGTGCAGTGGTTGATTTGGGGATTATCTGTGGATTATTGAACTTGATAGAAGCCACAATTATATCTTATGGAGGTATCACTGGTCATGAAGAAAAAAATATTTCTTGCTAATTTATTGAACGGGTCTTATCTGATCAAGTCTTAATTACATGTCCCTATATCAGTTTTTGTTTTTTGTGTCTTCAAAGCATTTATAAGACAACAATTTGTACTGCACACCTGATGAAAGGAGGAGAGAGTATGGATTATCAACTGCAATTTACAAAACTGTACTTTCTCTTGTGCTGTTGTGCAAGGTTCGAAATAATAAAGAAATTTGAATGGTCTTTGCTTAGAGGCTCCTAATTTATTCAATTAATTAATTTTACTTGCAGGTAATGCACATTTCTCTTGTGTTGGTGTCTCTTCATGATTTCTAGTGCAAAAACAAATACCTAAATTTGTGACCATATTAGTTTTTCTGTTTGCTTTTTGTGTGTGTGGCGCGTGCATGCATGCATGTGCATTTGTTTTTCCTTGCACAAAATTGGTAAACCATTCATGTTGACTAAGTCTATACAAAGAGCTTTTCTAAATTCAACAGGAAATCTGCTGTCTTGGAAGCCACTGTGACTGGACTATAGAATATCTTTGCCAAAATTTGTTCTAAAATCTGAAAGACTGGAAATGCGGTTTCAGTTCCTGACTTGCATGTTGTGGCAGTTTAACATGCATGCCCACATTTTACATAGTCAGTTATGCATTTGTTTGATTTTTTTTCTTTATTTATAAATTGCCTCCTTGCAAAGAAATTAAACCAAAACTTGTAATGGAATGGGTTAAAATCTTTTCAGATCAGATTGTCTTTTTTTAAGTTTCTTTTCTGGGATGTGTAAAGTATATTTCATTGTAAAGAGACAGTTGGATTGAATGTCTATGGCCATACAATTGTCATGTACTTTTTATGTTTGAAGTATGGACACAAGGATTGGTGTGTATATATTCTGAAAAAAAGAATGTTATCCTCAGTGGATGCCTGAATAATATTTTAAGTTGGAACAATTTCGAAAAAATGTCCTGAAGTTTGAGCTGAAATTCGATGACTTCAGTCTTTTTACTGAACCTCATGAAGAATCAATCGGTACAAACGGAAGGGGGGAGACCAGATATAAAATATGCACATGAACAAGCCAGAGGACCTGTGTCTCTATACATGTTGAGGACATGTATAGACAGACACAACAACATTTTCACTTTAAATAATGAAAAAATAAAAAAAAAAACATGAAAATGAGGTTTAGATGGAGACCATTAACATTATTCAATAGGGTCCATGGATGATCAAAAACTTAAACCCTCCTACTACCCTAAGATTTGTGTTACACCTTTTGTCCTAAGGCATAAAAAAATGCAAAAAAAAAAAAAAACAATGCCACAGAAATATTTTATATTATTACTTTTTTTTTTTTTTTTATGGATATCATCACTGGCTTCAGTGCTAAACATGCAAAACAAATATTCATTGCGATTCTGAAATTTAACCCCTTAAATGCCCGTTGTGATTAAAACTTGATTTCAGAAAGGGACAAAAAACACAAAAAGTGAAAAATTTTCTTTCCCATAATTGCAAAATGGACTTTTTGGGGTGGGATTATCGGAGCCTTGGAGTGTCAAAAACTGGCATTAACACTGATTTCGTTGCATTTTAAATTTTTGTGTTAAGTCAAAACATGTCATTTTTTGTTACATCTGTTATCCTAAGACATAAAAAAATGCAATACCATAGAGACATCATATATTATTACTTTTAAATTTTATTTTTTTATGGATATCATCACTGACTTTAGTGCTCAACATGCAAAACAAATATTCATGGTGTTTTTTAAATTCAACCCCTAAATGCCAGTTTTTGTGAATGAAACTTGATTTTGAAATTAAACAAACTCAAAAAGTTAATATTATTCCATCCAATAATTGCGAAATTGGATTATTTTCGGGTGGGTGGGATTATGACAGCCTTGGAGTGTCAAAAACTGGCATCAACACTGATTTTGTTGCATTTTAAATTTTTGTTATAGGTCAAAATATATTATTTTTGTCACACCTTTTATCTAAAATGCAGTAACAAACAATCCCATAGAAATATCATATATTACTTTTTTTAAAAAAATTTATGGATATCATCACTGGCTTCAGTGGTCAACATCCATAGCAAATATTCATGGTGTTTTTTTTTTTATTTAACCCCTTAAATGCCAGGTTTTTTGTGAATAAAACTTGATTTCAAATGTAGACACACACACACAAAAAAAAAAAAAAACTAAGAAGTGAATAATTTTCCATTCCATAATTGCAAAATGTTTTGGGGGGGATTATTCGAGCCTGGGAGTGTCAAAAAACTGATATGGAATTCTGGCCTCACTTAGCATCTCCCAGCTCCTGCAGAAAAGGGAAAAAGTCGCCACCGAAAGTTTTTACCCCGATTCCTTTCTGGATTTACCTCCAGCCAGAGCACCAGAGCATTATACGTGCTCAAATCCACAATATTCTCCAAGAGCACCATGGGCAGCCAGAGGCGGGTCACACATTTCCACAAGCTGCAAAAGTTAAGAGGATCGAACAACTTAATGGTTTCCGCCCAGTTGTAGCGCCTTTCCTGTCTCATCTTGGAGTTTGGTGGTGAAATGAATCGGGATGTAAACAAATAGGTCTTTCTCAGTTCAGACACCAGTGTAAACAAATCCAGACAAGCAGCCTTTTTTTTTTTTTTTTTTTTTAAAAAAAAAAAAAAGAAAAAAAAAAGCAATTTAGGTTAGTTTTGTAGTTTTTGCAGTTTTTTATGTTTGTGTATGCATCATAAGGTTTTTGGCTGATTTTGACGCTTTGAACTCCATGCACATCATTCCTTGGCAGATATAGGTTCATAGCAGGTTTGAACCCCCGCCCCCCTTTACCACCACCACTTAAAAACACATAATTATCTTCCATCTGAAGATTTATGAAGGAATTTTAACTTTTGCACCCACATGCACACAGTCACACACTCTTACATAAAGTTAAACATCTGCATACTTTTGGCATTATTACTGTGCTGCACTATGCGTTTCTTGGCACCTTGGCAAAGGGTGCATTTTGGATGGGCGTGCACACACACACGCAAGAACAGATTTCTTAACACACACATGCACATCACAGTATGACAATCCTAGAATTGACCCAAATCATCTTTTTCTAAAAAATTATTGATTTGGCCTTACAGGCATGATCATATTTTCAACAGACAATTACATAATTTCACACTTTTATAGCTCCATTTACCATATATGGATAAAGTAGTGACATCTGATGGAAAACAATAAAAACATTAATTCCAGTCTCTTACCACCAGGAATTCATGCAAACATTGATAATAATTTAATGATGTATATATGCTGTAATAGTCGTTGATTTTAAAAAACTGTCATTTGTATTGGAGTCAATTGCATAAAAAATGCCTTAGGACTATAAATGTAACAATTTGATTTACACAGTGCATTAAAGGGTTAAAACAAAAAACAATCCAAATATTTTTAACTTCAGCCCAAAATACACACCCCTGGCAATTTTTATGGCATTTGCATGAACACAACCAAAGTTAGCCACAAAAAACACTCTTGAAACATCAAAAAATGCGCTAGGGCAATAGGAGGCTTTGTGAGCTATTTGATAATCCAATGATACAAAAAATAACCTCATTCCAAGTACAGAACAGATAAAGCTTTCAATGTTTGAGCACATAATGAAAAAATAAACGGAAAGTTGGGTTAGATGGGGAAAGCAAACCAAACGAATGCGCACGCACGTTGCACGCTTGGACGTGTCCAAGTCGTAGAAGGAAGCGTGGACCCGATGTTGTCATGACTACCGTCAGTTTGCAACGGAGAGCCTTACCGGGGGTCGCAAGCGAACAAAGGTAAGGTAATTTTTTAACCGCTCCCAAAGTGAATTTTTGTTTCTTTACTTGCCACCATCTGACATCAACGAATGTCTCCATGACTCGATATAAAGGAAGAAGCCATTCTAGTCAGAGATCGTTAACTGCAATGTTTGTCAGAGATGAGCTGTTGTTGAGCCCTCAGTGAGTAAACCCCAAGAGTACCTAACTGCTCTTTCCTCTATTTAACTTTGTCTTCTTCAGTACAGACGCACACGTTTTTATGAGTGCGCGCGCGCACAATAACTCACACAATGAGTTATTGTGCTATCGCTTATTTTAACACCATTTGTTCCTATTTAGAGTTTTCTTTCTTTCTTTCTTTCTTTCTTTCTTTCTTTCTTTCTTTCTTTCTTTCTTTCTTTCTTTCTTTCTTTCTTTCTTTCTTTCTTTCTTTCTTTCTGTCTGTCTGTCTGTCTGTCTGTCTGTCTGTCTGTCTGTCTGTCTTTCACCTCATTAGTCATTACTGTTAGGGCCATATTATTGCTCATAGTCCAAGCTTTTAAACCCACTCACAGCTGTTAAATGAAAAACTGCAGATTATCTTCCAGATAGTGGTAGGGATGGCTGGGAGTGAAATTAATTGGAAACATTGACTAACTGAATTTCTTCTGGTGGGTTACAAATCCACCCTAACCAAATGTTCTAATTTCTTACTTGGCATTGTAAACTTTATAGTTCTCCCTCCTTTAAAATATTCATCCACACTCTCATCATAATTTGTTCCTGTAACAATGAATGGTGTGAATGATTTACACCACCACTACACTTGGCCCAAGTAATTACCAGAGCCTCGGCTTCCTAACACATCTGTGCTCCAATGGGTTGTTCAGATTAGTGTCTGAATTTATACTCATCTAAAACTCTCAGATCTTCTTTCCACTTCAAATTTTACAATAAAATTTTATTTTTACTGCACCTTTCATACCAACTGGCTGTGCAAAGTGCTTCACACAGTAATAACCAACAACAAAGTTAAAGTAATCTCAATGCTGAATTCAAAGTTTAAAAAATATAATCTTCATATATAACCCACTATATAGCCTAGCCCTCCAAGAAAAAGGCAAATCACTTTTCAAGATGAAATATAGACCAATAGACAATCACTTAAAATCCAGTTCTTTGGGCCAGCCTATGCTACCAATTTCTCATCAAATTCAAACTCCATATTTTGAGGTTAACACCTTTTTTGTTTGTTTTTGTTATTTCCAAAATGCACCACAAAAGGTAAACCAGAAATGAAAGCAGCTTACAAAGTAGTGAAACCCAGCGTAGCACCTGCTTTGGAACCACCTGGTGGAACACAGGTACTGTACAGTAACACCAACACGATCAACTTCATCTTTAAAGCTACTCTTTCCTTAATATATTTAACTAGATCAGTTCAAGATTTTTGTGGGTTTGTTCTGACTACTTGTTTGGTGTCTTTTGGTCAGCTTCCAGAGAACACTAACTGCGTGGCATGTTCAGAAGATGGCAGGTACCTCAGTCTGGGTCACGCCAAGGGCCTGTCTGTGTGGTATGCGTCTTCTTTCATCTGTGTTGCAGAGTGGCTGCAAGACAACCTGGAGATTACTTTGATTCAGATGACCAGAATGGCTGAAATTACCTATCTGATAGGCACTATTGATGATATGGGTGGGTGGTTCAATTCCTACTTCTTATCAAACTTGTGTAAAGAATCCAATTTTTATAAGTTAATATACAAAGACTGACATTTATTTGTACATTTTAAATACACAGGATCCTGAAGTCGTTAAATATTACAATACTGAGACAATAATTCCAAAGTATCCAAATAATATTAAGAGAGTTAATTAAAATGCAGTGTCATTCTAGTGTGTGATCTCTATCCACAGGCATTGCCAGAGTGTTTGCGCATCACTCTGATAGCATTTACCTTCTCAGTTTTATCAACATCATGGTGCGTTTAGTCACATTTTGCTCTCAGAATATAATTTCCTTTTATGTCTGTTTTCCTGGTATAGAGTAAAATCAGAATAACAACGAATTTCACTTTCAGGATGATATTAACAAAAGAAGCATTTGTTTGACATTTGAATTACATGAAGGGGGTCAATACGGAGCTGCATCAATCGGCTGTAAGTAAGAAATGTTTTATTCTGTTTGTAAAACAAACTAACTTCACTTTTAAATCCTAAATTACATAAATCTCATGTTCTGATAGGCAGTGGGGATGTTTGCCTTGAGGTCTATCAGTTTCCTTCAGCAGCATGGCTGAAAGAGTTGGACATGGCGACATCACAAAAGCAGGTAATGAACTGTAATAACCTTGGCTATGCATTATGCTTCTTGTTGCCAGAGGAAATGCACTAACCGTGACACAATTTGCAGTATAGAGTAGCTGATGGTCTTCTTGTTATCTTCAGGCTATTAAGCACTTATTCTGTGCTGTATGTAGCCTGTAGATTTTTCATGCAATTTCACTCTTTTTGCTCTTGTGAACATACAGAGTCATTTTTCTGCTTTCTTGTGGAACTGCTGCCTAATGCTCTTATTTGTACACTAACTACCCTGCATGTTCAGAAAGCAAATTCAAGAAAAATATTTTCAGCAGCTTTCTTCTTTTTTTTTTAATCCTTAGGACCCAAACTTGACTGGAAATCTGGATTTGAAATGGTCTCCAATTACTGTGATGATTAAAATCACACAACCCAAAATTCCCCCAGGTATTAGAAATGGGTCACAAATGATCATTTGTATGATTAAAGACAAAATAAATCTAGTGTAAGTGTGTAAGTGGATGTAATGGGTATATGGGCAGAGGTGTGTATGTGTGCACAAGTGTTTGTGTATTATTATATAACTAATCTCTTGTATCGATGGATTAAGAAAACCATCATTTCTCTCTGTCTTTGTACACATATACTGATTGAATTAAGACTGAACATGAGTAAGAGTACAGTCAAGTCTTGAGTGTTTCTTCTGTTTTGCAGGGAAGGCACTAGATGGTCCACTTGGTATCTTGCAGACAAGAGACATTTTGACACACTGGCTGGCTTTAGATGCATTTAGAAGCAGGAGTCATCGGAGGGAGAAATCTTTCTGTTCAGATTCAGGAAAAACATTTGAGACGCTTGAAACCCCAAGGTTAGAAAAATACCATTTGTCTATAAAAACCAGACTGCTTTGGAAGCTCTGTTGTTGATTCAATACATATAAATTGAATTTTGTCCCAATTCACATTGAAGGCTTTGATTTTCATTTCAATGGAGTCTGTAGCCCTCAACTGTGAATGGCTTATACTCTCCTGCCTCATAGTTCATTTAAATTTCTTCCAGACGGTGCACCCATCACTTTCTTCTGCCCTGTGGTCAGCTTCCTGATGAGAGTAAAGCAGATAATCAGACAGGTTTGTAGTGGATATATGTCCTGCTGGATTCTCCAGTTGCTGAAAACAGTGTGTTCTACATGTGAACTTGCGTGTAAGCTCAAGTGTAGTAGTGTCAAGGAAAAATTACTGGAAGTGCTCCGCATCTATTTCCATTAAAAGCTTCAGCCATTGTCCGTACATTGATGTACACTGATGGCTGACTGACATTTACAGCGGTGTTCTGCAATCAAACCCTTTTACAAGCATGTTCAAGTGTGAGTGTTGTCTGTGCTTCTATCATTGTCATTTTAAAAGGTTTTTTGCTCAGCAGGAGTCCTTTTTGCTGTCACTGTGTGGTGGACTGGCAGCCAGAATCTTCTTCAGTATTTTCTGCAAAATGCTCCAAAGAAACAAGGGAGGACGTGTAATTTTTTATTTTTAAATGTTCTGCATCACCTCAACCGTGCCCTTAAAATGTGTTGCCTTTTGCTGGACCATGACCCTGTACCTCTGCATTATATGAGAAAGGCAATGTTATAATATTTTAATTTAGTTTTTTTTTACCTTTCTTCTTTTTGAAGCAGATGTGGTACCTTTGCCAGATGTGGTGTTGCCAAATGCAAAGGAAATTGTCTGCTCAGCTGTTAGTAGATGCACCCGTTACATCGCTCTTGGGCTTGATGATGCTTTGGTGTGTGTTTGGGACAGACGGTCTGGTGAGCAAATCTCATCCTGGAGTATCTCTATGATTTTATGCTTAGATGTATTATGTGTAGTAAGTATGGTTTAAATCTTGTTATTACCTGCAGCTTATCTACAAAATGCTAAACAGCAGAAAACAAAATACTTGAATGACAAACCAAGAAAAATAATATGCATTATGTAAGGTTAAAGTTAAAAAAAAAATTACAGAAAAAAAGTCCATGGAGTAAATAAGAACAATCCTGCAGTGTGTGTTTCACATATCTGTGCATGTGAACCACAGAGCATAAACGCCTATTCCAGACAGCATCTGTGAGCAGGAACAGGTCACCAGTCGAACACAGTAACACAGAGACGTAAAGACAACCAACTATGTGTGTTCCGCTCATCCCTCTTGCAACAGCCACAACCATAAGGGCTGTTTTCAAACATTTTGTTGGATATGTAAATCTGCCTGTTAACAGATCTAATGAAATTTATTCAAATCAATTTATTTATTCAAATCAATTTTATTTATATAGCCCTTTACAGTACCCATTGACACACAAAGTGCTCTACAGAGGGGTAACAGAATGAAATTTATTGTCACAACTCTGTAATGTGTAATCATTAATACTGACAAGCAGTCAAGGTCCACATACAGGCAAAGTTTGAAGAAATCTGTAATTTGACACACAAGTACAGAGTACTCATACTTGGTAGTAATTTTTATCAAGCAGGGCGTGATTTGGGAAGAAACCCGGGAGGATAATTTTGAGGAACATTTCTATTTGGAAAAATGACCACAACTGTGGGCCAACAGTATAACAGGCTACATGAAAAATGTTTCGATTTGTCGGGTCCCCCTTAGCAAATCGCACCCTGCTACTAAGTATTTATTGATTAAAACATCATGCTTACAGGCGTGCGCATGATGGAAAAAAAAAAAAAAAAATACTGTAAAATGTTTTAGGCTAGTTTTGGCTTTTTGATATTGAAAACTTAGTTTTAGTAGCATAGCATTATTTATAACTTTCACAATGTATTTTAAACAGCATCAAACAGCTTTTTTCTACATGAATATGTAGCAGTACTGCAGTAATGATGCTCCTAACGCACAGTTGAGTGTGTTGGAAATTTAACTTCTCTATTATGTGTTGTAGCAGTCGATCCAGCTTTGAGAATGTGTTAAAGGGTTTAAATCTCTGTGTTTGTTTATTTGTATTTCCTCAGGGTCTCCACTGCCCATTATCCTTATACCAGCAGAAAACAGCGCTCTCTTCAGGATGCAGTTTGTGGATTACTGGTCTTTGCCCCCTGATGATTCTCAGATTCTCACTACAGAAATGGTGCATCTGTTCGTGCTTTGTAAAAGTGGAGCAAGTTATACAGTCACCACAGGACATGGGACACTGGCCAGCATGATGCAGCTCACTGAAAGGTGACCTGTTTGACGTATTTTTCATACCCCATGTATGCTATTTAAATGTTCCTTTATGAATAGAATTATGTTGCCCATCTCATTTTTTTTATACTGTATTAGCTTCATTTAAAATGGCATACATTCACCGTCTATGCATTTCCTGCCACTTATCCGGGATCAGGCCATTGGGGCAGCAGGATAGTCCCGACTTCATTTTCCCCAGCCACTTCTTTCCCAGGTCAGCCAAGAGATGTAGTCTCTCCGGCATCTAACATAGGGCCCCCTCCCGGGTTGGACTTGGCTGGAACATCTCACAATGGAGCATCCTGACCAGTTGCCTGAGCCACCTCATCTGGCCCCTCTCAGGGCAGGGGAGCAGTGACACCTTCCATGCCTGAGTTTTTGCATTAATGACCAAAGTTACTTTCCACTTCCCCGACAATACCTATCAGCTGCTTCTGGGGTCCCACAAGCCAAAAAAGCCCAATAGGACTCCTTCTCCAGCTTGACGGCACCCCTTATTGCAGGATTACCACCTTGACAGGCACCAACCACATCATGGCCAAAGCTCCAATCAGCCGCCTCTACAGTGGAGGTGTGGAACAAAGCCCACTCGTACTCAACGTCCTATCCAAGACATGGCTAAAGCACTGCTGAAGGTGGGAGTTGAAGCTTTTTCTGACTCTAGTTAACTGTCAACACTTATATGGTGATCAGCTGACAGCTCTGTCCCTCTACATGCAACTGCAAGTCCAACAAGACGACTACAAAGAGGATCATCGAACTGTGGCCCATTGTGTCCTTGTGCCAGGTGCACATGTGGGCACGCTAATGCTTGAATATGGTGTTTGATATGGACATTTCATGACAAGCACAGAAGTCCAATAACAGAGCACCACTTGGGTTCAGAATGAGGAGACTCTTTCTCCCAATCACGCCCTTCCAGGTCTCACTGTCTTTGCCCACATAACCACTGAAGTCCCCCTGAAGAAAGATGGAGCCCCCAGCTGGAGCGTTCACCATCACTCCAAGGATGAGTACTCTGAACTGCTGTTTGGTGCGTAGGCACAAACAACAGTCAGGAGGCTATCATCTCACTCACCGAGGTAAACCCCAAAGTACAGGCACCAAGCCAGGGGGCAGTTGCCCACCCCTGCTCGATTTTTCTCTCTGGAAGCAACTCCAGAGTGGAAGAAAGTCCAGCCGCTCTGGAGGAGACCGGTTCCAGACTCTAAACCATGCGCTGAGGATGAAAAAGCACACATTTACACATTTTCCTGTCCTCATAGGCCAAAGGATCACAGAGATCTCCCGACTTTCACTGTGTCAGTGCCGTTCCTGCGGGGTGTGGTAAGAGCATTTGATCCTTGGTATAAAAAATATGTACTTATTTAATAGAAATTTTTGACTTTAGGTTTCCTCTGTGTTATTTTTCTTGCCTAAACTAGTCACTTGTGGTGCAAACAAATGGAAAAATGTTCCTACAAGACGTCATCAACAAAGTCATGGTGTGCTTCTTGACTCTTCCCACATCCCATCAAATCACATCTCCTTACAATCCAGTTTATGTGATGAATACCAAACAGCAAGCCCTGTTTATACGAGGTAGGCCCAAACACCTCTGCATTATTTGTTTGTTTCAGCTTGGAGAGAAACTAAATAGGTATTTGTACACTGCAAAAACTCAGATCTTACCAAGTATATTTTTCTAATTTCTAGTCAAAATGCCTCATCACACTCAAAATAAGACAAAATTACTTAAAGAGAAACATTTCAGTGAGATAAAAGATCTTGTTTAAAGGTAATGCATTTTATTTCAAGAAATCTTATTAAGAAAATTTTGCTTGTTGCATTGGCAGATTTTCTTTTTGCTTGTTACAAGCAAAAAAATCTTGGCCACTCTTAAAATATGTAAGTTTCGAAAAAGGTTTTTTGTTTGTTTGTTTGTTTGTTTGTTTTTGTTTGTTTGTTTTGCTTGTAATAAGCAAAAAAAAATCTGCCAATGGAACAAGCAAAATTTTCTTGATAAGATTTCATGAAAAAAGATGCATTGCCTTAAAAACAAGACTTTACTGCATATCGCAGTGAAATGTTTCTCTTTAAGTAATTTTGCCTTATTTTGAGTGTGATGAGATATTTTGACTAGAAATTAGGAAAATATACTTTGTAAGATTTGAGTGAGGTTGAAAGGTGTGTTGTTCAGTAAATGTAAAAGTTCTGTCTTAGAGGGACTAAAGATTTTTATCTTTCACCCAGGTGACCTTGACACCAGCAGCAATGCTTCCTCTGCAGAGAGCAGCCACAGCCAGCTTTTTGTCTTCCATTTCAGACACTCTGACATTATTGAGCAATATGTTGATTCACATCCAGACTCTCCACAGCATCAAATGCAGAGCAACATTAACCTGGATGAAATCTTTAACTTCTACCTTCAGCAAAGGTCTGAATGACTTTTATTCTGTAGTCTGATAATGTAGACCCTAAGTATTTCACTCCCGAGATGGGACAGATGATATGAAGTGAGATTATGCTTATCTTTAAGGAAACAAAACAAAATGTTCATATTTGAATGCTAAAGTGGCGTTCTGTGTTTTTTTTCTTCTTTGAAGAATGCTGACTGTGGATGGAAGGGAAAAAAAGTATAGCACAGTCATGGAAGAAGTTACAGGAAACTGCAGCGATGGTACAACAAAGACCGCATGGCCGCAGCCAAGAGACATGCACCAAATGAGTTTTATCTCAGAGGTTTGATGAAATGGACTGTCTTGATCCTTTTCAGATCAGATTTGCTGTGTTGTACTCCAACGTTGGGACCAGAAAATAAAAATCATTCCATCTGTAGCACAAACAAACTATGTACACGACATCCTGGAGCCCAACTACACTATGCCAAATATCTGACTGAATAGAAAATTAACAGCCTTTGCAAAAGTTTTTTACGCAATTTCTTTACTAACTTTTGATAAATTACTATAACTAGATTTGTATTTTATGTTCCACTGTGGATTTTAGTCATTAAAATCAGTTTCTGGAGATGAATCATAGTTTATATTAATGACCTGATGTCTGACTGACAGGACGGAATAACTTTCAGATTTTCTAGATAATATACCATTAGGTTATCAATTACTGAGACCACTGTCTAACATTGCCAGTCCACATATTGATGCTGTTGTCCATGTTGGCAGATACAAATTAATTAGAACTGGCCACCTCAATATGGCGGCACCACAAGATGGCACAACTCACAAAACAGCCATCAGATTTGTTGAAAAAAATTAAGGTAAAATGAGTTATTTCTGACTATTTTGTAAAGCTGAAAGCCACAAATGAGGCATAGACGGCAGCAGCTCCCAAAGTGGAACTAACCAAACAAGGATCCAGTCCACCCACAACTGCTTGGGGGAGAAGCCAGTGATCCTCCCCACTACCACATCAAGTGCCACATCCTGCACCTTCCAGAACTTGTTACAAACATTTCCTCTTGGTCATCCAGATTATTAATGTACAGACTTTTTTTTTCATGTCCCTCTAATGTGACCAGAGTTATTACAGCTGTGTATTTAAGTGTCTGTGATAGAGAAAGGAACATAATCATTTCCTCTCTTACTACATTGACCCCCTGATAAATTCTTACCTCCCTCTGGCATTCCCCATGTAAAACAGCCCAGCTCCACTTCTGGTATGATTTTATATGGTCCTGAAGGGTAACAGAGATATGAGCACATATAGCATGTCCCTATATGAGTGTGTGTTGTCTGAATTTAAAATATGGAATAAACTCATTCATGTTTTATAAATCCTGTAACAGATTTGATCTCCCAAAATTGCAGCTCTAGTCTTCAGCTTTGATGCCCAATAACATTTTTTTTTTCTCTGCACTGTTTCAAAGCTGTTTTTCATAAAGTGCTGAAAATGAATCTTTTGCTTTTGTGATGTTGAAATGGCTTTTCCATTTGGCACCAGGAGGTATCAGTGATTATGTGCAGCAATCTGCCTCTGACACTGCAACAAATAGTTTTTTTTTTCTTTTTTCGCTCTTATCTTTATACAAGCAATAAATAAAAAAAAACAATCTTTCAGGTACAGTGAATACATTTAATTCAAGATGGCCACAGATAACAATTTCACAGAACACAACTGTGCATTATGATCACTCTGTTGACTTTATGATGTTTCTTTTCTTCCAGAAAATGCAAAATTACAAATTTTACATGTTACTTCAAATTTTTTACCTCTGTACTTTGCAGACAAGGTTGTCAAAATAAAATATTGCACTTAGTTAGTTCAGACACTTTAGACAGACACTGATTGGATAAGAGATTTATACAACAATATTCAAAACCTGTAGGGGGGCTCTTCTTCTTTATCCATCTCATAAGATGCTTTCAGGGCTGAACTTGTTTGGTGGATCTGCGTCATTGTCAGCTGTTAGAAAGCTCCTACTTGGTGATGATGGCTCTGCCTTGCTGTGGTTGTCACTGCGCAGCATAAGCTTCTCTTGGCTGGCACACTTCAACTCTCTCTTCAGTGACAAAGAATTGGCAGCACAAATAAAGGATCCAGTTATCATCGTGTTATTCTCCAAGTCCGTTGCTGTGGTAGCATTGCCATAATACCTCCTGAACCCTTTTCGGAAATGAATGGTGAATAAGCCATAGATTACCGGATCCAGGCAGGCGTTGACAAGCCCAAAGGTGAACAGGATGTGGGTCAGTGACTGGGACACCTTTCCCTCAAGGTCATCAGGACAGAACCAATCCCACAAGCCCAGCAGGTAGTATGGGGTCCAGCAGATAATGAAAGATAAGACAATCACAATACTCATTTTTAGAGTTCTCATCCGGGCTTTGGGGATGTTATTCTTGGAACACCGCAAATGCACTTCATTGGATGGCACTGGAAACAGATAAGATCACAGAGATACAACAGAGTGGATATTAAAAGGCTTGAATTCAAAGCAGTACATAAGTTACAAATGAAAGAAAATTACAAGTGATCATTCTGCAGGCTTAGAAAAGGTTCACCTCTGAGAGTCTTATAATTCTAATATTTTTGGAGAAGATGCTAAATAATAGTTACATCAGAAGGCCAGTGACCACATCTGCGCAGTAAATGTAAAGCTGTGCCCTAACAGAACACACAGAAGAATTCAAATCTGTACAAATCTATTGGGTTTATGGAGGTTGCTATTTCTGTGACATTCATACCAAATTTTATGCCTTGTCTTTCAATAGCTTCCAAAAAAAAGTGCAAATGTAATGTGGATAGAGGCTCTGTTGTTCTTAAAAATCCACAAGATCCATGGTGAATGGACTGTCTCCTGCAGCACATTTACTCACTGTAGATCATACTGTATAATTAAAATCATGAAGAAGACTGAGAAAATGTATTGTAGGAAATTATATTTCAAGGTTGAATTTATCTAGTAAATGATGTAGCTTTCTGTTGGCACCACAATACCAGCAAGACAAACTTACAGTTGTCTTTTTTCAGTCGTTTGGAGATCTCACAGAAGATCCTGGTGTAACAGGTGATCATGATGACCAGCGGTAGCAAGAACAAACAAGAAAAAGTGAACATGTTGTAGGCTGTTTCGTGCCAGTGAGAGACGAAACTTCCCCATGTTGTGCACTGAGTGAAGTCCTTGGGATGGACGATGGTCACATTGTGGAAAAGGAAGATCTGAGGAAGAAAAGAAACAATAGTTTTTTATTTTGCTTTGTTTTTTTCTAATAAAAATACATTTTTAATCTGTACACACAGTTGGATTGTTGGACAGACCCGTAGGAGTGGGTTGGGAGGGAGGGAGTTATGGGCAGATCTGATACTTTTCTGATACTGTTTTTTGCACTTGTCTATTCAGCTCCAGTGTTGTTGAGTTGAAAAAAAAAGAAAACGTACAAAGATATTCTTTAAAAAAAAAAAGCAAATATTTTCAGTCAAATGAGGTAATGTATGTAGCTAATCTCACAACTTCATCATTCACTGGTGTCTTTTCAGGCTCTGGTTGACCAACCGTAAAGGTGGACTGTCTCATGGAGAAGCTTAAAGTGCCACATTACTTAAGTACCAAAAACAGATTATCTCACTGGCTTCTTTTTGTTTAAAACAATGTGAATAGTCTTTTTTTCTCAGTTTTTTTAAATGGAAAATAATTCCATGACATGTATGATTCATTCCTCGTATTAATGTTTCCATGGAGAATTTTCCTCTTAACATGTTTCACGCATGACCCACACAGGTATATCTCTCTCTTCATAGGGTGTACATGGGGAAGGTTGTGTAAACTTAGCGGATTAAGTTAACGGTCAGTGGTTTTCAACCTTGTGCTGGTTGAACAAATTTGCGTGGGAAAACTGAAAAGGCAGCGCTTGTTTCCCCCTCAATGCACTGCTGAGGAGCAGCGAGTGGATGTGGTTGCTCTAGGCAGCTTTCAGGTGGGAAAGTAACAACAGTTTGCATGCAAGCAGGCGTGTTTGTGGAAAAAATGAGAACGTCTGCTTTTCATTGGAAGAAATCAAACTATTTTAACAAAAGCTTATACTATGAGGAACTTAACGTACCACAGATGTTTATATTTGATTTGATTGCATGCTGGCGTAAGACTTAAAGCAACCCGTACTGATCTTGCATTTCAGAAAGTACAGCAAAATTATTTGAATATCAACAGTCCCGCCTTATTCCAAAGACTCACCCCCATTCCCTCCGTCTCCTAATGTGGAAGCAAAGGTCTGACAGGCAGGTCCCACGGCAAGGATTGGTTGGAGTTTTCATTGAAAATTTAGAGATTGGAATAATATTTTCTTTTGATTAATGGTGGTTCTGTCTTGTATTTCAGAGTTCCATTACCTCATTCATACAGTAGCATTTTACCCTATTAAAAAAATAGTGTAACAATGCAACATCGGTAAGGGTTGCTTTAAGACTTAAACTCTCATTTTTAGTGAAAATCTTACTTTCTTTTTAGTGAAAAATTTTGTGAGAATCCCATCTGTAAAATTACAAGTAGCTTTTGTCTCTGTGAATATTAACATTTTAATTCGTCTCACAATTTGTTTCTCGTCAAAAATGAAGTAAACTGATGCTGGCATACACCTACTCTCTTTCAGTAAGCTTCTTTGAAAAAAAAAATGAAAAAAAAAAGCAACACTTTTTTCACAACTGTGGAAACTTTCTGCAACCTGAAAGTACTAAAAAAAAAAAAAAAAGGATTTATTGGTAAAAATGAATAAAAATTTTTTTTTAAAAGAATTGGTCTGTAAACACATAGCTGGTGTACAGCTGGCAGCTCATTCATTAGTATTTACTTGGTAGTTCCTCCAAGGAAAACAGTATTAGAAAATTAATCCAGGTGCAAATGTTGCCATGGTGATGTATGGTATATTCCTAAGCCTATGCAATACAATATCTGTAACCACATATTGTTTTCAAGTATATATTGTGTTAAAATAATATCATTCCCATCATAACTATATTAAAAACAAACTATTGTCATAGGTATATTACTGGTTGCTTTGATCTTAGTCTGAATACTGTATGCCCCCTCACAACATGAATAAAGTTTGATGTTGAGGGGAAATATATGAGTTGGGCTTTATTTATATCAGAATGATGGGTAGGAAAACTGACACATTTTTGTCTGAAGTTTTTAAATAACTGCAGTTTGAAAGTTTAATGCCAGTATAATGAGTCCTGACCCTGAGGCCACGGTGTCAGCGGGGATGACTGTGCTTACCTGAGGGACTGAGAGCACAATGCTCATACCCCACGCTGCAGTGAGCATGACTCTGTTCCTCATTCTGGCTTTATTGATAGCCAGAGGGTTGAGGATGGCTGACTGCCTGTCCAGACTGATCACCACAGTGACAAAGGCGCAGGAGTACATTGCCTGCAGCTTAAGAAACATCAGCAACCTGCAGGCAAAGTCTCCAGCAAGCCACTGGACTGTTATGTTCCACACAGCATCTATAGGCATCACGATGAAGGTTACCAGCAGATCCGCCACCGTCAGGTTGATAATTAGCACCTTAACGTGGGATTTCCGTTTCCCATCACTGTGTGCTGCCCACAGCACAGCCAGGTTGCAGAAGGCTGAGATGCCACAGAGAATGAAAGTGATGATCACTCTGACTTTGGCTGCTGTGGTGAATGTGGGCAGCTGGAGGGCTTCGCCCCCGGTCGTCCAGTTGGAGGCCAATGAGGAGACGTTGCAGCTGGAATTTGTTTGGTGGTCTGCCACCAGGTGGTACATGCTCACTGCGGGGTCACACAAAGACATGTTCATTTTCTGAAGCTTGCGGAGGAAGGAGCATTCTGTTCATCCACAGCAACTATGAGCGCTGGAGACAAGAGAAAAGCGAAAACAGGGATTCAGCATTGAACGAGTCAAGAGCCATGAAGTGGGTTCAAGTTGCAAGCTCACAACTGTGTTATTAAATACATACAAACAACCCATCAATACATAAAAGAGTAGCACATGAAGGGGAAATAATATGCATGCAGAGGGCATCCATTAGCACTGATCTGGAAAAATGAAACTATCACACTGTGAAGAGCATGAGAAGCCATTTAGCTAATATTAGAAACAAAGTGTAAAGTCCATAAAAGCATAGCTCTGTTTATTTATATTAGCTTGCTTTAGAGCCTGAGAAATTATAGCACTGTTAAACAAAACTTCAAACTTTTCATTGAAGCCGTACAATAGAAAGGATCGAAATAATGTGTAACCAGAACATAAACAAAGTCTGGATGTAATGATTTTGATGTAATAAGTTACAGTAAATCTAAGTGAATGTTTGTAATGACATCTATTACGCCAGTGAGACATACAAAAACATTTTGACAAATATCATCTCATTAGGATAAATGGAAACAGTTTAATTACATTGTGCTAATAATAATGATAATGATAGTAATTTAGTTTAACTATTTAAGAATAGTGTTTCTTGTCCTAAAATGGAAGGTTTGTGGACTTAATTTCCTGCAGTGAGAAATGAAGCAGGCAATGACCTTTATGCCTTCAGGCCGCACAGCATGAAAAATAGACAGTTTTGTATTGGAAAAGCTGCGTGTGCTCAGAAACACCGGTGAGGACAACTGTTTGTGAACAATTTCATTTTTTCCTGTTGCATGATGCAATTTCATCCACGTACTTGACTCTTGAATATTTTAGCATAAAGAGGAGTTGGTGGTTGACTCAGTGACTGAAAGGTGCCAAATCCTGTGACGTGGCTGTAAAATAGGCCCAAATCGTCACCCCTTCACCACCATGCCTGGCAGCTGGTTTGATGTGCTTGTACTGAAAAAAAGTATTGAACATGTCAACATTTTTCTCTGAAAATATATTTCTAGTAGAGCTATTGACATGAAAATTTTCACCAGGTCGACAACCCAGGTAATGTACACATTCAAAGAAATCTGAACATTAATGTTTATAAATTATGTGTAAAATAGTGAAATGACACAGGGAATAAGTACTGAACATGCTTACTGAAATTTATTTAGAACTTAAAGCAAAAACCTTTGTTGGTGATTTCAGTCTCCAGACACCTCCTGTATGGAGAAACCAGTGGAATACATTGTTCAGGTGTGATTTTTGTCCATTCTTCCACACAAACTGCCTTCAAATCTTCAAGGTTTCGGGGTTCTCTTCTATGAATTTGGATCTTCAGTTCTTTCCAAAGATTTTCTCTTGGATTCAAGTGGGGTGATTGACTGGGCCGTTCTAGCAGCTTTATTTTATTTTTCTTAAAGCAGGTGAGTGCTTCCTTGGCTGTGTGCCTGGGATGGTTGTCTTGCTGAAAGATCCAGCCTCTTTTTATCTTTAGCAGCTGGAAGATGGCAGCAGATTCTGGTCCAGAATGTCTCTCTACTTTTCTCCATTCATTCTTCCTTCAATGATATGAAGTGTTCTCGTTCATTATGGGGATGTTTTTTTTTTTTTTTTTTTCTTTTTTTTTTTTTGCGCGTTCCGTCAGCCCACTTCCGAGTCCTTTCTTTTTTTTTCCTTTTATTTCCTTGATGGTCTTCGGTGGATTTTTAGATTTATTTACCATTTTCTCTCCTACTTTTTTATTTCCTCCCCCCCTCTTGGCTTGCCGGGCGATCATTCAAATTTATTTTCCCCCCCCCCCCCCCTCTCCCTTTTCCCCCCTTCTTTCTTTTTTTTATTTTTTTTTCTTTTTTATTTTTTTTTTTTCTTTTTTTTTTTTATTTTTTATTAGTGAGTTTTTTTTTTTCCCTTATTTTTTTTTTCCCTTTCTTTTTTTCCCTTCCCTTTTAAAAAAAATATTATTTCTTAAAATTATTTTTTTTTTCCCATCCTTCCTTTTCTTTTTTTATTTATTTTTTTTTTTTTTTTATTTTTTCAATTTTTTCTTTTTCCAATATTATTTTCTATTTCCTTTAAATTTCTTGGCCCCCCAATTAACTACTAGTACCACATGCTGGAAAACAGCCCCCACCATGATTTGCCCACCTCCAAACTTCACTGTTGCTATGGTGTTTTGGGGGTCAAGTGTGGTGCCATTTCTCCTCCAAACATGTGTCTTATGTCATCCAAAGAGTTCAATTTTGGTCTCATCTGACCAGACTATACGCTTTCCAGAATGTCATGGGTTTGTCCAGATGTTGCGTTGCAAACTTCAAACCAACATCAACATTCTTTTTCTTCAGAAATGGAGTCTTGCGTGGTATGTGTGCATGAAGGCCATGGCGGTTGAGTGCATTACTTCATGTTTTCTCTGAAACAACTGTACCTGCTGATTCTGAAGCTCTCCACGAGTGGTCCTGGGCTGTTGGAGAACCTTTCTGATTATTGTTCTGACTCGTCTCGTCTCGTCTCATCTTCTTCCACTTATCCGGGATCGGGTCGCGGGGGCAGCTGCCTAAGCAGGGAAGCCCAGACTTTCCTCACCCCGGCCACAGCTGCCAGCTCACCGATCCATCTGTCCATCTCCCGCTCCATTTTTCCCTCACTCGTGAACAAAACCCCAAGATACTTAAACTCCTCCACCTGGGGCAGGACCTCACTCCCAACCCGGAGAGGACACTCCACCCTTTTCCGGGCGAGGACCATGGTCTCGGATTTGGAGGTGCTGATTCTCATCCCGGCCGCATCACACTCGCCTGCAAATCGCTCCAGCGAGAGCTGGAGATCACGGCTCGATGACACCAACAGAACCACGTCATCTGCAAACAGCAGAGACCCGATCCTGAGGCCACCAAACCGGATCCCCTCAACACCTTGGCTGTGCCTAGAAATCCTGTCCTTAAAGGTTATGAACAGGATCGGCAACAAAGGGCAGCCTTGGCGGAGTCCAACTCTCACCGGGAATGGATTCGACCTACAGCGGACCAAGCTCTGACACCGGTCGTACAGGGACCGGACAGCTCGAACAAGGGGGTCCGGCACCCCGTACTCCCGGAGCACCCCCCACAGGAACCCCCGGGGGACACGATCCAACGCCTTCTCCAAGTCCACAAAGCACATGTAGACCGGTTGGGCGAACTCCCATGCCCCCTCCAGGATCCTGAAGAGGGTGTAGAGCTGGTCCACTGTTCCACGACCAGGACGTAAACCACACTGCTCCTCCTCAATCCGAGGTTCGACTATCCGACAGACCCTCCTCTCCAGTACCCCTGAATAGACTTTACCAGGGAGGCTCAGAAGTGTGATCCCCCTGAAGTTGGAACACACCCTCCAATCCCCCTTTTTGAAGAGGGGGACCACCACCCTAGTCTGCCAGTCCAGAGGCACTGCCCCCGATGTCCACGCGATGCTGCAGAGGCGTGTCAGCCAAGACAGACCCACAGCATCCAGAGCCTTAAGAAACTCCGGGCGAATCTCATCCACCCCAGGGGCCCGGCCACCGAGGAGCTTTTTGACTACCTCGGCGACCTCAGCCCCAGTGACAGAAGAGTCCACCCCTGAGTCCCCAAACTCTGCTTCCTCCTCGGAAGACGTGTTGGTGGGATTGAGGAGGTCTTCGAAGTATTCCTTCCACCATCCCACGACGTCCCGAGTCAAGGTCAGCAGCCCACCATCCTCACTGTACACAGTGTTGACGGTGCACTGCTTCCCCCTCCTGAGCCGCCAGATGGTGGACCAGAAACGTCTCGAAGCCATCCGGAAGTCGTTCTCCATGGCCTTACCGAACTCCTCCCACGTCCGAGTTTTTGCCTCAGCGACCGCCAGAGCTGCGCTCCGCTTGGCCCGCCAATACCCGCCAGCTGCCTCAGGAGTCCCACTGGCCAGGAAGGCCCGGTAGGACTCCTTCTTCAGCTTGACGGCGTCCCTCACCCCTGGTGTCCACCAGCGAGTTCGGGGGTTACCGCCACGACAGGCACCGACAACCTTACGGCCACAGCTCCGACTAGCGGCCTCAGCAATAGAGGTGTGGAACATAGCCCATTCCGACTCGATGTCCCCCACCTCCCTTGGAACATGGGTGAAGCTCTCCCGGAGGTGGGAGTTAAAGCTCTCCCTGACAGGGGACTCAGCCAGACGTTCCCAGCAGACCCTCACGACACGTTTGGGCCTGCCAGGTCTGACCGGCAACCTCCCCCACCATCTGAGCCCACTCACCACCAGGTGGTGATCAGTGGACAGCTCCGCCCCTCTCTTAACCCGAGTGTCCAGGATAAGGGTCGCAAGTCAGATGACACGACTACGAAGTCAATCATGGAACTGCGGCCTAAGGTGTCCTGATGCCAGGTGTAAATGTGGACACTCTTATGCCTGAACATGGTGTTTGTTATTGACAATCCATGACGAGCACAGAAGTCCAACAACAAAACACCACTCGGGTTCAGATCAGGGGGGCCGTTCCTCCCGATCACGCCCCTCCAGGTCTCACTGTCGTTGCCCACGTGAGCATTGAAGTCCCCCAGGAGAACAATGGAGTCCCCGGAGGGCGTGCTTTCCAACACGCCGTCCAAGGACTCCAGAAAGGGTGGGTACTCTGAACTGCTGTTCCGTGCATAGGCACAAACAACAGTCAGGACCCGTCCCCCCACCCGAAGGCGAAGGGAGGCTACCCTTTCGTCCACTGGGGTGAACCCCAACGCACAGGCGGTGAGCCAGGGGGCAATGAGTATGCCCACACCCGCTCACCGCCTCTCGCCGGGAGCAACTCCAGAGTGGAACAAGGTCCAGCCCCTCTCGAGGATGGTGTTCCCAGAGCCCGAGCCGTGCGTCGAGGTGAGTCCAACTATATCTAGTCGGAACCGCTCGACCTCCCGCACCAGCTCAGGCTCCTTTCCAACCAGAGAGGTGACATTCCACGTCCCTAGAGCTAGCTTCTGCAGCCGGGGGTCGGACCGCCAGGGTCTCCTCTGCCCTCGGCCGCCGCCCAACTCACATTGCACGCGACCCCTATGGCCCCTCTCGCGGGTGGTGGGTCCACAAGACGGGGGGCCCATGTCGTCCTTTCGGGCTGAGCCCGACCGGGCCCCATGAGCAAAAGCCCGGCCACCAGGCGCTCGCTTCCGTGCCCCACCTCCGGGCATGACTCCAGAGGGGGGCCCCGGTGACCCTTATCCGGGCAAGGGACACGTGGCTCCATTGCTGTCTGTCGCCATAAGGGGTGTTTGGGCTGCGCTTTGTCTGGTCCCTCCCCTAGTAACCTGTTTGCCATGGGTGACCCTGCCAGGGGCATAATTTAGCCATAGCCCCTAGGATCCTCAGAACACGCAAACCCCTCCACCACGATAAGGTGGCAGCCCAAGGAGGGGTTGTTCTGACTCCTCTCTCTGAAATCTTGCGAGGAGCATCTGGCCGTGGCCGGTTTATGACGATGCCGTGTTCTTTCCACTTCAAGATGATGGCTCCAATGGTGCTCAGTGGAACTTTCAGAAGTTTAGAAATGCACCTGGAACCAATGCATTCAGTGTGTTTGCAATAATAAGGTTGCGTAGGTCTTTAGACAGCTCTTTGCTTTTACCCATCATGGAATGCTTCTTGTCTGACACCTTGGTGATGAGAAACCTTTTTAAATCAGGACTAAACCAGGTGATATTACTTTGCACTGATAGGGGACAAGATTACTTTCTAAATACTGACAGCCAGCTGCTTTCTTGGCGTTCTATATCTTTTTGCACCTCCATTTCTTCATGTGTTCAATACTTATTTCCTGTGTCATTTCACTATATTAAACATAATTTCATTTATTAAATAATGCTATTGTAAGTATGCAACCAATGACAACTTAAGAAGGAGAATTCATGATGGTAATGTTATGATTATTCAAGCCCAAACAATTTCTGAGAAAATGTCTTCTATTTACATAAATCAAAGACCAAAGCCACTGCTTCAAATGAATGATTTCTCTCCAGCATCACGTTCGCCTTGAATGTTTACAGCATGATCAATAAACCTGTCCAGTCCAGATTCCTGTGCAATAGACAGAAATCTTACCAATTAGATTTAGTTGATCTACAGTGTCATCGATGTCATAAACGAGATTTTAATTAATAAAGACGTAAACACGCACATATGATGGTCTCTCTCTCTCTCTCTCTCTCTCTCTCTCTCCGTCTATGTGTGTGTGTGTGTGTGTGTGTGTGTGTGTGTGTGTGTCACGTTGTCAGACGTTGTCAAATTAATTCTTTGTTTTTTGGGATCTCTGCTTTTTTTCTTTTAAATTGTAATTGTTTATATATTTAAAACGAGTAACCTCATATGTGTCATTTCTGCTGCTGTCGGTAAATAAATAAATAAATAAATAAATAAATAAAACATGCGCTGCATCCAGACATATTTTAACATGTAGGCTATAAGACAAGTGTGAATTTTTGATGCTCTCTACACTTGTATCTCTGATTGTAAATTATTAACCTGCTCCATAGATGGTACATCAGGCTACTGCTGCTCATCCAACAAGAAAAGTATAGAGCCTAAATTAATTCTCATTTTAATAAATCACGATTTAACACACATCCCAACATTTTAACTTTCTCTCAGACGAACAGTAGCGTGCGGTACCAGTAAAAGTTTGGGACATTTCGTAGGCTACAGTTGTTCATTTATTCCCAAATGGAAAAAAAAAATTAGCCTAACAACAGCCTTGGACTGAAAAGAAATTAAAACTTACATTCACGTGGCGGAGAAGGAGGCAGTGGAATCGTAAACATTCAGAAATCACTCCAGGACATAGTATTTTCCCGGGTGTCCTCTCGCTTTTCTTTAGGGAGAATTTGTAAGTTTGAGGAGGCAGCAGGTTGCTTTCAGCGCCTCCGCCTCAGCCGCTCCACATTATGATCGTATAGTCGTATTATGAACCTCCGGGGTGTGGTCTGATGGAGACAGGACAGACCCCCATGAAGCTGGGGGGGGGGGGGGGGGGGGGGGGGGGGGGGGGGGGGGGGGGGGGGTAGCATCACATTCTTAAAGAGAAAATATTTCACAGATATTTTTGCGCTTACTTCTTCTCTTTTACCAGCAACATTTCTGACATTCCAACCTGAAAAACCGGTTCGTGTTGGCGATCAACTGCCATATGGGAACAGATACCCTAGCCCACTTCTCCCAGTAAGATTTTCAGTTATTTATTTATGATTCCATTAAAAAATTAGGTACATGGCTCATTTTTGTAATACTTCCACAGCTTTAATTCTCCTCCTGCTATCAATTAAACCCATTCTGCTCATCATCATTTTCCCCCAAATGGCTTGATGTTTAAATCCTTCTCTGTCCTCCTTTTTTCATGTACAGATCTATGTATATTATCTTCATTTCACCCACTTTTTTTTAACCTTTCCAGTTTAGCCAGAATGAGTTGGCATCACGGGTTTCCCCTAACTGAGTTTCATCTTTCAACATTCATTAAACATCTGCAAAGCTCATTACTACGGTAAAACAGAAAATGGAGAAAAAGCTTGTTACAAAAGCATTATGGGGATTTTGATAATATGATCAAATTGATCAGTTTCATGATAATTTATTTCCCAACCATATTTTTGAACTTTAAATATGGATGGTTACAGTGTAAAATGAAAGTGTAAGTTCATTTCAGTCCAGTTCTGAAAATCAAACATGTTGTTTTCAACCTCTCAACATTGACTCTTTATTTTCAGTCTTAAACAATCTTTAAGACGCCATCGTCCTTTAAGACACAAAACATGTCAATACACATGTCTCCTGTTCATTAGAATGTAGCACCCTGTTTCCTCACCCAGCATCTTTGCTGGGTAAGGAATCCAGCAAAGCTGCTGATTCAGCTCAATTACCTGAGTCTCTTCAGGTTTATGAGGCTGTTAATGTAAATAAATCTTGTAAGACTACAAATTGAGTACTGGCTGATGAGCTTTATCATGTGTGAAACCTTTTCTGTCTGAATCAGTAACTATGAACTTACTAACCATTTAGTCCTTGCATCCCCTTGCAAACGGTCTAAAAATAAAACACCACATAGGGATGTTAATAAGTTAAAACATTTCATTTTTACTGGGGGATTGATGATTAAGTCTCTTACAAACTGTCAAATTCATTGATAAAAACCCTTTCTCCATTACACTTCGTCTTAAAGCTCTTGCATCAGACTGGCTTGCAAAAGTTACAACAAAACAAACTTAAAAGTAAACGAACCAAAGGTAAAAACAGAAACTGAAAAGGTTGTGATGTTATCCAGCAGATAGAAAAAAGATGTTGCAGTGCAAATGTAACCGTAGGAAACACGAAATGCTTTATCGGATCCTCACCCTTAGTTGATGACGTAGCTGATCGAAGCAGTCAGTCAAAACTGATGGGAATACCAAAATAAGCTGATGTAAGTTGATGCTGTATTTTCAGCTTTCACAGCTATTTGAAACTATCTCCTGATATTATGGACTGACAGAACAGTAAGCAGGCATTTTCCTCTCCTTCTCAGCTATCATTTGAACATGTACTTTCAAATCTTTATCTCACAACTGGATATTTTGTAACATAAATATTTGTACTGATAATCTAACTGAGACAGTTTTGTACAGAGTTCAGTTGGAGACATAGGCCTACACCTAATGTAAGTTAGTCTATCTTTACTTTAAAAAAAAGAGAGAAAAGAAACGAGCATGTGTTTCTGAATTTATTTTGACAAGTGGTTTAATAATCAGTTGGTTTCATGCTGAGATATAGGCTAGAGGAATATAAAAGCCCATTCCATCAGGCTAGTAACAGGGTAAAACTGTCAGGATACAAGTCTGTCATGTCATATCCAATCAGCAAACTCCAGCAGGAAAAAGTGAACCCTATGAGGAGTGCCAAAAAATTGCAGTTCACACCTTGACCACTAGGGGCTGGTCCCAAAAGGGAGTCAATTCCCAATAGACTCAAATGTTCCAGTAAAAAGGTCAACTTAACTGCGGAAAAAAAAATCTTTACAGCCTGGTTAAAAAAAACACTTTAGGTTTGAAGGGACATTGTGTAACAATTGTATATCGCAAGCAACTCGCTAGTACTTTTCATGCTGCAATCGCGAGAAACCAGGCAGACGGACGACAGCCGCTGCATGTAAAGGCATAAACCAGCCTCTATGTGAAGACGTGGTCTGTCAGTTACAGTGACTTCAGTCCACATCTGATATGTTGTCATGGCGATGTCGTATTGTTTTCCCTGACCCAAGTTTTACTGTCTTTCTGCAGCCATCAGAAGAGACCGCACTGAGATATCCTTATTTCGGATAGACACTATAAAAAAGACACACACAAACTTAAACACAAGCTATAACACAGATGAGGATTGTTCACCTAAATCTGAATCAGAGACGGACTTGTTTGGTTACTCCAAGTAAACGAACCTGAAAAATAAGTTAAAAATGTACGCACATTTACTTATAGCCTACTCAGTTCTTAATTTGGTGCAGACCTGCTACCATGGGCAGTCCTGCGCCCTCATTTATCAACCGTTCTTTCTGATCTGTGCGTATTTTGTGTGTCAGAACATATTTCATAAAAGTGTGTGGTTTACCATCTTGCCCTTATACTTACAAATGTTCCTAAATCTAAGAACAGCTCTGACCATGCCTATGCACATGATCTATGACCCGTTTGATGTAAATATGAATGATACAAACAGCAAATTCAGAGCTTACAGGAGCACTTCAGTTTGTTGATGGGAGTGATTACTGATTAATGGTAAAAAAAAACAAACTTTTGAACGAAATAATAAATTTTTGTGAATAGATAACAGGAGAACTTTTACAATATCCCTTTAATAGGTCAAGTTTATCTTCATGACAACTGTGAAAAAGGTGTTTTTTTTAAACTCATCTGTTCAGGTGTTTGATCCTGAAATTGTGCATAATAATGGGGCGTGTCATTTTGATTTATAGGCGACAGATCGGCCGTCAGCGCTAGCACTATGGCTTGTGGCTAGCTCCCTGCTTGCTCCAAGGAAGGCCTCAGCCAGTAGCAGAGTAGCACACAGGCTGCAGTTTGATATAATTTTAGATAAGGAATTTCAGGTTTCTGTTCAGACCGGGAACAGAAACAGCAACTGCATTGGTAAGACAATCAAAGGCACAGTTGTAGAGGTTTATGGTTAACACTGGGGATCAGACAGAGATGTTTTTGCAGAGATGGACAGATCTCTGCAAGTCTTCCCGATTCCTGTATGTTCAAGTTTATGTCTTCAGTTTTCAAAGAAAGGGCTAAAAAGGGAGGGCAAAGTGGGCCCATAAAGGCCACAGCCCTGGAGGTTTTGGATATTTCCCACAGCATATCTGAAGCTGCTTAATGGGTCAGCAGGCTTGGACAGAACATGACAACAATCAGTTTAGGAGAGTCATTTCATTTGAACCGCATCAGAGTTGCCAATCCCTATAGGCTATAACCTTTAATGTCAGTTTCTGATACAAGGATCTGCTCTGCAGCTGCATGTGGCCAGTTATCTTTCTGCAGTGGGACCACTGCCAAATATTTTTATATAAAGGTAGTTGGCTACATAAAGCTTTTCTTTTTTCACTGTTATTTTTTTGTATGTATTTGTATATGTACAGATGTCTGTCTTTCATTCAATTTCAATTCGATTTTATTTATACAACAGCCATGGCTGATCAGAGCGCTGCACAAAAATAAAAGCAGGTTTAAAAACAAAATAGCAACAGTAGGAATAAAAAATACAATAGAATGCAATTATTTGTGATGCCAATCTTAGCTTTTAAAAGCTGATTTAAAAAGATGGTGCTTCAGTCTGGCCTTGAACAGTGGCAGGTCTGAGATGGCATGAAGATCCAGGAGCAGAGAGTTCCACAGTTCCCTCAGTAGGGTAAAAGGGCAGCTGCATTCTGTACGAGTTGAAGACGATGGAGAGAGGTCCGATATATTCCAATGTAAAGGGTGTTACATTAGTCCAAATGGGGACTGATGAAAGCATTAATTGCTTTTTCCAGGTCCTTACAGCAGAAGAATGGCTTGATCTTGGAGAGCAGGCAAAGCTGACTGAAACTTGCCTTGATAATTAAATCTATTTGTTTGTCCAGTTTGAGTTTGTTGTCCACAGTTACACCAAGATTCCTGACTGAGGGATGGAGGTGAGGGGTCAGAGATGACATATCTGGGACTGTGTTACTAGGACTGGGGGTGCTGAAGAGAATGAATTCAGATTTTGATTTGTTTAGACAAAGGAAGTTTTGTAACAGCCATTTTTAAATGTCCTGTAGACAAGCTTGGATGGGTTGTGTATCCAGGCGTTGTGTGATATTGACAGATAGCTTTGCAAGTCATCTGCAGTCATACAGATGGAAAGTGACGTTATGACGGGCTATTACGGAACCTAAGGGGAGCATGTATTAAGACAATAGTACCGGGCCCAGGATGGAACCCTGGGGCACACCAGAGGACAGTGGAAGAGAAGCAGAGGAGAGATCATTAACAATTACTGAAAAAGTTCTGTTAGTGAGATATGACCTGACCCACTGCAGCACCGGTCCTTGTAGACCCGCCTGTCTACAAGAGGATTGAGTGGTCCACTGTGCCAACTGCTGCAGTAAGGTCCAGCATTACCAGCAGCACAGGCTTTTTTTTATCCAAGGACAGCAAGATGTCGTTCTGCACCTTTAACAATGCAGACTCTGTGCTGTGGCGTCCTCTGAACCCGGATTGAAACTTTTCAAATTTGAGATTTTGATCTCATGGGTCTGAAGTGGGTGGAAAAGATGAATTTCCTGATTGGCACACTAATTGGGATTAATAAAGTATATCTATCTATCATCTGATCTAATCTAAGGTTAGGTGTTGAGTGTGTTTGGTTACAATTAAGGAAAATATCATGGTTATTAAAATCAACAACTAAACAATAACATCCATCCACCCATCTATCTATCTATCTATCTATCTATCTATCTATCTATCTATCTATCTATCTATCTATCTATCTATCTATCTATCTATCTATCTATCTATCTATCTATCTATCTATCTATCTATCTATCTATCTATCTATCTATCTATCTATCTATCTATCTATCTATCTATCTATCATCTTGTCCTTGCTATGGCATTCAGACATACATGTCTAATAAATATGTCTGAGACACAAACTATACAACTCTGTTTCCATGGCAATGTTTTATCTAGGGCAAGGAGAAGAAGTGATGGATATTAAGTAAAGTAGTCTTTCATCATAACCCATTCTCTCTTTTGATCCATCCCCATGTGAGAATTACAAAAGGACTCTGATGACCTGATCAAAAGGGACCCTCTTATACACAGATGTATCTTCACAAGTACAACCAATGACAAGTGGGATGTTTTCTTCAGTTTCAGGTAAATCCATTAAAAATAACAACAAAAAAAAAAAAAATAGTTTCAATGGATACAAAGACGTTTTTAGAAATTTTATCAGGAATATGTTAGAACATTAATAAATACCACAATACCTGTAGACTTCCTTTGTTTGATTTTGCATCTGAGAATGAATGAAGTGGGCTAAATTATAAAAGAAGCCATTTGTCGTGATTTGAACTTATCAGTGCCTGCTGGCTGCCTACTTAAGCTGTGAATGACAGACAATTAGGCTATTTCAGTCAGGCACAAAATACGGTGAGGCTCTTTTTTAGGAGCTTTTATTGAAGAGGATAACTCTTATAATATGAAAAGCTATATGAGGAAATGGGAAATACAAGTAGTGAAAGTGGTTTATACTTAAACTCATTTAATCTACAACAGGTGACCCCAGATCAAAATGAAGAACTTATAAAACCTGTGACTGAGCAAGAAGTCCTGTCTGCAATACAGAAGAGTAAGGTGGATAAGAGTCCAGGAAGTGACGGATACACTAATGAATGTTATCAATCTTTTAAGGAATTATCGGCACCAATTCTGTGTAAATTATTTAATTGGATAATAAATTAAGCTGTTAGGCCCCCCACATGGAATGATTCACTAATCAGTGTTCTTCCTAAGGAAGGTAAGGATCTTACAAAATGTTCCTCCTGGAGAGCAGTGTCTCTGTTCAATGTGGACCAGAAATTATTTACATCTGTTCTGGCCAATAGATTATCAATGATGGTTCCGCATTTAATAAATGAAGCTCAGACCAGTTTTGTTCATGGGAGACTTCTCTCAGACAATGTGAGAAGGACTCTGAATTTGGTGGACTGGGTAGAGAGAAGTCGGGGAGCAGGGTCTAATATTAACATTAGATGCTGAAAAAGCCTTTGATCGATTATCGTGGAATTTTATTTTTGAAACATGTAAAGCTTTTGGTTTTCATGACCGCTTTATAGACATTTTGAGAGTAATGTACAAGAATCCAAAAGCAGTAGTAAAAGTGAATGGAGCATTGTCAAGACCATTAAGTCTGCACCGGGGTGTAAGGCAGGGAGACTGCCTCTCTCCATTGATTTTTGTTCTGTTTATAGAACCATTAGCAGAAAGCATTAGACAAAATGAAAATATAACTGGGATTAGTGTAGGAGGAAATTAATACAAATTAGCAATGTACGCAGATGATGTGCTGGTGACAATGATGGACGTTGGGAAATCATTACCTTATGGAAGATATAAAAAAAATATAGTCTACACTCTGGGTATAAACTAAATAAAACGGAGGCTATGATGATAGGGGAGGTAGATAATGAAATCAAGAGAAAATTTTGATTTAAATGGGACTGTAAATATATATAATAGTTGGGAGTTTATAACGGAGTTTGGAATGGAAAGTATTCAGACCCCTTTAAACTTTTCACTTTTTGTTTTATTGCCATTGGCCAAAATCAAAAAAGTTCATTTTATTTCTCATTATTGTACACTCAGCACCCCATCTTGACAGAAAAAACTAAAAATGTAGAAATTTTTGCAAATTTATTAAAAAAAGAAGAACTGAAATATCACATGGTCATAAGTATTCAGACCCTTTGCTCAGTACTGAGTAGAAGCACCTTTTGAGCTACTACAGCCATGAGTCTTCTTGGGAATGATGCAACAAGCGTTTCAAACCTGGATTTGGGATCTTCTGCCATTCTTCCTTGCAGATCATCTACAGTTCTGTCAGGTTGGATCGTGAATGTTGGTGGACAGCCATTTTCAGGTCTCTCCAGAGATGCTCAGTTGGGTTTAGAACGGTCCCAGAGCATTGGTTAGGGGTGATGAAAAAATATAATGGAGAAAATGGTAAATGTGGGAGAAACTGTGAAGAAGAAAATGCTAATTATATTCATATTTTTTATGCATGTAAAAAAAATAGTCATACTGGAAAGAAATGTTTTGAATCTACGAAGACATACTTGGGAGGAAACTGGATTTAAAACCAGAAAATATTATTTTAGGTAAAATATCAATTAATATAAGTTTAGATGAAAGATATATATATTTCAGATCCTTAGAGTTACAGCATTAAAGATAACTAAGGAGTGGAAGAAAAGCAATCCACTAGATATACAAAAATGGATTCATATAGTTCAAGAAGTAAAACTGAATGAGAAGATATTTCACAAAATGAGGAATATGGAACAGGAATTTAATAATAATAAAAAAGGTTTTTAAAGGAAATTGACAGCACAAATACTGAATGACTCGGTGTTGATTTTGCTGATGTACTTTACTGGATATAAGGTTATAAAATCTGAGGAGGGTGGGATTACAAAGTCCTAGTTTTATTCATTTGAATGGAGTTTGATTAAAAATGAATTAAATGACATTGTGAAATGCATTATACTGATTTACTGATGTTAAGATCATGGCAGAATCACATTAGAATCATTCAGCATGTGCTGAGGATAAATACTGTACTGGGTCTGTGCTGCCTTTCTGTGCCGTGTTAAGGTCATTTACATATTATATGTTTTAAAAAAGGTGCTATTTTTGTGTTATCTGAAGGATAAAACGACTCTTAAAAAAAAAGAAAGATGACAATGACACACATGAAATTTTGACTTTTTGAAGATGTATGAAGGAGTTTTGGAAAGAACTTAGATCAAATCTCCTCATTTAGTGTAATCATTATAATTATGATTATTTATTATTAAAAAGAAAAAAAAAAAAAAAAAAAAAAAAAGTGGATAACTGAGTGTGAATGTTATCTTTATTTTTCTTTGTTGGTTTGTTTATCACTTTTGTAAACTTGTGTCTGGGAAATTTACATTCTGATCATTCTTATATGCATCAATATTGTTTTTTTATATATATATATATATATGTGTGTGTGTGTGTGTGTGTATATACTGTGAAGATCCCCGAGAGGAAATTGGGGCTCTGCATTTCCCCCATCTCTGTACTGTAAGTATCAGAGAGCAGTGGGCTGCTACTTAAGGCGCCCGGGGAGCGGTTGGTGGGGGTTGAGGACCTTGCTCAGGGGTCCACAGTGGTTCGCCTGGGTGGTGTGGCGGGGACTCGAGCCCAGGTCCTCCATGCCAAGGCCCGCGACATTACCACTAGGCTACCCACTCCCCCAACTGATGCAGTGATCATATTAATACTAAGGGGAGGTTTCATCTGAGAGTAGCGGCAGACAGATAGTACGCATAACATGTTATGAAGACTCTGCAAACCCAGTCTGACTCCAGGCGAGGGCTGGTTTAGGGCAGAGTCAGATGCAGATTTTCAATATTTCCCTGCTCCGACATACCTGATTCTAGTTGAATAGACCCAACTGCTTATGAAGTTCTGCAGTGACTCATTAATTTGACATTTGTCAGATGTGTTGGTGCAAAGAAACATTGCAAATCTGCAGGATTGCAGCCAAAGTGGGACAGAATTGAATAGTCCTAGTTTAGGCTATGATTCCAGTTACAGTCTTACTGGGGTGAGATCAAGGTTTAGACTACTTGGAACTGTTTTAATACATGGACTGACGTGCTCAGCCCTTGCATGAATTGGCCAAGGAGGGTGGGGGCTGTAACCTTGAGTTGGGTAAAAATGCTCTTGGAGGAAGAATGAAAGGTAAAAACTTCTGCAGACTCTTGTTCTCTGTTGAACCTGTTATTCTGCTGTAATATGGTAAATTACATAAAAGACACAAGGAGCTTTATGGACTCATTTCTCATCAATGGTTTTATGAAGATTTTCCATTACATTTGTTTTGGATCATTTTGTCTTGTTATTTTATACTCTACATTGTTTAATCTTCAGCCTCTTCAGGCTTCTGTTCTACTGTAAATATGAGTCAAACATTTCTCTTTCCAACCAAGTCCTGTAATTAGTGTATAATTCATCAAGCTGAGTAAACTGATTAGTTGATTCGATATTAATGCAGTCTTTATGCACCATGCACAAAAAACCATCGCTCAAGGGTGTGAAACACTGCTAACTTAAAGTTGTACTCAGCTTGAACAATTTTTCTTTACGGACATTTACTGTAGACTGTTCTTTTTTTTTTTTTTTTTTTTTTTTGAATAGCTCTGTTATATTCATAGTATTTCACAAATGTATTGCAAAGAACTGGGAAAACTGTGTATGGTCATGTTTTGCATGTCCTGTAGGCAGGATTTGTTGTGATGCACTGGGTCGGAATAATTTCGAGTGTCATTCAACTCACAGCCAGGAAGGAAGGGATGGGAACAAACTGACCCACACATGATGTTATGTCATCCCATTCTTCCGGATTTATTCATCAAAAGCCCTTGAGGGGAATTTAAAACTCAATTGCACTCATGTTCATAATCTTTGAAACTGTTTGCTTATCATTCTTAGACGGAAAACACAAAATAAACACTTTTTGAAATCATTTTCACAATTCATAACAGTCTAAATTTAGTTTTTTGCTTTTTAAATGCAATAATACAAGAGGATTTTATTCATATACACTACTGCTCAAAAATTTGGATCACCTTCCTGTTCCAATACATAAAAGACATGGTTCAGTTCGGTTCAATACTTTAGTATCACTTAGTATTTAATATTTGAATTTTTTTGGGGTACAAAATAGAAATTTTAAAGCCTTTTTTCAATATTGTGCTTTTGTCCTCAGCACACTTACCATCAGGTCATAGATAAAAGCCAAAGTAATTCCAAACACCAGATCTGAATGATGTGTAGATGTATTCAGTGTTGCTTTTCCAGTCAAATTAAAGCTAAATAAAGATAACATTTCTCAGTTGCTCTCTGTCTCAAGTGATGGAGCTTGACAGGATTTGCCTGGAAGACAGTACTGACAAGACTTCGTCTTAAAAGAAATTCTCCAGTTGTTTTATAGCCTTCAAGAATCAATTGCATCACTTCAACCAGCTCTCTTTAGACAGAACAAAACAAACAACACACAAAGTCCGAAGTTTCACCCAACATCTTTGAGACAATAACATGAGGGAGCTCATAATAATCTATGAGTAATCTATCTATAATAATAATCTATAGGTTTATAATGTGGAGATAAAGTTTAAAAATGGTGGCGGTAGCTTCCTTTTTTTTTTTTTTTTAGGTTTGAAGAAGTAAGCTAACAAGTCCACACATGTTCTGTGTTTCCAAATGCTGTTTATACTAATATCATTTACAAGAGATGACTTTTTCACCTTCATCTGTTCTACAACACAACCATTTTTAGATTTTTTCTTTATCTTATGAATGAAATAAATTCAATTAAATTTTATTAGTATAGAGCCAGTTCACAACAGTCATCTGAAGATACATTACATAAATTCCAGCCACTCAGCTGTGAACAAGTTCACACAAATCCACATTAGTTCAATTTACAACTGTCGCACTGACCTGCTGATTGCTGGCAGTTCAGGGCGTAACTGTAGGTGCCTAACAGACAAGGGTGGGGCATAAATGGCATCTGGGAACTGTTATTTGTGAGCCGCGCTGCTGTTGTGGTGTTTGTCAGGGGATGCTTGGCGTGTGCAGAGCCCTGCTTATGTGGTTTGTGCATCTGAACTTTAAAAATGGCTGCAGTGAGTCGCAGCAGTGCTTACGTTGTTTGTTGTAAATAGACTGAGAATATGTGATTATAATACATCATTAATGGGGCTACATTATGTGTATAAATGGGTGCAAGTGTATAATAATATTCATGGGTATATTGGGCATAGTGTTGTATGTAGTATATTGGCGAATGGGGCAAGTTGGGGACTTTATTAGGTTAATGATAAATATTAGGTTAATGATAAAAGTGCAATCTTAGTAAAATTCTGCTAATTTATATGGAAATTTGATGAGTTCATTTTATTCATGTTGCTGCTGTGTATTTTGTAAATATTGTGCTTGTGTGAACTAATTACATGTCTGTCTTTTTTAAGGTTTTTACCACTGTCTAATGGACTAAGTACAAAGCAGAAAAATCGATTCAAATAAAGAATTGAAAAAGATTCAACTGCTCCGTCTGAGTAAATCCAGCTACACTCTTGATGTCGTGGATCCACCCCTTCATGTGTGGGGTGTAGTTTATAAGAACACTTGACAATAACTATCTACATACAAGCCAATTCATAAAAAATAGCCTGACTCAGGAAACCAACAGATTTTAGCGAATGTTCTCTTTCATTCAGTTCATCCTGAGAGGTGAGCAGTGGAAAGGAAAACGTTCCTTTCTAACAGGGAAGAAAACCTTCAGCAGAACCAGGCTCAGGTCATCTGCCTGGACCAGTTATGGGTGGAGAGGACAGGGAAGAGGGATCAACAAGCACCACAACTTTTAGCCAGGGAGATCTGCTGAGAGGCAAAAGAAAAACAAGTTGATGACACTATTACTGTCACATATTAAAAGAAGTAAAATTAAGAGCAAAGACATGAAAAAGGAAGGAAGTGCTCCGTCCCCATGCAGTCTAAAGTCTACAGCTTCATAATGCTGAATGACTAACCCACCACAATAAATGCGAAGCAGACCAAAAGGTTTATGAATCAAAATCGGCAGAATTAAGTATATGGAGAATTTTACAAATTTGCTAAACCAAAAGACTTATACATCCTATATAATTCCAATCCTGCATTTAGTTGTTGGACAAAGCCACTGTAGGAGCAGTGGCAGGATTTTGGAAATTATCTTCTGACCTTGTTCTGAAGAGGTCCATTTTTCTTTTATAACTTCATCTTATTATCATTGGCAGAATAATTGAAACGGAAACAGGCTGTATTAGGAGTGTTAGTACACAGCCAGTTGTAGGTTCAACCTGAGATGCAGTGTAGGTTTTGGTCCACACAGCAACAGGGTCCATACAGAACTTCAGCTTAGTTTTCCTGAAGCTACTATTGCTATTCATTATGGTCATTTGCTTGTCAGGTATGAAACTATCACAGCTAGAGCAATCTGAAAATCCATTCACCTTCCTTCTGTCCTGACTAACCTTACAGCCCCTCACTAAAAACCTCTCCATGGCAACACGCTGCTATGCAATCCAGTTTTACTGCAGATATGCTTCTGATGAGGTGATGCTGACCACCTTGTTTTTGCTTCACACATTGATAGAAATTCTTGTAGAATAACTAAGTTTATCAGATAAGAGAATTTTACAGCTCATTTCTCAAGAGTGACTCAAGCAAACTCCCAGCCGACTTTCACACATAGTGAGGAAAGACTTTTATCTGGCCATTTAATCTCTGCTGCACTGATGGTTATCGTTTTATCAGGTGCTTCTCCATAAATAAAGTCTGGACCTCAGTCATAATTTCTATTGGCTTATCAGTTATGTGTCTGACTAGGGCCTTTTGTCCATGATTACTCAGTGTTGCTTAGCAGCCAGCTCTAGCTGCTAAACTTCTTTCATTTTATAATAATGGAAATGGCATTTCTTTTGCAAGTTTTCTTTTTTGCTTTATAAGTGTTGTGACAGTGTCGCCTGACAAATCTACAGAGTATTCTCTTGACATCAAGTCCTAGTTTTATCTCTGACATAAATCTACCGTGGGACAGCATATACATGTAGACCTTCATGATTATATTCAGTGTCAGATCAGACATGTGGACTGTAGATTGTTTAGAAAAGAAATAAAGAAAACTTGACTGGATTTATAAAAGTTTCAGTCAGCACCATGCAAAAAGCAGACTGAAGAAGCCCATTCTGGTTCATCTAAGGAGATTGTTTGAAACCGTTTCACAATCAGTAAAGAAGAATTAGGAGTGTGTGTGAAAATGCAGCAGGAATAACAATGATTTCCTGCTGCATGCAGCAGATCAGGCTGACACCTCCACTGAAGCAGCATGAAACTTAAATCACAGCTTTCATTACCATTCTCTTAGCATGAAAACTCTGTCCCGCACTGCTCTCCAGCAGAGAATGCTTCAGCTATTCCTACCAAAGGGCCATTTATTTCATTTTCTCACAGCAGAAAGATGAAGGCTGTGGCAGGCATAGATCAATGGCCAGCAGGAGTGCACTGTTCCCCACATGCGATAAAAAAGCCCAGGGTCTTTATCTCTCAACAGCCTTTGTGCGTATTTTCTATATAACCATACAACTTTGTTGTATATTCCTGAAAGCTGCCCCTCTTTGAAGCAAACTAGAGAGAAGCAAACATTCGCAAAGACAATAGAGATGTAACATTCAATATTCATGACCTTTATTTTTCCAGATAAAATATTTGAGAACCATTTTTCAAATATGAGCTGATCAAGAGGCTCCAGTAAAGAGCAAAAAGAAACCAAACAATCTGAAGTTTGTGGTCATTTTTGTGCATATTTCATCTAATTGTCAACCTAGAGATTTTATGTTTCTTGCTATTTTAATATACTTAGGCCTACCCGGAGGGAATTGACATAAACAAATTCATATCACACATGGCAACCAACCAGATGTGAGCTTGAGGAGTGGTTATGCGTCTCTGAGTCAGGAGCTACACAGTCACGTCATGAAGACTGTGGTTGTCGTGCTGTTGGCAGAGTTTACAGCAAATCTGCATAAATCAACATCAGTGTTATTTCCTGTTGTGTTGGAAACGAGGTTTTGTGCAAATGTTTGTATTCTGGCAGACGGTAGGGCATGCATCTGTAATTCAGTGGCTGTGTACTCAATTTGGACTTATCCTTAAAGTACACTGATTTATCTTTTTAAAATTTGCTGTGTAATTTATGGTGTATATACATTTATATATATATAAAACAAATATGAAAATAGATAACATAAAATGTATTGCAGAACCCAGCATCAGTTAATATATATTTACATTGTGATTACATCAGTTTGTGGTGGGACGCTCTGGGTCGGATAGAGTGGTCTAGAAGGCACGCGCTTTCGTGAATGAACAGATTTACAAATGACATCTCACACTACAGCTGCAGGCTTTTCAGGTCGGGGTCAAACGGAGGGGCACAGCTGCTGTGTTTATCACTAATTTTGATGCTGTGGAACTGGGCCAGGAAGTCTCAGTGTCATCATCATGGTTAGCTTTAACTACCTCACTTTTTCCCCCGATGCTGCAATGGGTAAAAACATCACAGTAATCCCTTACAGATACTGTTCTTTGCTCAGTTACTGTATAAAGATACAGATAATGTTTAAAGCAATTTCCATGTATGAGTGGAAGTATTAACATTAAAGAGAGAAATTAACATCAGTTATGTCTTTTATACACACAAATACATTCATTGTTGGCATCCATGCAAAATTTTTCCTAAATCTTGTTTAAGAAAAAAATCACTATATTCTTAATATCCAGACCCAAAATATCTTCTTTCAAAAACTCCTATTAGTTAAATAAAATAATTGGTTATAAGACAGTTTTATCTTTTTTTTTTTTTTTTTTTTTTTAGTAAACCAGTTCTGATTTTATTCCCTCAACATGATGAAGTTTCTATTGAGAAGAGTTAAGTCAAAGAAATGGATCTGATTAATCTGATTCAGCAACACTTAGACAAGTGAGCCGGGTTCCTATGAGCTACACTACTCACAAAAAGTTAAGGATATTTGGCTTTTTGTATGATGTCAGAGTGAATGTAAAATCCACTCCAATCTTTCCAGGGGAACTGAATTAAACTTTCTCTAAACTTTTCAATGCACATGTACATTGTTCAATGGTTAAATATTTATTCTGCATCATTCTGTTCTCCAAAAACCGAAAGCTGAATATCCCTAACTTTTTGTGAGTAGTGTAAGTAGAGCTGAGGAGTAAGGATGCATGATATACAGCTGTGTGAAAAGGTTTTTGCCCCCTTCCTAATTTCTTACTTTTTTGCATGTTAGTCACACTTAAATGTTTCAGATCATCAAACAAATTTGAATGTGAGACAAAGATGACACCAGTACACAGAAAATGCAGTTTTTAAATGAAGATTTTTATTTTTAAGGGTGGGGAAAAAAATCTAAACTTAAATTGCCCTGCGTGAAACAATGATTGCCCCCTAAACCTAATAACTGGTTGGGTCACGCTTAGCAACAATTGCAATCAAGCGTTTGTGATAACTGGCAGTGAGTCTTCTACAGTGCTGTGGAGGAATTTTGCTCCACTCATCTTTGCAGAATTGTTGTAATTCAGCCACATTGGAGGGTTTTCCAGCATGAACCACCTTTTTTCTCCTTTGGGGATGAATAAAGTATTTTTCATTTCATTTCATTTCATTTCATTTAAGGTCATGCCACAGCATCTCAATTGGATTCAGGTCAGGACTTTGACCAGGCCACTCCAAAGTCTTCATTTTGTTGTTCTTAAGCCATTCAGAGGTGGACTGGCTGGTGTGTTTTGGATTATTTTCCTGCTGCAGAACCCAAGTCCGCTTCAGCTTGAGGTCACAAACAGATGGCCGGACATTCTCCTTCAGGATTTTTGGGTAGAGAGCAGAATTCATGGTTCCATTTACCACAGCAAGTCTTCCAGGTCCTAAAGCAGCAACACAGCCCCAGACCATCACACTATAACCACTTATTTTACTTTTGGTATGATGTTCCTTTTCTGAAATGCCGTGTTACATTTACGTCAGATGTAGTGGGACCTACACCTTCCAAAAAGTTCAACTTTTGTCTCGTCAGTCCTCAGAGTATTTTCCCAGAAGTCTTGGGGATCATCAAAATGCTTTCTGGCATCCTGAGATGAGCCTTTATATTGTTTTTGCTCAGCAGTAGTTTTTGCTCTTGGAACTCTGCCATGCAGGCCATTTTTGCCCAGTCTCTTTCTTATGGTGGAGTCATGAACACGGACCAATTGAGGCAAGTGAGGCCTGCAGTTCTTGGATTTTGTTCTGGGGTCTTTTATGACCTCTTGGATGAGTCGTCGCTGTGGTCTTCGGGTAATTTTGGTCAGCCGGTCACTCCTGAGAAGGTTCACCGCTGTTTCATGTTGTCACCATTTGTGGATAATGGCTCTCACTGTGGTTCTCTGGAGTTCCAAAGCTTTTGTAATGGCTTCGGAACATTTTACAGACTGAGAGGATCTCAATTACTTTGTTTCTCATTTTTTCACTGAATTTTTTTTTGGATCGTAACATGATGTCTAGCTTTTGAGGATCTTTTTGGTCTTCTAAACTTCATCAGGCAGGTCCTATTTAAGTGATTTCTTGTTTGAGAACAGGTGTGGCAGTAATCCAACCTTGGTGTGGCTAGAGAAATTGAAATCAGCTTTCCAAAGATGTGATAAACCACAATTAATTTATGTTTTAATAGGGAGAGGCAATCACTTTTTCACACAGGACCATGGAGGTTTGGACTGGGTATCGGACATCGGACACCCCACTGATATTTAACCAATCTTTAAACAACCATCCCGCTGTTCCTAAAATCTAAAAAAAAAAAAAAACTTCTTTTTTGCAGACTTTAAAGACACACAACGTAACTTTTAGACCTTAAAAATCTGTGTTTCTGACTCGTTTTGATGTCACACCAACATTCATTATGCGCATTTTCGAGCTGTCAGTGCCCAGAGCCGTCCCGGGGCTCAGAAACAGCACTATGTAAGATTCCCATCCGGGACGCGACCGTGACGTTGCAGCCAACTATTGGTTGCAGCACCGCGTCACTCACTAGCAACCGGATGTAAACCAGGGATCAACATCGCGGGTGTTTTGAATGCGCATCATGTCGAATTCGGTAAAGAAACGCAAGGAAACATCACCGGAGGAAGAGAGGAAAAGAAACAGAGGAAGGGACAGAACAAGAGTCAAGATAAGACTGTCTTTTACTGGCTGGAGTGAGCTCACAGTACAGGTACGAACAAGATGGATGCTAGTTTAGCCGCCGATAGGGGGCGCGTCACTGAGAAAACTGCTGAAAGTTCCGTTGTGTGTCTTTAATACATCTAAGGACGAGGGGTGGGAAGAAATATCGATACACTGAAATATCGTGACATTTTCATATCCTGATATCATATTGATATTTAAAGACATGGCATCGATCTATTTTACTAACAAAATCTTGCGATATTTCATTGTTCTGTTACAAAATCTTGTGAGAATTCACAAAAATTTTGCAATATTTTCATATGCTGATATCATATTGACATTTTAAAACACAGTATCGATTAATTATTTTACTAATTATTTAAATATTATGTAAAATAATATATTTTACTAAATATTTAACAATTTTTTTACTAATGAAATCTTTCAATATTCCATCGTTCTGTTACAAAATCTCAAGAAAATTCATGAAATATCGTGAGATTTTGTAACGGAACGATGAAATCTCGCAAGATTTGTTAGTAAAAAGATTGATACCACGTTTTTAAATATCGATTTGATATTGGCATATGAAAATATCGCAATATTTCAGTGTATCAATATTTTTTCCCACCCCTATTTTTCAAAGTGTTGTAAACGGATAACAAAACTGCTATTTGCAATGACTGCTTATTTTTCCAGCTTTAATATCGGTATCCATATAGGTTATCGGCCACATGAGTTTAAAATATCGGCATATCGGATATGGGCCAAAATTCCAATATTGTGCATCCCTACTGAGGAGTACACTGAAGTAATTTGTCCTTGTCCTAAAATAACAAAAGTACTTCAGTATTATAGTATTCATGGAGACGTCAGGGGCTGTGAAAAAATTTGAAGACACAGAAAACCAGGTCACTTACACAAATACAGTATGTGCAAACATTCAGCATCATAAACTTTACTACAGAACAAATATTAGGAAGTAGATCTGTTTCAATACATTAGATACTGGTTGAATAGAAAATATTTCATGACGAGATTTTCCACAAAAAAATCTGGTTGAAGTTTTTGCATACAAGAACAAAACTTAACAGCAGATGGTAAAACCTGATCATTGGAAACTAAACACCAACTTTACCAAGCAAGGCAGGTAACGTGATAGAAAGTCTTGATAACATTTCCATATATGAGTAATGCTGCCTTCCATTTTAACTTATTTGAGTTCTCAGTGGAAAAGTTAATCTGGAACATCCCGAGGCCAGATGTTTGACTCAGAAAGTTTCCTCAACAGCCCCAACCCCACACAATTACCTCACACACAAAAACATATAGATATAATATAGATGCAGCAAATGGTCATGGTCTAGTAAGTTACGAATTAGTGTTTATTGCCAAAGTAGAATTAGTTGTGTATAGTTAGTTTTTACCTTTCATTTGTTTTATTTCATCACTTGCTTCCTCGTTCATTCATTTCAGTTATTTATGCTTTCTGAGCTTGATTCACACCAAATTTACAGATTAGCTCACAGCTGCCTTTAGTTGATTATGACCCTTCGCTTTATAGATACTTCATGGATTCCTTTGTTCTTTACCAGGCCATTCCTGACTGCCCAGTTCCCCGTGGAGAGGACTGCATGAGGCATTCACTGATGTTAAGATTATGAACTGCAGGAAGCATTTCTGTTCACTGCAGGAAATAAAAATCCACAAACTGTAAAAAACAACAAAATTGAATAATGGTTCATCTCTTCACAGCTACCAATCAGTTGTTGCTTCAAGGAAATAAGCTGCAGCAAACTAACCTAATGTTTGTTCAGTATTGGGTGCTGTTGCTAACATTACTACAGATAGATCACTAGATCAATGAAGGAAGGGAGGAAGTGCTGTCTATGTTGGTGACTGAATTAATAAATTTGGTAGGGAAAATTCCGAAACTGACATTTCCGAAGTTTGGAATATTTTTTACAAAGCTTTATTGTGGCATTGAACGCATTGAAGTGCTTCCCCAAAAACAAACCGTGGATTACCACATGAAAAAGCTGCTAAACATAAAAAAGAAAGCCTTCAGAGATGGAGATGGGGAGTTATTGAAGACAATACAAAAACAATTAAACCACAAACTAAGAAGTGCAAGGAGGATTACAGGAAAATGTCAGAGAGCCAGCTCCAGCAGAACAACATGAGGGATGTGTGGTCTGGAATGAGAAAGATCACTGGCTTTAAGTTAAAGGGGGATCGGACTAATGGAGGTCTGGACAGAGCTAACGAACTGAACATGTTCCTTAGTGGTTCAGCCCCCCTCTCCTGCCTCTAGCCCAACACACCACACACCCTCCATGAGCCAACAGATTTCCTGTCCCACCTCCACTCTGTCACCCTGCCGCTCAGTCATGGACCTGAACACAGCCTCATCCCCCTCCACATAAGGACATCCTGAGACCTCTTCTGTGTCCACATTAGGACATCCTGAGACCTCCTCTCTGTCCACCTCCAGTCTGTCTGTTTCCTGCAACCAGGTCAAGAAACAACTGGAAAAACTAAACCGGAACAAGGCTGCAGGTCCAGATGGTGTCAGTCCCAGAGCTCTCAAGACCTTCTCAGAACTATGTCTGATTCTCCAGCACCTTTTTAACACCAGCCTGAGACAGAACAGAGTTCCTGTGCAGTGGAAAACATCCTGTCTTGTTCCAGAGCCTAAAAAATCTCAACCAGCTGAACCAAATGACTATAGACCAGTTGCCCTGACATCTCACATCATGAAAGTCCTGGAGAGACTCTTACTGGCTCACCTCAACAAGCAAGTCAAGACCTTTCAGGACCCACAACAGTTCACATATTGTAATGGGCTTGGTGTTGAAGACGCCATCATCTTCCTGCTTCAGAGAGCCCACTCTCATCTGGACCAGTCAGGCAGCACTGTGAGGGTCATGTTCTTTGATTTCTCAAGTGCTTTAAAAATGATTCAGCTACTTTTCTATGTGAGAAGCTCCATAACTTCCAAGTGGATCCCTTCTCTACCACCTGGATTTATGACTACCTAACAAAGAGACCACAGTTTGTGAGACTGAAAGGTTGTATGTCTGAGATGGTGGTCAGCAGCACTGGTGCACCACAATGAACTGTAGCCTACTCTCACCATTCCTCTTCACACTGTACACCTCAGACTTCCAGTACAACTCTAAGTCCTGTCATCTGCAGAAATACTCTGATGACTCTGTAGTAGTGGGGTGTATCAGTGATGGACAAGAAGAAGAGTACATGGAACTGCTCAATCAGTTTGCAAAATTGTGTGGTAACAATTACCTCATTTTAAATACCAGCAAAACTAAAGAGATGATTGTTGGCTTCAGGAGGAGCAAGAATGAGCAGCATAGTCCTGTCTACATCCTGGAAGAGGAGATGGAGGTGGTGAAAGAAGACAAGTAAGGTACTTGTCAGCAGGACAACAGGCTAGACTGGAAATACAACACTGACTACATCTACAAGAAAAGTCAGAGCAGACTCTGCTTCTTAAGGAAGCTGATTTAACATCTGCACCAAGATGTTGCATTTCTTCTGTAGTCTGTTGTCGAAAGTGCAATCAGCTTTGCAGCCATCTGCTGGGGCAGCAGCATCAGAACCAGAGACCTGAAGATCGTAAGCAACTGATCAAGAAAGCTGGTTTTGTGTTGGGGATAACTCTGGAGCCGCTGGAGCTGATTGGCCAAAAAAGAATGCTGCACAAGCTGATGAAGATGATGGAGGATTCTTCACACCCTTACACAACAATCAAGAATCAACAGTGTGTTCTGTGGGAGGCTTCGTCAGGTCTGCTGTGGAGAGGTACAGACAATCATTCCTGCCAACAGCCATCAGCCTTAAGAACAAGACATTGGTTAATTTTTAAAAATTTTGTTATTGTTATGCTGTTGTTTGTATTGTCTGAAAGAAAAATATAGGCTACAATATTGAATTTCTCTCAGGGGATGAATAAAGTATTTCATTTCATTTTATTTAATTTATTCACCAATATTTTAACCCACATGCTAGAGTAGGTGGGCCAGTGGGTTCAAACTTCCACACTGACTCAGGCAGCAGCTTTTTTCCATGACGCTTCCCTGTCCTTAGCAGAAGTGTTACCATTTTTTTTATTTTACAAATAAAAACTCTCATCCAATCAGGTGAAATAACTAGCTATTTGTCATCGGTTGCCATGGTGAATCTAGCTCCCGGCTGTTGAGTTAAGCGCTGTGGAGGAAGGAACTGAAACCATTGGGTCAGCAGGTCACATGTCACAAGCCAATACAGGAAGTACCTGGCAGCTGTTGGCTGTTAGCAAGCAAAACAGCAGCCATGACGATACATGCAAGCTAGCGAGTAAAAAGAATGTCTCTGTAAATTCATTTTTAAGCTACAAAACTGTGCGAGACAAACGAGTTTAGTCAAAATGGAAGACGTTTTCAGAGTAATTCTTTTGTTGGCCATTTTCTCAACATCGCAGGTGAGTTGATGTATTAGCAACTGACGGGCCTTACCCTGAAAAACACGGTCACAGTCTGCTGTGAACCGCTTGTAGAGACGCTTTTTCATATTATCATTTGTAGCGGTGATTTTTAGTGTGAAACTGTGTTAGCAAAGCCGTGTTGCCCTTGGGGTTACTGGATAATGTAAAGAAGCTATAAACGCTACTTTGTGTCAGGGTTTTTTTTTTTTTTTTTTTTTTTTTTTAGCCCTTTAGTCTCCTTGAAGTTCAATACCGATAAATCTCGTCTTTGTTCTCTCGCTCACACAGGTGTTACGAAATAACTGATAAACGTGAATAACAAGTTTCCAAAACCGATAGTTTCTCCACGATAGTTAGCTTCTAGTTGCTCATTCGAAGTTGCTTTACCTTGAGGTTTGATAGGTGATTTCCACCATTACGCCACCGGGAATAAGTGTAACAGCTTCTGACTGTATGAAACGTGCCAGTGGTGATGCTTTTTATCACTGCATCGAGGTTTATTTACACACGTTTTCTTTGGGAAAGACCTCCAAATCAAAAGCAAAAGTGTTCTTAAAGCTTCAAATGTGTTGGCTGCCAATTTGAAGGAGTTAAGAGCAGTACTACAATGTAATGTAGGGACACTTTGTCATATTATCATTTGGTTACATTTTATAATGTCCAAGTCACCCAAGCGGCATTAAATAACAAATAATAAATAAATTTTTACTGAGCTTTCTGTATTAAAAAAAAAAAAAAAAAAAAACAGGAGCTGGATTTTCCAGGGCTGATATAGAAAGCTGTTTAGGGAGTGAAATGTAAATATTCTACATGTTCAGATGTGAGGTGAACTCTACAACATGAGCACTTCAATCAGCAGAGTATTGATGAGAGCTGAATCAGAGCTGTAGTGCTGAAAAATGGGTGAATTCTTCTCTAAATCGCAATGCTGCATCTTCCAAATCATCTGTTTTTTTTAGGGGAGGGGGGGGGGGGGTGCACAGGATTGTTTATAACTTAATTCAGTGAAGTAGTTTTGCCTCTGGAAATCACCTCAGAGGATTTAATTGGAACATTAAAGATATTTATTTGGTTGCTCAGTTGTTTAGGAATGACGATTTCAAAGCAGTGTTCAGAGTAGACCTTTCATTTTCATAACCTTACATTTAATTTTATAAGCAAACGTAGTAACTGAGTTAAAAAAAAATTTTAGTATAAATCTTTTGCAGTCGTTAGTTGCCTTTATGGTTTTACATAATTACTGTTCTAGCAGCACTCAGATGAGCAAAACACATACCTTCAGTTGAGAAAAATCATTTCTGCTTCAAGAAGCTTCACCATCTTAAAGCAGATATGCTTTCTGGCCGTTTGTGTTGTGAAATGATTATTTCATTTTATTGTATTAAGGTTTTAATGTTCAGAAGTACCCTCTACAGATAAACTTTAAAGGTACAGTATGCAAAAAAAATCAAAGGTCAATGGCAGAAAAATGTGATGTATAATTCCAAACTGTGTTTCTATTTATGTGTAATCGCTGCACTAGAATAGCTGTTACATGTTTATTTTCTTAGAATGAGTCATTTATATCTACTTGCTGGGCGGTGCACATATGGAGGCTGTCTATGTGTTCCACCGATTTTACTACAGTGTCCCTGAGTGGACAAAATAATGTGTGTGAAGTAAGAACCCTCTGTGCTTTAAAACCAGCTGTACCAGCTTTGCTTAACGGGAGGTAAGCACTGTTTGGGATGAGTAATGTCTTAAAGGTACAGTATGTAAGAATTACTGACATCTAGTGGTAAAGATGGGTATTTGAAAGAAAAGATGTTTTCTTTCAAATGACTTCATATTCCAAGTATGGTGGCTGTTAGTGGCCAAAATTCTCCCAGACATAAAGATGTTTTCATCTGTGAGTGGATCCAGTGGTCTCAGGTCTTTGACTGTACTATGAGTAACTACTTTTTATGTATTTTAAGGCATTGCTTATCCCAAACAGTGCTCTAACTCCTATTAAACAAAGCTGGTACAGCAGTTTTAAAGTTCAGAGAGTTCTTACTTCACACACATTTTGTCCATTCAGGGACAAACAGGCATATATTTTTAGAACTTGCTCCATCTCATCCACTACCAGAGAAACAACTCACAACACACAGTGCTGTGATTCTGTTTATATAAGGCTGGTTTTTATACAATCTGTGGCAAATCTGCAACTTGTCGAACAAAACAAACAAGTGACTGTATAATCGAAGTTACATTTGTCATTGACCATGTTAATTCCAGGGAAAATGATAAAAACCTCTAAATTAAGGCGTCATCCATAGTAGCCCTTTCCAGGTCATGTGTTTTATCAGTACAGTTTAGTTCTGCTTGAACTCATACAGCTGGAGCATCTGCTCTGTAGGAGTATTCAGTGTTGACTGTACAGTAATTGCACCCAAAACTCCAGTACACACTGACTGAAACCCACTGTGCCCTTGAGACAAAGACAGAGGAAGTTTGGCGAGGCCAATTCTGTAATGATCCTGTCTCATGGGAAGCTGCCTTACAAAGGTTTCCACTTCCGCTATGTCTGGATAGTTTTATTTCAGCTCTGTTGTGTTTGAGTTGTTCTCTGTGCACTGCTACGTTGGAAGGTAGTTGATCTTAGGGGTGGTCAGTTAATTGAAGATTAATCGGAACCAACATTCAGACCAGTTATTCAATGTAAGTTTGTGTTTAATCATTGGCATTGAGTAAAATCATTGGTGTCACATTACCCGACTTATCAACAACTTTCAATGGGAGGGTAAACTCCAAGGCTCAGGACATCATACAGTGTCCTGATCACCCTCTCCACCTTGACTTTGAGATCCTAGCCTCAGGCAGGAGATTCAGAGTGCCAAAGGCTATCCAGTAGGATGAAAAATTCATTTTTAACCCAAGCATCACACAACTTAACTTGAATTTTAAAAAGTGAACAGTTGTGATGTGTAATAATTAGGGCTGCACAATTAATCATTAAAAAATTGTGATCTCAATTCACACATAGATGTGATCTCATTTCTACCCACAACGATTCTGAAGCATTTTTAATTATGAGCTAATCATGAGTTGCATCACAAATAAAAGTTTCCATTCTTCCCGGATTTTTTTCAAGCACCCTCAAATGCAGCACTGCCGTTACCTCCAGAGGTGTCAAAAGTTGGGTAGAAGTAGAAAGTAGAAACCCTGTCCAGTTTTTCCAACCAATCACTGAACCAGCTGGATTTAATTAGCTCCTCTCCCAGGTACATGACCTCGTTAGTGAAAAAAGCTGTTCTAAATGTACTGGCAGATCCAAAAACGTGGCAGGATTTGTACTTGAAAAATACTTTTACTTCTACTTTTGACACCTCTGGTTGCCTCCCCACCCCCTAACCAACGGTAAAGAACTACAACTATGCATCTGCCAAAGAAATGCTCCAACAAAGCAAACTCATGCTTTATTTTTAACGACCTTTTGAGTAGGTTGTTTTGTTTGTTTTGTTAAAGTTTATTTGTGAAATAAACATTTTTTTGGGGAAAAAAATTGTGCCAGAGAATCTGGTCTCAATTTTAAGCAAAAAAATCGTGATTTACATTTTCCCCAGAATTGTGCAGTAGTAATAATGATCCTACCTTTAGTTGTCCGTCATGGTTTGATGTTGCTTGTATTTGTGGTGTTTGTGAAATTATGTGATTGTGTTCTCATGTTTTTATGTTTTAACCCTTCTGCAAACCAAATTTCCCTCAGGGGACAATAAAAGTAATTTGAAGTTGAAGAACATTAATTCAGTCATTCATTTTCTGTACCGGTTACCCAGTTTGGGGTTGAGGGAGCCTATCCCAGCTATTATCAGGCGAGAGGCAACTTGGACAGGTCACCAGTCTGTCGCAGGGCCAACACAGAGAGACATACAATCATTTACACTCACATTCACTCCTAGGGGCAATTTAGAATAACCAGTTAATCTAACATGCATGTCGTTGGACGGTGGGAGGAAGCCGGAGAACCTGGAGAGAACCCACGCATTCACGGGGAGAACATGCAAACTCCACACAGGAAGACCACTGTTGGAATTGTTCGACCCCTCCGATGCCGGGACTCGATCTAGTGACCTTCTTACTGTGAGGCTGCGGTGCTAACCACCACGCCACCGTGCAGCCCGTTGCTTGTATCAATTATTTCATTTATGTCTCGTAGCAATATTTAGAAATATTCATTAGATGACCATATATAGTTAGACTATGTGTGCTTTAAAATCAATATATGCTGCTCTTCTATTATGAAAATATTTACAACAAATGATTTCAGTAAGCTATGATGACTAAAAGTAAAAGAATACTGAAATAATTTCCAGTTAGTTGTAATCAAGGCAACATGTTCAATCGTGATTTTTAATTTGCAGTCATATCGCCTTGCCCTGCTTCAGAGTTGAATTATTGTGGATTAACCGAAACCAAGGTCAAAGGTTCAATTAACTGTGACTTTTGATTTTTTTTCCATAATTGCCCAGCCTACTTGGTTTCCTTCTTACATGGACAGCTCAGGGTTTGTTGTCAGACAGATTATGGTAATGCCATTTGTAGTGAAGAAAAGAAGAGTGAGCGTGGTGGTACATTGCAGATCGTTAGTGTGATGAATCAATTTTAAATGAAAAAGTGGAATTGGAATGAAATGTTCATCAAACAATGATAATTTTGTCTCTACAGATAAATTGCCAAGAAGCTATCTTGCGCATCACAAAAGGAAGTGATTATAAGGAGTTCTGCATTGTTCACAATCACTCCTGGACCCCTCTTTCACCTACACTTGATGCTGCAGTAAGTTTTGATCCCTTTGAAGACATTTCCTTTCAGACTAAACGCTCTTGCTTTTACTGTCTTAACAAGTTTAAAACGACATCCTATGATACTTTTTGTGCCACAAGATTGTATTGGGCCTTCAAAATTGATATTTAACACCAGGGGTCTCATTTATAAAGCTTACTTACGCACAAAACAGGGCCTTAAAGTGCTGTAAGTGATTTTCCACACAAAGTTTCTGATTTATAAAAACAAACCTGATGGGTGTGAAGGCAGAGCATAATCCAAAAATTTAAAAAAAATCCAGGTCTAGGCACTCAGAGGTATAAAATGTAAAAGGCCAAATGCAAAAGGTTTGAGGGATACCTGCAACGCACCTGCCATGTTTTTCTGACAAACCTGACGGAAGGTTTGTTTATAAACCTGTTACGTATCTGTAAGAAAACTCTTAATCTGAACCAAAATTTTGGAGACAGAAACTGGTAGTGCAGCTGGTGAGATGATGACCTTCAGCCATGCTTATGCATTTAGCCATTATATCAGACTGGTTGACCCTCGAAAACACTTGTGTGCTCCTGGACTGAGTTATACAATTGAGCACTGATTTAAGAGTTACAGCAGAGTATATTTACACATAATTATACCACTTATTGGTACATTAACCGTACATTTCGATCACATCGGATCTTCCTCAGGTCAAAGGCTCAGGCTTTTTTTGACCTGAGGAAGATCTGATGTGATCGAAATGTTGGAATAGATGCAGCTGGGAGTAAGTGTGCAGGCTTTTTCTTTGATTTCACAAGAGTACGGCAGTAGTCTTGCACCTGGTGATGTGGGCATGTCTACAGATTTATATACATTAACCGTAACAAGGTGTGTAGCAATAATTGTAATTACTGAGTAAACATAAATACTACAGTGACACTCAGGTGTACACCAACATCTGGTATCTTAGGGGTCGTATCTAAAAAAAAAAAGAAAATAAAAAAGGGAACCCCTGGTCTAGAGCAGCCCTCTTAAATCTATCTGCTGTGCTGCACTACACTTGACCGACCCCCGCTGGAACCGTATTCCCGGTGCATCTGAAGTTGTTGACACAAACTTTTGGTTTTTGGTGCATATACAGTTTTGGTATTAATGATCCTACACACAGTTTTGTAAATGAGGCCCCTGAACTGTAACATCTTTGATCATGTGACTTTCTTTCTGAAAATTCCAATAGCCTTGAAGCCGTAGAGATTAATTCGTATCATTATTCTTCCAGACAACGTACCCACTGGTGAATCTGACGTCAACTTTGCTGTGCAACACTTCAGGGGTCAGTCCAGATGTGGTTAAGGGCAAGGCGGTGGTGGTGATGAGGGGAGAGTGTGATTTCAGCGAGAAAGCTCTTGTTGCCCAGAGTCTTGGAGCTACAACTTTGCTCATTGCCAGCAACAAATCATTGGTAAGACACTTGCCTTTACTGCTTAGTGTGTTCACTGGTTAGCTGTAATTGCCTCTTTGTTTGCTGTAACTGGACTAAGTTGGGGAACAAGGCAGTATGTAAAGATATACTCACAGAAATTATTCAGAAATATGGAAATAATACATGAGTGGTTGTGGGAGCTTGCATTTGGTTCACACATTTTCTCAGTTAAATGGATTTTCTTGTTTCCTGTCATCATCATCACCTCTGTTTTTTTTCCCCATTTTACATATTGGGTTGGGAACATATCCTTAATTTCACCAAAATATGGATGATACACTACTCACAAAAAGTTAGGGATATTCGACTAGCTGTTATAATTTCAGGAAAATATAAAGTGTTCATATTTAACCATTGAACAATGTACATGTGCAACTAAAAGTTTAGAGAAAGTCTAATTCAGCTCACTTGGACATGTCGCAGTGGATTTTAAGTTCATTCTGACATCATACAAAAAAAAAAAAAACAAATATCCCTAACTCTTTGTGAGTAGTGTATTTTTCTGTTTAACAAAGTTTATTTGTAAAAAAAACTCTTGTGTACTGTTCTTCAGATCACTCCTTCAGCCAATGACTCGGAGTATGCAAAGGTCCAAATTCCTCTGGCTCTCATGAGATATAGAGACTTTCTGGAGGCACAGCAGGTTAGAAAGTTTTACATTGTTTTTCTACTTCTAATCTACAGTGGGTATGGAAAGTATTCAGACCCCTTTAAACGTTTCACACTTTGTTTCATTGCAGTCATTTGCCCAAATATAAAAAGTTCATTTTATTTCTCATTAATGTACATTCAGCACACCATCTTGACAGAAAAAAACAGATATGTTGAAATTTTTGCAAATTTATTAGAAAAGAAAAACTTGAATATCACATGGTCACAAGTATTCAGACCCTTTGCAGTGACACTCATCTTTAACTCATATGCTGTCCATTTCTTCTGATCCTCCTTGTGATCGTTCTACTCCTTCATTGAAGTCCAGTTGTGTTTAATTAAACTGATTGCACTTGATTAGGAAAGGCACACACCTGTCTATATACGACCTTACAGCTCACAGTGCATGTCAGAGCTAATGAGAATCATGAGGTCGAAGGAATTGTCCAAGGAGCTCAGAGACAGAATTGTGGTGAGGCACAGATCTGGACAAGGTTACCAAAGAATTTCTGCAGCACTTAAGGTTCCTAAGAGCACGGTGGCCTCCATAGTCCTTAAATAGAAGAAGTTTGGCATGACCAGAACTCTTCCCAGACCCAGTCATCCAGCCAAACTGAGCAGTCATGGGAGAAAAGCCTTGGTGAGAGAGGTAAAGAAGAACCCAAAGATCACTGTGGCTGAGCTCCAGAGATGCAGGAGGGAAATGGGAGAAAGTTCCACAAAGTCAACTATCACTGCAGCCTCCACCAGTCGGGGCTTTATGGGAGAGTCAGTGCAAGACATATAAAAGCCTATATCAAGTTTGCCAAAAAAAAAACATGAAGGACTGTGAGCAATAAGATTGCCTGGTCTGATGAGACCAAGATTGAACTTTTGGAGTTAATTCTAAGCGATACATGTGGAGAAAACCAGGCACTGCTCATCACCTGCCCAATATGATCCCAACAGTAAAACATGGTGGTGGCAGCATCAGGCTATGGGGGTGTTTTTCAGCTGCAGGGACAGGACAAGTGGTTGCAATTGAAGGAAAGATGAATGTGACCAAGTGCAGAGAGATTCTGGAAGAAACCTCTTCCAGAGTGTTCAGGACCTCAGACTGGGCCAAAGGTTCACCTTCCAACAAGACAATGACCCTCAGCACACAGCTAAAATAACAAAGGAGTGGCTTCAGAACAACTCTTTGACCATTCTTGACTGGCCCAGCCAGAGCCCTGAACTAAACCCAATTGAGCATCTCTGGAGAGACCTGAAAATGGCTGTCCACCAACATCCACTATCCAGCCTGACAGAACTGGAGAGGATCTGTTAGGAAAAATGACAGAAGATCCCAAATCCAGATGTGAAAAACTTGTTGCATCATTCCCAAGAAGACTCATGACTGTACTAGCTCAAAAGATGCTACTACTCAGTACTGAGCAAAGGGTCTGAATACTTATGATCATGTGATATTTCAGTTTTTCTTTTTTAATAAATTTGCAAAAATTTCTACATTTCTGTTTTTTTCTGTCAAGATGGGGTGCTGAGTGAACATTAATGAGAGATAAAATTTACTTTTTTGATTTTGGCAAATGGCTGCAATGAAACAAAGAGTGAAACGTTTAAAGGGATCTGAATACTTTCCGTACCCACTGTAACTGTTTCCACACCATTTGATGAAGTTATATTATTAGACTGGGTGTGTATGCTGTGAACAGTGTGTCACCAGAGGTCAGTCTCCACTACTGATACAGAAGGCTGAACTCAGAGAGATGACAGTACATTTGACCCTGTTTTGGAGCCCACCCATCATTGGCATCTGAAGGGAAGTCGTAGATATCTGTTAGATGCAAAGGTCACAATTCTACTGGTAAATCTGTTCAGCTTTAAGATTAAATCTACTCTCTCTCTTTAAAAGCATTAGTGCTCGTGTAAACAACATCAAGACAAACACTGTTTCTCTGTTCTCCTATGGAAAAAACAGACAGTTGCCTGCATAATTGTTCATTATCTATGACTGACCTCAGACACAGAACAAGTAACGGCATGTTAAATTAGTTTAAAGTCTGTTTATATCAAAGGTTGCAATACAAACAATGTATTACAACACCTCAAACTAAGGGAAGCCACTGAGTGGAAGAAATTCTGCTCTCTGCTGAAATATATGAGACAGTAGCAGCCCACAAACTCCTGTTAAATAACAACCCACATCAAGGGAGTTGCTTCCCCCGTCTTTCCTATATGATAAGAAAATTGCCTGGTGGAAAGTGATCATGGATGCAGTCGTTATGTATCGATAGTGGCCATCAAAAAGTGGAAAAATTTGACATTATTTACATCGTTCTCAAGTTTTTATTGTTGACAAAAGGCATATTGAATGATGAAACTTTTGATTGCACTATACCAATCCCAATGGTGAAAGTTATTTTGATTATGGCATGCAGTTTAGTAGCAGTTTTTTTTTTTTTTTTTTTAGTATTGTTTAGTAAAAAAAAAAAGGTAATGCCAGCAAGGTATCAATAAACACAAGCTGTCTAATCCTTAAAGTTGTTAAATGTCATATTAATTTGTTCAACTCTTGATTCTCCTCAGGTGTTTGGTGAAGGGATGCAAGTGAAGCTGTATGCTCCGCCTTATGCAAAGATTGATCCAAGCATTGCGGTCATCCTTCTGATTTCTGTTTTAACAGTCAGCTTAGGGGGCTTCTGGAGTGGAGCAAGTGAGAGGTGAGATCTTGCAGCTGCACATGCTGAGCTGTAAGCTAAAAATTCATCTGTGATTGAGAAACAGTAAAATGTTGAGCAAAAAGACTGACAAGCACTTTAAAAAAAAATTAAACTATATAGCTCATACGCACTGACCGTGGCATTACATAATCAGATTGTATCAGTGTAAAAACATTATCTGTACCCTGAATACAGATGGCGTTTATGTTACTTAAAAGTGTTAGTTTTTCATGATTGAATGTGGCTCTGTCCATGATGTATTTCAATCACACAAACACAGTTTAAAACGTTTTTCTCTTCATGACAGGGACCGGTTGAATAGTGTTACATTAGGTGGAGGAGGGGGGTGGCAACAAAGGAGACAGTGGAGAGCTTTCCCTGTACTCCCCTCTCAAAGTGGTCATCTTTGTCGCCATGATGTGTGGGATGCTGGTCCTGATGTACTTCTTCTACAACATTCTTGGTGTGTGGATTAAAAGGAAAGGTTCCTACTGATGTAGTGGAATAATGTCATCAGATGTTTTGTTGATGCAATCTGTTTTTCTCTTTTTTTTTTTCTTCTCCAGTTTACATCATTATTGCCATATTCTGCTTTGCATCAGCATCAGCACTGTTCAGCTGTCTAGATGCAGTGATGGAAAAAATTGGTTGCAGCACTCTAAGGTATAAGCATCACCCTTTCAAATATGATTGTACACACAACAACAGAAATGTGTAGCCCAGGGTCTTCATTTATCAGTCTTTCCATAGAAACAGTACTTAATTCCATCCTACAAATAAAATACAGAGTGGTCAAAAGTACAAAAAAAAATCTGGATTTAGCAAAGATGCGGTGGCAGGTCGTACGCACATCGGTAAGTAATCAGCTGTTGATAAATCCCACATGTTCTTCTAAAACACCTTCTCGTGCCTGTTCATGTTTATTTGCATTAAGAAACGCCCTCATTTAACCATATATAGACCTAAAGACAACGCATCTCTAAGAGGTCACGTGGAGATCACTCGTGTTTCTCCTCAGAGTGATGGAGAGAGAGAATCCATTTCTACTGAGTTTGAAGCCAAAACATCTTTTTAATTCACTCATTTAAGTTCAATTACATTTACTTTAAAAAAAAATACATTTGAATCTCACTTGCTAAAGTTTAAGTGCAGGATATTAATGTTATTCAATGATACTCTGAAACAAACATCAACTAAAGAAGTTTTGTTATAGAAAGTAAAACTAAAGGAATAAAACAGTGCAGAGAAATTAGAGCAGTAAATGATTCAGGATCAAGGGGAGATCTTTCTCTTTTGTAAGGGAGATTTTTAGATTACCTGATATTTAACTATTTTAAAAAACTGAAAATCGTCACAGCACATAGAGCGGGCGTCTGCAGCTGGAGGATGCAACAGAACTTCCACCCTCAGATGCAGTTTTCTCCTGACTGTCTTCAGTTAACTTGTTTGGTTTTAAATATTTTGTAGAGTTGAGACTTGTTAACGGAACTTGCACATATTTCCAGCATCATTCCTATTTGATCTGAGTTTTAATCGTTTAAGAGAAATAAATGTGTTTTTGGTCCGGAGCAAGATAAATGCTGCACGGAGGTCGCAGATGATCAGGGAATGTCCATCTGTCTGCCGTGATGTCAGTGAGGAAAACCCCCTGAATGTTCATTGTGGTAATTTTAACTTTGTAACACAGATCTCAGATCATAGCTGAACTCTAACAGGATTTCTGTCTGAAAGACCCATCTGATCAGAGATGTCATCGATCAGATCAGCTGATCGTCTGATGATGCTCACAGCGGAGCACAAGTTTGAAATATTGTCTATCACAACTGTCTTTAAGTTTTAAACCTGTCAAAGCTACACTGTTTTATTGATTCTGTTGTTTCTTTTCCCCCAAAAGATTAGTTATTGAATTATTATCATTTCGATTAAATGAAGGAGATGTGGAGATCACTGTGACACCTGCAAATGATAATGCAGTTCCCCTGTTCTACCATTAGATCATGTGCATAGGCATGGTCAGAGCTGTTCTTAGATTTAGGAACATTTGTAAGTAAAAGGGCAAGATGGTAAATCCCACACTTTTATAAAATATATTCTGACACACAAAATACGCACAGATCCATAAGAACGGTTGATAAATGAGGGGGCAGAACTGCTGATGGTAGCAGGTCTGCACCAAATTAAGAACTGAATATAAGTAAATGTGCGTACATTTTTAACTTATTTTTCAGGTCTGTTTACTTGGAGTAACCAAACAAGTCTGTCTCTGATTCAGATTTAGGTGAACAATCCTCATCTGTGTAATAGCTTGTGTTTAAGTTTGTGTGTGTCTTTTTTTTTTTATAGTGTCTCTATCCGAAATAAGGACATCTCAGTGCGGTCTCTTCTGCTGGCTGCTGTGTGCATTAGCATTGCTGTGGTCTGGGGAGTGTACAGAAATGAAGATAGGTAAAGTGCACTCACTGTTCGTTCTATATTTTTCAAGCCTCATATTCAAATATGGCTGTGGGACTGAGTTGTTGAAGTAGAAAGCGCTTTGGGGTAGAATGAGCTTGTAGAGCCACATTGTTTTAGGAATGGTGCTGATATGCAACACAATATGTGTTGCAATATTAAATGTAACTGAACAAACACCACTGTCATGTGATTAAAAAAATAGTGATGAAAAAAAATTCTGTTTTCATTTTTTAATGTGCTAACATTTGTGATACAGCATATTGTACAAATGAATTATTTGAGATGCAAAAAAAATTTGTTTAAGATATTGAGTATACAGTATATTGTTTGATTATTTTAATTACTTACAGCATGTATGCTTGTATCTGTCCTGTCTGCTTTAACCCAAAGTAGTTAGACTGCTGTTAGTTTTTAGGATGCAAGCTTAGATATACAGTAGATCCAACAGCTTCTGTGTTTTTGTAGATGGATCTGGATCTTGCAGGACCTCCTTGGCATTGCTTTCTGCCTCAACTTCATGAAGACCATTTCACTGTCCAATTTCAAGGTATGGCTGCATCCCCTCTGAGAATCAGACTCCTTGTAATGCATTATGTATTTGTGCTGATTTGCACCTCTTCATTGCCAATAAGACTTCTAAAAAATTGTTGCCAGCTCTGTCTCTCAGGAACTGAATGTTTGGCCAGTGACTGAAGTAAATTGCTTTTTGACTTGACTGGCTGTGACTTGTGATCAGGCTCACAGTTTCATTTCAGATATGGGAAATGTGCCATTTATGACTTCATCCCTTTAATAAGTAACTTGTCAGGTCTTTTCCAACTTATGTTACCTGTCAAAGTTGGAGAGCAGAAGCTGCAGTTGTAGAACAAACGCATTAAAACATTCACATTTTACATTCACTTAACAATCCACTTTCTTAAGTTAAAGGTTGAATATGGAATACAGACAGAACAGCGACATCACGTTGCAACGGCAGAAAAACAACTCCAGCCGCTGGGTTGCCAGGCTCGCTGCCGAGACGCAGGTGACCAACAGTCTGCAGCATGTCCAACAAGTAACGCAGAGAAGTTTATAGCTGACAGCTAACGTTAGCCACGTTAGCAAACAAGTTAGCTTACCGATCCAGGAGAAAAGTCGCCATTTCCGTGTTTTGATGACACGGAAAATGTTTATGTGGGTCCATCTCGTGTAGGCTTCCCGTAAATTTACTCCAGTTTTTGCTCTTCTCAGGTCACTCCTCTTCAGAAAAAGATAATCTCTCAGGGGTTCTGAAGCAGCTGCTTGACTCTTCGTCTCCACTGTTTCCCCCTGCGCCAGTCTAACTGCGCCCAACATACTGTTGCCACACATAGATCACATCTGGCAACCTGCAATGGCGGCGTGTATTGGCTTGTAGATGTAAACATAATTCCATCGTCAAACTCGTTGAAATTTATATTATAATTATTTTCAGGCTATATCTAATTTTTTTTTTAGGAAATGTGTTACTTTCATTCTGCACCCCCCCCCCCCTGAAACGACCCGTGGAGGTATTTTTTATTTATTTATTTATTTATTTTAAATATAGCTTTTAATAAAAATGTTCCATATTCAACCTTTAGGAAGACTCCAACAAAGAGAGATATAAGCTCTAGTTAAATGGATTTTTTTTTTTTTCCATTTTGTTTTAGTGTGACATATAGTGGTTATTATAAGCTCACACATTAGACTTTTAAAGTTATCCTCACAAAAATATTTACAGTTTAAAGGATTTTTTTCTGCAGTGAACTTTAATCTGAGATTAATCTTATTTTCATCTTTTTGATGTCACAGATCTGTGTGATTCTGCTGACCCTCCTGCTTGTGTACGATGTCTTCTTTGTTTTCATTACTCCTTTCTTCACCAAGGTTTGTATACATCACTTTTTGTTATTAAGAAGAGAGAGTTTTAGATTTTTTTTCCCCCACATACTAAACTCATACTGATTTTGAAGTGTTTTGGTATTGAGTAAATGAGTCCCAATTTTTTGTGAAAATTTCATTCTTTAAGATTAGGAACTGTTTACAAAACAAGCTGTTGTTGATTATTAGATTTTTGATTTACTGTCATTTTGTAACCAGTGAATAACATAATTCTTGTTTATTTTTAACAGAATGGAGTTAGCATTATGGTCCAGGTAGCCCTCGGCCCAGATGCATCCGGGGAAAAGGTAAGCTCACTTCATTGTTTTCCACTGTACCTCAAAGGGAACGTCTCACCGTTTTTAGGCTTTGACCTAAATATTGTAGATAATATTGGATTTTGCTCTTTTGTTCTCCCCCTCATATGAATTTGGGGGAGCTAATATTGAAAAAAAAAATCCTAGTAAGATGCTGGTTTTTGATTGATTTGTTTTTGTTTGTTTGAATTATGATTGAAATCAGAAGTTTTGAATTTAAGAAACAGCAGAGGGAAAACATCTTTTGAATCTACAGTGTGAAGTATTTGATACCATCCAAGGACTGTCTGTCTTTACTTTTCACTTGTGCCGTTAGAGAAGGTCATGGCTGGTGGTTGAAGCAGTATAAGAATAAAACTGAGCGCCCAAAATATAAGAAAAAGGTGTCAAATGGTGATTTAGTGAGGCTTGGGGAAATGCATGTGGAGGAGAGAAGTTTTCTTTTAGAAAATCTTTCAGGCACAAAAATGTCGTGTTGGTACCAAAATCTAACCAAACTGCCTTAAAACTGGAATGAAAAGATTAAGATGTGATAGTTTAAGAAATTTCCCCTGTCCCACTCACTTTGGGGATTTGGATGCCAGTCTCCCAAACAAAATCCACCCCTAACCCTCCCCCACGACCCTAGATATTATTTTACCATTATCTCTGGAAGAAAATTCTCTAGGAAAGCTTCTCTAGCTCACAAAATGCATGGGTAGATGAGAATTTGGGGTTATGAAATTAACCTGACTGACTGGTGCTGCAGAGGACGGCTTTCCGTGGTTGCAGACTGACAGGTTTTCTTTCAAGTTCAAACTGCACTCTTGAAAGCAGAGGATGAGGATTCAAGATCCTGTCAAACAATTTCCAATACCTAAACTTTATTCTTGTGTTTCACTTTGGATGCAGAGAATAACCAGTAATAGATGAACCCACAGAGTATTGTCATTTGTAAAACTAAAACTTGTTATAGCCATCCATCCCTACATGCTGTAGTAGTGCAAGAATTGATTCAAAATAGGAAGCCACGTGTCAGACTTGCAATAAAAAAAGAGATAATGATAACTGAAATATTTTGGCTTATTAAGCACAGATTTGGTTTGTAGTGCTTATATTTGTATAACACACTGTTAGTCTGTGCAGTATGCAGCAACAAATACCAGTAATTAGTATTGCATATAACAGACTGTCTGCTTCAACAGGCGTACTGCTTCTGCTGCAAAAACAGAAAAAGATGAATAAAAAAGCAGTGTTATGATGTGTAAGCCTGGGAAGTGCAATGGTTTTATTGCTTGTAATGAGCTTAAAGCCGAGCTTGGTTGAATTCCCTGTCAAGTTTGTAGCCGCTTTATTAACATTCAGGCTGTTGTTGAAGGGAACGATAGACTGATGGACTAACTGTGCGCTGGGGTTGGGTGGGCTCTTGTCGTAGACACAAGGTAACATGGTGGAGATCCCAGCTGAACCCCAGGCTCCCTCTGAGAAAGTAAGGCTTGTTACCCATCTAATACATTTTTTTTATGTTATATCCCACTTTTAGTGGGAAGAGATGGGAATTTCAGGTAAATTTTTTTTGTCTGAAAAAGAACTTTCTTGCTTTGTTTTATTATTGTGAATGTGATTGAAGACAGTAAGGGACTGTATCTATTTGAATTTGTAGGACAACTTATGTAAAGAGTGGCTTTATGTTTCAGAGGTCACTCAAGTGGCATTATATTTTAGCTTTTTCATCACCTGGCAAATGCCAGCAACAACACCTCACGCTAGGACACCACAGTCTGAAATGCAATTAATTACTCGTGGTGGACCTTATCAATTCAGATCCCACAAATTCAGTTGCACTAGGAAAGTCTAGATGCATCAAAGTAGGCAGGTGGCATTCAGACAGTACAGGAACTACATTAATATACATCAGTGTGTTTTCTACAGTTTAGACAGGTGTGTATAAAGCCAAGGGATTGTAACACTGAGCATAGTCGCTGTATTTGGCTATATTTAGCATATCCTATGGTTTAAATGATGTTTATTTTCTCAGCTTCCAGTGGTGATGCGTGTCCCACGGTTCTCAGCTTGGGCTCAGAACCTCTGTGGGATGCAGTTCTCCATTCTGGGCTATGGGGATATCATTGTTCCAGGTAAGTGAAGTGTCACAGTTCAGTAATTTGAACAACGATAAAGCAGAGAAACTGCAGAAAATCAAAACCTATGAACCCTCTTTCATGGCTATACCTACTGTCTTATTGATTGGTTTTGGAAGTGCTGGATACTAACATATCTGCATCACTCTAAGTTAAAAAGTTATTTGCATATATTTGCATTGCTTTACTTCCCTTGAAGCCAAAATGCGAAAAAAAAAAAAACCCAAAACAAAACAAACAATGTTACTGTGATACAACTTGCTGAACTCCAGCATCCCAAAACCAACTGCCTTTTTAAAACTTTTTTCCTCTTTATTTGAAATAGAACATAAAAAGGTCAGTGTGTGTGTGTGTGTGTGTGTGTGTGTGTGTGTGTGTGGGGGGGGGGGGGGGGGGGGTTACATGGCTAACAATCAATACATTCCACTGTTAACATCATGGTGCCACATCCATAGACCGTTAATAGAGAGAGACGAACATTCGAACCTTACTGAGAGCAAACAAGGAGCTAACTAGGAGCCACCGGTCGGCAGGCCGGGCTCCCAGTCTACCGCATGTCAATCAAAAGGACATGCCCTTAATTATAAATACTTTCAAGATTAAATAACATCTCAACAGATGAGTTATAAAAAAATTCACCCCCCTCACAGTTGACATGAAGGTAAACGTGACCTATTAAACCTAAAATGATTTTTGAACCAGGCTGTAAATATGTTTATTTCTGCTGTGAAGTTGGCGTTTTTAACATGAGGGTCTATGGGGATTTGCTCTGTTTTGCAGCCCCTAGCAGATCCAGGGAGAACTACAAAAAATGACTTCTTCCGGATAGCCTCATAGTTGGCCACCGGAGGTTGCCGCTTGGCCATATCACAGCTTTCTATACAATCCACATATTGAATCCATTTTTCAGAGAGTACAGAAACATTTCTCTAACTCCATCCCTAAAGCATAAGTGAGCCTCTCCAGATGTCTTCAAACATCCATACCACTGGGGACTAGTTGGAGGATGAACTTGCATCTATTTTCGGGTTATTGCTTTCCTACGACCAGCCAATAAAATCGTAAATAAATTATTGTTCTTATGCGAGAGTGTTGCTGGTTTCTTGCTGAGATATACAGTGATAAAGGAATAATCTAGCTCCACCCCCAATATTTTGTTTATCCCGTTGGCCACTCCCTTCCAATATGGCTGAATTTCAGGGCAGGCCCAAAAGAATGGAAAGGTTAGCCATAGGGTTCCAATTGGGCTTTCATTTTACGAGTGGTAAAAATCTTATTATACTGTATTCTGCCAGTAGAACTCCAAACCAACAATATTTTTAATAAAAGAAAAAAAAACTCAGAGAGCAATCAAGCAAGGCAGATGATGCCATAAGGTGGTGTTTGCTTTATAATCTGCCCTTTGCACCAACAGGTCTCCTGGTGGCCTATTGCAGCAGGTTTGATGTTTGGATCAACAGCAGCAAGAAGATCTACTTCATCAGCTGCTGCATAGGTACCTTCCAGCTCTGCTATTACCAGTTTGCTTGATATTTTCCTCTTGTAGATGTAAAAAGGAAATTATAAAAGTTAAGCATTTGTCATTAGTATACAGTAAGTTGGATTCCAGTCCTCATGGACACAAGTTCAAGTGTTGTACTGTCATTAATTTAGGTAAATGTAGTTTGCATTGTCTTTGTTTTTTCATATTGTAGAGTGCTACAGACCTTGTTGCACATGTGCAGCTAATATTATTGACAAAGCTGCTATTTGGTTCAGCTCCAGGCTTTTGAATCCATCAACATTTATAGGAAAACTTTTTTTAAGTGATATGTTGCCATTCAGTAGAAGTCTCTGTTTATTGTATCTTAACTGTCTATTTGAGGCATGTTGTTAAAGTTTTTTTCTTCATTTCTTTTTCTCTGTGACTCTCAATAGCTTACCTGCTGGGAATGATACTGACATTTGCTGTCATGCTGCTGTCAGGCATGGGCCAGCCTGCTCTCCTCTACTTAGTGCCTTTTACCCTAATAACCTCAGCCGTGGTGGCAGGGTGCAGGGGGGAGATGAAGCAGTTCTGGGCAGGAACCACCTACGAGGTGAGAAGAGTAGTGAGTAGTATTTATGCATGGATTTGGCCGCTGTGATTGTGTTTGCCAGCGCTTTCTAATAGATTTCACTGTTAGTGGTTCCACTTGAATGGTTTAATGTCAAAACCAGTTCATTAAGTCATTAAATGGCAATTTAATAAGTTCTATTTTAGGACCAAATGATGGAACAAGGGCTCCTAGCCAAGATGTTTGGTCACTGCTATAAACTAGATGGTATTATACTGATATGACTAATATAAAAAAGCTAAGGTGCTTCAGTTGCAAGCTGCTTGTGCATAACAATATAGAAAAATAACCATCTCACCATGGCTTGTTCAGTCCCGCTTTATTTGTGTATGCATAAGTATTGTAGTCCTTAAGAACATGCCTTACTTTTCCACTTGCAAAGTCTCTGCAGAGCTTAAAAAAAACAAAAAAAAACAACCTGGGACCACTTTAGACAAACGATAAAGCAATCTAATTCCTTAGCTGGAGCTATATAGATATTAGTAGTTTTTTAAAAAGTATTTTCTTCATTAAATGTCAGCTCCACAAGATGATATTCCTGGTAGTTTTCCCTGCTCCATTTCCTACATGCCAACTTTTAGCGTAACCTACAGCAATTTTCTTTCTTTCTTTTTCTTTCTTTCTTTCTTTCTTTCTTTCTTTCTTTCTTTCTTTCTTTCTTTCTTTCTTTCTTTCTTTCTTTCTTTCTTTCTTTCTTTCTTTCTTTCTTTCTTTCTTTCTTTCTTTCTTTCTTTCTTTCTTTCTTTCTTTCTTTCTTTCTTTCTTTCTTTCTTTCTTTCTTTCTTTCTTTCTTTCTTTCTTTCTTTCTTTCTTATCTAATTTAAAATGGAGGACAAAATAAATGTTTACTCAGCATTTTTTCTTGTTGTTTTTTTGTTTATTTCTATGCATGAGCATTGAATACAATCAGGGCCATAAATCCCCTGGATAACTAATTTTTGCAGTAACAAAATACAGCAGTTAAGTATCACAGCAGCTCTTTCTACATGTTTAACTTGATAACTGAAAAGTTATGTTACCTCTCCAAAACCATCCTTCAATTTTCAGATTGCCTGTATTCTGCCCAATGCATCATAGGTGAAAGTTAGTTCTTGTACTGTGTGAAAGTTAACTTTGTGTGAAATTTCCTTCTCAGATGAATTTCAGGACAAACCCAGTTGATATTAACTGACTTAAGAATCACTTTTGAAAGCAGTTCATAGAAACCCATGCCAATATTTCATTGTGTTCCCAAAATTCCTCATGCTGGGGTTCCAAATAACTCAAAACATTTGAACCAAGAGGCATTTTCAAGCATGTCCGTATGCATTTTAAACAGTAGGGGGATGAGAGGGACAAAGAGATGCAGGAAGAGAAGCCACTGACTTTGCTTAATTTTCACCAGGTTTTGGATTCACCCAGGGAACCTTTGCTGTCAGGTGTGCTTCCCTCCGACCCAGACCTGTCCTTTGCATATTTCCTGTCATTGGTGTTGCTTACAGAGCCTCATTGTTTCTCACCAGCTTCTTTTATCCCTTTGCCTTTTTATATTTTGACTCCTATTTTCCAGGGTCAGTCTGATACTTAAAGACAAAATGATTTCATTTTAAAATGCTTTGGGACTGTAGTGTTTTTCATTTATTGACCACTAGATGTCTCTAGTCAATTGAAAATAATCTTCTGATGTGTATTAACAGCTTTCAGACAACAGTTTTGGACTTGTCTTGAACCTGTGGCCCTGGAATACTATTAACTTCATCTGTTTATTTCTCTTCTTTTTATGTTAATACTCCTTTTCTGCTCCCATCAATCATTTCCAATTTACAGGAATTAAAACTGAACATGTTAATGTTGTGTCTGCATGCTGCTGCTGCTTGCAGTTAACATGGGATAGCTGTGGCATGGATTTTGGATACATTTTCTCTGTGGTTTGATATTTGTAAAATGCTGTATGCACTGTGCTGTGGTAAATTGAAATCCCATCTACATGACTAGAGTTTGTTTTCTTCATCTCTTTGGTTTCAGAGAGACAAAATTTGGATAAAATGATTAACTCATTCTTTTCCTTTCTGTAGAGGGAAGAACTGACCGCTCCGTAGAAGCTGAAAGTTGCTGATGTGCAGTTGAACATGGAGCCCGCTTTGGGATGCTTTTTAAAAAACAAACAAACAAAAAAAAAACATTTTAATTCTACATTTGCAAAGCAAGGGAACACATAATAACCGGTCAATACCCTCTGCCAGTCTGGAAATCACGTAGACTGGCATGAATAGGGAACTAGAAAGTGCTGTGTAAGTAAAATAAAATGAATACAGTGCCTGAGTTGTCTGTACAGTTTACTTTAGAAAACTGTAATAGCTTTGCCTTGGTGATGATTGAGAACAAGTAAATAAGAACGCACTTTATAATATTTAGCCTGAGAGTTGTTTCATTGTGGGCAAGGTGGGGGACTGGGGTTTAAATTCTTTATTGCTACAGTATGACACATTTTGATAACTGGGGTTTCTGTGTAACCTGTTTGTAAGTTGTGATTTCTTTCATTGCCTTATATTAAACAAAGATCATGTTCTGTGTGTGAATTTTATTCCATTTAAATGTTAATCTAACATCTTTCTTTACAGTATTTGTAGGCAATGAGCTGCTCAGGAAAATAAAATCACATAAGTATTTAAGTGTTGATCGCCTGGAAAGAGAAGCTTTTGAAGGGGCTATTGTGTGTGTATGTGTGTGTGTTTGTGTGTGTAACAAACATGAATAGATAAGTTCCTAAAATGGACACTGCTAAAAAAAAAAAAAAAAGTTGCCAGTGAATAGAGAATTAGAACAATGCTGGCACGTTTCTGTTCCTGAAAGCTGCTTATTTGTGTCAATAGTTGCCTTTGAACCATTGTTCATAAAGTAAATGAATATAGCATCTTTTTTGTCCCCATTTCAGATCTCAATGGTGAAATGTGAAGTTATCTGTAAAGGTTATATCTTACAGTATTATAAGTGTACAACATAAGAGTGAAGTGGCTGGATATCCCTATCTACTTGCTGATTAATCACCAATTAAGTTTAGATTAATCCTGTATAAAGATGCAGTAGATACCTGGTGAAAAAGCTCGGTGAACCATTGGTTGGATCTTGCTGATTAAAGAATATATTCACTGTACTTACTCCTAAATCACCTTGGACGGATCTATTAACCAAATTATCTGCACTGTTAAAAATTTACAAACCGCTGTTTAAAAAAAAAGAGCCACTTTTCTTATTTTATTTGGATTTCACCATCTCTTGGTGTTCTGTCAGCACGTTACCCTTTAGCAGGGTTAAAAAGGTGAGACGGGTCGAGCAAAGGTACATACAATACATCTTTGTACTGGCAGCTTGTATTTATGAGGAACTAAAACAAAGCGCACATGTGGCCGGTCGCTCCGCCCCAGCCACGTGACAGAGAGCTGGCTGAGTCAGCCGGCCCGTTGCGCAGCGTCAGTCTGGAGTCGCACAATTATGAAAAAGCAACCTTCCGTTGGAGCTGCAGCCGAAGCGGATCTCTCCAACGTCCAACGGGCTTTCCTTCCAAGGCTAACCGAGAGCACCGCCGATAGATGGATAAAAACCACGACAAAGCTCTTCCTGAATCTCAACGGTGAAGAGAATGGTACGTAAGTCCCGCGGAGAATCCAGCGGACTCCACTAGCTTTAATAGTCTTGTTAAATAGGCGCGGAAGATCGTCGTGACTGATCGTGGGGTTTGAGTGGCAGGTCCCCCCACCCCACCCCCTCATGCATGCTGCCTTCTGCCTGTCAGGTAGCCAGTCGGGGATCCTGGTGCTATTTGCGGTTTTTACCGATTGTTTGGTTGCTTCGATCAAACACTGCGAGGCTATCACGTCTAGTAAAGAGTAGATGGTGACACACTGTCTATCAAGAAAACCCCCAAATCACACACGGGCGTAACAGTCTCAGGCTAAATAGCTAGCTTGTTAGCGCCGAAGCTAGGTACTTAACCTAAGCTAACTAGCTACAGTACGGCTGCATAGGTAGCTGTGTGATGTTAGCAGCGCTTTCTTTACCCGCTAGACAGCAGAATAGGCTTTTGTTCCCCCAAATAATGAGGCAGACATTGCACGGATTAAAGTGCTGTTCAGAGCGGCTGGCACTTGTTAAAGACACTTTCCTTGCAGCTGTCTCCGATGTCAGACAAGACACGCTATCATTGCCAGTTAAAAAAAAAAAAAAAAAAGTCAATGCCAGCTTGAATGGCTGCCAGGTCTCGGACTGAGTGCTTTTTATTCAGGCAGCGTGCGGTAAAGTTAAGGTGTCCAAACAATGACAGGTTTAATATATCAGACTGTTAATTAAAACATTCTCATGATGTGGTGAAGGGTGTTCAAGGCCTGCTGTAGTCATTGCTTGAGACCTGTGACGGACATTGTGTTTGTAACTTGGAATTTTGCGTGTTTCGTAACAAACACGGCCTCCTCTTTTCCCAAGAATTTCCTGTCAGCCTTTTCTCCTCCCGCAGAATGTGGAGCTCAGTGATAATGGAAAGAGAAGCTGTCATGTAGCCACAGCTGTGGGTCCAATCTGAGCGCAGTGATGTTGGTACACAGCTGCCTTGTCCTGACCACATCAGCACTGAGAAAGTAATCTGTGCTTTGATGTTACTGAGATGATCATGGAGTGTAGTAGTTATAATTTACATCGTATATATTTAAACCTTTCGTCTCAGTTTTGAGTCACACCGAAAAATTGAATGCTATTCATCAAGTTTGTATATTGCTTCATGCTGTTATCATAGGTCAGCCCATTTGATAATAATGGTTGGGTAGTTATCAATGGTAATGTAGAAACTCTTCATATTATCAAATAACAATCAGTGCATTGAACAATATGTATTGTAAATGTAATAACTGGCATGTTTGGTATTGATAAAATAAAGTGCTCCTTCTTTCACAGTTTAAGGTTGAACACATCAGGACATTATATTGATAAGGCCCTGTCCAGGTCTTGTGATAACAAGAAAGGTTGCAGCCAGATGCAGATAATCAATTGCTTGTAACCAGAGCTTTGTCTGGAACTTTCGGGTGCAAGTTCACATCATGCCAAGGATGAAGGATGTTAGCAGTGATCACGGTGAGGCAATTGTTGCTGTCCATCAATCTGGAAAAATATATAATGCCATTTCTAAACATCTTTAAAAGTCCAGGGCGAAAAATTCTTGACAGTTGAAAACCTTCAAGATTGTTACAAGCCTTCCCAGAAGATGGTGTTCAATGGGTTTATCTTAAGTTCAGACCACTTAATTTTTAGACATTGAAAATAAAACAAAACAAAAGCTACATCTCAAACTCTAATGACCTTAGTGAGCAAGCTAGATGTTAAAGATTAAGATGAGACATTATGGGGAAACACAGCTTAAATGTGCAAAGGTGCACGTGAACGAACCTAACAATGCTTTTTGGAAAGACTGAGCACTGTTAAGGAAACGCTTCATACTAAACATGATGATGCCATGGAGCGATAATTTGTGCTTATTTGCAGCCACAGGACCTGAGTGTCATGCAGTCTTTCTGTCATTCACAAACCTTTCTATCCTGTCTTCCAAGAGTTGATTTGGCAGGTAAAGCTTGGCCAAAACTGAGTCATGCAACAGCACAAAGATCCCAAGGACGGTGGGAAAGCTAAAAAGGAAAATAAAAATGTCTGAAACAGAAAAAAATCAAGATGTTGCAATGTCCAAGTCAAAGTCCAGACTTCAGCCTGATTGAAATGCTGTGGTGGAACCTTGTGAGAGCTGTCCATCTATGAATGTCTGCAAACCACAGTGAGCTGACATGTTGCAAGAAAGGAGAGGGCCAAAACTCCTCCACAATGATGCAAGAGACTCAAAAGGTCATACAGAAAATATAGAAATACTTAATTACACCTGCATTTTAGCTGAGTTATATTATTTAATTAATAACCGTGTAATATGTCATGTGGTGGCGTTTAATCTGAGCATGTATATACCTAATTTGAAGAGCAGAGTAAAGTCTAGATTTTGTCATACTAAACCACACAAACGCCCAGCCTTTTCTATTCCAGTTAAATACTATGAAATTGAGATATTTGTGTTTGCCCTCCATGGCATCAGCCTTTATTTAGTGATGCTTTACAGCACCTCTCTTTGGATTTTTATTTCCCACAGTTCTGCCCTGAGCTGGTCACATGCTCCAGCTTACCTCCGGATGAGGGACACTCCTGTGCTTCTGCTTGCAGGCAGTAACGCTATGATTAGAGCTGCTGTTGGGTCATCAGAGGAGTCATGATTTTTATCCATCACCAGCTTTGTTTTCAAGTTGCTCTCTGAAATAATAATGGGTGATTAAGATGTCATCAGCTGGGGCTTTAGCACCATGTCATATAGGTCAGTCAAAATTTGGCTCTTGCAAAACTTTATAGTCAAGAATAGACTGGGAGTGCTCATGTGTACCTGTGAAGCATGCCCGAGCCTGCAGAGGTACGGTGGCATGCTTTTCCCAGCTCTATCTCACTGGCCCTGTATTGGTGTTTAAAAACAATTGGTCACAGTCACATCTTAATGGTTTTATGAATGGAGTGCTCCCATTCCTTGTAGTATCCAGCTGGCTGCTTTTCCCTTGCTGTAACTCTTGCTGGGGCACATGTGCTCTGGACAACCTAAATGCCTTTTAGGGAATTCTCTCAAAACTTTCACATTTATAAAAGTGTTTAAATGAACATTTGTGGCCTTTATTAGCACCAGGAGCTATATTTTAATAGAGAAGCAGTAACTTTGCACTGTCCCTTGTCTCCTAACTTTAGACCGTTTCAGGATGAGTTTTAAATAGTTTCACATGAACACGGGCACCAGATGTGAAGAAAAGCCGTCACATGCTCTGCAGCACCAGGTTATGCAGGTGCTTGGAGGGAGAACTCAGTGGAGTATCTTGGCTCATGCAGTGCTGCGTTTCAGAGCTTTGTCCAGGGGGCATGAGTGTGAGAGCTGGAGAGCTGTCACACTTTGGTCTCATGACTGTATGGAGTAGTTTGTGCAGCCTTCCTGGAATCTTATCTGGAGGCTGAAATGTACTCGTCACCCCTGTTTAACATTCTTTTATATGCAGAGATGTTGGAAAACTAAGAGGTGGCAAAGATTATAAACTGATAAGAGCTGCATTAGTCAAAATGTCATTTAACGTGATGTATTTTATTTTCTTTGTACCCTTTTGAAAAAAGATGGCATTACTTTTAACAGTGTATTTTGTATTCACAATTAAACAGACTTTTCATTAGGTTGACTTTCCAGAGCTGTAAAGCTTAGACCTGGATGTAGGCCACGTTTAATCAAAGTCAGATCAACCTGACTCACTGGAGAGTTGCCACATAAAACCATCTGTGAAGTTGTTGGGGAAATTAAGGATAGGTAATATCGCAAGTGATTTGAGAGAACATCAGTCTCCATTTGCAATTAACAATTAATAATATAATAGCAGTTATTTGAGATAATGGTCAGTTTGTGTGGATGATCCCCATAAAATCAACCTCATCTTCATGTGTCAAAACGGTTTGAAACCAGCAGAAATGTTGTATTTTCCACACATTTTGCTGCATCTTCTACTGTAGACATGGCAAATCTGCCATATAGCAGGTTAATCTTGTTCTTGCAGTTATTCAAGATGGCCACCATAAACGTCATCATCCTCACTGTTTGCCTGTTTGTAAACAGCTGTATGAAACTGAAATATTTCCACTTTTCTGTTTTTAACATTTAGTTGAGTTGTCTGATGGTGTTGACATCATTTTTATTGTAATACTGATGCACCCCTGTCTTCTACTGTGGACTTGAGTTTTTGTAGGAAAAGTGGAAATATTTAGACTTATTTTCATTTGAAGTGTTTTTTCTTCTAATGCAAGGCTCTTCTTATAAGGATTTGTGAAGTTATTTATTGATTTAGCTGATACCAGTGGCATAGATATTATTAAAATATGATTAAATTATAGTCATAGTTACCTATTATGGCAGTAGCCTTACCTGTCAAATCAGTGAAGCACTACTACAGGAGCTTGTTGGAAAATCCAACTCTTTTTGAAGCCTGTCAGGAAAAAAGACCAGTGGAAATGTCTTTACTGTCATTCTTTGCTCGCCTTTCATTTAGAAATGGATATCCAGCAGCAGATGCTGCAATGATATCTACTCCCTTTCTGAGCTGCTTTTGTTATTAAAAATCTGCCCGTTGCTGTCAGCGCAGTTTGCTCTCATTTGTCTGAACAGCTGTGCTTTGGCATCGTGCTTGAACCCCGATAAGATGGATTCTTTTGTGATTATCTTGCAGATCATCTTTTGTGCTGCCTCACAAAGGGATGCAAATTTAGCAGTCTTGATGCCGATGGTTAGCATCAAGGCTGATTGATTTTTTTTTTTTTTTTTTTTACCTTCAGTATTTGGGAAGTAAGTATCAGGTATGCAGGTATCCTTTATTCTTATTCAGTGTTTATTTGAATCAGACTCGATGGGATGTGTCTTCAGCCAGCAGCTGAAGGGAATATGCTGCCTAAATGTGCATTTTTTTAATACAATATTGTTGTTTGCTTCTATAAATGCGATGTGAGACGCTGTCAGATTTTTGTGCAGTGATGTGCTTCATTTTTAAAGAGAACTGCAGCGATGACTGAAGGTTTTGGCATGGGAAGAACTCATGACAGTGCTTTAGCTCAGTGTACCGTGGAGGATGCCCCACTTCTGAGTCCATGCTTCCGGCCATGCTCAAGCAATGCAGTCGTTATTCTTGGTGTAAAATATACTGTTTTGTAATTTAAATGTCAAAGTGAGGCCTCATGATTTATCTCATCCAGAATCTTCTTTTGGTTTTCCCTCACAGGAAATGCTTTAAGGCATATTACAGTCGGTGTACAGTGATATTTTTTTTTCTTTGAGTAAATAAGGATTAAAACAAAATGTCAAATTAATTTTATTTGCCTTTCCTGGTTCTCTGAGAACCCCTCTTTGTTTCGCTACTACTCAAACTAAAGTGCTGACCCCAGTGCTCGCTTTCCTTCTTGTGGTTAATAGACTTGTGAGGCCAGATGTTATCTTGCCCTGTATTACGTCAGGAAGGACTGCAGGAATGATGGGTTGACCAGCCAGCCTTGTTACATGGTGGGAAATGGAGGAAGGGGGTGGAGAGGGGCTTGGTTGGTGATCTTTCTGACTTTGGAGTTTGTGTTTTTGTGGGTTGCCAGGGAATGACAGTTTGAAGATGATCAGATTTGTGTCTCACAGTGTAAACACACTCCCCATGGCTGCTAACGAACAAAACTGGCAAGATCTTCCACTGACGGGGACAGAAAGCTGCTGGGTTATACTTTACTACACCAACCAAGTAATCAGAAATATGGAGCACGGAGAGAGACGCCAGAGAGGAAGAGGGAGGGAGTGAGGAAGTGGGAGAGTGAGAGTGTTGTGTTTTTTGGCAGGGTCTCTAAAGCTCAAGTCTTTTGTTGCCTGACATTCTCAGGTACCATAGTTACAGGTTAGCAGAGCACAGTCCGGGTTTATTAACACTTTGTTAGATCATATTGAGTCCAAAAAAAAAGGGGGGGGGGTTGCTGGAAGTATTCTTCCACAGCACAACCAGGACCCTCACCTGTTCCCTTGGTAGGCATCTCAGATATGCTTAAAGCTTTGCAGATTTATACCATTGGCCCAAGAGAGAGAGCATTGACAAGTGTGTTATGGTCTCATATAGGGATGGGCGATAATTTATCGTGTGTGATATATCGTCAAAGAAATTCCCCACAATAACAATTTGAATTTATCGTTTTTATCGTGAGATGACAATTAAGCAGGTTGTGTTTTACTTTGGTTTTTTTAATAAGCAAAGTTAGTTTTGCCGTTTGCATCGTTTGAATAAATGTGGCATTTGGTCTCTTATTTCAGACTTGTTTGATTGGTGTCACTACAGTTTTGCAATACAGGTCTACTACTTGAACTTAATTGATATAGTGGCTTCTGGTATTTTGTAGGGCTTTCAAGACAGACTTTAGTGACAGATTTATAACGCAAAATATTTTGCTGATAGCTTTTATCGTCATTTATCGTTACCGTGATAAATAAGAGAAATTATCGTGATACATTTTTTAGTCCATATCGCCCATCCCTAGTCTCATAGCTAGTGAATGCCTGGCTGAATGTGAGGTGTTTAGGGAGCGTCTGTAAAATGCCAATACTCCATCCCCCCTGTCACAGGTAAAATGTCAACCTATTGGGAACATTGCAATGAAATATGGACACAAGGTGAGTTTCCTTTCATTGATTTAGCAGCTGCTGTAGTTAAGCCCAGCCCTTTCCCTCTGCTTAACGTCATTCCATTTGTCTTTTTATTAGAAGAAGCACACACATGCTTAAGGTGCAGGGGATGGCGGTCAAGGGATCTACAGTGTGTATATATATATATATATTTTTAATTAGCTTTTTAAAAAAAGGGCAATTTTTATTTGAGTAAATTATATTTTAGTCATCCTGTCACATCTGTGTTTTTATAATTTTTGTCAGTCATTCAGTTGCACTCATTTTTTTATTTTCCTCTGAAATATGTGGCTCTGGTAATTGATGGTTTATCTGCACTGTATTGTTAACTTTGGGTTTATGGTAAGGTTGAACCAAAACGTATATCCAGATAGAAAAGGGTGATCATTCCTACGGCTGAAGTAATAATGTACACCAAGAAAAACCTTTGACAGTGGTACACGTCATAACTTTCTAGTAGAAATCATTTATATTAAACAAATTTCACAAATTGCTGAATAAATTTTGTTGAGACTTGACATACTTAATATGAAACACAGTCATGTGTTTTCACACGTATTTGGGTTGAGCCAAGGGCTGCCGCAGCAATAAAAACTATACAATATGAATGTAAAAATCCTAACCAAATATTTTCACCCATGATGTCGGCTCCATGTATTTGGCCATTTGATTGAAAATATTTGGATTGATTGTTTCTTTATTTTTATCCTGTTTGGCCATTTTCTGTTTGAGTTAAAGAGGGTTTGAGTTGTTGGTAGAGGTTTTGTGTCTGCAGCGTGAATCACAGTTGGTGGTGTATCATCAGTAGACAACTAGGTATATATCACTGAGGCCTCTGCCCATCCACTAATCCTCTCCCACACCCCCCTCCCTTACTTTTTTTTTCTCCCCAGCCTTTGTATAATATCTGGTTTGCCTCAGACACATTCATCTGCCCCCTGAGTGGCTTCTTACAGATTAACAGTGGATGGAGTTTAGAGGCAGCAACCTCTCACTGATCACTCAGCTTTTAACTCAGGCCGGATCTGTATGGTAACTGCAGCCGTGTAGACTTTGAAACCTAAACGGAAATTACGAGAACTTCTAAAATCAAGAGCGAAGTTAGGTGTTGCTGAGGATCCAGTGCTCGGGGGGCGGCGGCTGTGGTGACAGTGGTTTGTCCAGGAGATGCTTGAAGGATCCTTGGTATGTTCCTGTACAAAGCCCTTAAACACAGAGATGAAGAGGAGGACATCCAGGTACACACTCTGGCTCATGTCATTGGTCGAACCGTGAGATGACTTGTTCATTCAGCCAAAGAGTTTATATTAAATAGAAAAAAAGGGCAAGGTGTCTTTAACTCTTGGCTGATTTGCTTTTTGATTCTGTGTTTTTGACATTCTCTAAGTCAAGCTGACACCCCTGGTCATATGTGGCTAGCTCCAACAGAAAACTTTGCTGTACTGCTCTTGCTAGTTTCAGGAATTGTTGAAATGCTCTGTATAAAGCAGCTGATGGCGTTTGCAGACTTCCCCTCTTTGTGCTGGGATGGATTAATGGGGCTAATCACCCCGGGTTGCTCACGGCTCTACTGGAGGAGCAATAAAGCTCGAAGCATTAATTGAAAAATTCCTCTCACTTGATGAGAAAGTGGTATTATAGAATGACATTACTGCAGCTTATAGTAATATGTGGAAATATTTGATCTAAACTTATCAGGATTTTATATTTTATATTATTTTTTTAAATTAACAATTCTTTTTCTACTTTTTACTTTCATTGTCTCAAATCCAGGATTAAGGTTGTACATATTCTTAAGGCCTTTTCTAATGTTCAGGGTTCATTATGTACAGAAATCACTTGATTTTTATTTAAGCTGTTGTAATTTTAGCTTTCTTATCTGTTTCTTTGAAACTACATTTAATAAATGTCAGTGATTGTTCAAACACTCAAACAGAGCATTGTTTCAAAGAGCCTGTGGAGACACTTTACTTGAATTGCTTGTTGAATGCCAGCATTGAGTCCAGTAATGAAAAAGCAAAGACACACATTTACTTCTGTAGTGCTCATAACTGTTTCTCTTTGTTCTCAGTCCCAGAAACCCTGGATAGAAAGTACTTTCACCAAGAGGGAATGTGTGTACATACTTCCAGTGTCAAAGGACCCCCACAGGTATGTGCCCAGGCACACACTGGTGTGTCCTCTCTCCATAGCCATGGAAACGCTGTAATTGCATGGTGTGAGTCACAGTAGGCTCAAACCCTAACCACAGCTCTCCAAAGGGTGAATGAGTCTGTTTTAATGTTTATGTCTGTCACTGTAATTATATCTTAGAGAAGGAAGGCCAGTTATGAACCTGTGTCATATTCTCTTCAGTCCTCATCTTGTTTTTTGTTTTGTTTTTCCCCGTTTGTGTCTTAACCTCTAACAATTTTAGCTGAGTAATCAGTTTTATTCAGTGAAAGTTGAATCTCCCAGTCCTCCTTTTTTTTTTTTTGTTTTTTATCATTTATATTCTTGTGGGTTTCTATTTTAAGATATATTTTCTGTCTCTCTTTTGAAGCTCTTTGATGTTTTTCTCTGCAGCATATCAGGATTTTTCAGCAAACATGCTGGAATCTTACAAAGTCGTGTCAGAACCGTGCGTAGGCCTCTTCTTGGCTTGTTACAGAGATAACTCCTTGGCAGTTTTCACTGCTTGAGAAACACTTAGAAAAAAATATCTATTTAAGGTAGATACAATAAAAATGAGTCATGTTGTTTGCAGACTTTGGTCATTTAATAAATAAGTTTCCTTCAGCCACATATATTTACTGTTTAACAGCCTTCTTTGACCATAAGCCGTATCTGTCACTTTTCCAAGAAGTTGGAAGCCTTTCTTCTTGTTAACGCACAATCATGCAGTGTTTTCTTTCACATCAATTATTTCCTACTGGCTTTCTCCATGTAAACTGCTGTACGTGCTGCTCCTTGTTCTGTTGGAGGTGTTGGTGAACATAAGCGTGTATAATATTAGGCCAGAGAAATGCACATGACTGCAATCTAAGTGAGAATTTCTGTGGCAGGTTTTATAAGTCTTAATTGAAGCCCAGTCTGTCCAGATAGTCCATGTTAATGTCTTTAAAATACCTTGAATGTACTGTTATCTCTGCTACATTCTGAACTTTACATCTTTATAGCCTGAAAATATCTGTAACCAGATTCTTTATTGATGACAATGTTGTGAAAATTTTCCAGATGCCTTCCAGGATGCCAGATTTGCCAACAGCTAGTGCGGTAAGTATTTATATGTACTTGTTTTAGTTGTTCTCTGAGTAGGCAGGCTACCTTGGAGAAAATCCATGCTAACCAGTCTGTTTACACCAGAACAAGTCCAGTAAATTCTTTGAAAGTATAATTCCATGGAGTATTAAACCTCCTCAGAAACCTTTTGGACGTCATTGCACATTTTTTCCTAAAGCAACTGAAGGTGATGAAATAACCAAAATAAAGCTTAGTGTCATTATTGGGGGTATTAATTATTTGCACATTTTGTGTTGTTGTTTTTATAGAATTACACATACTTTCAAGCAAAAAAGCACACCTTAATCGTTGATGCTTTCTCACCTAATTCTGCTGTTTTATAAAATTAAGTTGAATAGTAGCACAACAATAAAAAAAAGGCGTCAAATACTTGTGGAAGTCAGTATTTTGAGTTGTTGCATGATCATTCTCATGGGATGACCTTACGAGATGAGTTTTCATTGAACTGAAGAGCTGCGCTTTCTGAAGGCCACCAGATTCAAATATTGGGGAAGTAACATGTCAAAATGGTTCTGTTATAACTTGAAGGTGCTGCTGTGGGCGTCTGGTGCGGCAGCATGCTGGCTTCACAGCCAGCTTGGCCACAAAGTATTCCGACGTGAAGTTGGGTGAAAATCCCAACGTGTCCATGCCCGAGCTGGAGGAGTGGTCAGTGGAAAAACACACAGAGGCGAGCCCCACTGATGCCTTTGGTGTCATCAACTTCCAGGGAGGGTCTCACTCATACAGAGCCAAGGTTAGAAGAACTTTTTTTTTTTTTGCTATAAACAATATTTAAAATCATATTCAAACCAAAAGATTGTCTCTCTGTATGAGATGTAGTTTTTTGTTTTGACGCTTGGTCTGTTCTTCTCTGTTACGTATAGCCAGTTACTTTGAGCAGGATAAAACAAAAGTTGTAAAAATCTATCCTTGTTTTTAAAGAAGAGATTATTGAATATAGTTTACTACTCATGAAGGTAACTGATAAATAAATATTTTTGCCGGCTTCATGTTGAGCAACATGAATTTCTGCTGATTTTCTTTCTTCACACGGGTGTTTTTCTTTTCTTGCACCACCTGTTGACAGTATGTGCGTTTATCCCATGACACTCGGCCGGAAAGCATCCTGCGGTTGATGCTGAAAGAATGGCACATGGAGCTTCCCAAGATCCTCATCTCTGTCCACGGAGGAGTTCAGAACTTTGAGCTGCACTCCCGCATCAAGCAGGTGGTGGGCAAGGGCCTCATCAAAGCTGCAGTCACCACTGGGGCCTGGATTCTTACTGGAGGGGTCAACACAGGCATGTAGTCTGAGAAGGAGAATATTACCTTACACACCCTGCTGAAAGGGCAGTTTTCCCATTGAATCTGCCGTTTCTACCCCTTTGAAAATGGACTAGGTTTAACTGAGGAAAGTCTTTTAAAAAGTTGTTTGGATTATATAGTTTTGTTAATGGGAATCTGCCAGTTGTTTATAGTTGTAGGTATACTGACATGAACACTTCACTTGAATATAAAACTGATTGTTTTATTTTTATTTGAACTCTAAATAACTGAACTGAATGACATCTCTGTCCTGTTGGAAATATTAGTATATGCATACTGTGTAAGATGCTCACAGGGACATTGTTTACAAACTTTTCCACCAACACAGCTGCGATGGGGGTGAAGCGCTGATGTAGCAGAAGTTGTAATACGGGCCTTTAAGCATGTCATTTGGCTGTGAGTTGCGGCTGAGGTGTGTCTGCCCCACAGCACGGCGTTAAGATGCTGTGGTCTGATCATAGTGTTTAAGTCATTACTCATGGGGTCAATTACTCAGAGCAATGATTACTTTTAATTCCTCATTGGTACTCTGGACAGCTGGGATGGTCTCCTGGCTCACAAATTACTGCTGAATCCATGAGATCCATTAGTTGAAGACTGTGGTTCATAAACAAGTCGCAGGGGCAGTGCCCGCGTCAGGCTTGCCTCGTTGCACGGATTTTGGTCATAAGTGTTCTGTGTTGTGGCCTCTTCTGGTAGCAACAGTTTGCCGTATACTTTAACTTTAAGTGAAACGTACATATCCTTTAGTAGCTTGTGACTTCTTTTCATAATTTTGAATAAGGAGGACAAATAAATGTGTTCAATGATTAACGAATGCTTGTTTTGCTTTATGCTTCCTTCCAAAAAGGTGTGGCCAAGCATGTGGGGGATGCTCTGAAAGAACACTGTTCAAGATCGTCAAAGAAAATTTGCACTATCGGGATCGCACCATGGGGAGTCATCGAAAACCGAAACGATCTCATTGGAAGAGATGTAAGAGAAAAGTCTTCAGATTAGATGTGATTATATGTAATTTTGTTAATCTTGCTTCCCTCTCACTTTCTCTCGTTAACCTATTTGATTTATCCTCATTTCCCCGATGCAGATTATTGCTCCCTATCAGACGCTGCTGAATCCTCTTAGCAAACTAAATGTTCTCAACAATCTGCATTCCCATTTTCTGCTGGTGGATGATGGAACGGTGGGAAAGTACGGGGCTGAAGTGAAGCTGCGGCGCGACCTAGAGAAGCACATCAACCTACAAAAAATACACGCCAGTAAGAAAAACAAGCAGGGCCTGGGTGTTTTTAGGTCAACATGTGTCAAAGTTTAAAGTCTCTTAAAAAGATTTTTTTTTTTTTTTTATATTGCTCCTAAGTGCAACAGCACAGCATACAAATCTGCAAAGCTCCTGAAAAGTAAATCTCACATTATTAATGCTTATTTTTTATCTTAAGCAGTATTATTTCACCAGTTAAGCAAGTTGGGCACCAGCTGTTATAACTTGGTGTCCATTATCTAGATTTTTGTCTTGGTGTCTTTTTACGACCGGTTCTGGTCCAGTTTTAGGGACAGAGCTTCACCAGTTGTGCCTGCAATACTCCCAAACACTCATCTGACATGAGAAAGAAATAGAAACAATGTTTTTACTCTCATCTTTACCTACTAATGTGCATGAAATATCCTTTAACATGATTTTAGTTTAGATGCCAATGATTGACAATCAGCTGTGAGCTTGAGGCTTTTATCACCTGCAAGGACAATTAATTATTATTAGTTTTACTGTCGGCTGAGAGTTTCTGATAAGTGTGATGTAAATTATCACTTTGACCTCTCGCACCCTTCCTAACATGCAGGTGTTTTATTAGTATTACAGTAGATTGTTGCTGAAGGAGATTGTGTAACAAAAACTTGAATTTAAAGCAGGACCAGTACAGGTGAAAGTGCTCTGCATGCTCATCAGGATTAAACAAGCCATTTTATAAATGTCTTCCAGCTGATGTGTGATGTCTTCTTCTAGGAATTGGTCAGGGTGTTCCTGTTGTAGCGCTGATTTTTGAAGGTGGCCCCAATGTGATCCTGACTGTGCTGGAGTACCTTCAGGAGACCCCTCCTGTCCCAGTGGTGGTGTGTGAGGGGACTGGCCGTGCCGCTGACATACTGGCCTACGTCCACAAGCAGACAGAAGAGGGGGGGTAGGTTCAGCTTGTGCTGGGGATGAGGGCTGTGCACTACAAAGTAAATGAAAGATTTGCCAGCTAACTCTAAATCCATCAAGCCAGTGTTTCACTGATTATTTACTGAGTAAAAACTAGAATGAAACATTAGATAAATGGTAGGAAGGTAAAAGCTGGTGTCTGACACCAAAAGCAAGTGTTTTCTTATATCATTAAAGATGTGTGGTAAAAATGGTCGTCATGTCCAGATTTGTTCAGACTGAAAAATTTATAAGCAATGATGTTTAGCGTTCTTTCTTTTTCAATTCCTTGCTGGCTGTGTTGTTTCTGACACGCTTTCAGCCTCAGAGGGATTTTTAACAGCCGCACAGTTAAACTCATTTAAAACAGCAAATTTAAAGTCACCTACTGCCACGGCAATGGCCTTTTTACACGTGCTGTTATATAATTGAATTGATTTCTTCAAATCGTAGGTCTTTTTGGTGTGGCTGTGAGCGTGTTCACAGGAAAGGTGGGCATTTGCAACAGCCGATGTCGGTGAACATTCATAGATCCAGAGCAGTAGGATTAGATCAGATTAATGTTCACTGAATCCGTTGAGGCCAAAGGACATGGAAAATATTTAACAGAATTTCTGAACACAATCCTGACTGGAGAAATTACATACTCACTTGCTCAAAGTGATTGTAGGTATTTATAGCTCTCTATCAGCAGCTTGGATAGAATTGGTTGGTTACAATGAAAAAGTCTGAAGTTTACTCCAGTTATGTCATGTGCATTAATAAGCTGCTGCTGTGAACCTGCAGCATGAGATCCAAGGATCTCTCTGTGGGATACCTGGACTGCAGAAGCAAAACAAAGTCCATCAGAGAAATGCCTGAATTGTTAGAAGTAGGAGGAAATAAAACGGCTGAGAGTAATGAGATTATTGATGATTAGACAGAAGTGGATGAATCAGTTTTTCAGTGTGTACACTCAGATTTACCAGAACCAGCAAGGCCGCTTGGATTACATGATGAAGCTGCATCTCTCTCTCTCTCTCTCTCTGTTTCTCTCTCTGTTTTTTCCTTTTTGTTTTGTTTTTTTTTTAAGCTGAAATGAGATTTTTCGCTCAAAATTTCTTTAATTTGATTGATTATATTTGAACTCCGAACATTAGATGCCCATTGAATGATTGCAGAGTAAGTTTGCTCTTCTGCTGAGCTGTTTAATTTTAGATCTATGATGGTGTCTCACAGTGCCATTTAAGAAATATTCAGTTAAAGTTTTCATAACACGGCTAGGAACTGTACTGTAGTAGTACTCAGAACTGTGGGAGACAATAATATTTGAAAGAAACTAAAGTAGAAAAGGGGGGGAAAACTAAAAGCTACTCAGACTGATAAAAGATTTTATAACAGAGGGTGTTAAAACAATGTGACTCTTACCATGTTGAACTGTAATCTCTCTAGTGGTCTTCCTGATGGAGTGGAGACAGACATCATTGCAACCATCAAGAAAACGTTCAACTTCAGCCAGAGTGATGCCATCCATCTTTTTCAGACTCTTATGGAATGCATGAAGAGCAAAGAACTGGTAAACTTTTGCTCATCGCGCTTTATTCATCACATTATGATTGTTTACATTCTCTTATTTACTCTTCCTCCTCCTCAGTTTAAGTGAGAACAGTAGAAATATCAGTCATAAAGATTATATAACTTCTCAAACATAAAGCTTATGAAAACTAAAAGCTGCCCACCGAATGGCAGCTTTCAAGTAGAGATCAAACTCTGAAGCAGTGTGGGCAGCCGTACCCCCAGAGGGGCTTTAGGGGATGTAAACAAAGTATAATGTTGCCACAGAGTCAGTTTTTTAGCTGAGGGCTGTGACCCTGATTTATTTATTTTTTTGGTATGTTTACAGTTTGGCAAATTTGCCCCTTTAAAAACTTGGCATATTCATCTTTTTTAAGTTTTTAACATGTCCATGATTGCATAAGTAACGGTCAGGATTGTTATTGTTTACTTCTAATTGACAAAAAAAAACTCATGACATCATGAATCTGAACCAAGTAGTGTGATTTTTTTTTTTAAAAAATATTGAGCTATACAAATAAAATGTCATCTCTACAGAATCCAATTAGATTAATCTTGTATGCAGTTAAAGTCAAAGATTGCAGCTCATGTCCTTCATCCCTTCCTCCCCTCTCCTCCTCCTCCTCTCTGTCATGCTCCCATTACAGCTTAAAAACCTTTGAATGAGATGATTAAATTTACCCTCTACCACAGAGATAACAAAAAAACAATTTTCTAATGAGATTGCTGAGTTATTGCAACACTCACAAGATTTCACTGACAACATCTGATGATTCCTCTGTTAAAGTGAACACATTAAAACTTCAAACGTCTGAATAATGTCTGTGGGAACCTGAAAACAAGCATGATCTTCTTTCTTGGAAAACAGATCACTGTGTTTGACATCAGCTCAGAGGAACACCAGGACATTGATGTAGCCATTCTGAGGGCCTTACTCCAAGGTTAGTAAATGACTACTTTTTAAAACTTTGTCCTCAGACCTCTTTCTTGAAGGAACTTGGTGAAAGTCACGTAAATTTGATTAAGTCTATTCATATACTGCAGTTGTTGGCATCTAGAGGTTAAGATTTCAAGTCTTTGTAATGTTTTCTTTCTGATACAGATATGCTTTGAGAACACAGTTCCCCCCTGTGTGCCCTTTTCTTTTGCTCCTGAGGAGATCATGTTGCTCACATTCACATGGGCTCTTTATCCCAACACTGTCAGTCACTGAGGCTTATGCCTCCCTGTATTATCCCTCCTCTCTGCACTGTAAATGTTTTCAGATAATTCCTCCATTAAGTTTTAATGGCTCTGTCATTTCTATCATTTACAAAAAAGATTACATTTGAAATGAAAAGAAGAAAAATTACTCCTCATTCTTCTAAGACGCAGGACTTCGTTTTAGAGGCTTGTTGTGCTGATTGTCGGTAGGTGCAGCACATTTTTTCTGCTTGTGCAACCTTCGTTCCAGTTCATTTAGACAAAGCCAGGTATTTGTAACTGAAAGTGATTGATAGTTCGGTGAAAGAAATTCAAAAACTCCAAAGACAGACCCTCAGACCTGCACACAGAGGCACGTATCCGTCAGTCTAAGGTGTGGTCATTTTGATGCAACAGCAACTCGGACATGTGCAAAACCTCTTAAGCTCTTCAAAGGTAATGAATGTTGCTCAGAAGACTTTTCCAATTTCCGCTGAAACCATTTTAGACAGCACAGTGCAACAGACATCATCTCTGAGTGTTTGAAAATCGGGGAGGATTCATAATGGCCAAGCCAACTTCTGCTCCGTCCCCAGCTAAAGCAATTAAAATCTGAGAAAAAAAGGCACATGATAGGTGTTTATTTAGTCTCCATATTTGAATTGTTTGGAGTTGCTAAAATTAATAGGTTGAATGTTTCTACAAAGGACTGAATAAACTCTTGGATGCATCTCATTTTAGATGTAAAGGTTTTACGCAGACAGCCAAGCTGAAATCTCAGCTGTCTGTTGTCTTGACATACTTTCACATCCAGGCAATCAATTCCGTTTACAGTGATTTGTAATTATTTGAACCAGATTGCTCCCACAGGACAACCGGGCTGATTACTGTGGAAGAGACCCGTAGACTGAACTGGGATTTACTTTGTAGCCTGATCTGCTCTGTTGTTGTATTAGTGTGTAATTGACTGTACTGTTGCTCTGTGCTTGCTCTACTAACCCCCTCTAATCCTGCTAGCTGGCTAAAAGGGAAAGCACAGTTAATAGAATGTACTTGCATGTGATATAATATGCATTTACGTGTGTGTGTTTACACCTGGTTGTACCTGTGTATTTCAGGCACAAACGCATCTGCCTTCGATCAGCTGGTCCTGACTTTGGCCTGGGACCGTGTAGACATTGCCAAGAACCATGTGTTTGTGTATGGACAGCAGCTACTGGTACGTTTTTATGGATTTATTTGTGTGTGTGTGTGTGTGTGAATGCTCCCAGGGATGTTTGCTTAGCTCAGCATCAACTAAAAACCTTTGGACTCACTCAGATTGACCCCAAAGTCACAGTTGGCCACAGTTTGTGTTCTGAAGAGCCGGGGGACTGGGCTCGGGCAGGCTGCCACGAACTGCTTGTCTTGACTGTAACATGAACCCTATTACAGCTGTCTTCATAAACAGCCCTTAGTGCCGATGTTTATTTTAAAACTGAAGGACTCCCGGCTCTTCCATGACTGATGGGATGAATGTTTATTTATATGTTGTGTATGTTTTGTGTTTAATTTGGCTATATTTTTGGTCTTCTCCCTCTTTGTGTTTGTTTGATAAATAATGATTTGCTGCAAAAATATGCTTCATAACTGCATTTTTATTCTTGTTTGTGTGTTTAGGTGAGTTCTTTGGAGCAAGCAATGCTGGATGCGCTTGTGATGGACAGGGTGGACTTTGTCAAGCTGCTCATAGAAAATGGCGTCAGCATGCACCGTTTTCTGACAATAAGTCGGCTGGAGGAGCTGTACAACACGGTACCACAGCACAGCACACAGGCCATTGCATAGGAGTTGAGCTAAGAAGATGTGTTTTGCATTTAGTTATTTGTATTTACTTTTGTTCTAGAAACAACCTCCCAACAACCCAACACTACTCCATCTGGTTAGAGATGTTAAACAGGTAGTCAGTCTAATCCATACTGGGTTTAAAGATGATTTTGGCCAACGAGAATTGGAATCTTCTTAATCTTTGGGTTTCGTGTCGTTTACAGAGTAATCTGCCTCCAAACTATAAAATCACTTTGATTGATGTGGGCCTGGTTATTGAGTATCTGATGGGCGGGACTTACAGGTGCAACTACACCAGGAAACGTTTCAGAATAATTTACAACAATCTCCATGGCAACAACAGGGTGAGTGTGGAAAAATAGTTTCTGGTGTACAGTAAATGTCAGTTTGTGTGATGGTTTTAATGTTTGGATTTGACTTGTTCCCACATTGTGATCTCCTTGAGATCCAACTCAAATGATGTGTTAACTATAATATCACAAAGTATAGTTTATTTGTTTAAGGAAAGAGTAATGAATTCATTTTAGGGCTTGACTTTCTGTTAAATCTCTTGTAATTTGTATGTAAAGTTACTGGAGGCCAGTCAACTAAATCTAAAAAAATGTTTCATGGTCTGCACAGAGGTCTGGGCGCCACACAGCAGGTCCTGGTTCTCATTTAAGAAAAAGTCATGAGGCTTTTAGCATGCAGGCCGATAAGAAGGAGAAGACGAGGCACAACCACTTCATCAAGACTGCACAGCCATACAAACCCAAGGTAAACTTCAGCTGATGAGTAAAAATAATCGTTTCTTGCGTGTTCATGCCTGACAATGAAGCCTGTTGAGATTGCAGAATATTTTCTGTACATCTAAGAAGTTTCTGCTCTCACTGTTTCTCCTTCTCCTCTCAGCTGGAGTCAACTGCTGAACAGAGCAAAAAGAGAAGCAGAGAGGAAATCGTGGACATAGATGACCCAGAGACGAGGCGTTTTCCATACCCTTTCAATGAACTCTTGGTGTGGGCAGTGCTGATGAAGAGGCAAAAAATGTCTCTGTTCTTCTGGCAGCATGGAGAGGAAAACATGGCTAAAGCACTGGTGGCGTGCAAACTCTGCCGCTCTATGGGCTACGAGGCCAAGAAAAGCGACGTGGTGGATGACACCTCGGAGGAGCTCAAGGACTACTCAAGGTAAGATTTTCTACGCACTTTTTAAGTCTCAGTTCTGAAACTGTCTTTAGTTTTAGTAAAAGTAAGGTGTGAACTAACATTGGTGATGTATATCAGTGAGTTTGGAACGCTGGCAGTGGACCTGCTGGAGCAGTCGTTCAGGCAAGATGAGACCATGGCCATGAAGCTTCTGACCTATGAGCTAAAGAACTGGAGCAACTCCACCTGTTTGAAGTTGGCTGTCTCCTCCCACCTGCGGCCCTTTGTTGCTCATACCTGCACCCAGATGCTGCTGTCTGACATGTGGATGGGACGGCTGAACATGCGCAAGAACTCCTGGTACAAGGTTCATGATCAATCTAGATTTTATTTTTGGTTGTGAATTGAATGCTGGGGTCATTTCAGGGCTGGAATCGACTCATTCCTTCTAAGTTGGAAAGGGTTAACTGTCTGACCAAATAAATCATGTCCATATTGTCGCAGTTGAGGGAAACCTGGAAAGTCTTTCTTCATCTATTAATGTATTTACATGTATTATTCTTCAGCCTCGTAGCATAATTTCTTTTACATCTAATCACAGTCTAATAAAGAGCAATGAAGCTAATTTCTTGACAGAATTTAATCAACTCTTGCCACAGCTAGAACTTGGATATCTCTGGGATTTCTCTGTTTGGAACTCTTTGTAAGCCATGAAAAAAAAAAACTTGACAGCCCAAATTTTCTGGACTCCAAGTTACCTTAATTTATCATGCCTGAAGGCTAAATTATACACACATTTTTTCTAAAGTAGTACTCAAGTTCCCCTTTAATTGTTTTCATTAGAGAAATGTCGGGCTGTCTTGTCTTGAATCGTCTCTCGGCCAAACTGTGATGACCAGTTTGCAGCTGGCTGGACATGAGTTGCATCATGGTCTTTGCTGCTTCTTCCAAATCAGAAAATATCATCTGATCTGGTGGAAAGCAGTTAAATACTTACAGTAGGGCTGTAGCGGTACACAAAGATCATGGTTCGGTACATACCTCGGTACACAAGTCATGTTTTTTTGTTTGTTTGTTTTTTTTCGGTACAGTAATGGAAAAAATACAAATATGTTTATTAACGAGTTCACGAAAATTTAACATCAAAGCTGTTTGTTTTGATATTATTTGAATGAGGAAAAAAATGACCATAAATAAAGAAAATAAAATATTTTTATTTATAAAAATATATACAGCAGGATTGTTTTTTTTTGTCTTTTTTTTAACAATCCTGCTGTTTGTTTTTTTTTTATACTTTTCAATAAAAAAACAAACAAACATGCTTTCACCGCACCATTTGAGTTTTAAGAGCAGCATTTAACAGAAACGGCTCCACTTTCGTTTCACTCATCGTCATCACAGAAACTAAACATAACAGCAGGTTACTCTTCTGGTCAGATTGCCTGAATAAAAAATGCATAAACAAGTAACCTACTGCTGTTTTACCCGTGTTTGCGCTAAACACGTTTGTTTTCTGGTCGTACCAGTAACACTCAAAGTTGTGTGGTGCTGCTTTAGATGCGTTACACCATGTTGGAAGTGTTTCTGTGTACATACTCGACTCAGTTGGCACACTGCTTTGTTTTGTTAGCCTTTCCCCCGCCCCCTCCTCCCTCTTTGTCAAAACCGGGATGCTCCCAGACGGGAGACGTTTAACAGGAGCGCTTCCTCTAGCTCAACTAGCTTACATGCCATGTTGTTAGGAGTTGTTAGAAACAGGAAGGTAAGTGCACTGCACCAAGTGGAGGCGAAGATTAAATGATGCGTCACTTGATTATGTCCGTTGGTTTGCAAAAACTCAATGAAACAAGAAAGAGCTGAATAAACAAATCCTGCACCCAACAGTTCGGTACAGGGTCGTGCCGGACCGGGTGGAGTGTACCGAATGGTACGACACAAATGCACATACCGTTACAGCCCTACGTTACAGAGCACCAGAAATAACTGCAGCCACTGCAGTTATTTCTTGTTAGGTTTGGGGAGCAAAGCACATTTTGTTAAGACTGTATTAAGAAATATAACAGCAGCCACCCACATGAGTGTGCATGTCTGTGTGCCTGTAGGTGATTCTGAGCATCCTGGTTCCTCCTGCCATCCTGCTTTTGGAGTATAAATCTAAGGCTGAGATGGCTCACATCCCTCAGAGTCAAGATGACCACCAGATGACCATGGAGGACAGCGAGCACAACTTCCAGAACGTAGCTGAGGACATCCAGATGGTAAGGTTTGCCATTTCTTTGCCATTTTTTTTTTTCTCTCATTGCTTCTCCAATTTGGGCCTCATTAACGTCTCTGCAGGATGTTTTTAAGGAGGCCCGATCCCAAGACCATGTGGAGGCAAAAAGTGACATGGAGACGCATGTTCGCTCTCGAAAACTGCCCTTAACCAGGAAAATCTATGCCTTCTACCATGCTCCCATTGTCAAGTTCTGGTCAAATACGGTATGTATGATGGCATCCATCAGACTATTCATTTCCTAGTGGTTTATCCAAGTAGCAGTCTGACTAGATAAACCTACAAGGGGAAGATGCTTAGACTCAAAAGAGGTAACTAGACATTTTTTAAGAAAATTAAAAGCTGATACTTGGATTTTGCCGTTTTAAACGTGCCTGAAAGTGTCAATAAAGGGTAAAGGGAAAAAACTGTATTATTCACTCAGCACAAACCTCTCCAGCTCTTACTGAATACTGGAATCAATAGTGTGAATTGCAGAATTTAACTAAACAGGATTTCTCAAGAAACAGGGACAGACCCCCCACCCACCCCCACCCCCACCCCAGTATATTTCCCTCATTCTTCTACATATTCATTCACCTTGTCGCTTCCTAACTTCGCTTTTCTTAGGCTTCTTTACATACACAAGCCTGAGAGCCTGAGGCTGGTTCCCAGGAGCCTTAGTCATCGGTTTAGGTTTTATTTGCAGAGATGGGGTTGTTTTTCAGGTTGTTCATGACTGAGAGGTGCTGATAACATCACTAAACTAGCCAGTCTACATAATATAGCCTCTGCCCAAGCTTATCTACATCTGCTGTACCTGCTTCCATCCTGATTCCAGCACATCAATGCAACCCTGCACCATTGACTCATGCGTCACACATGGAAGTACAGCAATATCTTTTCCATCAATACGGTTACGGTTCAGCTACTTGGAAAAATGCAGACCTGTTCAAATCTGCACCATGAGACTGGACATGTTTCTGTACATGTTTCCCACATTTTGCTTTGTTTCATTTTATCAGAATTTCCTTTTCTTAAATAGGCTCTAGACCATTTTTAGCAGACCACAAGAAAAGCAGGATTTTTCATTTCTATGCAGGAAAAAGTCCACAGCAAAAACTTTACTTTCCACATCAGTAACAATTCAAATACTGATATTAAGCAGGTAAAATTTGTAGTATTAGTAGTATTTATTGTGGATCCCCATTAGCCACAGCAAGATGCTGTTGCTATTCTTCCGGGGGTCCATACAAAGATTCATACAAAACCATAAAAGAAAATTACACTTCAGAAATCAGAAATATGCATAAAATAGAACATAAAATAAAATAAAACAAACAAAAAAAAAAAGATATAAACTAAAAATACAGCATGCTACACTAGTCCATGAAATTTTCTAAATCAGCAAAACCATCTGACTTAAAATAATAATCATTGCTCCTTATTACATTGATGGAGGATCACCTAAGTCACAAGGAACTTTGAAACCATGAATGTTTTCACAGATGCATACACTGAGTAGATAACGAGCTGTACTATCTAAAATTTATCTAATGGTCGCAGTTCTGTCACAACGGAATAGCAGACCAACCAGGTCATCAGTAGGAGCCAGGAGCATGGTCAGAGCAATCACATACAGGACAAAGCAGAAAACCTTGTGTTTAAAAAAAAAAAGGTGGTATGTTGTGTCCAAGTTCAATAAAAACTTTATTTCTTTTTCTCATCACAGAAGTTTTAGTAGAAAACCTAAATACCTAAGAACTGAGCAAGAAAAATCAGGCAAAAATGGTCACTGTTGCAATAAGGACTGTAATTCATGACTTTTTTTAGAGATAAAATGCGCATTTATCTCAATTTTGAACCCCCTAGTTATTTTAGTACCTTTTACTTCTATTTGTAACATTACAATCTGAGGTGCTCCTTCCCCCTGTGAGATGGATTTTGTCTGAAACTGTCAATTTCCTCTGAGAAACCTAAGAAGATAAAGTTTTTCTCACTCTTGCCATCCTTATCAGGACTGGCCACCAGCAGCTGAACTCTGTAGCCAGAGATTTCCGTTAGCATGGCTGTTAGAAGTGCTGTGTTGAGGCTGAACGCCTTAATTCAACCTCAAGTCATTACATTTAGTTCAGAAAGGTAAATTAATTCAATACGAGAGACTCTTTCTGAAAATGTCCACAATTAGAAGCTCTGCCAGCTTAGGTCTATTATCTATAATGTATAATTTTTCCGGAGATGAGGATAGTTGTAGGAATGAAAGCATTTTTTTTTTTCTCTCTTACTTGTCCTGTCCAGCATCAAAGCAAGCAGAATGGAAATCTGATTGCTTTATTTTGTTGAACAGTGGCTTTACCAAACGGAGCTTTATGAACATAAGGAACGAAAGCATTCTTAATCGCATGAAAACTTGATCATTCGTGGATTTTTTTTTTATATATATATATATATCCAACGATTTTTTTCTGTGATTTCTTTTGTTTCCTGTGTTTAGCTTTTCTACCTGGGCTACTTGATGTTATACACATACGTGGTGCTGGTGAAAATGCCTGACCTGCCTTCCCCTCAAGAGTGGGTAGTCATCCTCTACATCTTCACCTCTGCCATTGAGAAAATCCGAGAGGTATGTGAAACGATAATAGCACTTTCCCACAAGTGGGAAAATTCAGGGGTAAAATGAATTGATGTAAAGCATTAATGTCGCTGCCAAACAGTTTTAGAAGCTTGTTTTTGCTTAGTGCCCTGGGGCCTCATTTATAAAGCTTGCTAACGCACAAAACCGGGCTAGGAAGTGTGTAAGCAACTTCTTATGCAAAAGTTGGGATTTATAGAAAAAAAAAACTAGCCTAGGAATGTGCGTAACTTTAAGAAAACTACAGATCTTGCTTACGCACATTTTGGAAACTGCCCAGTGGAAAATAATTTTGGAAAGGAGATCTCATAAAGGTCTCATTTACTTCTAGACAAATGTGAGATCCATGTGAGAGCTGAATGAGACAGCGGCTCATTTCTCCTGTTTTTCAACCTCGTCTCCAGATAGAAAAGTTGCACAAAATCTCAATCTCGTCTGACTTCCAGTTCCAAAGGAGATCTCAATCATTTCTCTTATAATTCTCAGGATGTCTGCATTAAGTCTTAAATAAGAATATTTCTCCTGGTGAATTTTAGTAGAAACAAAAGACATTTATGAGAACGATTTGAAACCTGAATGAGGCTGGGATGAGATCTCCTTTTTGTCTCCTGAGATGCAAAAGAGAAAGCTTTGAGAAGTAAAATTTTCCTCTGGGTGGGGATCGAGCCCCGCACAGGCTCTCCGCAAGTCCTGACACTCTCAAACATTTAATTCCCCCTTCATATCAAATTATTTTCATAGATTGACTTGATTCTAACTAGCAGTGTTTTTTATGCTGCAGGTGAGCTGAAACTACGTATAAGAACCTTTCTAATAAATAAAAAGGTGTTTAAGCAAACTTATATGTTAAATCAACATTTCATCAATGTTCAACAGGGTGAACATATGTACCGCATTAATACACCTATTCTGACACGGTGCGCTGCAGTCAGACTGACTGATCTAAGCATATTAATACTGGGGACACTCCTGCATAATGCTGCGCATCGATGGTGCTGGAGGACCTACAGATGGGAGAATTAGAAGGGAATGCGTTTTCAGGGATCACCAGGATTTCCTGGCCCGATGATGATGATGATGATGATGATGACTGGCTAATAAACAGATTTACTTTTGCAGCGCTTTCCTCTACAAACTGGACCCAGATAGACCGCTCCGCTGAAACCGTGCCCACCCCGACACATCAGCAGCTGCTAACCACGGCGCGCTCCTTCGTGGAGCCATCAGCCTCACCTCACCGGCTGAGGTGTTTAGATGTGGGGGGGTGAGTGTGACTGTGTTCTGCACACAGTCACACTGACGCGGCGTTTCCTCCACAGTTCCACAGCCTGACTTCTGGAAGAGACCTCTGTTACATCATCACCGCCACAACAATCTGCTGTCACTCAGCAGACTTCAGTTTATCTGTGATTCCACCTGGGACGCCCTAATAAATATTTTTGTGAGGCACCTTCACTTCAGTCTCCGTGAAATTACGTTTTATTCTCTTTTCGGTCGCCAGGATTCAGCTTTAGCTGGCTCATTTATATGCAGCAATATCCATAAGGTGCTTTGCATTGACCCTTTATGGTAGAATGTGGGTGTGTAGGGGGTGGTATATGAGCCAAATTCACCTACGCAAACTTCCAGGAAGAGTGTAATTTATAAAGGGGAAATTGCTTGAATTTGTGCATACGCACGGTTTTATAAATCTGAATATTTTTTGGGCGTACGCAAACTTTTGGTTTTGGGCGTACGTACACTTTTAGTAAAGTTCCTACGCACAGTTTTATGAATGAGGCCCCTGGTCCATTAGATAAAAACTCCAAGCAGCGTTGACTTTTCTCCTCTTCATTTCACTTTCTCTCCACTGTTTCTCCTCTTTTTCTGCAGATGTTTATGTCTGAAGCAGGCAAAATAAGCCAAAAAATAAAGGTGTGGTTCAACGACTATTTCAATGTGTCCGACTTTTTGGCCATTGTGACCTTTTTCATCGGCTTTGGCTTGAGGCTTGGTGGAGAGGAGACTATTGTCCCAGGGAGGACAGTTTACTGTTTGAACATCATCTTCTGGTATGTGCGGCTCCTGGATATCCTGGCTGTTAACCAGCAAGCTGGGCCATATGTCACGATGATTGCTAAAATGGTGAGTTTTTTTTAAATTGCAGTAATCACTTAAAGATTGATGTCGGTATTGTCATTATGTGTATGTGAACATGACTGCTTCACCAAGTAATGCAGAAAGTTGTGAAGTTTGCGTTGAAACGATTTTATTAGCAGCGACGATCTTATTGCACATGGTAAGTCTGTATAAGAGACAGCTTTTGATATGTGGCTTCTTTTGTTTGATAGATTTCTTTACTTTTTTCAGTATTCATAAAGATTTTGCATCAATGTTCATGTTTTCACTGTGAACATTCACATTTAAACAGCATTAATCATCACCATGCTGTTACCAGGTATCGTACCACACTATATTATCCTGAGCAGCCCCCATTAGTTTCATCATGTACTGTGCTGTGTGCTTCTTAATACTTGTATAATATCACAAGTGATGGCATACCTTTTTAACAGAATATTTAATTAAAAACTGCGCCTTTTTTTTTTTTTTTTCTCTCCCTTTCATTTCATTTGACATTTTGTTAAAGAATACTTGTTGGTTTTCTTGCGGAGATTTACACCAAATGTGTAAAACTTAAGCTCCCTGGTAACTAGCCAAGTTTGTCTAAACTAGCTAGCACTACTTTGATAGAATCTTCTGATCCTATTAAATGGATGCATTTTTTAAATACCTTTTTTTAAAAATTATTTTAGTATTATTAAAACATATTTTGTTTAATTCACGAAGACATATTGGTGCGAATATGTATAGTTTTTCCCTTTTTCAGTCTCTGCCAAGCTAAGGGCATGTTAGCTACAGCTCTGTATGTGCGTGCACTGTTCTAAATGCACAAAATATAAAATGAATGTGTTGGAAAATTTACAGTGAAAATGAACCTCTACAAGAAAACAAACATTTCCCAGCCTACCAAACTTCTCCTTTTAGTGAAACTAGATTTAATTCAAATGTAGTCACCATGATGCTTCATTGTGTGTACATCAATGGTTTTCATCAGCATTACTGTCTCTGCCCTGAGGATTTCAATATAGGCACTAAAGAGATTTGTACCATTTTATGTTTTGGAACAAACACTAGAAGATTTTTTCATTCTGATCACCACCACCACCCCCCCCCCCCCCCCCCCCCCAAAAAAAAAAAAAAAAAGGTGAAGGGATTTCACTTCTCCACAAAAGCCCAATAGTATTGCTGTTTTGGGATCCTCAGAGTTTATACATCCACACTAAAAACCTTCATATGTTTATTGTTGCAGGTAGAGATGTCATATATTGTGTTTACTTTGTGACATGTCTTTCAGGTGGCAAACATGTTTTACATTGTGGTCATAATGGCTGTTGTCCTGCTGAGCTACGGTGTACCAAGGAAAGCCATCCTATACCCAAATGAGGAGCCCAGCTGGACACTAGCCAAAGATGTGGTCTTTCAGCCATACTGGATGATGTACGGAGAAGTGTATGCCTATGAAATCGATGGTAAGGATGATGAGGAAGGGATAGGAGATTACGAGGGTAAGCCCAGTTATTGTCACGGTCTCTCACCTCAGCAGATAGTCACTTAAATGAGCACTGAAAATCACACCTAGAGCAACCTAGTCATTGCTCCTGCTCCAGTTTTTGCTTGCAGTTTTTGCTCCCAGGAGAGGACGTCCTCTCCTGGGAAAGTTGGCAGCTATGCTGAATGTTTTCCACTTGGGAATGACCTTTCTCACTGTAGACTGGTGGGCTCCAAATTGTTTGCAAATGGCCTTTATAACCCTTCCCAAACTGATGGGCAGCAACAGTTGCTGCTGCCGCTGCTTGTGTTATTGTGTTAACACACACCTGAGTGCTTCAGACCAACAAACTGTCCAAATTTCTGCTTTTATAGAGCTGTGCACACTTGCTGATCATCAATTAATCGAGTGCATTTGATTAGCATCCCCTGACTTTCCTCTTAATTCCTAGATTTTACTTAGCTTTCCACATGCTGCTTCTAAATTTTGGGTTAGTTTTTAATAAGTAAAATGAAGTATGGTATTTATCTCAAATTATTTTTTACCTAATTTCAACAACCACCAAAGAGCAGATTATTTTTCTCTTTTGTTTTATCAATGTTGAACAATTGAACAATGTTTTTTTTTTTCCCTTAAACATTTAAGATGACTGTAGGCAAATACAAACTGCATGTTATTGTGTGAAGACTGGGAAATTGTTTTGTTTTAGATGATTGGGGGATGTGTGTTCAGGTGTGTGCTCATTCTTTCGGGGTTTTTTTTTCCCTCCACAGTGTGTGCCAATAACAGTGACGCATCAGTAAAGTCCCTGTGTGCAGCAGGAGTATGGCTGACTCCTCTCCTGCAAGCAGTCTACCTCTTTGTACAGTACATACTGATGGTTAACCTTCTAATTGCCTTCTTCAAGTAAGTTTACCGTGTTTCAGTGTTAACTAACCCTTCCCAGAGTAGTTGACACAATTTTAAAGACCTTATTCAGTGAATTTTACCTTCATTGAAAGATTTGTTTTTATCCTTGGCTCATGCCAGACTTGATGCTTTTAGATGTAGAAGTCATTCTTGCACTGCAAAACCTCAAATCTTACAAAGTATATTTTTCTAGTTTCTAGTCTAAATGTCTCACCACGCCCAAATAAGAAAAAAAATTCTGCCAAAAGAGCAAGCAAAATTTTCCTGATAAGATTTCTTGAAATAAGATTCATTACCTTAAAAAAATTCTTATATCTTGCTGAAATGTTTCTCTTTAGGTCATTTTGTCTTATTTTGAGTGTGGTGAGATATTTTGACCAGAAATTAGAAAAATATACTGTGTAAGATTTGAGTTTTTGCAGTGGAAAGTCATTGTCAGATGCTCTCTTTTCTAGCAATGTATACCTGCAAGTGAAGTCTATTTCTAACCTGGTGTGGAAGTACCAGCGCTACCACTTCATTATGGCCTACCATGAGAAGCCTGTCCTCCCGCCCCCCTTCATCCTCCTGTGCCATATATACTCCCTCTTCTGTATGTGTAGAAAGAGAAAGAAGGAGAGTACCTACGGACCAAGTAATTACCCTCCGCTGTTTTCTGCTTGAATAAATATGACATTTAAGTTTCAGTTTTTTAATCAATTGTTGCTGCTTCGTGTTTCTTTTCAGAGCTGTTTCTAACTGAGGAAGACCAAAAGAAGCTTCATGATTTTGAGGAGCAGTGTGTCGAGACATACTTCCATGAAAAGGATGATCAATTTCACTCCGGGAGTGAGGAGCGCATACGTCTTACCTCGGAAAGGTGTGACACTTCTTGGCCCTCACAAAGGCTTTTGTAGACATCATTGTAAAAATGAACGTAAGCAACATCCAGTAACACAAAAAGGCTCAATAGTAACTGGAAATGTCTGTTTCCAGGGTTGAGACGATGTGTTTGCAGCTGAAGGAGGTTGGGAACAAGGTGAACTTTATAAAGCGTTCCTTGCATACGTTGGACTCTCAGATTGGACATCTGCAGGACCTCTCAGCTCTCACTGTGGACACGCTGAAGACACTGACAGCTCAGAGGGCATCTGAGGCCAGCAAGGTTCACACTCAGATCACCCGGGAGCTTAGTTTGTCTAAGAACGTGGTCCCAAGCATCGCCCCTGTGCCAGCAGACTCTAAATCGTCCATGATATGCAAGCGCAGCGTGGGGGCCTACTTTGGGTCCTCTTTTCCCCAGGCAGGAGCCAACATAGCGGACTCTCTCTTTGGGACTGGTGCAGAAGGGGGGGCTGGGACGGAAAGTCGCCGGAGATTCGGGCCTAGCCCTGGGACAGATTTGGGGCTGGACCCCAGCATGAACCCAGCGCTGAGTCCAGAGAGGAGGGGCTTTTTAGGGCTTGGGCACCTTGCTGCAGAGGCTGGCTCCTCAGGCAGTGCTGGATCCAGTGCCTTTGTCCAAAGTGCTACGGCCATTTCCCCCCCGGAGCCGCGCCTCAGAGGCCACTCCCTCACCCGGAGTAAGCTGACCCGTCCACAAGAGCTGCGCCTTTCTGACTCGCCATCCAGCCTGCCCAATGTGCCCTCCCCTGGTGCTCTGTTCCACATCAGCAGCACCCCCTCCCAGCCCAGTGGCTCCAGCCACCCTGAACTTGCCCTGGCTGGGCTTTACCAGCAGCCCCAGGACAGCACCTCTGTAGAGTTTGGGGCGTTTGTTGGTAAGTATGAGAATGAGGTAGAGTTTGATGTTGAGGGGATAAAAGAGGAAGAAGAAAAGTGTGTCTATCCTACAGTTGTTGTTGTGTCTAAGAATTCAAGCTCTGCTCAGCCTGCCTGCTTGCCTGCTTGTGCTGTTAAACCTAAAGCTACAGAGGGGCTAAGAAGAGGGGAGGGAGAGAGGGTTGTCAGTTGGGGGTACGTAAACGAGGCCTTTAGTGACGAGGAGGGTCGATCTGGGTCTCCGAGTCAAAAGTCTATGCACGAAAGTACGCAAGTCCCACCAGCTCCAGAAGCAGCATCACCAGTGGAAGACTGCAACAGAGGTGGTAGCCCACCAGGATGCACTCCAGCCCCTGCTGTGATACCCAAAAGGCCCCACAGACGAAGGAGAAAGGAGTGGGCTGTGACAGGATCAGCGGGCTCCCACTGTGAGGGTCAAACTGGGTCAGAGGACCAAGCTGTCGAGAGGAACGTGCCAAGAAAACCAAACATGAGAGGTTTGAGTTTCAGCCTGAGCTGCATCGCCGGGTGCTGGGGCCTGTCCATCTCCTGATCAGGATTCCTGTGGATGTTTATCTGGTGCCTTCTTCTATCCTTTCTCTGCTCAGACTGACTTAATTTTTCTCTCTTCCTGTGGGTGCCAAGAGTTTTACATCATTGTGACCAAAGCATGAATTATTGGTTGTTGAAGTTCTTTGCTGGTTGATTTAAGATATTTGTGTCATTTTGTAGGTTGAAGTAAGATGGGGGGGATTCTCAATAATTCAATTTGAGGGGTGTAATTATTTAACCATCATGGTGTTGGTATTACGGACCGTGCTGTTTGTCTTGATCTGAATGCTGCATGTTGATTTGCCTTTGATTTTTCTGTGAGAATCTAACCGTGTATTTTGCCTCAGGACATAAAGATAATGTGGATCTTCAGGACCCCATGCCCAGAGAGCCCTCCAGCAGACAGCAAAGCCCAACCACACAGACCAGATCACAGGTGCGTGTTTGCATACAATTTCTGAGGTCAGTCACACAGACATCCTACATTGTTTAAGATGAATCAAAAATCAAATTTCTTCAATAAGAGGATACTAAAGACAAGTTTGCACATTAAATGGATGCAGTTACTTTTATCTTGCAGTGATAAAGCAGTAGCCCTGTTTCATCACTGCAAGATGCTACTTGCATTTTGTATAAAATAAAGTGGACAGTAATTCTACTGTTGCAGTGACGTACTGTAAATGCAAATAGTTTTCATTTGATTTGATCATAAACTCCAGGCACATCTTTTAAGATACAAGATTCAAAGTTGTATTTTTCTGTAAGCAGTGACATGCTCTGTTTCAGAAGAGTAGTGACATCCCAACTAACAAGAACTGCATTGAATATTTTTTTGGGGGGTTTTCTTGATAGTTTAGCTGTTTTCTCAGTTGTAGCCATCATAATTTAGTCTGATTTTGCATTGGCTGGTGAGTTATGTCTACAAATAAACCTCTTAAAACAGCTCAGTTCCAAAAATCATCCCCTCAAGCTCTAAAATGAAACTGTAGATGAATAGACAGGTGTTATAAGGGCCCTCCCCCACCTGCATCTGTCTCCTCTACAGCGTCTCCCTATTAAGTCAAAGACTCGGTACTCTATATTTAGTTTTATTAAACAGCTGATGGTGTGTTGGTAATGTTACACAACTCGTCTCCAATCACCAGATCTGAGGAAAGCCGCCCTGCAGGTTGATGGGATTACTCTCTTGTGTGTCACAGTAAAGTACCACGCACCAGTTTTAAAGCACAGATTCAGTAAAGAAGTGTTTGGCCATGATTGAGACTTCATGTTTCCCTCATGATATATACTGGAATGTTAACTAAGTTAAAGAGTTGAGTTTCAGCTGGGGTGGTCTTTTAAAGGCACACAACGGAACTTTTAGCAGTTTTCTCAGTGATGCGCCCCCATCAATGACTTAAACTAGCATCCATCTTGCATCGCACCTGTACTGTGATTCACTCCAGACAGTAAAGACAGTCTTATCTTGACACTTGTTCTGTCCCTTCCACTCTTTCTTTTCCTCTCTCCCTCCGGTAATGTTTCTTTGCTGAATCCTCCATGATGCGCGGTCCGAACACCCGCTGTGGTCATATCTGGTTCATGTCCATTTGCTAGTAAGTGACGCGGTGCGCAACCAATAGTCTGCTGCAACGTCACAGCTGCGTCACGGATGCAAAACTTACATAGTGCAGTTTCTGAGCTCTGGGATGCCTCGGGGAAGTGACTGCTAGAAAATGCGCATAATGATTGTTGGTGTGCCATCAAAATGAGTCAGAAACGCAGATTTTTAAGGTCTAAAAGTTGCAATGTGTGTCTAACTGTAAAATGAACAACAAATCAGAGTTTTGTTCTCTCACGCTTTTCTGTGTCTTTGTTTCCGTCTGATTATGGTCCAGGCTCAGCCTGAAGGTCATGGTCAGATCAGAGCAGTGAACTCGTACGCCGGCTTCACAGAGTTTGACAGAACTCCAGCTTTTCTTCATCCAGAGTCGAGTAAGCTCACAAAAGCAAACGGATATTAATCAGTAGACATCTTCAAATATCTCACCAAACATGATCAAAACATTATATCTGCTAAAACTCAACATTTGCTAACTATTTTTTAATTTTTCTGTAGCTCTAACAAAGAAAGACAGGAGCAGAGTTTCTGCTGAAGACATCCTCATCCATGAAGACCCCAGAGCTGCAGTACTTGTAAGAACTCTGTGTATATGTGTGTGAGAGATGGTGCTATGTATTTTTGTGAGTACAAAGAAAAAGCATTTGTTAGTTTATGTTTTTATTTGAAGTAGTCTCTGTTGCTGTAACATCATCTTGTGCTGTTACAGGAGCGAGTTCAGGTGAAATCAGCCCAAGCCAGCAGCCTGTAAGTGTTGCTCCACATGTCCACACATTTAGAAAATGCAGATTTCTTGCATAACAGAGACCCATAAAGAAATAATGTTCTGGTGTCTGTTTGTCTGAACTAATTTACCTTCTCTTTCTGTCAGAAGAACCCCTGGTGAAGAAACACTAAATGGTAAGAAGCTCTTCTACCTGCATGGTTTAGTTTGGTCTGTCTTCTCTGTCTGGATCAGCCAGTTCAGCAGCATAGCATGAACAATGAACTTTGATCTTTTACCTTTTCTTCTTCATGTGGTGAAATCCAAACTTCAGCTGGTTTCCCCAGAAAGACTACCTTTTTTATTAGCCTTACGTGTAGAAGATGACCACAGGATGATCCATTTGATGTCACATTGATCCATTCAATATCTTGGGATGTGAAAACGTATGTTCTCTTGGGGGGTCGAGGCTCAAAAAATTAAAGAACCACTGACACAAATGATAAGATCAAAACAAAGCTGTTCAGGAACTCCCAATCATGTGAACGTGGATACAGCCACACAAGAGGATTAAAACACAATTCAGAAATTCACTGAACATAAACCTCAGTCTGATGCTCATTTCAGAGCTCAGTCCTCCAAAAGACCAGTTTAATTTTAACAGAACTTTTTTTTAAAATGCAAGAGATTATGTAGAGGAGAGAGAATGGAATAGAGCTGGAACAAAGAACCATCAAACCATTTATTACTCTGATGCAGCTCAAAGATGCAACAGATTACAGCAATATATACTTTTTTTTTTATACTAAGTTGGTAAAAACCGATTATAGCTGATAAAGAGAATGGAGACGGGACAAGAGAGCTGTCTAAGATGCAACTAAGAAGGACGGAAAAGACAAATTAATGCTCCTTATTAATCTGAGCTACAGATAGGACACTGTAAGACCTGTGGTGAGGCTCCCTGTGAATATCCCCCCAAAGTATTTAAATCCCCCCTTGGTCAAGCATGTAAGGGGGCAATTCCCCCCCCCCATTTTTCAAAAGTGAATTTCAAGCCCTGGCGCTTGAGTTAGACCGTTTCATACACAAATGAATAAAAGCATTAACAGCATTAAGCATTATTTTTTTGTGCTGTTTTTTGTGTTTTTAAAGTGTAAAGCCCTTGGTGAGACTACTATGCACAAAAAGTGTTATATAAATAAAGCTTTGAACAGATTTTGCAACAGGAATTCAATTGTTTTTGTTTTTCATTAGAATTATTTTATTAGTTTTTGTGTTTGGTTTCAAGTTTTATTGTGCTCTTCTTCTTCTTCTGTGGTTACAGCTTCTCTTTACTTGCCACGGCACACCCACCTTGGAGCCAGAAAGGACTGTGAGTCTACTGACAAACTGCACCGCACAGCCTTTCATAATCGCCTGCATATACCCAGAGAAAGCTGAGAAGGTTTTAAATACGATTAAGGGACAGGAATATCTTATTAGATCCAATTGTTTTTGCATCATTAGCATTTTTCCCCTTCTTTTTAAACTTGCAGTAGAGGGTGCTGCAGAGTGCTGGATCAGGGTTGTTTCTGTGCTTGGATTTAGGGGAGCACAGTGCCATCTACAGGCAGATGCTGGAACAGCTCATATCTATCTAACAGATTATTGTCTCAATGTCTTATTTATGACACAGGGCAAGTCTGCTGAAAGTTCCTTTAAATGATTGATGGTCGCTTTGTTTCTGCAGCTATTGGTTCCCCGTTCAAACCCATGGAAAGCTATCAGTACTCAGGTAAGACTGTTATTCCAGAACAGATGGTGGCCTTAATGTCACACTTTTCAGTCCACGTTTGCTTCTGCTGTTTCAAAGGACTTAAGTGGTGTGTGTGTGTGTGTAGATGAGGTAGCAATAGTTCTCTGAAACACAGTAATGCTAAGAGTTAAGTGCTTGTACTAATTTAGTTTTTTTGTCTGATTTAATTTACCTCTTTTCTTCTTGTAGCTGTGGAGCGTAACAACTTGATGAGGCTGTCTCAGAGTATCCCTTTCACTCCTGTGCCCCCCAGAGGTAAATGTGCTTCTTTTGAAATGTCAGGTTAGGCAAGAATGCTGCAGACTGCTCTGAAATATGACTGAGGGCAGTTGGAGAATGAGGAAGTAACCGACTTCTGTATTTTTTTTTTTTTCTTCCTTGTACACCTGGTGCTGTTTAACATTTACGCAAACGAAGAACCAAGTAGAAATGTTGCTTTTTCACTCCTGGGTTTGTATTGATAGTTGGTATGTTTCTGTTCGGTAACTCAAGTTATAATGATCAGGATATTCTCGTTCAGAGGTTTGTTTAGGGAAACTTGTCTACTGACCAGTCTTCTACACTGCTCAACAAAAGCAGGAATTAAAGCACCTTTTTACATTCATATGATTGCAACAGAATGGCGTCATGACACCATGGTGTGTGAATTAGAAACCTCATGGTTTTGTGCAACATTTTGTGGCATTTTGTGACGTATAAATATGGCTCCTGTGTGAACTGCTGCAGTTGGGCGGGGATACTGTAGCAGTAGGCTGATGTGGCTTATCGGTACATGACCTGATCCTGTTTTTAAAAACGGGTTTCACAGTTTTTAAAAAGAAGTTATTGAAGTTTTAATCAAAAGTTTGATTAAAGTTAAAACTGTCAGATGTTCTATAGCCAGAAGATCTACATTGAATCAGAGCAAAAACAACTTACTTTTGGAGAGCTAATAAAATATGGAGACATGAGAAATTTACATGAGACAAGAACAATGAATGTCATCCATTTGCAGTCAGCTGATTCACATGAAATACTTTCTGTTGTCTTAAACTTCAGGTTCATTCATTGAAATGGTCTTTGTGCTGGCATGGTCTTCCAGATAAAGGAGGCTCTGAACTGTAGTCTTCTATCAGATAAGAAGGAGAAAACATTTTATCCTCAATACTAGAGGAGTTGGACTTCTTAGTTCCCAAACATTGCATATTAAAAGAGGAGCAATGCATCAGGGTGGTAATCTGTTGTTGCCGTTAAAGTAAGCTAAGATTATTGGGGAAAAGGTTCTGGGTTTTTTTTTTCTCTTTGTGCTATTTACAATTAAGATGTTGAAGCAGGGCACGTTTTATTTTCCTCAAAATATATTTGCATGTTCTGTATATACGGGTTTTCTGTCTCAACAGAATCCCGTCAGCAAGCCTTTTGAAGCTGAGGTGCAGTAATTTAGCTTTCAGGTGTTTTTTTTTTTTTTTTTTTTCTTCCCAGTTTCTGCTAATTTAATAAATGTCGTTTATTTGTATTTCTTGAATTCTTAAATTCAAGGACACAATGGAAAAACAATATTCCTCATCAGTGAGGTTCCAACTTTCTCAGATACGGATCACAGATCTGTTCTCCATCATTGAGCCACATCATGGGAAAATGTTTTTCTATTAGGACAGTTTGGTTGGATTTAGATCCAGACTGCTCATTAAGTAGATGTCTTTGTAGAAGTGAAGTTTAAATGATCTTTGCTTTGTGTCAGTATGCATTTACATTCTGAAAAATCACTCCAGTGTCACCAAATCATAGTGGGTCCATCATTTTTGCCAGGGTTTGTTCAGCAATGATCAAGGATTCCCGATGCTTTTGCTGTTGCAACCAACTGTAGCCCTGTACCCTTAAATAAACTCATCTTTTATATTTTGTGAAAAATGTCAGGTAGAAAATTTAAAACAAGTGAAATTTAGACTAGAAACTCTCTCTTGCTGCTTTGTGTCAATCTAGGCGAGCCAGTGACCGTGTACCGTCTGGAGGAGAGCTCCCCCAACACCATCAACAACAGCATGTCCTCCTGGGCTCAGCGGGGCCTCTGTGCTAAAATAGAGTTTCTCAGCAAGGAGGAGATGGGGGGAGGACTCAGACGGGCCCTCAAGGTACTCTGCACTTGGTCAGAGTATGACATCCTGAAACCAGGACACCTGTATATCGTCAAGTCCTTCCTTCCTGAGGTGGTCCAAACGTGGCAGAGCATCTACAAGGAGGACACTGTGCTGCACCTTTGTCTCAGGGTAAGACCAATATTTGTTTTCTTTCAGTGCAGCAGCATCAGACTCGACACACACAAAACAACTGAACACACTAAAATGTCAAATCCTCTTTTGCATCAATATTTCAATATTCGGTGCGTTTCCTGCTCCACTGTTTGCAATATGACAATGTCAAAGTTGGTATTTGGCTTTTCTGTCATTCTAGGAAATTCAGCAACAGCGAGCTGCTCAGAAGCTGACATTTGCCTTCAACCAAATCAGGCCGAAGACAATCCCTTATTCTCCAAGGTAAGCAGGCACCTGCTGTCCCATGGCAAGATGGAGAAAACGTACTTTCATGCTTAAGTTAGTCCTGATTCCAGTGTGCTTGTTGTTTTAAACAGGCAGAATAATGTCAGCTTCTGAAAAAGACCAAGTCTCTTCAGGTTTTTCGAAGCTGGCCTTGAAATTTGCTTTATCACTTCAATAAACATCACTTTACAGATCCATTAGAATACCTCAGTTCTGCTGATGTGCGCTATATCTGGGTTTAGATCGCACTCTGAATATGGAGTTAACATGGAACATAAAAAACCAGGTCGCTTGTATCCCAGTATACATGAGCATTAAAGTAAACAAAGTACTGTTGTGCCCTATTTACTCATCAACAAAGAGGTTAACCAGGCTCTTCAGAAATCTGCATAATGTATTTACAAGCCACAATTTGCATTTCAAGCTTTACTTAAACCAGATGTTTGACATAAGTACAGCCCATAAATGGGGCAGCCAAAAGATCATGTTGGTCCCTTTAGAGTTCATCCACCAAGTAGGTGAACATGAGTCAGCAGCAGAGTTTATCCAGCCTCTCAGAAGCAGTGCATCATGTCAACATCAGCCCATTATTGTAACCCGTTTCCAGGTACCGGCGTCACACAGGATTTGTTTGGCAAATGTAATATTTGTTTAGCATTCAACCAAATCATTTCCACAAAATTAATTATCCTTTCTGCAATTCGCTACATTTTCTCTGTGGTATCGGAGCTCTTGTTTTGCTGCTTTTGTGGTTTTTCTTTATCTGAAAAGTTTTTGCTTTTTAAGTAAGAATTGGTTGTTTACTCATAGAGCACCCTGAGATGAAATTATATTAAGAGCCATTTAAACTGTCAAGCAGGGAGCCTCTGGTTGGATATCCAGCTCTGCATCACATTCTTCTATAATTAGTCTGTAACGTGTGTCCAGGTTTCTGGAGGTGTTTTTGCTGTACTGTCACTCTGCTGGACAGTGGTTTGCCATAGAGGAGTGCATCACTGGCGAGTTCAGGAAGTTCAACAACAACAATGGAGACGAGATCGTCCCTACCAACCTCCTGGAGGAGACCATGCTGGCCTTCAGCCACTGGACCTACGAGTACACCCGCGGAGAACTGCTGGTGCTCGACCTACAGGGTAAAAACTCTCAGCCCCGCTCAAGTAACTGCCAAGTTCACGAGTGTTGTGGAGATATTTGTATTCTGTACATGGCTGTGATACATTAACCAATGAGCTGGACAAGAGTTGGCTGTTTAAAGCGTAAATGAGGGTCAGATGTTTGGTTTCTGTGACAGTTATGCAGCTGCAGTCAAGTTCTGTTTCATATTAAGTGATAATGAAGCTTGTTTGGTGTGTATGTCTGCAGGTGTTGGCGAGATTCTGACAGATCCTTCGGTTATAAAGAGCGGGGAGAAGGGGTGAGTGCTCAGCTTCTCGTACATATCAGTGAAATGATCCCCATATTGAGGGGAAATTTGACTTGACCATGAGGTTTTCTGCCAGCTTCTTTGTTAATGGCATCTTTGTGACCTCTGCAGATCTTACGATATGATATTTGGACCTGCCAACCTGGGGGACGACGCCATCAGAAACTTTCGTGCAAAACACCACTGCAATTCCTGTTGTAGGAAACTCAAACTTCCCGGTGAGAGACGGTTTATGTTCTGTTTGTTGGCTGTTTGGTTACTTTATTCTGGCTTGTAACATTAGGAAAAAGGGAAATTTTCTCAAGACAATTTAAGAAATACTCTGCCCCAATAACTGTGCTTTTTGTAATCTTCAAGGTTTTTTTTATCAGCAGTATTTCTCCAGGCTTTTATAAACTCTTTAAAAGCTTGTCTTTGTCCACTGGCCGCCCTTTTTCTAGTTTTAAGTCCAGTCCTCCAACCTGACAGATGGGGCTACGTCATATGGCCTAAAACTAATATCTCAATGTTTTGTTTTTTAGTGTGTGTGTTTTGGTTTTGTTTGTTTTTGCTTTATTCCGATACATGATTTATATCTCAATGTTCAGAAATCTCCTATAAAACATTTAAATGTCAAATTAAACATAATTGTGCCTAAAAAAAAGACACCAGAAGAATTAAAATAAGCTCTTATTAAAAGGGAAAAATCCCTTTTTAATAGAGTTTAAAAAGTGATTTTTCAAAGTTACATTTTGCAAACTCTTTAATTTGAATCAGGGACCTGCACTCATGCGCTTTAACAAAAAATGGTGTTTACTCAAAAACAGAAAACAGTGAGTGAAAGTGTGAAACTACAAAGAAGATCACATGAGACTGCTAAAGGACCATTTAAACTCAATGTTCATGATTTGGCCATTTTATATATCACACGTTGAACAAATCAGTATACATAGAGCATATAATTAGTAAATCACCCACCTCTACTGACTGACATTAAAGGATGACTTTCTTCTTTTTTCTTTTTTTTTCTTCAACCTGTACCTTATTTCTAGGCGTTTGCACGCGCATTTACTCACTGGTAAAATTTCTGTATCACTTTGACCATTTGAATTAAGCCGCCCTCCGCCATACATCCATATAATGGGAGAGACAAGTCAGCCTCTTTAATGGTGCATTCAGACCGATGGCGGCAGGGGCACCAGGTTTACATGCAAAGTCTATGTAAACGCGCGTCAAGGAGCATCAAATGTTCTTGTGGCGCATTTAGGGCATCGGACGCGGCACGGTTTGAGTGTTTTGGCGTTTGACGCGCATCAGGCGCGACAATGCCAGAGTTGGCCGACCTGCTCTACCACCTGAGCCACAGCCGCCCCTAAATACACATGTGAACTCCTAGAAATATAGTCCAGGTTGAAAAAAAAAAAAGTTATCCTTTAAACTGTCAGTGCACTATTTTGCTTTTTATTTCATGTACAGCGTCTTGATTAACCACTGTTACTGTAAAGCGCTTTATAAATAAAACTTGATTGATTGAACCATTGAAAACGCAAAGCTACAAAAATTACTTACGGGTTCAAATGTCATTTTAACCTTTCAAGTGGCCCACAGCAGCAGGGAAAGAGTAAAATGGGCAGTTACTTGTGTTCAGCTACTTTTACTTCATGTGAAAGCCAGCATGTTCCTGCGTCTGATTTTTAGATCAAAACCCAACATGCAGCTACAAGGTTTAACCTCATCTTGTTTCATTTTCTGGTTTCAGATCTGAAGAGGAACGACTACACACCAGATAAGGTCACGTTTCCACAAGAAGACCCTCCCAACCCGGGAGGTGGAGGCAAGGAATCCCGCCAATCCATGAGACTGATGCTGTGATCAGAGACACGCTGTGTGTGTGTATTCGTGTGCTTGTGTGTGTACGCTTGTGTGTGTATGTGGAGGCGACAGGGTTCTGATCGATTTAAGTCGAAGCCAAGGAGCAGGAAGGCGCGCCTAATCAACTGGAAGAAACAGTCATGTTTCCATGGAAACCAGTGCATGCGAACTGTTGTTTTTTTGCCACTCCCACCAAGATGCTGTCGAACATGAATCAACCATCTTAATCTTGTTTTTACTACATTCATGGGGAGAGGTTTTAAAACATTTTTTTATAAGTTTATGAATAAGTATATAAATATATAAAGATAAACTGATGTATCAGCAGGTACCAAGTCATTGCAGAGGGTTTATTTATTTTAATGTTTGAAAAGTTGCCTTGTTTAACAAAAAAAAGAGAAACAAAGAACAAAACTAAGTGCATTGTACATCTTCTACAGCAGCTTCAGAGGAAAGCCTGCTGACACTGAGTCACTGCAGATTGCCACCACAACATTTTTATAAATGTTCACAGACTTGTATCACAACTTTTCGTCTCTTAGCTAATGAAAACATATACATGAATTTGAGAATCTTGTAAAATATGGGCAGATTGCAATGCAACTTTTACAGAAAAAATGTATGTAATTTTATTGTATTGAAATTGTCCTCCAGAATATTGCTGATAGTTTTTATTGTTACAAAGGTACTATTGCTTTATCTTTGTCATCAACTGTTGTATGAACAAACTACAATCTAGTGTATCTTATAGATACAGTTATGTGGCATGAAATGAACAGATTTGAAATATTTTATTCAGGGGAACTGACAAACAAAAGGGTATTACTGCATACATTTTTTACTGGATATCATTTTAAACAAATAAAATGTAAATAAAAGTGTGGGTTTGGTCTAGAAGAATTACTCGTAAAACACAAGTATGTCTTTTTTTTTTTAATGGTGCAAAAGAAGCATTTGACCAGTTTGAGCATGTGGTTCTTTTTTATGTTTATTACACCACTTGACAGAAAAGAGTTGGATTAAAGAAAATATTACCTAGAAACTACCTAAGCTTAAAGCCATAGTCACTGCTGTACCCCTTCCAACACAAAGAGCCCATCAACATTGAAAGGAGCGTGTCCACAGTGAGGTAAATTTTCACAGGTGTTTCATATCCAGATTATGTCATGAGCAACAATGTCCTGCACTTGAAGGATTTGAAAATTCTTTGAGTATCGGCCTGCAGGAGGAGACAGTGGAGCATCTGTTCTGCAGCGTCACATCTCTAATACCCTGCTGGTATTTGAATACACATACAATAAAAACTTGTGTTGAAGGAACATGGCGGCACACCTGTGTGATAAAGCGCTGCTGACAGGAATGGATGCCGCGTGTCCCTGATGGTATGCCCAACAGCAGAAGGAGTGGACGGGTCACTGGATATGTTTTCACCAGAGAGCCACAGAAATAGTCTCCTAAACCCAGTCCAAAAAACATTGAGGGGGTTTGTTAGATACATGAAAGCTACTGTAGTTTTCCAGCCTCCTAGTAGGTGTGGCCTACTCTCTGACTTGAGCAAAATCTTGTCTGAGCATCAGTTTCCTCTTGGTTTGGCACCGAGTTCACACCCACGCTACTGGCTCGCAAGGCAACTGAAAAAACCATGGCCACGGTTACAGTTGAATACTGGTAGGTTTTTTATTTATTCCTACTCTAAAATGCGCACATTCTCTCTTCTAACTTCCTTATCCAACAATACAGATCGAGATCAAAGGTCATAAAGTCTTAAAATATATATTATATTTTATATATATATATATATATTTTTTCTATCAGCAAAGGATGAAGTTATGCATATCGCTACCAGGAACTAGCCGGTGTCCTCAGGCAGGTTCCTGGTGTGAAGGTGAATGGAGTAACAGGGAGGCCAGGTGGGAATTTATTTCTGTATGTACCAGGCTGTGGATGACATTTTTAGTGATTAAATTATGTTGTGTTCTGTACCCATATACATATCTGTTTTTGTAGTGATGTTAGGTTTTGGTCTTAATCTGCCCTTAATCTGTTTGACATGAATGCATTTTCATTTTAATGTTTGCCCCCACAGACAGCTTTGAGGTGATGCTGAATGATCAGCTGCTCTATTCAAAGCTGGAGACGGGGGAATTTCCTGATGCTGACAAGGTTTGTGTTTGTTACCCACTATTTTCAGTGACCTCATACTCGCCGTTAAACCTTTTTTTTTCTTTTTATAAAATGATTAATTCCTTGTAAAACTTTTTTTTTTCCTGCTGATCCACAGATTTTACTCAGGTTCTGGTCCACAGATTTGTAATCTGATCGTTTAGTTTCTGTTTTGTTAGCACAGAAGTTGCATAGAAAGATTACTTTTCATTTATTCAGACTTGTAAAATAGGCTACAAAAAACACATTTGCAACAAGCATTAACGACACTATTAGATGTCTTTGTGTTTTCTGTGATCAGATGGCGGAGAAGGTGAGGGAGATGGTTCCTGAAGGGAAGAAGAAGGAAAAGTCTAAGACGCGCAAAAACAGATGCTGTCTCCAGTAGAAGATGGAGAATCAAACAACTTCTGTGTCCTCTCTGACATAGAAGTTGTTAGGTTGTTTTTTCACTTCCTGCGTGATATGACGTGTCTGTCATTGGCAGAAACCAAGAAGTTGGTGAAAGCAGTTTGTTAGGAACCAGGCACTGATCAGTATTTCTATTAATGAATGTACACACCTAAAATTTGTGTGGTGTGTGCACGATGTGAGTGCAGAAACTTTTCAGCTGACTGGGTTCTGAGGATCTGCTAGCCCATCTGACTCTTGACATTTACTTGTAGTAGAAAAGCAGAAGCTCCTCATCGAATTATGTTCATATTTTGAATTCTTCCTGTTTACATACGTAACTGTCAACTAAAGCTGTCTCTGAGGCGTTTGAATGTTTCCAGAGGCCTATCCGTAACTCAGTAATTGAATTCACTTCAGATTAGACATGTTGCAAGCTAATATATTTCCTAATTATCATGCAGCTTTTATTAATTTTCTTTCTCCCTCGTTAGAGCATTTCTGAGAAGCTATAAAACATGGGCTAAAAAAAAAAAAGAAGCAAGTGGTTATCTTTTTATGACTCGGGGTCAAGGTGCAGCATTAAACCGCTTCATCTATTTGCGTTCCCACGGTTTCCAGAGGAACAGAAAATGAGTTGCAGAGCATGTTTCTCTAATAATTTCTCATGTACAGGGGGAAATGGAGGCCTGAGAACACAGGAGCAATGCAGCTTCAGAATGTCTATTCACATCACATTTATTATTAATTTGATAATCATTCATTGTGAACACAGTTTTTGCTGTGATGGGTGTCACGATGGCAGTATGGTGAGAATTTTGATAACACATCCTGACACCGAGCTTGCAAAAGGTCCCACATATGTTATCAACTACCACAAATCTAACATTGTTTAAGCAAAGCACTGATCATAATGCCTGTTAGTAGCACAGCTCTGCCTACTGGTGTATAGGAAGTGACTTTTTTTAACACTTTGACTTCCTGCTTCTGAATGATTAACATCTTACACTTGAAGTTTGGCAAAACATGCATAATCTTATGATGCCACAATATAAAAACTGTGTATCTTCACCTAGGATTTTTCCCTGTGACATCACTAAACAGGAAGCCCACAGCTCAACATCCAATCTTCACCACATTTTACATATTTGATGAGAATGAAGCCCTGAACAAATCAGCATTAAATTTGGTATACACCTGTACTAAATCAAAAGAAGCTTCTTTAACCTGAGTTATCTCTAGGAAATTAGTCATTTTCATCAAAGCATGGTTTCTGCTGTATTTTTTAAGCATTTCCCTGGCCTCCTATTTCAGCAAACATCTACAATTTTGTATAACACAAACCTGAAATGTGACCAGAGTAATCGTGTTGTTATTAGAAGTTGTCGAAAGTTTTGCATTTCATCAGAGTGCACAGCTGTGGTGCAACTTCAAGCTATTTCTTGAGATATCACCGTTCAACAGAAAGTTATTTTTGCCCTAATCACAACTCTGCCTCTACTAAACCTCAAGTAAACAACAGCATAACCATGCACATTATTAAAGTACTGGTTGATAACACCAGGATCATCTGTCATGGCTGGAACACCACAGATGTGCGAGGACCGTCCATCGCTGCTTGCTGCATTAATTCTGAATGCCTTCACTTGCAAGCACCAAATTTCATGAAACGAGATTATTAATTCAAGTTTAATGATTTTTTTAAGTGATTTTCTAAACTAAAAGCCTGAAGTACTCCTATGTGTGTAAGATTAGGGCTAAAATAAACTCTTAGCTGAAATAGCTTGGCTCGCTTCCCAGTTAAAATGATTAGTCATGCTTGTTTGCACAGCATAATTTGATATATTATAATACTGCATTTCAGCATTATGCTATGTTAAACATTATGTTAACTGTAAAAATAAATATTCCTTTTTCTTTTTTTTTAAACTAGTACACACAAGATATGACATGGCGGGCAGTGGAAAGAGTTTAGCCACTATGCTAACTGGCTGCTAGCTATAACTTGCAGTCAGCTTCTCTCCACTAACTTTACCATAAAGTTAATAAATCCATTTACCCAAACTTAATTTAAGGTTTTGTTTGTTTGTTTTTGTTGTTTGTTTCAAGTGAAAAAGAATACTTTTACAACTTTTACTGAGATATTATAAAACTTCACACAACGTAAACATGTAACTTTTTTTATATATATATAGCCTATATATTTTCTAAAATGGCTTGATGTTGTGTTTATGTTGCTTTAATGACTTGTACATCTGAAACGGTCAAGTATGTCTTTGGTTTTACATTTGTAGCCAATTTTTTTTAACCTGGCAATGTAATGAAAAAAATAAATTTTACATCTTCTCCTTCACAAGATTTTTTTCTCTTTTTTCTTTTCTTCATGAAGTTTTCACAATTTTTTTTTTTTCTTTTATGACACAGTTGTCCACAGGGTCAAGTGTGTTTTTGTCAATTGATCTGCTGAATGAGCATCCTTCATTGGAACCAGATTTACAAAAGACAGACTATATTCCTCTTTCTTTTTTTCTTCTCTTTCCACCAGATAACATTACATCTGAGACCAATGTCAGCTTCATATTCATCAGCTGTATGTGAGCCAATAAATACACCCTTATCTCATGGGAGTTTGTGAAAATAATTTGCAATTAAAGCAACTGGTTCTTTCTTTTGGTCATATTTTCCTTGTGAATTTAGTTTAAAGAGGCATAAAGGCTGAACATTTATAAGCTTGAGGTGATGGAGGGGGAAGTTAGTCAACAACTTCAGATCAGAAGAAGACTCCAGCTAATCTCCAGTTCAATCAGATGCTTCGAAAATCATACTAAAAACAAACAACACACCATTCATTTTTGATCTCCATGGCTGCAATTTTTTTAACTTGTGCTGACTTCACAACTTCACTTCAGACTTACAAAGAACGTAAAGGTACGCAACTTGAGATTAAGTACCTGTAACTGTCAATATAATAAAATATGAAGTGCCATTTTTAACCCAGATTTGAAGCTGTATCATTCCTTCCTTTTATCATTTTATCATACCTTAATTTTAAAACGGTGCATATGAATGTGACTGATTAAATACTTTTAATCTTCAATTAGTCAATTTGTAATAGTCTGATTCCATTCAAAGATGTCACAGTGGTTTTATTTCTCTAATTACTAAATAATGTCTTCTAGCCAATTAGTTTTACCCTAAATGATGAAGAAAATGAATAGATTAATCATTTATAAGGCTAGACTTTGATCAGCTTAAATAACACTAAGAAAAGCAGATGCATCTCATCTCTTGTCTTGAAACTAGGGCTGGACGATATGGCAATGTTTTTTAGTGCCACCAGTTTTAAAGCATCTGCACCGAAAACTGTACAGATGCTCTGTACTGTAAAGAAACTGTACAGATTAGTAAGGGTGGGCAATATCACCATAGAAAGAATATTTAAAAAAAACAACTGAAATATTGCAATGATAAGAAGTCACAGCCACAGTAAAATCCTTTGTCTGTTTGTCCATGACATACAGCAGATTAAAGCCTTTGCAAATTCTGTCTAAACTTTAACAGCTTTTCTAGTTTGGATTTTCTAAATAAACACCGTTTATTAAAAAGTGTGAAGCTGAGCTCCTTTGATCTGCTGTGTTCCCTTGTTCAGTCGTTAGGTGGAGCTCCACTGTAATGCACAGGTTATTACATTGACTACCAATGTAAAAAAAAATATACCAGAATCATCAGGATATCATATAAACAATACGATATGGCACAACCCTACTTGAAACCTTTTGAAATGCTATTTTGTTAAAAAAAAAAAAAAAAAAAAATCCATCAAACACATGAGAAAAACAAGCCATTTGTCAGCTGTTTGCACTTTTCTGCAGCGGATTCACTGGCAGACTAAAACACAGGAAACAGAAACCACATCAGAAACACCTGTAGTTCTCTGTTTCACTAATGACACTCCACTGCGTATCATTGCTGTAATGGAAACCATGTATTGGGGTATATGTGGTCCATGTAATGGCTAAAAGTAGCTGGTGTAAGGAAATCTGTTTGTTTGTTTCAGTGCCCTAAATTGTCATACAACATGATGATTGCCTCAAAAAGAAACACCTATCTTGTTTGGAAACAACTCCTCGGGAACTATCACTTGTTTTTCTGTTTTCATTTGCTTTCAGGGTAAACTTTGTTAAATGCAAGGATAAAATACTCCCAGTCAATTCCAGTCTACAGTCCTTGAATTGAAAGGCGTGTGTGTGTGAGAGAATTCAATAAATTCAACTTAAGGTGGACAACACAAGACGTTTGCACTGTTGATATATATTGAGCTAAAAAAAGCAGCAGCAGGGTGGGAGAACGAAGCGCTGCATGATTCACTATCTTATCCACCTTAAGCAGTGAACACTTCAAATAATGAATAATCAAAAATATCACAGTATAAATTGTCTTTAATGTCTCAATACTCATACCAAAGTCAATGTAACATGAAATTATCTTTCATAAATATATCCAAAGGAAAAATGAAAAAATAGATTGTTTTTGTTCTCAAAAAGAAAATTAATCATGATTAAGATGCAATGTGGCAAGCAGCATCATGCATTAATCATAAGTTCAAAATATGCCGTTATAGACATGAGAAGTCGGGTTCTGGGTGTGTGTGAGATGTAAAGTGCAGCACTGATGTCTGAAAAAGTAAATAATCCAGTTACAGCCTTTTGAGGACTCCTGATGGCTTGTGGGAGGAAGCTGTTTAGCAGCCTGGTGGCTGGTGGTGTCTGAGAGGGTGAGCAGGTCCCTTCATGACACCCCTGCTCTCACAACCCTCTGCATTTTTTGCCAGGGAACCAGGTGGAGGTAGTGTACGCTACAGTAGATGCTCCACTGTGCTCCTGTAGAAGATGGTGAGGATGTTGGTGGAGAGCAAGACTTTGCAAAACAAGCCCAAATCATCATCCCTCCACCACCGTGCTTCACAGGTTGGTTATGAGCAACATGTTGCTGTGGTGAAGGCCAAATATGTCTTGATGAGATTAACTGTACAAATAAAAATAGAATAAATTAAAATCTGGTCTTTTCTGTCCAAAGGACACTGCTCCAGGTGTCTTCTGGAGCAACTTAGCAAGCTCAGGCTATGCTGTCGTGTTGTGTTTGGAGAAGAAACTTTCTTTTTGCAACCACCTCAAACAAGGCATAGTTGCTCTGTTTTTTTTTTTCTAATTGTACTGTCATGACCTTTTAAACATAAACTCTGAAACTTGTCAAGTCTGAAATGTGGTTCTTGGCTTTCAGTTTCTTTCATAACACCAAGGTGTCTGACCTGGGAGTGAACTTGCAGAGGGATCATACTTTATTTTTTCACAAAGGGAATCTGCATTCAGCTGAACTTAGGAGTCAACTATGAAGTCATAATATCCTGTGTGTTGTTCATTTGAAGTTGTATTTACCTCATTTTTGTTATTACTCAACGGGTAAATCTCTTTAAAAACAAAACAAAAAAAAGCATAACCCAGTCTTACAACCATTTACAGAACAACAAAGAACTGTACTGCATCAATTTGTCAATCCATGCTGCCTTGCATACTGGTAGAAGTATCACTTAAAACTATTTAAAAACTATTTACTCTCTCACTCATGGCCCCCCAGTTGAAAAATAAGTGATGCCATACAGGAAAAGTGCCTCCTTGTGCATTTTGGCTGACATTGCCTGCAACATTTGGAAAAATGAACAGATTTTCGGCTTACTTTTCCAAGTGTCAGTGAAGTGGTCTTCATCTCTGGGTGGCAACTAAAAATATCTTTCTCCTAAATTGTGTTCAATACATTTGTTTATGTGGCTAGAAAATAAACTGCCATTTGATAAGTACCTTGGTGGTTTTAAACAGGGAAAACTCCAGACGACAGCTATTTAGGTGATCAGAATATTTTCAAATACCTTTGAGGAAATCACCGACATGTAATCATCCGACTTTAATTTCATTTCATACTACTGACAATGTCAAAATGCTTTTGAATAACTTTTTTTTTTTTTTTTAAAAAGTGGGGTGCTCAGCCAGTTTAAAGCTACCTCACGTAGAGGTTTTGTGAAAACACCCCCTTTGTTGTAATTGGAGCAGCATCTTGGTCGAAGAGCATGAAAGAGACAGCAGAACATATCTTATTCATGACAATGTGTCTGCACATGAAAGGAGGGAGAATTATTTATTACTTGCTAGAGACTCCAAACATTGAGAAAAACTAATAAAAAAATGTGACAGGACAAGCGGACACAATTCAAAGACTCACAAAGATCCCAATTGTATCTTTTTATTACAAAAACATTAACAAATAAATTAAACAAAATGTAAAAATATATTTTTTGAGGGGGCGAGGCGGGGATCCAATTCCCCTCAATCTATGCTTCAGATTGGTCCCTGGTTTGGTAAGTTGATGAAACATTTAGAATATTCTATAGCACCATTGTGTGGCCATCACTGTTCAGTTCTGTTGACCATGTACGAGTTACAAAAATGCAAATTAAACAATCGGATCAGTTAGAAAAAGGGCAACTTCTTAAGGTGCCATTTCATATAAATATATTATATTAATTTATACATTGTACACTAAATGTATTCATCACATACAACTCAGATAAACAGTAAAAACTAAACAAAAAAAAGGCAATTTTAAAAACTAAACCCAAGTCTGTGGAAAACTTAAATGTTATCTTGTAGCTGCACAGCTGAGAAAATTACCATGTGAAATGAAGTAATTCATAAACACAATCTGGTGCTTCAGTCATTAAATCAAAAAAGATATGAAACTCAATGTCAGTCACTCCACAAATTCAAGGCATTCAAATTGCTTTTACAATCTTAAGGAGCATGTGATAGAGTGGTCAGTATTTATGTTTGTGTGGGGTCAAAGTATGTGCAAACATTCAGCTGACATCAGATCACAACCCTGAATTCACAACAGATTGTGCTCATTTTTTGCAGTATGCATTTTAGAATTAAATTATCTACTTATTTTGCCAAATAGAAAACTTGAATGACATAAAATGTTGCTAGCGCACCAGGAGGAAGGTGAGTCCAGCGATGCCAACACCAGCCGCAGCGAACAGCGCCGTCTTCATGGATGAGTCCTGACTCACCTCTCTGGCACTGTGGGAGAACTTACAGAACCCTTCCTGCATGAAAAGATGAAAGAGTAAAAAATATTGTTTACAGGCAAGCAGAGAATTTAGTTTTTAAGTAAAAGCAAAAATATTAGGCATCAATTTTAGAATACATTTTGGAAATTTGCCACATTCAACTACAGCCATGTTTCTCTAAAGAAAATGGGAAAACATGTTTATATTTCAGAGGCTGCTGTTGAAGTCTGACTTTTAAAATATCCTAACAGCCAAGCAGCTTCTCAGAAGTAAGTGCTAAGTCTCAACCTGAACTTGTGATGGGGGTGGGGGGGGGGGTGTAATAAAAGAAGCATTATGCTGATTATAAACTCATTCAGCATCTTTGGCTCTTCAAGCCAGACGATGAAAAAACAGGGCAAGTCTGAGGTTGTTTAAACACTCCCACAGCTGCCTCTCTTGGTCACGTTTTCACACTGAAGCCTTTTTTTTTTTTTTTTTGCAGCGAGTGCACCTGCTCTTAGCTCCAGGTGTTCTCACGGTTTTACAGCTGCTTGTTTGTCTGGTCATACAACACTAACCTTCACTGTGGATAATACCAAATTCAACACAGCTTTTGACTGTTACTACAAAAACTACTTGGCTGAGCTGGTTATGCATCTGCTGAAACCAGCTGCCAGCTGAAGAAAGGAGGCCTCTGCATGTGTGTTTACATTGCTGTTGGGAGAGCCCATTCATAAAAGGAGACGTTCAACTGATGTTTAGTACATTTCTTTAAGCATCTGTGACTTCAGTCTACATCATAACTATCCCTTTATTTTCTTGTATAAGACAAGCAGCTAGAATATTTAGTTTGTTCATTTGATTTCCAGCAGATACACAATCCTGTATTTAAATTCTTAAAACATGGCTGTTAAATTATTACAGTAAACATTTCTCAAAATCCTTGACTGCCAATGACTTAAAAGCACAAATTAAAGAAATGCTCACCCCTCTCTTCAATCATAAACCTCAACATGAACCTCAGCATGAAACGAGCGCAATCAAGTCAAACTAGGCGTTTTTCCAATGGCAGCAGCTTTAACAGACTGCTTTTGGTTTTAGATATTTTGCTTAAGTTTTAGAGGAGACATGTTTAACATACCCATCCATCATTCTCCAACATCCAGTCTTTCTTGTGCTCGCCCAGGTAATCAGCTATGGTTTCAGCCAGTGCCTGGCAGTTTATGGGCCCCTGTCCCAGTTCCTGCTGCTTCTGCCCAGGGTCCAGCCCTGGCTTTGCGTCCTTCTGCTCCTGTAACTGTCTGGCCAAAACCCCAGTGAAGGCAAAAATCGAGACAACCCTTCCCCAGTTCAAATGTCCATCCCCCACCATCTCCTCCATCACCGTCCTGAGGCTGGAGCAGAGATCTGGCCCACATTTGTTCAGAAAGCTCTGAGTAAGGGAGTGAAAGCGAGCCTGGTGGTGCTTTTCCATTTCCTGGGCCATGCTCCTCATGGTAGCAGCTGACTCGCTGGGAGGTGGAAGGGCTGGACGTGGGCTTGTGCAACACAGGAACAGGTAATCCTCTGCTACAACGAGGGTCTCTTTCCACAGCCCACAGGACATTTTCTAAAGGAAAGATTTTTTTTAAAATGATGCCGTTAGTCATTGAACAGCAAAGTAGAACAATAGATGTGGTATGTAACACAAACCCAGGAAATTTTTCATTGCCAAAGATGGCAACTCAGAGTTGTGTTTAACAGCTTGAAATAGATATGTAATACCTGAATCCATTTTTTCCCTTTCTATGGTCTATCACACCTTTCACACAAAGCAATAACCTTTCAGGATTTGAATGAAACAAGTCAGAGAGAGAAGCTTAGTTTTCCCCCCATATCATATTAGGTTAAAAATTCAAATTTTCTGCTACTGGCCCACAGTTGATAAGAAAAGTCCTATTTTAACCCCACTGGAAATTGCTTTCCGAACATTTGGACAGCGCTTTTTGTCTGAATAACTCGCTTTTGTTTCTTTTAAATGACATCTATACACCACTCTCCATTCTCTAAAAATAATGGCACACAATAAAACTAGTTTACTGCTTCCCTCACCCACCTTCTTCAGGCTTTAAAAACGATGCGAGACAAAGTTATCTTACGTCAGTTAGCGACGTGTCGTTATGGTCACGCACCAGCAGTCGCGTAGCGATGGCTTCATGGACCCAAAGAGCTAACATTAGCTTGAGTTTAACAAAAGCCGGCTGCTAATGTAGTCAAACAGCTTCACGGGGTATCACTACAAAGACACACCAGACACAGCACGGATATTTTAGGCAACAGTGTCGCTTAACTTGTCCGTTTTTGTAACCGCGAGTTGGAGTAATTCGCTAGCTGCCTTTTCTTCCGCTGACTGTCACCAGAGCAATGGAGGACACAAAGGACCGTTCATACGCGCTGTAAGAACCTAACTCAAACACAGCAGCCACGTCTACGCTGTAAACGACCATTACACAAACTAATACGTGTACATAGACACTCTATTTTAAAAAACATGCGTTTACACTACACTAAAATACATTTTATTGTGCGTAAATTAAACAAAAGCTTACCCTCCCAGCGATATCAGTCTGCTCTCTGCACATCCAGACGGCGGAAGGAGAACCTCGTTACGCTCGCTGCGTCTCTGATCCACTCAGTTTATCACGTCATGCTCAGGCTCCTCCCCCCGCTACACAGCAGCCTCATGGAAATACCATTTCACCTCATATCAGTAGAAGTCTGCCACGGCAGCGTGATTTCCATTATATTAAAAACTAATACCTTTAAAGGAAATACTGAAGTAAACAGTCTGATAATAGCATCAGGGGATTTACAGGGGTTAATTGTGCCTTAATGACTGGTTAGTGTGAACAAGAATATCTCTACATTTTTTTTCTTTTTTTGAAAAGCTCTTATATTATAAAGCCACAATTAAATCTCTACAATGGAAAAAGTACTGCTTTACTAATAATCGGAACTAGCAGTTGCTGAACTCCTGTAGCTTAATGTTAGACACAGCTCACAGGTAATCTGAAATAATGCCAAACAAAATTACTATGATGACAAATCAATTCACAAAACACTTTCATGTCCATGTATTTTCACAACTCTATTGCAATGAAACTGATACAAACTACTTTTGAGAGATCCGACACCGTGCTGGGACTCAGGATTTCAGCTAAACTCAACATCACAAACTAGTAAAGGGAAGTGAGAACGTTTCTAACCAGTTTATTGGTAGAGAGTGCAAATCTCATGATAATTCTGGGTACTTTCACTACGTACATGATAATTCCCTTCTGTAATCCCATCCTTTCATCCTAAACTTTCATTTCTCTTTTGGTTTGCCTTGGCATTTCCCTCCTGGGTATTTCTGGCTTTGAATTTTAGATTCAGGTTGCTATTTGGGGAGTAAAGGAAAATCAGAAGCTCTGCCATGAGGGTTTTTTTCTTTTTGTTATAATAGCTATATATTTTTGGATTTTTAGATGGCCTGTTGCTAAACATTTCTGAGCATAAATCTGAACATCAGAAATAGGAACTCTTTTTCAGATGGTATTAAAATGATGATTTAGCTCCTCTAAACTGTCACCACAATGGAAGAAACTGGTGCCTCTGCATCTCTAACAGCAGAAATGCATAACTGACTGCACAATATTGACATGTGAAACGCTGAGTCAATGCAATAAGCTATGATATGTCTGGGAAGCTGATGATGTGGAGAAAGACATCTAACCTCTGGACACTTAAAATGTGTAAGATAGCCTACACTTCCTGTCCAATAATACTCAGAACACACAAAAACAACAGATATCGGTGAGAAAACACTTTATTCTTGATGGGAACAAATTGTGCTAGACATCTGTTACATCACAAGTTGGTGAAACTGGTGGTTTCTCTGAAGTACTTTCAGTTCTTTTTTTTTTTTTTGTAAAAACCTACAGGACTACTGTGATTAAGCAAGATTTAGCTCATTGATCACAAATTGTGGTATAAAGAGACATGTTAACAACATTCATTCATTTTCCGTACCGCTTAGTCCGGTTCAGGGTCGCGGGGATTGCTTCAAGCCTATCTCAGCTATTATCAGGTGAGAGGCAGGGTACACCCTGGACAGGTCGCCAGTCTGTGGCAGTGCCGGCAACATGTCTAAAATATCAAATTCTTTAAACTAGCTTAATTTAAGTTATAATATTGAAAAAAGCAGCCTACTCATTCAGCTTTGTTTTGCGACCTAAAGTCTGCTGAATCTGCAGTGACACTGTCTTACCAAACACTAATAGTGTTACCCCCCAAAAAAGAGGGGAAAAAATCTAAAGTGTTTCTTGTGATTGATTCTGAAACTTAAGTTCAGAGGGTCTGCTAACTGATTTTCAGATCAACTACAATGATTACAAAGTGCAGATACCTACAATCAGGGATGCAGTCGTTTGAAGTTTGAGAATTCAAACAGAATGTCCACAACTGATATCAGATATATTTTGGTTTAATCTCAAACAAAGAGCAGAAATGTGCTCTTCTTTCAGGCATGTGGTACTGTTGGTTGCTGACTGGGTGATGTTTGGTTCCCTTGTGACAGTGTTACCACCCATGAGTCATTCTGTGCAGGTGACATCTACAGAGGGTAATTTTAGGTCTTTCTCAGTGCTAGGGGGTTGACATTAAAGCAGCTACGAGGTACAAGCAGCTATAATCAAAGAATTTACACAACTCCTGACATCTCGTATTGTGTTTTGTTCCAGCTCTGCCTGCATATGAGCGATCATACATAAACAAAAGCAAAGAACCATGAAAAGCTTTATTTTTCTTCACAGAAAACTGATCTAAACTTATAGTGTATTTAAAAAAAAAGAAAGAAAAAGAATTAACAGTAGTTATATTTAAAGGTGTCATTCTTTATGATAGCACTTACTGCAGAGTAGCATCAAGCAAGATCGACTGATGTACATAATTTACATGATAGTGTTATTGTCTGTAAGCCTACATGGCAATTTAACAATACTTGAGATTTCTACAGGTTACTTTGGCTTTTTATACAAATAATCCCTTCCCACTACATAAGTGATAACATGATTACGTAATATAAGCCATGAAGCTAACAAAAACAAAGTATGAGAATCTCAACTTATTAGCTTACTGTTAAAGTAAACATGCATTAAATATTCTCATTCAGAGATGTTATAGAGATGTTTGTGGCTCTGTCAGACTGAAGGTCTGTATCAACACTTTCTAGAAGTAATGTTGAAATCCTGCAGGGACTTGAGGTATTGATCGTCTTATAATGTTGTGGTCTTCACTGGAAAAATCCATGAGGATGGGTCTAGGCCCAAATCTGCAAGAGAAGCAGTACAGAGTGTAAAAATCATCTTCACAATAATGAGTCACAGCAGATGATAAAAACAAAGACTTGCTGCATTGATTTTCAAAAATGGGACAAAGACAACAATTTCTCTTGAAGTTTGTCCCATTGAGCCACTTTCCTAAAGGCAAAACTGCTTCAGTCCCTTTAAGCTGGACGGCTTCTGCTGGTGTACAGAAATCTTTAAGCTCCATTACAGATTTTCAGTCAGACTGAGGTTTGGGCTTTGATTAGGCTACATTTAAACATTTACAGTAAATGTGTCCCCTGTAAACAACACCCAGAGCTCATTGGGAAACTCACCCGTAAGGTGTTGTCCCAGGAGGAGGAGCACAGCGCAGTCCCATCAGGTGAGACTCGGACTCTGCTGACACGGTTCTCATGGCCAAACAAGACGGACACACGGTTGCCCTTCAAAACGTCCCACACATTTATGGTGTAGTCATTATAACCAGCGAAAAGCAGGCGACCTGGTGGGGGGGCAGGGAGAGGTGTGGGTACAGATGCAAACAGAAGAAGAGAGGGAATTTGGAATAAGGAAGGTGAAGGTAGAGGGGATTAGATATAACTGAGAGTGGGCCATCAACTTAGTCTTAAAACATTTATTTTATTTCTATCAAATAATGTTATTTTATGAAGTGCACAATCATCACTTTTAGGTTTAGATTTGATGCAGAGTACAGTTCTTAGAGATGAAGTGCATCAAAGAGGAGATCTGCCATTTCTAAATTGCTAGTCAAGTCAAAAATGAGTAAGTTAGATTAGTAGTTCTCTACAAACTCCTCACCACTCAGAGAGAAGTCCACAGTGGAGGCACCAAATATAACGCTGTCCTTCTGATAGACGGCAACCTCACGGTCAGCTCGTAAATCATAGAAACGGCACTGAGAGGCACCAACAAACAAAAACACAAAATTAAAATTGCAACTGTAACTGTGAATGTACAGTTCTTTCAACTGCAGTACATACAGCATAGAGGACACATGATAACATGCAAATAAGCAAAGGTCACATATGACTCACGGTAGCATCATCTGAAGCAGATGCAAATGCATCTCCACTGGGGTAGTACCTGCATACACATGGCCAAGGGCAGAATTAGAAATGCTGCTGTACTAAAATGCTTTATAAATAAAAGAAAGACAAGTAAGAAGCTTTTTTTTGTTTGATCTGGGTCGCATAGCAATGACACATCAATGTACAACCGCTAGTCCAAAAGATTTGGGAGGCTGTGTGAAATGTGAATTAAAAACAAAATGCAATGATTAGCAAAACTCATAAACCAATGTTTTATTCACATTAGACCACAGAAAACGTATCAAATACTAAAAGTGAGACATTGTACCATTTCATTAAAACCTTTAGTTCATCTTCAGTTTGATGGCAGCACCATCAGTGGTACACATTTACCAGTTTGCACCATCCCCTCTTGTTTTACCAAGCCCATAAACACCTGAGAACAGTGGACACCAGATGCTGGACCTTAAAGACAGGAATGATGCTCTGCTGTAGAAAACTAAAACCTGTATATCTGGCACTGATGTTACCGCTTCAAATGTGCAAGTTACCAATTCTATGAGCACTAATGTACATCCCTACCATCAGCGATAAAGGCTTTTAAACTGACATCTGATCACAAGCCTGGTAGTTTTCTTTTTTAACATTGAGGATGTGGCACCCACCATATTCAAAATGAATTTCAAATGACTGTTCTTATGATCACAGAACAGTTTTCCATGTTGCTTTACACACTCAAAAATAGAGGTACCAGTTTGTACTTAAAAGGGAACAAACGCTTGTCGCTTGGGGTGAAATACATTTCTGTACCTTTCAGTCCTGGTACATTTTTGTACCTTATCAAGCTGTACCAGTTAAAATACAATTAAACCAATTAAAAATGATTAATAAAAGTCAATGAAATAGAGATTGTGACAACAATCAAAGATGCTAATAATAAATGAATAATTATGATAGAAATATGAGGCCAAACACATATAATTATACATATAATTAGTACTATGATTGTTATGAAAATCATAATATAATAACTATAATTATACTACTGTTTAGAAGTACTGCTAATTATAGTTATTGTACAAGTTACACACATTTTTGAATGCTGCAGGTACCCTTAGGGTTCAAATTTGTACTTTATATTACTTTGGACCCTTTTTCATAGTTTAAAGATACACTTCTGGCCTCATAAAGACCAATATTGTACTTTTGAGAGAACATTTGTAAAACATGTACCTACAGGTACAGAAATGTTCCTGTGTCGTGCCTCTATTTTTGAGAGTGTACTTTATTTTGAATTAACCTCCAGAGTAGATGCTGTTGGGTCTGGATCATGTTCACATGTGGCTTTTTTGTTCAACATTGCATGATTTAACCTTAAGCATCATTTGACTGATGAGCTGAATAGGACATGTCACGACGGACGTCAGATGACGCTTCAGAGGAAGACTGAAGTGAAAGTCGAAACATTTCAAGGTAAACTACAGGTCCTTCTAAGAATCTCTTGTCATGAAAAAAGAACTTTGATACTTGTTTTGCAGACTGCTGAACATCTGCAGCTCTTTCCCACCAAACACAAGACGTCATTTCAACGTTGTTTTTTTGGGCTAAATCTGGTCAGTCCATCATAGCCATATTTAAGTCTGAAAATAGATGTTGAAAATGGAGCTGAGTTTGGACTGTCTGATTTGGTCCAAATTTAGCCCAAAATTAGACGTTGAAAAGTTGTCAAAAAACATCTTTTCAACGTCTAATTGAAAGACGGCTTTTCACCTTTCACTTTTCAAACAAATCAAAACGTTTCAATGTTTTCAACAGATGGACATGATGTCTTTTCAAGTCTTACTAACCAAATTTTTCAATCTTTGTACCCAATCAGACCAATGATCTGTTGCCAGTGAACCTTCTTAGTTGCAGTATGTCCCTCCTGTTGTTCTTTTCAGTACCTTTCACTTTCCTGGCCTTATACCTCCATCACAAATCTTTTGACTCATGTTTCTGCCATTACATTCAAAATTAGGTCAAATTTCTCTGAAAAAGTAAAATGACTCACTTTTTAACATTTGAAATGTTTTCTATGGTCTGGTGTGAATAAAATATTGGTTTATGTGATTTGCAAACCACTGCATTTTGTTTTTATTTGATTTTACACAAGAGCCACAACTTTTTTGGGAATTGTGGTTGTCTGGATGTTTGAGATATTCAACAATCACCTATTTAAACACAGGTTTTAAAAAGTTGAAAAAAGCATTACTTGTCAACAACCTGATAAGAAATAAAAATCATTAATTTTCTCAGTTTATTATTGCTTGACATCATTAGTCATTTGTTTCCAATAACTAATGTAGCTTATCTAATATTTTTCTGGAAACACAAAAAAAGCTGGAAATTTAAGTTGACTGATAAACAATATGATAAACAATACTATAGAAAAAGCAATGCTGTACTGTCTGTCAGTCAAGATAAAAACATAATATGTAGGAAACCGGATTGGCTCCATTTGTAATATTTCAAGGAAATTCTCTCTTTTTCTCCCCTTATTTTTATGTTAATCAAAAAACTGAACTCACTTTACACAGTTGATGTCAGATTCATGGCTCTCAAAAGACTGGATGTTCTGTCCAGAGCGCATGTCCCACACATTGGCCTTCATATCACAGCCCTGATAACACACATACAAGCACACAGAGCCACACACACATTAGAAGAAAAACAAAACAAAACAAAACACTAATTATGTCCTTTAAAAATGCAAGTTGCCCCATATATGTTTCATTTAAACTGAATCCAAAGAGGAGCTAGGATTGTAAGATTTCCCCGTGACCACATGCATGTCATTTACGGGCCACTCTCTCACCCCAGAGACAAAAGTGTTCCCGGTCTCAGATGGGGCGAGGTCCAGGGTCAAGACATCGGCTGTGTGACCGTGGAAACTCTGCAGAAGCTGACCACTCTCCACATCCCACAGGGCACATGAGCCGTCACCACTGGAGGTCAAGAGCTGTAAGGCAGAATACATACACAGTCAAATGTGCACATACACGTTAACGTTAGGTGCAAAAATACAAAATAAACCCAAAAACAAAAAAACAGGGAAGCAGAAGCTTATTTTATCATTCATAGTTTGGAAGCTTGAAGTTTTAGTATTTTTATAATCCATATGAGCAACATTTCACCATTAAACATGTTGTATGAAATGAATAAATGATAAAATTAAGTTTTTAGAGAAGTATGCCAGTACACAATTAGTTAGGGGAAGTCTATGAAATTCCTGAGATTGTGCTTAACGGGCTATTGAAATTGAATGTCACCAAACTCCAAAACCACATACTGATAAATAAATAGATAGTTAAAACTGGTCTAAAAATGATCTTTAATAGAACAATTGTCTGAGCTGCCTTTGAGAGATAAAGTGAGGATCTCAGTCAATTGGGATTGGCTCAAAGTAAAGCTGCTCCTCCTCTCCTTCCCAAAAGAAACCGGCTGATGTGATATGAGTATCTGTCACAGATTCCTTTCTAACACCACCCAGCTGAGGTTTACATCATCAAAACTTACATACACGCAAGAGAAATGGCTTTTAACTGTCTACTATTGTTGCTTTTTGAAAGGACAGAAGTGATTAAGAATTTTTAGCCACAAACACCTACACCTCAAATGGTTCTTTGTTATTCCTGGAGTATCTGTTCCCTTTCTCACATATGGCTCTCAACAATGTTTTTCCCCTGATAGTCTCAAATTTACAGAAAAACTCAAAAAGGGAAATGAAACAACCAAAAATAAACCTGACATGTTCCTGCTTCCATTTATTATAGGTGACATAAGCAAACCAACATTTAGTGTTTGAATTCTCAATGCTTATTTTGTTTGTCTTATTTCTTAATCTTGCCGTTTCATGCTGCTTTCAACTGAGCATCGTGTAGTTTCCACATTATTCTCTGAAAAAGAAGGACGAGGTTTTTCCCATGTGCTAAAGCAGTTTATGTAATGAATGATTCATTCAGAATGAAGAACAATCCCTCTGAAGATGACTGACACGAACTAGAATAGTGGGAAGTGAGAGAAGTAGACATGCTAATGTGAACGCATTCATGCACACATCAAACAGCTCCAATCAATGTCTCCTCGCCAAAATGGAAACACACACACAGAGCTTCACTTATCTATATACAAACAAGCACACAAAACGCTTAAATGTCAGCAAATCCTCAGATGTAAACAGATTATGGGTACTCAGAGACACATGCAGATATCAGAGACCCCTGGCAGCTGGTTGATTAGAGAGCTCCTGCTAGTTGACCTCAGGAACAAAACACACCACATCCTGCCTCAGCTGAGAGCTAGATCCACTTTCATGGCTGCAATTATGAATACACAGTTACCATTACCCCCCCCCCCCCCCCCCCCCCCCCACACACACACACACACACCACACACACACACACACACACACACACTAATAGTTGGATGCTTTCCACTGCATGTTACTAGAAAACCCATCCACAAGGTTGGTTGTATTTCACAGGTATAAACTAACTCACAATCCCTGTAGCAACAAATCAGCTGGAATGTGATTGTTGCTCATACTAAGTATGTCATCCAAACATGAAGGAAGTTCAGTCACAGAATAGTCATGTACTAATATCTGTGTCCTTTCCTTCAAGTATTTCAGAGACATCATGACTTCATGAATCTTTGTGTGTGACATGGAAAACGGGGAGAGATATACGTGAGACAGAAAAAGAAAAGCAGTGTGTATTTGTGTGTTAAATGTTCTGCCCCCCGAGGTCAGTGTGCTCCACTCTCTTCCAGATAAAAGCCACTCAGCGTCTATTAATACTCCCAGGACAGAGACTCATACCCCTGCTTGTCTCCTCTCTAGCCTCTCCTCAACCCTGCCATCCATCTTTTCTCTCATTCTCTCATCTTCTCCTCTGTCCTCTCCTTACCTTTCACTCTTTTGCTATGCTGAGGGCCAGGGGGGAGTAAATTATTTAAGGAAAATATCTCAAGCCATTTCCTCCACGTTTGCATTTCGTTCTGTACCCTGCTACTTTTTGTTCCAGCTGAATAGTGAAAGGCAACAGACTCAACAAAATATAGCTGATATGCAAAATTTCTCATGTATGTTAAAAAATAAATTCAAGTCTTTAGCAGATGAAGCCCAACATATTGTATTCTGAAACCAGAGTAAATACACAATAGCTAAGGCATCAACCGTGCCGACGTTTTTATCACGTTTTTCTCTGTTGGGACATCATTTCCTTCACCTGGTCTGTCCTGATAAAACTTTGTTTTGACTTTGACGTTTGTCTCGTGAACGCGCTTACAGACAGGTCTAACTCTCGTGCGTATTCTCGCGACAAACAAAAGTTGGGGATAAAAAGAGGTTAAAATTTTCGTCCCACCCAACTATAATTAAAAATTCATTTGAAGATCATTTAAGAAGGATTGTGTATGTAAAACACGAGGTGATGACACCTTTAAATGCCCAGTGGAGGGGCTTTAATAAAGAGATGTGAAATCTTGAAAAAAAAAAAAAAAAGGGAAAAATGGAGCACCCAGAAGCTTTTATAACTGAAAGGGTTCAATTACATCTGCTTCCAGATGCATACATGGACAACTGCAGCTACCACAAATACAAAAATGTTCATATTATGCAAAGCAGCTGCAGTCTGTATGGAGCACAGAATTCATTCCTATGCAGCAGGTCAGCATCTGTAAAAGGAGTTGTGCCGTGCATGTGAGCTCTACTCACAATAAGTCATCAATTACATCCACACAGAACCTGCTTCCAACATTTAAGTGTAACACCCACCTGGAGTCAGTGATCTCTGCTCACCTGCATGTCGGAGTTTGTGAAGGTGCATCCTGATACGTAGTTGGTGTGCATAGCAACCGACTTCTTTTTTGCAGCCAGGTTCTCATTTTTGTCGAGTGACAGTGGGATCACTGAGCACTTGTTGTCCAATCCGCTACAGGATTGAAATAAGAATGTTTATGTCGGATAAGCTTACTTTTACCTCTGGTGAAGTGATAGTCTTACTACTGAGGGTAATTGTTATGTATTGTTCCATGAAGATTTAGACTTATTTTTATGAACGTACCTGATAAAGCTGTCAGAATAAAAACACACACCGAAGTGTATCTAAAAAAGTGTATGTAATTACATGCTGATTTGCAACAGTATTGATAACTGATTGACAGTCTTTGCTTCCATCAGCTGATGTGCAGTTTCACACAACACCGCTGAAGACTCGTGTCTTGGACACATGTTCGTGTCTCAACAACATGCTTTTGCTGGCATAAAAACTGACTTAATATTGATTTATTGCTCCAAGAGCTCTTGCTACTTAGCTATTGTGTATTTTTTAAGAGAAAGAAATTCAAAGCTGTGCCGTAACAGTCTTGAATTAATGATAAGGATATGATGAGGCATCAGCAGGCACAAATCTTGTCCACTCAACATAAAACGGTCACATTTTATAAAGCAAAGAAGAGAGTGGTGTGTATTTTTACACTATCGCTGTGGTCCAACATCTAAGGGGCGATTTTTAGACAACACATTGTTGATGTCAACCAACAACCATGATGCATAAACTATGCACTGATAAATCGCCTAAAAAGGAAGGAGTCAACCAATTGGTCTGTAGTAGAGACTGTGAAAAAAAAAAAAAACCCTAACCCAATATGAAGGAGGAACTGCCATTCACTGCATCTGTAATTCACATTTAAATGATTGAAGAAAACAAAAACTGTTAAGTGAATATGACTTACAAATGTCAGGACATTTTAACAGTATTACTCATCATCGTTTAAGTAATGAGCAGACAGTTTAACCTACAAAAATAACACACTGATCTTTTTGCTTAAAAGAAAGGGATTTATATTAAAAGATTTATCTTCAAATCTCCGTTTTTCTTTTTTTTTTTTAGGTTTCATTTGATGATTTTATTGCTTATTAAACACTACTTTGTGCCATTTTACCGTCCAAGTAAAATTTTTGTGGTCATTTTCATAAATTGTTTATGACTAAATTAATTATTTATCAGTGATGCAGTCAAGGTGAAAATATAAGTGCTGCATTAAAGTCTATTTAAGAGAATCACAAATTTACAGTTAGGTGCAGTGATGCTGGCAGAAAAAGATGATCTAGCTTTTTGTCAACATTTTATACCTCCAAATTTCTCATTTCCCCCTCTGTCATAGTAACTGCACATTCACAGATAAATGACGCAATCATAACTCTAAATTTTTATTTATTTATTTTTCAAATGATGAATATATAAAAAGGAATCCCTTAAAAAAAGAGCCATTACAATAATTTCAATTGTTAATCTTAAAAAACCTTTTTTTAAAAACTCTTTCTAAAAATACTAGAAAAGCATTGAATGGAGGAAATGCAAACGAAGTGAATATGTAAAAAAAAAAAAAAAAAAAAACAAGCAAATTTTTTTTACTCACCCACATGCCACAGCACAACCTGAGGGAGCATATGCACACGCCATAACCCATGTGCACGGCATGGTCACCCCGTGCTCCTGTAGGACATAGATAACGTGCATTTTTCAGAAATTACCGGCCCAGAAAGAGAGAAAAAAAAAAAACAGATTCATGCTTGTTAAGAAAACACATTCTGCTTAATAAAACATAAAATATACAGCTGCTCTAAGCATGGATAAAGTGTGTATTACTCACTGACTGTGTGCTCCATTAAGAGCATCATGCCTCTCGTTAAGTCAGATCTAACATTTACCATTAAACCAGGCCAAACCCTGGCTACCATTAAAGCACACTCAGGCAGACGCATACACAACGACACACATATAAAGTCGTTAAAGAGGACAGATGGATAGATTATCTTTAAACCCATATTTCTGTCTAATCGTGCCACTTCCTCTCTTCCAGGAGCAGGGGCCCACCTGCTGCGTTGCAGCTTCAAATGTCGAGATAAATTGAGCATCTGAGCATTTGATGGAAAGAAAAACCATTAGCCTAAAGTAATAGCAGAGAAGTGGGTGAGGTTGTACTGGGCAAACATGCCTCTGGAAACAAGAATGCACTCTTTTCAAAGACCCCTTTATCTCCAAATGGATGAACATCAAATTCACTCCTTTGACTTGTGTTAAGTGACATTACTGAGGTTTAAAGCACAGGTACCTGAGAGGAAAGCTAAAGTAAATTTGCAGCAACAAACTCCCAACCAGGTATGTCAGCTTTGTTGTGCACACTGGGAAAACTACGGTAAATTTAATTATACAGTACTTGTTGAATTCATATCAAATGATGGGTAAAGTTATGTTAGTGAACTGGTTCTCACACAAGTACCAGAGCTCCACCAAAACTCACCTTATTAAGAGTGAACGCATCCCAGACAATAATTTTCCCATCCTAAAATAGAGAAACAAACTGATGTTATTAGGATAAGAGGCATAAAACAAAGCACATACAACACAAAACTTATTTTGGTTTATTTGTTTGCCTGTATGCGTGTGCATACCTGTGAGGAGCTGACCAGACGACGTTTGTCTTTGCACCAATCCAGGCAGAGCACCTTGTTTCCATGACCTTTCAGCACACGTCGGGTCTTTATGGAGAGAGCACTCACCACCTCCACTTTCTCAGCCACCTGGTGCACTGAGGTAGCACACACATGTCCAGTTCAGAAAGCTTTAAAATACTACATGCACCAATCTTAAGATGTCATTTAATGTTTTAACTGATGGGCAAGACTCATATTTAAAATGTCATTGAATTTGTAAGTGAAATGTTAATTTACATCAAATAAGCTACATTTCTGATTGCAGGGGAGTATATTGTTAAGCATAAATACAGAGGTAGATGAAAATATCAAATAAGAAGTGCAACAGATAAAGTATAGAGCTAAAGAGGGGCAGTCTGTGTAGCTATCATCATCATCACCATCACTGAAACTGACTAAAAACACCACCTGACATTAGTGTAGCAGCTGCCACCTGCTTATTTAAAGTAAACAACGCGTCTGCCAGGAAAACACGAAAGAAAGACATGGTGGGTGGGTGTTTCTTAACGGTTGTTTTTCTTTGTTTTGTGTGACTTACACTCCACGTCGTTCAGCTTGCCTCGCTCCTCCTCCAGCTTCTTCTTCAGACTGTCGCTCTCCTTCTTCAGGGATGCCAGGCTTTCCCCTTTCAGGAGCCCCTGACAGGCCATCTTCGAGAGGCAAGCAACCAAACACAAAACAAGGAGTGAAAAAGAGAGGAGGCAAGTCAGCGATAAACAAGGGAAATTTGTGGGGGAAAACCGAGGCGGCTCGTTGGCGGTTAGAGCTTTGTTGAAATAGTCCTCGAGCACGACAGTGATGCTGTCGCGCGTGCCACAAACTCTGCTGCTCCTCCTCCTCCTCTGCCTCCTCTTTTCTCTCTCTTTACAGACACCGTGGAGTTAAACACGCCAGTGGACCAGAACAGTTTTTACTTTATTCCTTCAGCACAGACAATTTGATTTTTTCGTAGCAAATATTTTCATAATAGAAGAGCAGATGAGGATTTTAAAATAAATGAAAGGAAGCATTTAGTAAATATATGTTATATATAAATAATAAATAGAGAAAAAAATACATTAATTAATACAGAGAAATAATTTAAATAATTTCCATGAGCAAGATTACATTGATAATTCTTTCTGCATGTTCGGTTTTGATTAATCTTCGATTAATTGCCCAGCCGAGCAGAGTGATTTCTGAGGTGAAAGGTCACTTGTGCACAATTCCCCCCTTTTTTGTGCATCAATGACAAAATTATAATTTAGTGAAATAAAATTTTGCTTTTGAATGGGCTTTATACACAGCTCCAGTACTTCCTGAACTCAACACTGCACTTTATTTCCTGTCTTACATGATTGGATGAACTGATTAATCCAGGTGTGTCTGACCATTTGCTTAGGTCAGACACACCTGGATTAATCAGTTCATCCAATCATGTAAGACAGGAAATAAAGGTGCGATATTAAGTTCGGGAAGTACTGGGGCTGTGTATAAAGCCCATTGTGGTTGAAGATGATAAAAAACAAACAAATAAAAAAAACTGCCCCAGACACATAGAGCACCTCTCCCATGAACAGTGGACCAAAATACCTGTCAACAGGTGCAGAGGTGTTTTTGAACATTACAGAAAACACCAGATTGCAGTGATTGCCTCAGTGTTGCTCAACAAAATTTTAGCTTCAGAGCCCCATCATGCTTGTTTACTTATTTAGTTTTGTGTGTACTTGATATTTCTGTGGAACCACAAATTAAAATCAATGTCAGGAGTTTCATAGAATATTTATTGATTATTACTTTTGTCAATTTCACCTTATTTCACTGGCAGCTGATTTTAATTGGACAGTATAAATAATTTTGAGGACGAATGTAGTTTTTTTTTTTAAATCATTTAATTCAAACTGCTAACACTCTTTAACTGATTGGTCTCTACCTATTAACTGATACCCAAGCTTTCTGATCATAGTACTTAATAGCACAGAAATAGGAGGGTGTACTGATAAAAGGATCACAGCACTCACTGGTATCAAGTGAGCTGACAAATGAGGAGGCAGCTCAGTGGCCCTCATGACTGTCTCTGTGCATGTGTTTGATATTTTGGCAGTCATGTGTCAAAGGGTGCTGCTGAGCTGTGGGTCCTTAATTCAGCAGATGGTGTGGAAGTTCTGTGACACAGGTGTGTGATACAACTTGGGTTGCACTTGGATTTAACAGGCCTTCATGAATGCAGTATTACTGTACATTAGAAAATAAAAAGCTAATTAATTGTTCTATCTATAGGGTAAGGGAGAAGTTATGAATTTTAAACCATTTCTCATTTGGTTCATCTCATGGGTGGTTACATGAGCAGTCAAATTCATTTTGTAGTAGTCAGAGTTGTTTTCCAACTTGAAATAATTTTCACAAAAAGCTCCAAGATGCTGCAAACTTTGCCATTATTTCTGCAGCAGCAGCTTAGTGATGAGAAATAAAGAACATTACCACTTCCACGCAGAAGGAGCAGTAATTGGTGGCCTCGTTCTTGATGTAGATGTTCATCAGAGGGCTTGCTTTGCTACAGCTGTCACATGGGCCAAAAGTGGCCGCCATGAACGTCTGGTCACACATGGCTGCAGAGGATCACCCACACGCCTGTGGAAAGCCAACACATAAACATGAAAAATAGCTTCATCATCTAGACCACACATTGAAGACTGTTTTGTTTAATCAAGGCTTTTTTTTTTTTATTTTTGTGATGATGGTCTGGTTGTATGTGTTTGTGTTGAGGTTAGCGGTGGCTGCATAGGAGATAAGTAGCTGGTAATCTACTCCAGCCTGATCCTTCTCAGAGCTGCAGAACAGGAGAGCAGCTATTCTGGGAAACGCGTGCATTCACAGGCCAATACAATTCACTTGAAACACATTGTACCTTTATTTGAAAAACTTGAAAAAATAACTTTATTATTGTATATATTTAACACACATAAAGTTATGTTATTGGTAAATGTAAGCTAAATTGAACATATCAGTGTCAGGCCAACAAAAAAGGAAGGCTTATTTTCATGTTGTTTTTTATTTTTACTTCACTCTGTCTGTGATGTCATGAAAAATGGTCACAATGTGAAATTATGCTATATCAAACTGCAATTCACTAAGTTGCTGTTTTGCTCCCACAAAGGATATTTTAGTAATGATGGTTCAGTTTCACTTTCTCTTTATTTGTATAGACTAAAAGTAATTCCCCTTTCTGTTTAGGCAGTTATTGTTTGTAGCAATAAATGTTTTGTATGAGGAACTTTAGCAAAACTTAAAAAGATGCAGCACAATAACAAACTTGGTCTATTTTGCAGGCTTTAAATAAAGAAAAATATACCGACAGCAGATCCATGAACCATTAAAGCACTGTACAGTACATTAGTTTGCAAAGGAGTATTTCCACAGGTAACATACTAAAAAAATCATAGAATCAAATCTTACCTCAGAAGAAAATGTTTCTCTGCACTGCAGCTGTCTCTGTAGAGGTAAGTGGAGTTGTTCCAGTGAGGAGGATTGTCATGGACAGAGAGGGTACAGTAAGCTTCTTAGTAAAGTGTTTAAGCTGTTTGCTTTTACCTCAGCTTCATACCTTCCTGTAGCATTACAGTACCTGCATGAGCTATAGGGTCACTTTTTACTGTGTTTAAACATTAACAAAACCATGTGGATTGCTTTCAGCAGTATAATTATTGCACATCACATCAATCAAGAGAATGAAATGACATCCAAATTAAATTAATTCTATCAGTATTTAAAGACGGCATAGATAGATAGCTGTTTTAGCTTATTGTCATAGGTTTATGTCATAACTGAATCTTGATAATCTCATTCTATAATCCAATAAATGTACCTTTTATGTCGTTTTAGCTGTTGTGTGTCACTTAATATTAAATAATAAAATGAACCTTTAATGTAGTTTTAGCTGTGGTGTGTCACTTAACATTAAATAACAATAATAATAATAAAAATGACCTAAAACCCCAACTTCTAAACAAAAAAAAAACTAATAAAAAATTAAGAATTGAATCTGAATTTTTTAAAATTAATTTATTTAAAATTTTTTAAATTTCAATTTTTAAAGAATGAAGTATTTCATGAAAAATATTAGCTCATCTTGAATTTGATGACAAAAATGCATCTTTTTTTTTTTTTTTTTTTAGTAATGGGGCAACAATAGGCTGTGAAAGTAAGTGGTAGTAAAAGTTGAGAAACAGATTGAAACCAATTAGGTTAATTGGCCATGACACCATTGTCATTGTGGTTACTGAGGTCAGACACACCCAGATCAATCATTTCTGTCCACTAAAGAAAGACACGAAACAAAGATGCTGACTGAAGTTCAGGAAGTATAGTGGAGTTTTGCTTATAGGTCATTGGCTTGGGGAGGAAGAGAAGCTACGTGATTTCTTTCCAAATCAAATTCAAAATAAAAAAACAAAAAATGTGTGTTTTTAATTCACATTTTTACACAATGTCCATATATCCATAAGATAAAGAACAATACCAAACAAAAATTGAAATGACAATCTGATAGTGCTGAATTCTTTATTTTACTTTTACAGGTTTGACAGTTTATTCCAAGTTTCTTAATGGTGAACACATTCACGAAGCACAGCTACCAGAAACTACAAACAGTCCAGTTTGTCAAATGTACACGAGTTCAGAGGAAACATTTGATACTGGCTTCAGCATATTCACACCAGTACCACAACAGCTGAGGTGATGACACATCTTCTGTTTTTAACAATTTTTAAAACGGCACAATTAATTCTAGTGTTGATAAGAACAATGGTCATTTATAATGTCTACGTCATATCATACAACTGACTCTCCTTAATGTAAATCATGGAGAATGACGCAATGGCATTTTCTCCTGTTTGAGTGCCCACAAGAAGCCTGGGGGAACAAACCGCCACAGCAGCTCTGCTCAACAAAACAAAGGATAATACGTGTGTGTGTGTGTGTGTTTTTTTGTTCTGTTTTCCTTCTTCTCTGAAACAGGGCCAGCCTTCCCACTTGTCACCCATCAACGCAGCCTGAACTGCATCTGCAACCTGTGGCTTTACTCAGTTGATAATGTTAAAAAAAAAAAGGCTATTGTGCATAAGGGCTACGGGCAAACGTTGTGTAAAAATGTGGCAGAAATCAGAGAAAAAGCAAAAATCTCAGAGGAAAAGTTCTCTTTAGAGTCTACACCCATCTATAATTAATCAGTCTTCCTCTGCAGTAAAAGAAAAGTGCATTCTGGCTGAGGGTTCAACAGTGCAACCCATCTGTGACACCAACTGGAGGACAGGAGGATACAAAATGTTCACATTTAAACAAATCATTTCAATTTACAGTGGAAAAAAATACTGCACTGACAACACAACAATGCCATAATGTTGATGGTTTAAGTCATTCAGATAGCAAAAAATTCAGATAAGGCTTTGTCTACCATGTGCAGCTAAAATCATGAAACACTTGGTTAACATTCATATGGTTGATAAACTCCTTCAGGTAACATCCTTCTTGTTACAGCTCGCAGATATGTTCTCTTCACACAAGCCGTACATTACACTACATACAAACACAATAATTCAACAAAAGGCTGATAAAATGTGGTCCCAGTGAGAGCAGATGGATGTAAAGGTGCCACCCAGAACAATTTAAATAAATCCACTTGATTTCTCAGTGGCATTTCACAAGAAACCCCCATTGATAAATTGTCTTTTTTAGCTGCATACTCTCAGTAATTGATATTTTCACGGCTCGTGTTTTCTTTATTCTTCCACACTGGATCTAAAAAAAATAAAGTCCAGTTCTGATAACAGAAAACACTATTTTTTAAATTGAAATACACTACAATAATGGGAAAGGTCACTGGGGGAAAATTATGTTTACATAAAAAACCTCATTGATTGTTAATACAAAGGGTACAACAGGAAGTAAAGAAAAAGTGCTTAACAGGAGGCAGAAAGGACAGTGTTGATGAAAACAGACAAGTCTTTGTGTCTTCATGGGCAGAGTACCAGTAACCTGCTAAACAACCCCACTCCACTGAAGCTTTTTATTTTAAAAACGTTCACATGCAGGCTGATCTCTTTGGCTGGTGGTGCTTGTAAAGCCAGGTCCATGCACGTTAAATAAGTGCTGCAGCGATGCAAGCTCTAAAGGTTTAAACAACGCTCTGACTGCACTGGCTGAGCTGAAAGCAAGCACCAGATATGTCTAAATATCCGGATAAACTGGAAAAAAAAATCTGAGCACCAAACAGAAAAGAAACTAACTCATAGCCATTAACCTCATGGTTAACAACTGGATTAATTATAATCTGTTTTTTGGTGACAAGGCCCACGTTGAGCCACAAGATAGGAAGGGTTGGGGGGGGGGGACACATCAGCCCACAGAGCTGCTAGTGTAAAGCTGAATAAATTTGAGGCAGTCTCTTTTAAACCAACTTCAGAAATATCTTTCCTGTCCATTCTGCAGCAACACGTGGTTTACAATAAACATTACCTTAAAAAAAAAGACAATACTGAAATAAATAATTGCACAATGATAATGGTAAAACATTTTTCAAGGCTCTGACCAGAAAAAAGGTAGAGAAGAGAAAGCAGAGTGTTAAGTTGTGCATGTTGTGTTCATGGGTAAGTAAATATCTCTGTGTTTCCTCTCAGCTCTGGTCACAGCTGTAAACGGTAAAAATCGTAGCAGGTTAACCCCCTCCCGGTGGCAGAGTTTCAACCTCGTACCTTCAAAACCTCTCCTCTCTTAAACCTGCGCTACACTTCATCTGCCAGGAATGCACGACAGAGCGAATCTCTACGACTTGAAAAATAATCACCTGTGCCAGAACTAGTTAAACTACGTGATATAATTGACCTAATATTGACATAAATAGCCGTACAATGCAACTAAAACTTTACAACGTTGTTCATCTTGGGAAGTGGGTGGTCCCATCCTTCAATCTGCAACTAGAAAGTGACTAATCTTAAAAAGGGAGGGGCGGGAACTTAACGAAGTGCAATAAATAAAATACAGGATATATATTATTCATATTTATATAGATTTATTTCTGTATAAATAATATAGTACAGATGATGAGTTTTGTCTTGGCTTGACTGTGCTCAGAGTTTAACAATAACATACAAGATGAAGTCTAGCCACAGATTACTAGATGCTGGGTGGGGAGAGAGCCAACATTCGCTCGTTTTTACTCAACTGTCTTTGCACCAAGACTCAGAACTCATCCAACCAACTAAGCTAGACAACAGCATGTCAAATTACTGCTCGCTGCCTCATTTAGGGCCTTCTCTCTTATATCAGTGCATGCATTCTCAGTGGAGGACCAGACAACAACAACGGCTAGCTTAACCTTTACTGAGAACACAGAGGAAGGATCAGGGGTGAGCGACCGCTAGGACAGAGCCAGGTGTTGATGGAAAGCAAGTGCTGGTGGCGTTGATCTGATCCTGTGGCTTCTCTAAGGGGCAGGCGTTTGTACAAGCGGTGGATGGAGGCTGGTGGCTTACGGCCAAATTTAAAGCAGCGGCAGCAGCTGTGTCTGTGTGTGTTCGAATGAGAGAAAGTGCATGTGAGCGAGTTTCATGGAATGAATAGATGAAGTTTAGCATGTTTATTAACTTGATTTTACGTGTGTGGATGCCAGTGTTTTGACACGATCTGCTCAGGTTGTTCGAATTGGAATAATGTACATCTGATTTTGGAGCATCTGTCTTTATTTCTGTCTTGGGATTGTGGGTGTCATGTGGCTTGCAATTCCAGCTGTGGCCGTTGTGGGGCTCAGAGCGGTCCTGTGGACTCGGATTACACGCGGGTGAGGAAGCCCAGGTTAAGCGAGCTGGGGATCTGGATGGTTTCCAGGGCGAGGGAAGATGGGTTAAACGGGAAGGTGACTGGATATATCATCTTTGTGTCCATCAACAACTGGGGACTCTCACAACGGTCTCGCAAGCGAGTCTGCAAGAAGAAAGATATTCAGATTTATATCAAAATACAGAAAAAAGGAGGCTTTTTAAATTATGGATGCAAGTGGAAGCTGTGGCAGCTTTATATTAAAGTCAGATTTCCCTTCAGCCATTAGCAGGTTTTAATTAGTGTCTGTAGGTGGGATTTGTGGGATAATGAGTGGTTTTTGTTTAGAACTACCCTTCATGCCAAAGCTAAATTGCTATAATTGCTGCAAAAATTTGAGGGAACATCAAAAATGCATTTGCTCCTGTGAACATCATTCAACGTTTCACTTTTATACATTAATACTGCATGATGCAGCTGTAATGACCTGCTGAAACATGCAGTAATGCAACTTAGTAAAATGTTGCAGCTTCTGGTGCAAGTGCATTTAGAACCATGAATAAAGCAAAATGGTATTTCTTTTTTTAATTAGTTATCAAGTTTAAGTCCTTGATAAACAGAGATAGCTTAAATTTCTTCTACAATGAGAAATGTTTGTCTTTTAATTAATCGTGCAAATTTAAAACATATCAATGTGTTGACACATCAAAATGAATTACCTGTATGGTTCGTATGAAAGCGACGGATACTCTCTCCTCAAACTCATTAACTGGGGTGTAGAGATTCAGGACCTTTACAATCTAAAATAGACAAAACACACAAAAAAAAAAAAAAAAACTTCTTAAACCTGCAGCAGCTACTTGTCAAGCTCCTAGACAGACTGAGGCTGTCAATAAAATATTCAATCAGCTGTGCGTTTCTGCAGTTTGGCTCAGTGAATGTCAGGAGTTTACCTGAGCAGTGGTGAGGGCCAGGCACATGGAGCAGATGGCCTCTGCATCCTCATCAGTCTTTTTCTTCACCTGCAGCAGCTGAGCGGCCTGAATCAGAGGCTCTAGTGTCTCTTTGGCTCCACAAGTCATCAGGCCCTTGTCTCTGAGCCACTCCTCAAGCTGGCTCACATTGTACCTACGGACATGGACAATTAGTTATGTGATTACAATACAAAAAAGAAACTCACCCAGCAGTGCGGCCGCATTATGGAGGCAATATCTCCTACCTGATCTGCATGCCTTTGCTCCAGGAGCACATGTCCTTGCGTAGCAGCAGGTTGTTGAGGGTGACGGCGCCGATGATGTAAAATTGCTGCTTCACCACCTGCTTGATGAGCTCAGGGTCGGTGCCATGCTGGCACATGGTGGAGTGGAAGGCGCTGAGCTGCCGCAGGATGGAGTCGAGGGTGTAGGTGCCCTCATCAGCAATGCTGGACGTGCGCTTACGGAGACCTGTGGGCTTCAGTCCTGACACGCCCTGGATGGTTTCATGCTCCAGCATGCCAGATACTGCAGGGAGTTTATAGCTTATTATAAACACTCGTAGTAACACTGCAGTAGCATTAACTCAAAGCGGTAACATGAACTGAGACCTGAGCAGGTACACACCTATCATGGGCTGGAGGATGTTCTCCATGCATTTGATCAACTGCTGGTAGATCTGGATGGCCAAATCACTGATCACTTGTCGGTATTCTGCGAGGTCGAAGTTGTTCAAACTGTGTTCATTCTGCCTCTGTGTGTTGTGCTTCATAAAGGCCTGAAACAAACACAAAGATCCGTTTTAAAAACAGCAAGTCCAAGAAATTGTCCACATGAACACTAACATATAGTTATTATATACTATATATATATATATATATATATACACACACACACACACACACACACACACCACACAGTTGTGTGAAAAAGTGTTTGTCCCTATCCTGATTTCTTACTTTTTTGCATGTGTTAAACATTTCAGATCATCAAACAAATTTGAATGTGAGACAAAGTTAACACAAACAAAAAAAGCAAAAATGCAGTTTTTAAATGAAGATTTTTATTAGTAAGGAAGGCCGGGGGGTGTGTGTGTGTGTGTGTTTTTTCACATCTTCATAAAGGCCTTCATAAAGGAAACTCACAAACTGTGGTTTTTCACATCTTTGGAAAGCTGAGTTCAATTTCTCTAGCCACAACCAGGCCTGATTACTGCCACACCTGTTCTCAATCAAGAAATCATCTGAAATCATCATCAAGGACCTACCTGACTCGCTTGGATTCCCCCCACCATCTTGAAAATAAAAATCTCCATTTAAAAACTGCATTTTGTGTTTACTTGTGTCATCTTTGTCTCACATTTAAATTTGTTTGATGATCTGAAAAATTTAAGTGTGGCAAACATGCAAAAGTAAGAAATCAGGAAGGGGACATACATGTGTGCATACTGTATATATATATATATATATATATATATATATATAACATATATATATACATACATACAGTATATATATACTGTATATAAAAAACATCAAAAACACGACTGGTGGCTGCAGGTAACTGCAGCCACCAGGTAAGCGGGCACAGGAGTGTGCACAAACTGATGCTATAACGTTGTTTACTACACTGATAGTCTTTTTTTTCCCGTAGAGCCACTTCATAGTGTCTTTCAGTTGATCTGGATCGTTTGCTGACGGCAGAAGAAGCCATAACTTTCCCTACAGTGTTTGAATTCACCGCGACCGTTTCCTTTCCTGTATCAAGACTGTTGGGGATGCATTTGCAGCATCAACTGACGTCACATCCGCAGGACTGCGCGGGAATTCGGCCACCGAATTGCAGTGCATTATGCAGCACACAGCCTGTTAATGGCAGCGAAGAGAGACATGGGTGGGGGTGGACGTTCTTTTTGTTTTTTAATGGTTCATCACCAATTCGCATTAAAAAACTAGACATGCATGTTTATTCTTTCACAATTCCTGCCTCTAGTCCCTTTAAAGGTGCCATGACATCAAATTTCACTTTTCTGGGGTTTTGGGTGTATAATATGATCTGTTGTGCACTGATGAGGCCATGTGAATGTCCAGAGTGAGAATCAAAGTTCCTGTTTATGGTCTGTCAGCTTTGTCTCTCTGCTCAGAAACAGTTGAATCAGACAGCAGGCTATCATTCTACGTAGTTCTATCATTCTACGTAATTTAATTGCTCCAATAAGAGCACACTATCAAGTAAACAGCCCCCCCCCCCCCCCCCTCTCTCTCTCCTAACTGTCTATGCAACGTTCGCTTCGCTCCCCCACCCCCCTCCCTATCTGATTCAGCTGCATGTGTGTAGCTAAGTAGTAACTTCTGTGCAGTCAGGTCTGGGTTTTTCAAACAAATGGATTTAAAAGCAAACTTCTGCAGCAACACTGAGGGAGGGGGCCTCAACCTTGTCATTACCTGTAAGTTTATTTATTTTCTAAATGCTGTCTTGTCTGATAAACGTAGCTCACTGTCTGAAATGCCCATGTTGCTAGCAGTTAGCCTTTAGCAAACTCCGACCGCAGCTTGACCTAGATTCTCCAAATAAGGTCATAGCCAAATAAGGTGTAGCCAATAAAAATGAAGTCAACGTGGTCTCCGGGTAAAGCTCCATATCATCACCGGACCCAACTGTATTACTGAGGAAGTGAGGTCTGGCGTTTCAAAACAATACACCGCTGTAAAAAATGCCGTTTTTTCCTTTGGAGTATTTACATATAAAGTAATGCCAACAACATAAACTAGTTTTTACTGCTATGTCATCACTCCTTTAAGTCCTAAAGCTTAATTGGATTGAGAGCTGGAGAATTTGAAGGCCAAGTCCAGACCTTGATCTCATTTTGTTCTTTAAGTCATTTGTCAACAGCGTTTAGATAGGAAGTATGTTTCAAACTGGGTTTTTCGGCTTCTTCCCAGCAGAACCATGGCTTACCCAATTACATAAAACACATCGTAAAAAAATGTAAAAGAAAGCATGATTCATCTGATCAAGCCGACTTCAATTCAAAGCACCATGGTTCTATTGTCATGTGGTCATGGATCTCCTTCATTTCACTTCAGTTTGAACTATCAAATGTAGATTAATTATTTCAAATCCTAAATTATAAAGGTAATAGGTTTTGTTTAAATTTCAGGTTGCTATGCAACAATAACAAAAAAGTGGATGACTAATACTTATTAAACTCATTAGGAAAATGAACCACATTCATAGATGCGTGTGTTTAGCGTGCTGGAGTGTTGATGTCACCTCATCTCCGCTGTATTGTTTCAGACAGTGCAGGAAGCGGCAGGTGTTGGCCAGCCAGAAAGACACAGTTTCAAAGTCGTCCCCTCGTTTCTAAAGCAGGAAGAAAGAATTCACTGGAAACTGAAAACATATTGAAGTTCACAGAAAATGACACCAGTTTCATCACAGAGGAAAACAAAACAAAACAAAACAAAAACAAACAATTATTTTTGTCCAGTAAAGTAAACTGTGACCTGCATTCAAACCCAAATGACTGAATCTGCTGATTTTTGACTTGCACTATTTTCCCTCCATCATTTCCTTAAATACAACGGGAACAAACCTTCAGGATCTTCTTAATGCTGTTGATGGTTGATGTGAGCAGAGTGCGGACCTTTTGGTCATCATTGACGTAGTCTGCATGTCTCAGACACATGAACAGGATGTAGGCAGGCAGACCTGGGATCAGATTCACAGCAACACCACGAGGCTTCAGCTCTGGAGAGACAGAGGAAGGAATGAGCTTATTTTCCATTTCTTCAAACTTTCAACCCTTCATTTTAAACTTGACCCCAGGTTACAAGTTGTTGTGTTCATTTTGAAAAAAAAAATGGTATTCTTTTTTTTATAGACATCCTCACTTTTTCATCAGATACAGATACTTAAATCTTTGAAGAGTGGGCCGTTGACTGTCTTAAAGGCCCTTGAAAGCCTCCTTTTGTTTGAATTGCCACTTCTTACCTAGGATGAGATTCTTAACCAGTTTCATTTCATCCTCCTTCTTGTACTCCAGCATTCCTTGGAAGTCTTTCTCCCTGCGGGGGATGTTGACAGGGTGGATGGGCTCGTCCACCATCTGCCCTGGAGATGTTTGTCCCTCGGTTTGACCCACTGGGAGACAAATATCATAACAGTTACCTAATATTACAGAGCACAAAAGTGGTCATCATCAATTGACTCTGAAGCTTCAACTGATTGGTGATCACCTCCCGCACCTCCCATCTCTCCAATCCTCTTGGAATAAACCTTCAGCTGCTTCTTGAGTTTTCGGATGGTTCTGTCCTGTTTCTCCAGCTGCTCCATTAGATCCTAAAACAGGCAGTAGGATGAAGTGATGGGGAGGAAAACAGACACCGTGAGGAGAGAACAGTGAGGTTTAACCTCTGAGTCTAGTTGTGTTACTCTGTTGCCCTCTAGTGTTACAAACAACTCATCCAAAACTGCTGCAGCTCAAGATTTGAAATACTTGAAGACAGGACACATAGAACATGAATATTTAAGAGAAATATGACACCATTATTAAACATAACATATTGGAAAAGCGGCTTAAAAACACCCTAAATTCTTTAAGCCATGTATTTGAAAATTAAACAAACAAATAGAGAGGGGAGGATTTTAAATCAGCATCAGTGCTGCAGTGCTGATTGTTTTTCAGAGGAGGAAAGACTGCAGGACTCTCTGGCTGTTAATAAAGAGAAAAAGGTGCAGAGCTGCTTTGCTGTGCGTTAGTGCTGACGTGGAGAGTTAGAGAGATGCTCGGCAATAATTCAGTCAGAACAGGCAAACCTCAGTTAGTTCTCACACACATGCAAACACACACACACAAACACGCCATCTCTACATACAACCATCCGTCGTAAAATGGTGACTCGAGCCTCTCGGGATGCTGTGGGGTCGTCAAGATCCTGTCAGGTGACACCATCCACACAGTGAGTGTGTGTGTGATGCAACTGTGGGTGTTTAAGTTTTTCTATGTGCAGCCAACATGAGAATCAAACTGAAAATCCAAACAGCTTGAGTGGCAAAATCCACACTTCACTATCGTACATCTTTGACCTGTGTGTGTCAGAAAATCATCAATCATCTTTATTTTACATATTCATGGTCAGTGTGACTGTATTTATAATTTTGAATCACATTAAAAGTAAGTATGACAGCTTACAGTCGAGCTCATTGCTTAAAAAGAACATTTAAGTGTGTATGTGCTCATGATGATCTGAAGTAGAGTTTGAGAAGGTTTTTTTTTCATTTCCTCTTACATATAACTAAAAGAAGAAAAGAAGAAAGAGAAACTGCACTTTTAGGCTTCAGATTAGATAATTTCCTTCTCTTCTAGGGTTTTTTGGTTCAGATCTTCACTTGAATAATATTCCATTTTGGTACTTTGGGCTGAACATTGTGCAGACCTTCTCGTTCTTCCATAAAATTATAATAGCTATGCAATCTTAAGTTGCTTCTCATGTTCATTATCAAAACATTCACAGATGGATTAACTGCAGGGAAGTAACAAATATAATTAGAAGGTGTTATCACATAAGCTAAAATACAAAAAGCTCAACAGGTGAGTGCTGGAGTTTGATTCTCAGCTAAACCTTTGCATCACACCCATCCTCAACTCAATTTCTCCATGTTTTCTAAATACAAACTAGAACATCTCAATAAAGGCTAAATTTCTCAAAACAGCTGAAAAGAAAACTTCAGTTTGAAGGTGAAGTTCCTATCTTTTCTCAGCTTGTATATAACCGAGTGTGAATGTGTGCGCTACAGCGTACCAGGTTCTCATTGGTGAGCCGGGTGATCTCGTGCTGCAGACTGGCTTCGATACGAGCCTCTGGAGGCAGCTGGAGGTTTTGAGCCAGAAGCTGCTGCTGCCGATTGTTGTCCTCTTTGACGTTTTGCAGTTCGCCGCGCAATGACTCCACCTCACTGTCATAAGTTCTCCGCTGAGTCTGCAGTTGGTGCTCCAGTAACCTGAGGAGGAGAGGGGGAATAAAAAGGAGAGAAAATTAGCATCAGAAAGTGAGAGACAGAAACAGTAAGGACCCCAGTGTGGAGAGATGAAGAGAAGTTGCTGTTTCCACCAGAGTGTGGTGATGCAGAATAGCGGAAACATGCTCTGCAAACACTACCAGAGTCCAACCAGTCTGAATAAATGAATTCCCTCTGCAGGCATTAGACATATCTCTGACTGTTTTTTATGTTGAAAAGGTAAAACAAGCCAAATCAGCCATCAGAGGTCAGACTCAGAGACAGAGCAGGTAGAACTGACAGATGTTCAGTTTCCATTCAGTTAAACAACATGCAGCATTCTGTCATTTTTCTCACAACTACAGCAGCAGATAGTCCACTATATTCAAAGAGGAAGCCCTTTATTTGGTCACAAAACAATGTTTACTTCCCGAATAAACTATATATCCTTGTGGTTCCTTTCTCATAAAATATCTACAGAACTAATCGGTCAAAAACATTGTAAGAAACTATTTGCACAGCTTATACTCTCATTTTTTTTTTAGCATTACTATCTCCTCTTGATCTCAGAAACGGTGTGAAATCCTCTGTAGAAGTCTATTGTTTCTAAAACTGCAAAAACCTGAATGCACAAGACAAACTAAACAGCAGCCCTTTCTTAGAAAGGCGGCTCCATGATGCTGACAGAAGTTACAAACTCTGCAGGCTTGTTTGTTTATTTTATTAGATCCCCATTACCTGCTTCTAATTTCAGAAGCACAATGCATATTGGTCTCAACTGTTTACTGTTAGAAAGCCTGCAGCAATAAACATGATGCTATTATAAAAAAGATAGCAAACAGATGACTCAATCTAGTACACCATCAAACAACTTAACCAAAGCCTCAAGTAAATTGTTATAGTTCACAGCCCTGTAAGGTACAGCGTGACTGCAAGACAAAAACAAGTTAAATAATTCTTAACAGTGTTATGTCTCAAACAAAACAGAAGCATTCATGTGAGAGAAAGCTCTTAAGGAAGAAAAGTATGTGAGAATGTGAGGAAAGAAAACCAGCAGCAACCATCCCTCCTCCTGTGAAGAGCCAAACACATCATGCTCTAAAATCACCATGTGTTTGAAACACAGTTACACCTGATGGTCTCCTTTAAGCCCTGATTAACCAGCCACAGCTCCCCGTCCTCATTCAGCTTATGGAAGTCTGGAGCAGCGGATCTGACCGACACACAACACAAAGGGACATGAAAAACATGATGACCAAAGGAAAAATGTGGGATGGATGGACGAGTGGGAGGCAGAGATGTGTACAGGATGACATTAATAACAATATGTGTTTTCTCTACCTGAGGTGGCTGCATGTATTTATGTCTGCATGAATTCTTTTCATGACTGACAAAACATCCCAACCAGTGCTGATACCAGGCGATTAATGATTCATTTGGCTGATGCATGTGGTCGTGGTATGTGTATCTCAGTTCTGTATTTAACTATTATTCAATACTACAGTATAAGAACATGACAAGCCACATAAGGAGCAGCTTTAGAAAAACAAAGACAAACAAAGTGATGCATGTACAACTTTTAGGGAAGCTTTGGGATGCAAAACTACTTTGCTGTTTTACTTGTTAAAATTTTGGTGTAGCTGCTTGTTTTTCAATACCTAAAGTACAGTATTTCCCACTGTGTGTACTGTATACTAATCAACCACAACATTAAAACCACTAAGCTGTGAATACCATTGTTCCTCTTATAACAATTTAGAACATTAATGGGGATATTTCTTACAAGCCTGACATTGGTACACACTGCACAGCAGGCGTTGCCTATAATGACAATAGCTGGGTTTCCATTACACTTTTTCGAAACATAAAAGCGATATTTCTTCAATTTCGAAAAAGCAGAATTGCGATATGTAGGCGTTTCCATTGAATGGTATAAGCCATAATTCTCATAAAATCCCGTCCCGTGAGACTCCTCTTTCAGGAGGATGGAGATATAAAAGTGTTTTAGAGCTGCTGCTGCTCCTCATCAGGAGATGAAAGCAGCGGATGATGATTCAGAGGTAAAGTCTATATGCACGGAGCCTTTGATCACATCAGCAGGGAAAAACACTCGTGGTGACTTCCAGGACAGACGCCCGACACGTAACATGAATGAAAAACCCCACAGGATCAACTTCTGTGGTGTGGATGTCTTGTATTCCACTTTTTTCCGCACCAGGTCCTGTCCTGACTGATGTGGTGATGCAGCTGTTTATACGAAGGCGCAGTCATACGATGTTATCCGTGGTCACGTTTTATTAAATCCTGGTGACATATAATTAACATGTGGGAACGAGATAACCAAGTTGTGGTGTTACAAATGTGTGGAAACGACATAAACAGCTCATGGCCAGTCGTTAATACATGAAGAACTTCTGTATAATGCCTTAAATCAGGGATCACCAATTCTGGTCCTCGAGGGCCTGTGTCCTGCAGGTATTATGAGCTGCACTGCTGCGTCACACCCTTGATGTCAAGCTCTGCACAAGTTTCCTAATTACCCACTGATTGGAGTCAGGTGTGTTGCAGCAAGGGAGCTCCCAATACCTGCAGGACACTGACCCTCGAGGACCGGAATTGGCGATCCCGGCCCTAAATGAACTCAGCTTGCCAAGTTACGGCGATTTGGCGATTTTTCATGTATGTGACTGATAAAACTTCCCCCATCACTCTGATTCCACATTTGATGCTTGTAAATGATCATATTCACCATAACTAAGAAGGAATAACTGGATTTGAACCCCCTATGTCACGCCTGATGGCATGTAATTGCGAAAAAAATGTTTCCATTACATTTATGCAAAAAACTGCTTTATTGAAACGTCTGAATTTACGCCTCATGAAAGTGTAAAACTTTTTTGCAATATTTGAGAGTTTTTTCTAAATGTGGGTGTTTCCATTAGCGGTTTTTAATTGCGATATTTAGGCTTTGCGCAATTCCAGGTGTAATGGAAACCCAGCTAATGACTACCACTCAGAGCAGTTTCTGCTACACTGCATACACTCTTTGGAAACAGAGGAAGAGGAGTAGTCCATGTGCCATGTGGCATTAGAGAGATGCACAAGATTAAGTCTGAACCACAGAGGCTCCACTCTGTAATCTATAGCATCCAGCAAGGAGTAAGTATTTGCCTTCAGTTAGGACCGAGCAATATAGCCTAGGGATGCACCAATGCATCGGCTGGACATCGGTATCGGCCGATGTTTGCCTTGTTAACTGCCATCGGCCATCGGCCAATAAGAATGACATTTGCCGATGGTAGTGGCCGATTATTATATAGCCTATATATATGAATGATTTACATGTGTCATCTACGCTGTGCTTAAGAAAAACTCTTTTTTCCCCCTCTTTTTTGGGCGGGTGGGGGGAGATACTGGTAGAAGGCATCCGCGCACTTTCCTCAGTAGAGAAACAAAGATGGTGGCGGTCGTGTGGCAATATTTTACCGTTTAAGAAAAAGATCAGCGTTACGCAGTTTGCAGTACATGCTTCACAAATATTTTTTATTTGGCCATGAAAATAATCTTCTCACTGAGTATGTTTTTGTTTATTAGGCTAAAACCACTCAATTTTGTTGGGCAATATACTGAAGCATTCTTTTTAGTGATTATCAGTCCCAGGTTTTTGAAAAGTTTTCAGAAAAGAGCTTGTTATAACTAATGTCAACCACAAAGTGACATTAAAGGTTGTTTCTGTTTCATAAATTTCATAAAGATTGAATTTGTGCTCATTCAAGGATAGACTGATGAAGAGCTGAAAGACTTGTAAATTTCTGTGGCACAAAGGAAGTAATAAATAAAAATAGAAAACATCGGCCATCGGCCAAGTTGTTATGTTAAACATCGGTATCGGTATCGGCCCAGACTTTCACAATCGGTGCACCCCTAATATAGCCTCAAATTTACATTGCAGTATAATCGGTCACTCTCTCTTTATTTTTCTTGTTTTCTCTGATAATGTCTCCTTGGATTTCTTTGCTGAATCAGTAAGGCTGTGTGCTCAAAAACATCAGAAACTTAATGCTTTAATGTTGTGGCACAACACAAGTTCGTGCATTGTTTGAGCAGCTCAATAGCGTATTTATTCATCACCATGAGAGCCAGTTAATGGCTGAAAAATGGGGAAAATCTGATGAGCACCTTTTATTTTTAATGTGTATCATCACAGCCTCCTTAAAAGTATGCAGGGCATCTCTGCTTTAACATAAACATGTAACATAAAACATAAGCGGACAGTTTCATGCAGTAATAATGCAAAAGTCATTCCATGAAGCTGAGATTGGAGGTCTTCCACAAAAAAACCCTCAATTACAGTCAGTATGCCAGTCAAAACTGAAAGTTGGATCCACTTAGCTCAAACATTTCATGCTTATATGCGAACAAAAGAGCTGTTCTAACTAGTGGACTGTAAATATGGAAATTATGACAATCTCCACTGTAAGCCCAGAGCTACTGAATACAATGAAAACATTTAGTGAGTTTTTCTGAGGCAAAAGAGAAACTCTAAAGCGTCAACTTCAATCCAAGACAATCTGCTCTTATTCATGCCAAATAATGTAATCCAGGTAGATCGTTCAATTCTTTTCAAGTTTCTAAAAGCCATACAAAAATTCTTGATGCCAGCAAATACTGTTAAACGTACAGTCCATCCTTGTTAGACCTAAACTTAAGCAAGAGCTGTTACGCCATTTGTCATGCTGTAGGGGCAGAAAATGTCTCCCAGCACAGCTTGGGCTTTCATATGATCAAAAGTGTGAAATCAGCCGTCTTAGCATCAGTATCATTGGGCACTGGGAACTTTTTCACTCTGCTTAGCTACAGCGTGGCCATGCATGCTTTGCTCCATGATGCATGGGCCACGTCTCATCGTTACCTCAGCTGACTCAGGAGATCACTGACATCCAGCTGCTGACGCATGAACCTGGGAGATCTGACAGGACACACAGGTGTACACACCATGCTCACACATTCATTGTATTCACTATGAAACTTGAGCTTAATAACATTAAATGACACAAACAAGAGTTGATGGAGACAGTGTGAAGGAGAGTCACTGAAGACCTGTAGAGAAGGAGAAAAACTGTCTGGAAGAGCGTACCTGTTGGTGTCTTTGAGACCAACGTAAGCTTGCTTCAATTCATCAGTGTCTTTCAGTTTGTTCACATCATCAGCGAATACCGAAGGCTCTGTCATGGTCTCCTGGAAATGAGGTGAGAAACAGAAGGAGAAAATGTCAGAAGACAATGAAAGAAGGATAAAAGAGGAAACACATGATTAAGGAGAAAACAGACAGCTGCAAACGCATGTGCAGCTGCATCATGCACCATTATTCCCATTACAGTAACACATTTAGTTACTACTGTAGACTGAATTCTATTAATCTCCTCTCTCATGCTCTAATACAAATCCATACTATATACAAGCTACAGTGTCAACTGAGTGCTTTCACTTAAAGGTAAATCCATCACTGGGGTCTGAATATGATCATGGGATCAGAAGCAGAGATGCTCCAGTAAGCTAACCACAAAGCAGAACATTTAGTGGAGTTAAGTGAAACAAAGAGCCCATACAGCCACACAAAGGATGACACAGATGAAAAAGTAAATCTAAATCCTACTAGGAACTGAACATAAGGCTACGTTAAGCCACAACACGATCATGAGATTCCGGTCAAAGCTTTGCTCAAGTGTTAAAGAAATGTTATTTGTTTGGGTTCAGCATTTGATCTGTGTCTGACACTCGATGCAACTTCAGAGGGAAGGTCCCCTATTGAATGATTCTACGCTCTCTTACAAATCACTAATTTCATTGCCTTTTCTTCCTCCACCTGCTTACTTTACTTCATCTAAACTGAATTAGCAGCTTCCCTCACTTCCCAGAGAACAAAAGTTAACTTGTTTGAGAAAGTGGAAGCAGATAACGGGAAATTAGAGGTGAAAGAGGAGCTGAATCACATTTTTTTCATTCAAGAAAAACACGAGTCCTCAAAACACCTTTAGGACTCAAAGAACCAAAAACCTTTTAATATCAGTTACACATGAAGTTAGTGTCAGAACTGTAGGTTAAGTTGTAGGGTTTCTATTATTATTATTATTTTTTTTTTTTTCACTTTTGTCTACCCAGTGAAGTCCCACTGAGATTAAAAACCTCTTTTTCAAGGGAATCCTGGATTATTATCATCATTATAATAATGATATATATAATGCCTAGAATGGCGATGGGGAGCGAGGCAGGACCTACATAAAATAATAATAATAAATTGGATAAGCGGCACCGAAAATGACAGACTGACTTTATTGATCCCAATTGTGAAATTTGGCTCTCCCTTTCACTCGTCTCTAATAGACTAGAAAGCAGTGGGCTGCCATATCCTTATTATTATTATTATTATATTTATTTATTTTTATTTGTGTTCCCCAACCCCACTTGCCCTACAGGTGCCTACACTTGCCAGGCCAGCATTGTAAATAAGAATCTTGTTTTTAATGTCTTTGCCTGGTTAAATAAAGGTTAAAAAATATCATGGCGCACAGGGAAAATTTGGTGGGAAGTTTATGACCTTGCTCAAGGGCCCACAGTGGTTCACTCCAACTTCCCTTTGGGGACTTAAACCCTGGTTTCCCAGACCAAAGCCCAGCTCTGTAACCACTAGGCTACCACTCATCCATTTGAGCTACACATTTAACATTTTTTCCCAAACAGAGAAACCAAGTACGGCACTTACTAAATAAATCATTGATACATCATCAGTATGTTTCCATCCAGAGCTAAACCGGGCTAGAGGTTAAAGCTCAGCTGGGCCATTTAATTAGAGTTTACCTTGTCTGTGTGTGCTAGCAGGGAGGAATTTATTTATTGATCAAAGCATGTCGGATTCCTCTCTGACAGGATGTGATGTGCCCCCTTTCAGCCTGTCAACAATTATTTTGTTGAGTGATTACATGAAAAGAAGAGTCAAAGCACTTGCTGGTAACAATTTGGTCCAATTTCAAGCAGCAAGTGAACAGCTCTGTACATGTTATACATGCACATGCCACATGCTTTATTATTGTTATTATAACAGTTTCCTCTCTTTTTATCTTTTTTAACAACCGAAAAGGTATAACCTTTGTGGTTATTGTCTGTGGATACCAGATTCTTCCTCTGTGTACTGGCTTTTCTATTATTTCCAGGTTTAAATTCATGATGGGGACTGTGGAGCATGTGCAGAGGAAATTAGGCAGATTGAGCTCCCATGCCGCAATATTTCAACTCCCATCAGCATTATCTGGGTGCATTAGTTTGACTTTAACAGACTTGATTTCAGTGGGTTTACCATGGTTACATGTATTTTAAATGTTAAGTGTAATGTTGTCATTTATTGGGACATGTTGCACACATAACAGAGCAGGTAGAAATGTTAAAAAACAACAACAACAACAAAACCAACTCATGGATGATGCAATTTTTCAACTGTACCTTCTCATCCTGTGGGAAAGCATGAATGGAGGAGAGAAGGTGGAGACACGATAGTTAAACACACTGCTGGGACAGTGAAATCATTGGCAGCAGACAGTGACAATGATCTACTGAATGATTTTAGTTCAAGTCTCAGTGAAATAATGTTTTGTCTCACATTTGTCTTGTAATAAACACATGGAAGTTACCAATGAGTGTTATTACTAATTAAACTAAACCATAACTGAATGAACAGCTCAGGATTGCTTGCTAATAAACACGATACAAGTGAGACAACACATAAATGTCTGAAGGTGGATGAAAGCAAGCACCGCACCATCCTCCAACATTTAACTCCCAAGTTATGAGTCACTGCAAAACAACAATACCATTGTTTTACTTGCAGATGATTAAATGCCAACAAATGGATCACTCTGTGGACTCCATTGGACACTGATAATACAAAGGAGATGAAATGCCGTCTCTACCTTGTGATGCATGGCCTCTTTCTGGCTAACCAGTTGGGAGCGTAGGATCAGCACTTCCTCTTTGCGGACCTCCAGCTCCTCACAGGAGGCATTAAGCTGATCTAGAAGCACCTTGTAAGCTGGCGAGCCCGGTGCCCCGGCACCCGTAGCTGCATCACCCAGCAGGCTTTGCCTCATTTCTGCCAGGTCATGCCTCAGCTTCTTGTTCTCTGACTCCAGTTCCTGACGCTGAGAGGTGAGAGTTCAGTGTCAGATGGTAACAGCCATAAACAACATCTTATAATGTACGGAGGATGGATTTGTTGTGAGTTCACTGTGGTTTGACATGCATTTACCTTCAGGGACTCGTACTCCAGCTCTGCTCCACGAGCTTTCCTAAACTCTGCATCATCCTGAAACAGGAAGGAAGGCAGCATGATGAATGGGTATGCTGGACTATGGTATGCAAAGCACCATAGCAGCACATGTGTATAACTTTTCTCTTTTCTGCAATGTTATACCAAAAATATTCTTATAAGGTTCTGATCCAGTGTAACTGCATGCTTAAAACCTGTTCCTGGGTTTAATATAATTTTCTATTTCAGAGACAGGGTGACAGTACCCTGGCTCTAGCCCGCTGGAACTGGTCCTCTTTGTTTTCTAGCTCGTTGCGCAGCGACTGCTTCTCTTGCTCCAGTTCTGTAACACGTTTCTGCAGCTTGAGAGTCAGCGAGGTGTCCATTCCTCGAGTCACATCCTGTGTGATAAAGAAATATTAGGACTCACCCTAAATACATCATTTGTAAAGTTTGAATCAAAGACATAGTTGTTATAATGAGAATACAGTTAAAATATCAAATACATTGATTCTCTATCCTAAACTGCCGGGGTCCTCAATTAATTTTCACAGAGGGCCAAAAAATGTCGTCACTACCAAGTCGTGGGCCAACTTTGGGGGGGGGTTAATACCAGCGATAACTTCTGTGACATGGCTTCGTAATAAGTATGATATTCCATATATGGTATCATTAATAAAATGTAAAATGTATATTAAATGTAATAGTGTGATACTTTAATACTTTTAAATTCCATCCAGGCAAGACTGCACTAACAACCTTAAAATCAGCTCTGCTTCATGATGTGTTCATGAACTATGTAACAGTCCCCCCACTAGCAGCATCAGTGTTTATATGGCACATGATATAATCATATTAATCATCATGTGACAGCTGAATGCTGTGAAGGCACGTCACATTTCTGAACTTCATCACAGAATAATCATCAATAAATGACTGAAACGTGGTGATTAAAAACCCCCACTGATTACAAAAAAGGCAAATTTTTGTTTAAAGTCCTAATGAAACCATTTCATGCTGTGGAGTCGCGTGAAAGATCTTTAAAATTCACATCTCAGATAACATGCTGGAATAAACACCTACAGCTGATCCATTTTAAGCTACAACCGCGATGTGCATTCTCCATCTGCAGGAGGAAAAACTCCGGCTGCTCCTCGTTGGAGCGACTGGTTCCTCCACCATCTTACTAATTAAACTAAAATAGACCTATAGACCTCTATAAACTGGTGTTGGTTCTTCCACCGGAGAAGACAATTTAAACCATCCGGCTGCCATGAACAGGACACAGAAACAAAACCTAAGACGCATTTCACAGCTCTGCTGCGTTCAAGACAGCTGCGAAATAACGCGATCATGATCAGCCAAACAAGGATAAAACTATTAAAAGTACATGTGGGCTTCGTTACAAAGCCAATAATGAAATCAATTAAATCTACAATATTTTAGGGGGGTTAAGAATGTTTTAGGGGCTCCAGTTCCTCTAAAACAGGCCTAACAACATCTTTGTCCCTGATAGAGTCTAAAAACACTGATATTAGTGTCTGATTTTGAAGTGGTTAATGTGTTTTCTGCTCTGTCCGCGGGGCTGGAGCCTCATGCAGGGGTGGTAGTGGAGAAACTCAGAGAGGAACACACAGAGCAGCTATGATGCTGTCATGTTCACCAGGTAAACCAGGTCTGGTAGGGGAGGGGGGCGCCCTGCCTATGTAATGGCTGGAAACATTGAAATAGAACCAAACATGCTTTATTTCACCTTTTTGAAGTTTATTACATTGTCTCACTGGGTCTGTGCGGACCGGACATTTGCCTCTCGCGGGCCGGATGTGGCCGCTAATTGGGGATGGCTGCTATACTCGATAGTTTTTGTTAATGAATATGACTGCTTGATGCAAATTCCTTACTTCTCCGGCACGGGAACCTTCCTCTAACTCGGCGTACTCTGAGTTGTAGGTGTACTCTGATTCGTTGCTGCTGTGGGTGGAGTCTGTTCTCCTGTGGCCAGGCTTGGAGACGTTCTGCAGACACATGAACATTGAGAAACAGCGGTCTTAGGTCGTCTTTGCTCCATCTACAGACTTTAAGTGCAGGTAAATGGTGCTGCAGTGATGTAAACCTTACGTGTAACTCAGGAAAACATTATCAACGTGTAAATGTTTTTAGAAGTTTAGAAATAAAGCAGAGCAGGAGTGTTTGGCCACATAAATGGGGTGAGCTTCTCGTGTGCTGCTCACCGAGGAAAGAGCCATCTCCTCCTTCAGGTCGTCGTATTTCTCCTCCAGACGAAGGTGTTCTGTCAACAGATTCTGATAGCGAGAGCGCTCCTCGTTCAAATCCGTCTCCAGCTGCTGAGTCTCCGCAGCTATCGCACGAGCCATTTTCTCTACCAGGAGAGCGTAAAGGGACATGTTACGACCACAAGTATTTTTTAGTCATTTTGTTTCATTCAGCATGTCTGGATCAAAGTAATAATGCTGCAGGATGTAATTCAGATGTGTGCAGTAACACGTACCCGTCATCTGCTGACTCTGTTCCTGAATCAACCTGTTCAAGTCTTCTTTGTCCGTCTTCAGTAAGCCATTCTGGTCCTTCAGTTCGGACACCATCTGAACACACATCATATCTTGTGTAAAGCTGACAGTAATGATCTTGAATGGAAAAGCTTTGATGTATCCTGCATAACTAAATGTTTGAGCATTTGTTTTATTCAGCTATGGTTTCTACCAGTTCTGACTAAGTTTCTTTGATTACAGGGCAACTAAAAATGTCTTTTGAACTTCACCTATTTATGAAAGTCACTTCAACCCTTTCTAAGCGATAGAAGAGACATAGAAAGGCAACAAACTAGACTAAATCAGACAGCTCTAGCACATCATCTACCTCACTAACAAACTACTATCCTGTGCTCACCTGCCCTGGGGCAACAATGCCCTCTGAACCCATCATGAGCCCCTTTTCCCCTGGTTCGCTTTGGCTCCTAAATCAGGGAGAAACTATTTTGCTCAGAGGCCAATATGAGAGACAAAAAATATGGAGAAACTGTGGGATATTCTACGAGGCATTTCTCTTTGTTTTATATCTACAGGATTCTTTACAGACAGTCTCAGAAAAAAAAAGTGTCTCTGTAAAGACAACACAAATAATTCACCAGAGAAATGTTTAAACCAACTTCTTAGGAAGTAAATACAGCTTACTAAGAAGGAGACAGATATAAGTATGATGATACTGCACCTCCCCTGCTCACAGGATGATGAAGGATCAGGGAGACAGATTAATGAACAGATGCCTTCAGTAGATCCTGACTTACTTTCTCCATTTCGTCCCTGTAGGTTTGTGCCCAGTCCTCAATGGTCTTCTTCTCCTGCTGTGTGGTGCTCAGCTCCTTCTTCAGCCTCTCCAGCTCCTCCAGCAGGGACGACACCTGGTTGGCTTTGTTCTTGGCATCTTCCTCTGCCCCGCGCAGCCGGCTTAGCTCGGTACGCATCCTCTCGCTCTCTGTTGTGTAGGAACTCTCCAGGCCACTGAGCTTCTCGCTGATTGTACGATTTTCCTTATGCTAGGAGTAGAAGGAACACAAACAAAAAGAATTAACCGATAAAAACAGCACGTATTAAAACAAATAGGGGCTACAGGTCAGAATCTCACCTGCTCATCAATCTTTCTCTGCAGCTGCATGATCTTGTTCTCCATGCCTTTGTTGAGCTTCTTAAAGTGCTCCACTGAGCGAGCCTCGATCTTCAGCTTCTTCAGCTCTCTCTTGGCTCTCATCCTGCGGATGCAGCACTGCAGGTAGACGATGGCCTCAAGGCAGCGCTTGTACCAGCACCGGGCCAACCATCCACGAATGTGCTTCTGAATTATTACAGCCTTATGCTCACGCAGTAGCTGAGGATGCACGGACAGTCAGAAGTCAGAGAACAAAGAAATAAAGCAAATCAGAAAGCATTCTATTCTCAGATGTCTTATGTGCTTTTGTTATTTTCACAAAAATGACTTCATCTAGCAAACACAGAAAGTGATTCTTTGTGTGATTTCGTTTCGCGGCTTACCGCCTGGTACTTCTGGCGGGCCATGTAGGCTCTGAGGATTGTCTGCATGGCGAGAGCTGCAGCCTGCTTCTGCCTGTAGTGTTTTTTCGCCACGTACATCCTCTGGTACTTCTGGATGATGGTGGCTGCCTGAGTACGCCGCATGAACTTAGCCAGGCTGTGGAGGAAGAAGTTTCTTTCAGTTTAACTCACACTTTTAACTTTTCCTCAGAAATTTTTCAAATGCAGCAAACTATTGTGAAATATTTGTTATTTTCTGCATTATTCTGACATTAAATAGGAACATGTTGCATTCCTGTACAGGTTAGGGACTCACCAGCGAGCCTGGTATCCTCTGGTGAACCTCTGGATGGTGATGGCAGCGCTGCGCTTGCGCAGGTACTTCTTTCGTGCTAGCCAGCAGCGGATGGTTTTCTGAATGCGGATGCATGCAGCACGCAGCTTGTCTGCCCTCAGTTTCTCCAGGTAAGCCACTTGGCCGGCCCTGAAGAAGATTTTAGTCTTACCAAACTGATATTTGTCCTGGTCCTGGAGGGGCAAAACAGATGACAAAAGGGTGGATCAGTAACATTTGAAATATATTTTATTTCTTTAAAGTTTCCATTTATGGACTTTAAAGACTGGATTTTTTTTTTTTCGAAGTAAAGAGAAAGCCGTCTGACCTGGACTAATTTCTCCAGAACGTTCTTGCAGGTTAGCTTCTTGTCAGCGAGGACGTCCTTCTGCTTCATCAGCACTCTGTAGCGGCTGAAGAACTCCTGGTATGTCCATCTGATACGCACAAATGTGGAAAAATTAAAAGGTTTTATTAACGTTCCCGTCTTTCTTAACGGTATAATAAATATGAATTCATTGTAAGGCAAATACTTAAATTTACAGTTGTTTTTTTTTGTCAATTAAGCACTCTACACTTATGTGATGCATGTTGCTGTTAACAAGTAAATAAATCTGCTCAACAATATTCCAGTGAGAAATAAGATGATAGCTGTTTGACACAGTGTTGCTGGCATTCATCAGTACCTGGATGGGAAGCCGGCAGCAGAGATGCGAATGGTTTCCAGGACACCGCAGGCCCTGAGCTGCTGAACTGCACGTTTTGGATCAAACCTGCCATCGACACACATCTACAGTCAATGAGGCTGCAGTGAATCGCACATGAACAACAGTGACTAAGGTCCAGCACATTTCATCAGCCAACAAGGACAACAATATCTTAAACTTGGGATGTCCCAATGCCAGTATCGGTACTCGCTCTGATACTGGTCTATTTTGCTGTACTCGTACTCATCAAATACTCGCTCCCGACAGCACCCGATACCTGACGTCACACGACTCGCTGTGTTTACGCCGCCATGCTGACAGGAAAATTCTCTTCAATGTGAGCGGCGGTGGCTTTGAGTGTACATCTTTTTTTAAAATTAGTAGACGCTTTTCATTACACAAGGATAGAAAATATATCTGACCCGTATCTTGTCCCCAGGATACTTTTCAAAACGTTGGTGACAGTTGGAGCAGACTCTCCCCCTCCATCCCACCCACTGGAGCTGTGGTTCCCCCACATACACATATACAGTTTCGGACATTTCATTCAGGATTCACCTTGTTGGTGGTGAGTTTACTGCTACTTCTGTTTCCTACACTTTCCATGTTTATGTTGGTTAAGCTGGTATGAGTTTAAATATGTAAAATTATGACGATGCATTGCTAAAATACAGCAAACCGCAGCTACATCAGGGGCTGTTTATAAGTTTCTAACGACTTATTGCAAGCTTTTATTTCTTAGGAGGTAGAATGTCGCTTATACCATGGCCACTTAGAAAATAAATAAATATTAAATCAATGTTTGTTTTGTTTTTACCATTAAAATAAGTTTTTCACAAGAAGCAGCTGAGCGGACTATTTACCGCTTCTCCTTGTGACGCTGCCGGCTGTTAACACAGAACCTGCAGCCCGGCCAGCCTGCAGCTGTTAATCAGACCTGATCAGAGGAGGGAAGTGAGATGATTGTTTAACGCTATTTTACATGATACAGTTTAATTTCAGAGGGCACTGACAGAGCCTAATAAGCCTGCAGGCTGCTTTCACAGCTATACGCTGTCACAGACATGATCTGTCGCGTCTCGATCTCAGTGTCTTGACACACGAGCTCCGGAGGTTGTGGGTCGAACAATCATTGCCCGCATCACACCTGAGCATGCAGAGATGCTTCTCTTTAATTAAACAAATAACCAAACCACTCGGGTCGGTACTCAGTATCAGCAAGTACTCAAATGCAAGCACTCGAACTTGTACTTAGTTGGCAAAAAAGTGGTGTCGGAACATCCCTATCTTAAACAATGAAATGAAAAACAAATATTACAGATTCCAACACAAATGCCCCAAATCTAATTTATAATAATAAATATTTTTAAAATGGAGGGGGAAAAAAAAGATAAAAATATAGTGATTAAGATAGCGCCACAATGTATGCTCGTCTGTCTTTCCAAATTTTACTTGTAGTTTTAAAAATGCTCAATTTTTGCTGGAGGGAAATTTATAACAGCTCAGTAAATAAAATACAGATTTGTTAAAACCAAGTGCAGATATATAAGCAGACAGAGGAGACTCACGAGAAGGCCAGTTTGAAGTCATTGGGTTTGATGCAGCGGACGTAGTGAGGAGTGGTTGCATTCAGAGTGTCCATCAGCATTTGAAGAGAGTTACGAAACTATAAAACAATATCATCATCATCATCATCATCATCCAAGTTTTTTACAGTCAAAGTGAAGCAAAAGAACTAGTTTTTCACAGCATTACTGACAAAGATTTGTTCATAACATTTCAGTCAGAATGAATATTATTAATATCATTTATTTGAGATGCAAATGTTGTCTTCTGGAATTTAACTGGATGTGATATTTGGTTTTTAATCCAAGGACTAGATGTTCAGATGAGTGACTACACAGGGACACCCTGACTGAGGGAGGCATATCCACCTGACACCCGACTGTCTTCTTGTGCTCCCTGCTGCTCGTGTCCCGGCCCTTGTCTGGTTTGATGCTGAGGCGTGTTCGGCCTCCGGTGCCAGGGACCTGACCAGTGGGGCTAGTCGCCTTCTCCTCGTCCTGGAACAGCTCCACCAGCAGGTCAAACTGGGAACAGCAGCCAACTTACAGTCAAAATAGAACAGTTGATAACATGAAACAGTATTTTTTTGTCTTACTGAGAGAAGAGTGAAACCATTTTCATCACCCATGTGTTAAAATAAGCCTCTGTGCAGCTACCATACATCACACATGACGGAAAATGTTTGTTTTTTGTTTGTTTTTTAAAATAGTTTTATCTTTTTAGCCATGCTTTTTGGATTTCTTGGAGCGGTGCATACAGGCTTAAAAAGCAAGCAGATATATACTTGCCACTTTGAACACTAAATGACTTACTTCTTAAACTCATAATATTAAACAAACTAGCAGACAAAAGAGTTAATTAATCTCAACATTTCCACACAAACAGCTGAGAAGCTGCTTAAATGAGTGAGTAGATGTCACTTGATTTGGGGATTAGTTTTAAAATTCACGCAGTCAGTTGTTACAATGAGGAAAAAAAATAAAGAAAAATAAAGAAAAGGTTATTGTTTTGTCATGTATGACAAGATAAAGCAGTCATATATGACAGTATGGCATGGTGTTGCCATGGTGTTATGACAAAAATAGTACCATGAACAATACACACATTATTCATGTTCCATATAACTGTGAGGTTATATGAGGAGGATGCTGTGTTATATGTGCAGCTTCAGGTCCTCCAGCTGTGCTTAGAGCGATGCCATGCTGCTTCTCTAACCAGCGCCATGAAGCAGGACGGCCACAGCCACAGAGGCTTTACGCGCTGCTTGCTCTCAGCCTCACTCTGAAAGATAAAAATACCCTCCTTCCTTCATCTCTTATTGTCCCTTTTTCTCTTCCCACAGTGCCTTTGGTGCTCCCCATGCAGCAAACAAAGGCACACACACACATGCACAGACACACACACACACACATATACACTCAACTTCATACTCCTCTGTGCTGTTAAGAGTGTAATAACTCTGTGCCACATAGAGAGAGAGATGAGGAAGGAGGAAAGACAAGAGCTAAATGAGGAGCTACAGGCGAACCAGCGTTACAAGAACGCTTCTGTTTACCTTCTGCTGGCAGGGAAGGTTGTCATGATGAGGACACAACCAAACATACATGGACAACACATGGAGACAGTGACAAAAAACACAATGGCATTAAAAGGAAACGTAAAAGGAAACAAATGTCCAAACCCCAAAAGTTCAAAATCATGATCATCTTCATCCAAAACTATAAAACTCGTCTCAGGAGAAAAGAAAAGCAGGAAAACTAAAGAAGCTGAATGGATGGAAGGAAAAAAAAAAAACATTTTAAGATGCATTTCAACTGACTTCAAACCATGCACATCTGTGGTTGGAAGATGGCCACATGGTCTGTTGTAACTGGTTACAGTCTTGTGATGCAGGGCATCATGGGAAATCATCAAGCAAACATCAACATGGATGCAGACTCCTGTGTGTCTTGCAGGTTCAAATACAGACACAAAACAGGAATAAAAATGTTCTTTCAGTCATGAATTCATTGTACAACTGAAATATTAATAGTATTACATTTAACTTTAATGGGAGAGTAAGATCTTATTAATCAGGCAGAAATCATGATACTGTACTGGAAGATTTCATCCATTAAGAGCAGCAGCTGGTGCTGAGTGATGGCACAGACTGTGCCAAGGTTTCTGAGAAGGGACCCACAACCCAGAGCTCACCTTCACTTTTATTTTTAACATCTATCAGTTTGCAGCTAAATGTTTATAAAACCCTCATTTAGAAATCGTCCGACATTGACATTGCTGATTTAAGACGTAGTCATCTGATACGTACGCACGTGGAAAATAAAGTGGACTTAACAGATACAGCCCAATTTGTTTTAAAGACAATCCCTTATCTAATCCCTATGTGACTAAATGTGCTCATCAGTGAAGCAGTAAGTCTGAACAGAACATCAGCTCAGAAAACAAACATGGACTCTCACACAAACAATGAGATAAGATTTAAAGGGAACTACAAAGAAACTTGATGAGACTAAATCTCATTAAGAGGTGATTATCTCTTAATACTAATTGTATAAGAGTCCATGAGTGCGTTTGTGTACACTTAGAAAGTTGCTCGAGGTTTAAGCAGCTAGTATCTATATTTTAACTCTTACCAAATTGTGCTGTTGTTTGGCGCTATAAAAGAACAGCTGAAGGTTACTGAGAGTATTTTAATCGGACACACTTTGTGATGATCCTGAACAAAGACCAATCACACACGTGATTCTAGTTCAGATGTAATCCGACTTAATTAGACTTAAAAGTACATACGTGTGTTTATAACAAGGTTGGATCTCAGAGTAGTTTCTCATTAAGCCAGAGTTTTGAGTTGATTCACACTGATGCATTTACACTATACATGATGATACATGTTGAGATATTTTAGTATCTTTACAACTAACTGAAGTCCATTTCTTTTGATAAGGGTTTATTAAACTTTTTCTGTAAGATTTAAATAAAATCCACACATCTGTGAAAAGGAAAACTGAGCCTTTTTCATCACTGCTTACGTCATCATCCTCACATGACCAGTGGAGGGCGCTGCTTCCCTGAACCTTCAGGGGAAGTATGGTTGCTCAGTTTATTTTTCAGCACAGAAAGCTGGTCTCACTACTCTGCAGGAGCTAAGAGCTATTTTTTTTTTTTTTTTTTTTCTTAATTGCGTTGCTTCTAATCTGATGCTTTCACAAGGCTTAAAGAAGATACCTCTGTATAATTTGCCTTTGGCTGCATAAATGACCGTATAGCTGTTGGGTGTCTCACCTTGCTGGCCTTCAGCACATTGATCTGTTCTTCATTTACCGTGTCCTTGTTCTTCTCCAGGAAACCATCACACTGGTACTCTACCTGCTCGAGACCAGACAGAATGACTTGTGTTACAGCTGAGAAGGCTTCTTTTTTTAAGAAAATCCCTCAGCTGTACTCAGCTAAGGAACCATGAACATAAATTTAAACAGACTGATACTTTTAAGCTAGATTTAGCTCAAAATCTTAATATGCATTTCTGAAAATAGAGCAAGATAAATGATTGCAAATGCCTGATAACATATGTTTCCAAGGTAACAATCTACAACAACAGAGGACTTCCAGGGGGCAATGTGAACTTGCCCTTGACCCGTTTATCTGTAACCTTAAACTGTGGTACTAAAATGGATGAGGAAAAATAGATGACTGCATCACATAGCACCTCATTAGAGGACACTATACACTAAAGAGTGTACACATACATTTACTCACTGGTAAAATTTCTGTATCACAGATATTACATTGAGTCGCCCTTCGCCGTACATCCATACAATGGGAAAGACGGGGCAGCCTCTCTGTAAGGCATTATCTGCAGCAAAACTCCTTAATTTCACCAATATTTTAAGTAGACTAAATGAACGAACAAGTACTGTTGTCCTGTGAGTTCAGAGGTTCAAAGTTTTCAATTTGCTGGTGTTTGGGTGGCCAGCTGCTGTCAGCTGGGCGCGCATCGCAGATAGGATAGTTAACTCTCTGAACTCACAGGACAATAGTATTTGTTCGTGCGTTCATTCTACTTAAAGCATTGATGAAATGAAGGAGTTTTTCTGCAGATAATGCCTTACATAGAAGCTGCCCTGTGTCGCCCGTTATGTAGATGTACGCCGAAGGGCGACTCAATGTAATATCTTCTGAGGGGAGTCAAAATTAAACAGAAATTTTATTGGTGAGTAAATGCAAGTTTAAACTCTAAGAAATAAGGTCCAGGTTGAAAAAAAAATTAAAGTCATCCTTTCAAGACCAAAAACAAACAATAAAGACACTGTAGTTAAGTAGTAGATAGTTAAAAACAGTATATCTTTAAAATAGGTTGTACAGGCATCTCAGCCAATCTCATGCTTAAATGTTTCAAAGTTAGTACAATTTCATTGAAACTGTTTGAAAGTGAAACAAACAGAACAAAACTTGAATTTTAAAGGATACCACGAGTAACAATTTAATGAAGTGAACTCAAAAAAATAAAAATGACAGGCCCACCTTGTCTGCAAAATGCTGAATGATGAAAGCGCGATTGGACATACGGGGCTTCTCAAAGAGAGAACAGGTCTTTAGGTGGGTGTTGTACAGTTTCTGAGCCCATGAGTCATCTGAGCCTCTCGGCATCTGGAATAAAATGGGCAAAGCGGCAGGGAAAGCAATCATAAAACATGAAGAATATAGACCCATCTCTGTGAATAGATCCATTGTACTTGGTACATGTTTAACAGATTGAACTGTTTCCATTATTTTTGTCACTAAGTATAAAAATACAAGTAAGTTTCCCGATAACAGTGTCAACAATGGGGCCCACCTCAAATGTCAACAGTCTACAAAATGACCTTGCTAAAGAGAGATAAGCCGGGATTGATACGCAATCTGGCTTAGCTTTAAAAATCTGTATGTGATGCAGGTACATGCCGTTAGGTACATGCAGGTACAACCCAGCATATAACTGATCATGCATGAGATATTATCTGTATTGTATATTATCTTGTTGCATAATGCTCATTTTCCATTATGAAAAGTGATTTACAGAAGAAAAGTGCAGCTCTCCAGCCTGTGCTGATTGTTTCTCTCCAGCTTTCCTTCCTGCAGGTGAACTGTGTAAGTAGGTGGTAGAGATGGAGGCTTGAGCCATGTGTGTTGCGAGAGGTGACATCCACAGAAAGAATATAAAGCAGGATGTGGGTGACTCCCACAAGCCTCTGCTCATTATGAAGCAGAGACTAGCTTTATTTTTTCTGCTTGTTTACATTAATAAGAAAGTTTTTCATTCCACCTACAGCATTCAGATATCTTGCAGTTTTATGTGACTCAGCTGATGCTATGATGCAGTCTTGTAGAAGGGCAGCTATAATGTTTCATTATGGTTTGCTTCTTTTCTGCATATTTTTCCAAGTTTATCTCTCAGCCAAGTTGGAAAAATGTTCTTGGAAGATATAATAGTGTGCAAGCAAACTTACAATACTGTGTTCTACATTTTATATCTAATATTTAACTTTATAATATCATAATGTATCTTTCATGACAATGCTCACCTTGCATTCCTCATCCAGCAGGTCCAGGATGCCCATCTTGGCTTCTATAAGGTTAATGCAGGGCTGATTGTCATAGAAGTCAATCAGAGTCCAGGGGATCTGCTCCTTCATGTACTCTTCCTGTTCCAGCTTGAACACATGCTGTCCACGCAAACACACAGATTGGGGAATTTAGTTTTGCATTTCCAACAACAACAAAACAATATTCTCTGATAAGTGCAGGTGAGACACAGGCTGCTCACCATGTTGAACTGCTGTTGGAGCTTCTCATTAGCGTAGTTGATACAGAACTGCTCAAAGCTGTTGATTTCAAACGTTTCAAACCTTTTGGGGAAAAAAAAGAAAATGAAATAAACCAGGTGAATGTCTTTTCATTGACTGATGTCCTCATTCTCTAGCCCAATATTCACACTCATGGACTCACCAACTTCAGTGGGCTATGTGCATGACTCCACTACTTTCTGAACTTCAGACAGCACCTTTGCTTCCTGTCCTTCATTACTGGACAAACTAATTAATCCAGATGTGTCTGGTCAGCTACTGAGGTCAGGCACACCTGTATATATCAATTTGTCCAGTCATGAAAGACAGGAATCAAAGGTGCTGTCTAAAGTTAAGATAGTCGTGGAGTCATGCATGTCGCCCATTAATTACATTTATGTTAAATTACCAGATGAGTGAGGGCTCTCGCAGCCCTCAGCTTTTCTCTAGAGTTTACATGAGGGAAATACCCTCATTTTGTATAACTTGAGAGGGGTTACCAGAAAGAAAAGGGAGAAACTAACCCTGATGCAAAACAAGACAAATTTAGACCCTGGTATGAACATGCAAATCACTGGTGAATCACTGACTAAGTATGAAACATGTTCGTGATATGTCACAAAGTGCTGTCACATCTCAGCTGAGCCAAGTTTTGGGTCAGGTTTTGGATCAGTTCTTTAGTAAGTTAAAATATACTTTTTGCTTATGAGGATTCCCAAATGAGTAAAAATCACCATCAAAGCTGTGAAAAGAACTGTTTGAATCCTTTACATCCTAAAAATAAGTTAATTCTTTGTTTTCACTTGTCCTTTAGCGTAAGACACACTGAAGCTCATTTACAAACTAAATCAAGACGTCCCTCTTTCCTCAATGAAACAACATGTAATCATTTTGAGATTCATGAATAAGTGGACATAAGGGCCACCTTAAGCAATAGCTCTCAATGGAAGAGCCATTTCTAAGCAATTAATAATTCTTTATCAGGTTGTCCATGTTTAAAATAAATGTGATTAAAATAAAAGCAATCAAAAACAAAGTATTAGTTTCACCACAACAGATGAAAAATAATAACTGCTTCCACATATAACACAGCAAAATGTGAGGTCAGTAAAATTCTCTTTCCACTATCTTTTAATTCTCCTTCACATCTTAAATCAACCTTTTAGATGTTTTTATAAGGTTAAGGAAACAAAATTAGGATTTCTTCTTTTTATTAATATCTGGATGGGTCTTGGCCTCATCCCCATTTGTCTCTCACTTTGTCCATGTTTGACTTCCATCATGTCATGTCTGTATAACACAGTTTCTCTCACCTGAGAATAGTTAACACCTTGCTGAACTGCTGCTGCTCATACACACACACGGCTGTGATGCTTGTCTGAGTTTATCTTTGATAATGGCAATGAATGATATACTTGATTTTACTTTATACTAAATATAACATCTGGTTGAATTTAGAGTAGAAGCAAAAGAAAAGGTTAAATACTATTGTTCAGTCTTGTTTAGCTGTTCCTGCTTTTGCAATAGTGACAAAAATCTTTCGGAATTTTCCTTCATTTAAAATCTAGCAGCGATTATAATCTGCATCCTTCTGACCAGGGATGAGATATCAGATGTGGTGCTTGTGACACTGTGCAAGATGTTTTAAAAAATAAAAAAATAAATAAATAAAAGCAATTTCAGAGTGTTGAATTTAGTCTCTGCGGCCACTTTCAGACTTGCATTGCAGATTATTTGGGGTAAAGTCCATCCATTCTTTAATCAAAGTTGTCTTTTCAGACATATTGCTTCCTTGGGGACTTGTTACGTCCCGGCCACGTTCAGATATTGGGAAACATTTCGGATAGGCTGATTGACGAAACATGATGGGACGTTGTTGTACCAGAACAATTCTGCTCTTATGACATGGGGGCTAGCCGGTACATGCCCGTTAAAGCTCCAAGGTAAAAGAGGGGAGCGTTTGTCTTTATATCGTTTGCATTCGAAGTCCACACTATTACCGCTTTCCAGAGAAAGTCTGAAAGGGGCCTGAGCAGAACATAGCTCTTTATAGGGGAATATGTCTGTATTTGACACTGCATCAGCTTGAGGGAGCAACCAAATATTCCCAATCAGAGGTATCCCGCATCCTTGAGGCTAGAAATATGGAGCTGTTACAGGCACAAGTCCTTCAACAAGTATATATCTCCATCGGTAAAACTAAGACTTGATATCCTCTACAGTAAAAGCAAGGTCATATGGATGTAAATGGGTCACTCTTTGAACCAATCCCACTCCACACAAGCTCACATACCCGTAGATATCAAGGACCCCGATAAAGGAGTGTTGTTTGACGTTGGTGACCAGAGCCTTGTTGACATGCTCTACAATCCAGTTGAAGAGCTTGGCATAGATATGTTTAGAGAGGGCATCGCGGGCGTTAGTGGCCTGAAGGCGAGGGAGGGGCTTGATATAAGTTTCTGTTGCCGTCTTCAGCTTCCTGTGGCACAGCCACTGGGACATATCCTGGTAAGTCACGCCCACAAGTTCACAGAACGCCGTCAGATGGGAATTGTTGGGCTGAAACAGATGAAGTAAACTTCAATCACCAGAAATCTTATTAAAAATCTCAATAAAAAAGAGAGAATTCGAACAACTATGCTGCAGAATTCCCTCCAAATAATGTACAACAAAAACATGTGCAATTATTCTTTATTACATGGACCCCCCACCCCCTCTACTGCAGTAAAAACTGCATTCTCACCGCAATAAGGCTGCTGTCTGAATCTCTGTCCTTTATCTCCACATTTCCTAGATGAAGAATAGCAGCCAAAACCTGAAACAAGCCCATCTGATAGGATTCATTAATACCTGCAAAGGACAGACACACACACACACACACACACACACACACAAGACACAATACATTATGTATACTGCGTTTGAGACATAACAAATGCAAAGTGCCTTTTTATATCTGCAAAACATTCATCATCCTCAGTTAATAGTTTCAGAGCACATGAAGCTGTCAGAGGAGTTGTCACAAAACTGGAATAAAACATCTTCCACACAGATTTCATCCTAAGCATATTTTAGAGTGCATCTTACCCAGCAGTGTGAAAGCATGACGAGTAGTGCAAAGCTCTTTTGTGTCATCCACACCGTCGATAACAGGGCTGCGACCCTGCCTGGTGTACAGGAAGTCATTGGCACTACCTGAGAGGAAAAAGAGAGCGTAAAGTTTGACACTTTCTGGGCAAAGTTTTAGAACATGCAGTGTGGTTCAACACAGCATAAAAGCTGGACTGTTCTCAGTCAGCACACTCTGTAACCTTGCAAGAAGCCATGACAAAAATCCTGATTAGATATGCCGAGACTGAAGTGTCAAGTAAATCGAGGACTTGCACCACGGTTTTTAAAAGAAGGTCAAAGTCAGATGTCAGAGATTTTTTTTTTAAATGGTTATAAATGAAAGAGAATAAAACACTACCAAGGTTTTCTAGTCAAAACTAATTCTGTTTCCTGGTGTGCATTGACCCACAGATCAAGAGACCGCGTGAGAGTCTGAGGTTCTGAGAAACAAATTAAATAAAAAGCACTTCTGTTTAAGAGTGTGTTAACCCAACTTTTTCCACAATCAGTGTCTTTAGAGACATTTAACACCGAATTAGGGTATGGCTAGTTGCCTGGCAACAAGAGGCACTGACAAGACTGTGACAATCACTTTATTAACGGAGCCAGGAAGTCAGCAGGAGAGGAAAAGACAGCAGCTGTGAGTGTGTGTGTGCATGAGAGGAAGAGAGCCAACTGAGTGGCAGTAAGTGGCTGTGCCAGCAGTGTGTATGTGTGTGTTCATGACTAGGGGGAGCAGGTGCAGGTCCGCAGTGGGAGCACTCTATATGGGAGCCTGTTGAACCACAGAGTCAATGAGTCAGTGCTGGGTTTCTACAACAGGAGCACGGTCTGATACATCTGAACTGATATAAGACATTATGCATAGCTTAGAGGTGTGTGTATGTGTGCGTGTGTGTGTGTGTGCGTGTGTGTATGCTTGCATATGTATGGAGTTCAACATCATTTCCAATTTGTGATGTAGTTTAAATTAGGTCTTCAACACAGTGGGGACACATATGCTATAAAATAAAGCAATCAAACATCATCTTTCTTCCCCCCTTGGTGAGTCAGCCCCTCACTGATATGATGAATTTTCATCCTTCTGGCAATTTTCCTACTGGGGAGAGCGACTGCAGACAGTGAGCAAGAACATTTTTCTAAATGCTAAAGTTTTATTTTACTTTGCTTTGGTTGCTCGAGTGTCTATAGATTCACCAAACTTTCATTTCTGCATAAACTAAAATACCTGTCACAGCCTGATGAAAGCCACCTGCTCATGATTGGGTTTGATCGTCCAGATGCGTCTACTGTATGTGCCCATGCTTCATTTATCTCCTCTGAAAAATGGTGAAATGCTATTCCTGGCGCGTTAAAAGGAAGATCCAATTTTAGCCAGTGTTTTTGGGTCTTCCTCTGCCGTTATAGCACAGTAACAGGCGGTGCAGCTTTGAGTTGGTGGGGAGCACATATGCATGCAACTTACTCAGCCTCAGATTCTTGAACTCCGGCAGATGAGACGAAGCACAGAGCTGATAGAAGATGTGATAATTCCTTTCCTCGTCCGCCTGGAACAATGTAGGAAGATCATGTGTGAGGAGGCCGATAACAAATGAGTGTGGTGCCCCTGCACCACACTCATTTCATGAAATCAGACTGTATATAGAAAAATCCTCATTACTTTGATCTTACCTACAAGCTAATTTCGCTCTTATTTAACCTCCATTGTGAAGGTAAACTCAGTTGCTGTTTTTTTTTTTATCATAACACTGCATCTGATTTACAGTTTCCCTGTTTAATAACTTAAAAGAACTTTAAAATCTGCAGCTAGCATTATGACCCTCCCGTCTTCAGCCATGACAGGTTTTATGACTCATAGCATAAAGAAGTATAACCAAAGAAGCAGAACTGCATTTTAATTACCAATAAAAACAGAAAAACTAAGGTCTGTGTTATAAAATGAAGCCTGTCACCTGTGTCCCACATTAGAGTGACAACACCCAGTCACAGAATGTAAACACACACTTTAACAGGGATACTGGAACCAGTCATGTGAGAAATGCAAGAAGGAAACTGATTGCTTTTCTCTGCCAACATCCTCATTCCTCAAGAGTCCCATCTATGACTGCAAAGTTAGTGTGCATTTGCATGAATGAATCTGTGCATGCTCAGACGTAAATTATCTTTATCCTGCCTTACTGGCTCTACCAGTAAGAAAACCTCCTGCTGTGCAAATACATACAAGTAGGAGTGAAAGTTACAGAAAAGCAAAAGGAAAAAAAAATTATCTGCAAATTATCTTTAAAGACAAAGGTTAGAAAATAAACAAACAACAGGGATACAAAATAGAAAATAAGAGTGATGAGACATTTAAGCAAAGAGACAAAAGTTTTATAAAAGTGCACAGATTTGAGCAAGCACATGTGAAGAAGAGGTAAAGAAAGAAGAATTTTCTGGTATAGCTTATTCGAACAAATGGATTGTTAAAGGATGGGCTTATTTGTTTTTCCCACAAATCGTTGGGAAAGAGAAAATTACTGCCACATACTTCTTCTGTCACCAGACGACACCAACTCCAGTCTGACAGCTACTGTGTGCTGCTTTAGGATTTTATGAGTCCTTCTGGCAGCGTTAGCTAACAAAACGCATCTGTGTTTTTTGTGTTTACGGTCACTGGTGCTTCTTCCCACATGAGGATGATTTGGGAATTTTTTTGTTCACCATCATTGTGATTCTAGAGATCAAATCCCAGCATATGCTTCATTAAATTTTAACTACATCACCAGTGAAAGATCCTGAAGACTCAGGATAGCGAAAACGCCCCCATTATTATCGGAACCAGCCAAAGTAAGTAGGATTACAAATAAACTAACAAAATAGAGACTATTCAGAAAATTCTCTACTGCATAGTGTCCTACATCAGGCGTGTGTGTGTGTATTCATGAGCATGTTCAGCGTCATGCTAAAGGGCACTTCAGCAAGACAAAATCTTACTATCGTGAATCCAAGACGCATGAACACACACACAAAAAACAACAACTTAAGATAAAACTGAATGCAAGTGTCGGCAGCAATCACGAGTTCTTCCTTGAGAACGAAGCTCAGAATAAAAACATTACAGAGGTCAACTTTGTCCAGCAGACTGTGATGGAGGTAACTGGGAGGAATTAACCCCTGTCCATGAAACATGTACAATCAAAAACCAGGTGTGTGTGCATTCATGCAAAGGTGATGGTGTATTTGTGCGCTCACCTGAAACACCACTCGTGATTTCTCCAGCAGATATGTTCTCATGTTGGCACCAATGATACGAAAGCGGGCGTCAAAGCCAATTTCAATGTATTTACCAAAACGACTACTATTGTCGTTTCTCGTGGTTTTTGCATTCCCGATGGCCTAAAAAACAGAAGAAGTTACACATGATAAAAAAAAAAACATGCTGTTGTGATAATGTTTCAGGCACATTTATTTTCATAAAAACTGTCTTCAAATCAGCATATAATTCCACTTGTCCTAAGAGACCGCAGTAGCAATGGCTCATCTCTCATACCCGTTCACAGATGTTTGCCTATTTATTTGGGTGTTTGCAAGATTCCTCAAAATCTAGCAAGTCAAATTTCATAAAACTTGGTGAAGTAGTGGTGGTACAGTAGGAGCACTTAAACTGAAACTACAATATACACTATCAAACTGCGTGGAGGATGAGGTCTATTTTTTTTTTTTCAAATGCTGCATTAATTCAGGAAACGTAGTTGGCATCTATCTATTAAAGAGGCAGGTTAGGTCATTGGCACCACTCAACTCAGCAGTAACAACTTTAGAGTAGCTAAAGTTTGATGGAAAAGTGTCCTTTACATCTGGTTGCTTCTCTTGAAATCTTGATGATCACACATGCTGCTGAATGCTGTAACAAAAAAGCCTTTTTCATAACTAATACTTTCCTGTTGATAGGCAACAGAAGAGTTATGAAACTGAAACCAAAACTTGGCTCATTCGGCTTACACATTAACCCACAAGCACTCTGCATCCATTTAGCTGCTGCTAAAAATGACTTATAAATGCTGATAAAATAATCATAAACCAGAGTTAAATACAGCAGCCGTGCAGTACTTCTTTCAGTTATATTTACATGTAAAATGATCCCTCATAGAGCAATGCCCAACCATCCACACGATGTTAGCTCATGTGTGGTTCATTCACTCCTATGTCAGCTGCCTTGCAGTCAGCTGAATGTGCTGCTTTTCTATCACTCTTCCAACAGAGCAGTGAAAGATGTGCGCTTATACAGGAACCGAAATAAACTTTTTTTTCTTTAAAAAAAACCCTTAAAAAATATCTGAAAAGTTGGGAGATGGGGAGCAACTTCATGCAGCATTGTTGTCACAAGCAAGATGCTGCTCGCAACCAATGAATACAAGCAGATTCTCCCTCTTAAGCTACAATATGCTGCTAAGAACTTTCTAGAGGAGCTGTGAGGGAGGTTTTATGGTAGAAGAAGACTAACCAGTGTCTATTTTTACTTTTTTAACCTGAATTAACTGTACCAAAGCTTTATACTTTCAGTGTAAAAAAATGACTTTTGACTATTGTCTTTAAATCCAAATGGAAAAACAAAGTAAATTCACAAGGCTCAAAATTCTCAAAATTTGTCTAAAAAGCCTTCATTGAGAAACAAAAGCAAACAGCAAAGCAACACACTGGCTACAGTTGTTCATCTTGTTATAATATGAATATATATCTATAAAAAGGATCTCTGTCCTTCCACAAATTGCTATTTTATGGGTGCACCACTTCCTTCCAAACTACTACACACAGGCAAGTAAATCAACTGCAGTCAGCAGCCAAACTTCAATACACTGAGCTGCATTGATCAATGACCCCTCTAGATATTGTCAGTAGACGGGTGGGGCTGCATAAAAACTTGCACACACATATACACACACACACATCAAAGCTGCACAGCCAGCCAGGCTGAACAGAATTAGATTATGTGTGAGCACAGAGGGTTCTTGCTGAGTTAAGGCCAAACACACAGTCTTTCACTGCAGACAAGGAGGCATTTAGCAGGGCAGGTATTCCGATCTCTGCCTGCATCAGCCAAACATGTACAAACACCACGAAAAAAAACACTCTCCCTGTCACACGCACATTCACACAGGCAGGTTTTGTAAAATCGAAAAAGGCTGATGCAACCAGCTACTCTGCATCCAGGTTTAGAGGATGAAGTGACATCACCGGGTTGCAGAAAGAAAGCTCTATTCATTCTGTCAGCCCGTCTCTGATTGGCTGAGGGGAAAAAGTGGTGGCTAGGAAAAAGACTGTGATGATTGCAGAGTGCTTGGAAAGGCCTGACAGGGTGGGGGATGGCATGACGTGGGGGAAGTGGCATATGGACACAACAGAAAGCTCTCCAACCCCTCGCAATAAATACACAATACACACACACACTTAAGGATAAGATTTGAGCTGTCACAGTGGAGAGTAGCTGAAGGCCAGAAAGCCACACAGTGTGGTAAAGAAACAGATGGGAGGAGCCAGCAAATGCCATAGAGGAAAAAGAGAAGTGAGCATGTTATTAAGCTTATAGTAGTCACAAATAACCCAAGCTGGTGGAAACTGATCAACAGTGCCAAGGAAGTAAGCATACAAAAATAAACTGCCAAAAACACAAGAGTTGTTTACAACACGGTGGTGGAGAGCAGGGTGTGATGTGGAATTTTAGATATCCAGGTTGTACTAACTCACATGAGGTCATATTAAAAAGTTTAGTCAGTGGGAAAATGAATCAATCTGAAGAGTCATTGTTCCATTAATTGTAAAACTGGATGAAAACATCCGTTTCTGCACAAGCAAGCTTTGCCCCAATCCCAATGGGCTCTATGCACAACCCCACTACTTCCTAACTTAAGCCAGCTCCTTTGTCTCCTGTCTTTGATTATTGGACGATTTGATCCAGGTGAGCCCAATATCAGGAACCACGATGACAATGGCTAGACACACCTGGATTTATCAGTTTGTCCAGTAATGAAAGACAGGTGGCAAAGCAGCTGGCTTAAGTTCAGGAAGTAGTGGAGTTGTGCATAACGCCCATTCATCCACTTAGGCTACCCCTAAATTTTTCCTGCTACCTCATAGAATAAAGCATCTGCTTCCTTAATGGACGTAGTGGTAGTGCACAACCACCCATCCAAATGAATACTCATAACCTCTTCGAAGGGCTAGATTATCTCTGACCTTTAATCCCCAAAGCAAAAATGATACTCCATCTACGCAGCAGAGAACAAAACACAAAAATGGGGAATTCTGATTGGGCCCTTGACCATTAAAAGGGACTGGCCCAAGTATTAAACTGATGGCCTTACCTCCATGATGGGGTTGGACGCCAAAACTTTCTCTTCTACGTTGGCCTCGCTGGCAGAGCCGCTGACAGTAGCAAAGTATCTCATAGCATATTTGGCTGACACTGTCTTCCCTGCTCCAGACTCCCCGCTCACAATAATCGACTGGTTCCTTTCGTCCCTGCCAGATGAGAAAACAATAAATCAATGTTACAGTTATGTCATGGATAACTGCAGTCCAGACGTGGACAATGATAAAAGGCACATTTGACTTGATGTTTGTTTTAGGTTAGAGCCGGTTAAAGGAAACTACTAAAAACAGCAACAACCACTAATTGAATAAAGCTCAATAATTACAGGCAGATAAGATGTGTCACAAGCAATCATCATTATTTCACAGCCAGCAGGCAGAACAGGTGACAACATACCCCACCCCCTCGATCCACTGCACACTTTACTCTCTCTGCATCTCACCGTGTTTCATTTCTCCCTTCAGTGTCTGAAATCTCTGTTGTGGTAATGTCATGGAAATAAATTTACCCGACATGTGTGACATCACTTTGAGCCGATATCAAATACATTGATTTTGACATTATGCAAGCGTATGTCCAATTAAAGCAGTTATATTTAATCACTGAAGATGATGGTTCCACCGACAGAGCTTAAAATCAGAAGCAAAGTGAACAATCTCATTTTTAACAATCAGGCAGTGTGAGGGGTCATTAAAGTGGTTCTCAAGGAAAATGCATGACATACTACAATGCACAGAAACAGCAAAAATTGAATCTTTAAATACTGCAGTAATGTTCTTATACTGTTCTCAAGATCTGTCTTCACATATTCTTGTCTAGCAAGTTATCTGGACAGTTCTTTCAGTCTTACTTTTTCCATTTTTTCACTCTTACAAACACCAGCTGAAAGACCTTGTTTAGACAGGTGTGTGTCTTTCCTCATTATGTGTAATAAATTCGATTAGGCTCTGGTTAGGCATTCCAGTCAAGCTGTCAAAGCAACTCAATGAACACTTCCTCACTGTGAAGTTTTGCTTGTAGGCTGATGAAAAAGATTTATGAATTTAACATGAATGGGACACAAAAGTGTGAAGAAGTTAAGGGGGTCTGAACACTCTGTTGGTGGTGCCTCATGCAGAAAGCTGCCTGCCAGTCAGCCATCTCTCACTGCCCTGCATCGGATCTGATATGTAGTAAAATGTGTCTGTTTTATCATAAGCTCTCAGAGTGGAGGCTGACAAGATGGTTGGCTAGTGTCTCTGTCTTTTGTGGGTATGTTGAAAAAAAAAAAAACAAGAAGAGAGAAACAGACAGTGAGACCACCATGCGGCTATTTTTGGCTCAGCTATGACCTACAAACCCTAAAGAGAGGGGGAGGGCTGAAGCAACAGGGAGACTTGAACCAAGGCTGCTCAGGTAACATGCACACACCAACCTGGCCATCTGTTTATAAGCTTCCTCTGCCACAGCAAAGATATGTGGGTCCATGTCTCCCATGTTCTGACCGCTGTAGGCATTGATGATGTCGGATCCATAAATTGGCAGCGTCTCATATGGATTGATGGCCACAAGAACAATTCCTGAGAGAGAGAAAAAAGGGGGGAAAAAAATCAAACCCAAACTGAAGCTATACACAGTACAAACTTCATATTCCCTATAATATCTTACAACTGTGAGACATTTCTGTCAGTGAGCGAAAACAGCTGATAAGCGTTGGGTATACTGCATTTAACACTATAAACCGAGACAATAAACAATCTACAAAGATCAATATGCAACATAAATACAACCAAGACTATAGGTCACACACACAAACACATCAAGATTGTGTTTAACTTACAGAATGAAATCACTCACTTTCTAACATGATACAGTCATTATAAGCGGATGAATGAGGTTTCTATTCTATTTTTTAAACTATAAAAATAGTGGCAGCTAACATTTCCTGCTATTCATCAACACTTTGGTAGATCTTCAGTCTCTCTCTCCTCAGCTGTAGCAGGTGATGATTTCAGAGGGACTTTGAATGAAACAAAGTCGGGCATTACTAGAAATTAAAAAAGACCTCCTACCGCAGTAAGTGTAGATAAGTTTGGAGTCGATGAAGCGGACTTTGAGGTTGTGGAGCACGGCTGGCTCGTGGAGGTAGCTGAGAGCTGTGAGGTCGTTTTCGCCCACCAGGATGTCGGGGTTTCGCAGGTAAGGCAGGTTCTTTGTCTTGGGGTCAAGTTTGTGCTCAATGTTCTGAGAATAAGCAGGAAAATGACAAAACAGATGCAGCACTGACCAACAGGATATCTTTCTATGCAGAACTATAATGCAACACTTGGAAATCTTATATTAAGGTAAAAGGAGGTAGATGTACTGTATGACCATGTCTGTTTAATGTGGTGCAAAACATATTGCAATGGCACAGTGACCCATCAGTTGTGTATTAATTTGAGAATTTGCAAAACCAGCACAGTTTCTGGGCTCAGAGTTATCACTGCTGAATAAGATCTTGGAAAGAGAAATTTTTATGCCAGGACTAAAGGCCAGCTTACACTCACGCGTCGTCTTCGTCAAACTGCTGTAGGCTCTGCATAGGTCTTAAATTTGTGAGACTGGTGGAGCTTCCATGTGACTCCATGCAACAGTGGTAGCCGCTTTCCCACTGTCAGAACCCTTTGAAGTTCCTATAACTTTTTCAGGAATGGAGCCATTTTTTCATGCATTCAGACAGATGGGAACTAAGCACAATGGCCCTCAGTTCCTATAACCATTTTAGCACCTATTCCAGCTTTAGCTTTCCGTTCAGTAGTACAGCTGAGAAGAGCAGCTCGCTAACCAGACAACAAAAAAACACAATTAATGAAACTCTGAACTCACAGGACAACCGTACTCATTTGTTCGTTCATTCTACTTTAAGTATTGATGAAATGAAGGAGTTTTGCTGGAGATGATGCCTCATATAGAGGCTGCCCCGTCTCCTACTATGTGGTTGTACACTGGAGGGCGACTCAACGAAATATCTCTGTACAATATTTCTGTATCTAAGTGATACAGAAATTTTACTGGTGAGTAAATGCAGGCGACTCCTAGAAATAAAAGAACGTTTTCTTTTTATTATGATTTTGCATAAAATATATATATATATATATATATATATATATATATATATATATATATATATATATATATATTTTCCAGTTTCTAGTTATACGAGTGTCTATTGTGAAATTTGCCTTTTTCTATAAAGGGACAATGCCAATTAACCTGGGCATAAAACCCATAGTTATCATCACCATGGCACCAGTTCAACACTGCAGAACATTGTACTAAATGGCATTACATATTGCACTATTGCATCCATCAGGACTGCTACTCAGTTTACTCTGCCATATGCACTATTGCCACTGTACTGTTACACTACTAAAAGCTTACTGTACATGTTACAGTTACATGTTTACAGTGACTATTTGCACTATTGTCCATCAGGACCACTGCACTGTTACATTGTCAGACTTTACTGTTACATGCTGCAGTTACATTGTTTACATTATCACTGCACTGTAATATCTGCACTTCTCCCTACATTAGGATTGCAATACCGTTCACATTGTCTACTGTCAACCCATTTGTAAATTTGTAATCTTCTTTAGTATTTCAACTTAAGTGTCATGTTTAGATTTCTAGGTTATCTGAGTGGATTCCTAGATTTTTACATTTTTATCTTAAAATTTATTATATGCACCGTGGGTTTGAGAGGATTGTAATTCCATCTGTGTTGTATGTCTAACGTGGTGCACATTTGACAAGAAAGTTGACTTTGACCTTGATTGTCTACACCCCTTGCCAGATTTATGCTTCTTCTGTTGAAGCTGTTTATCACAGGGAAAACAACAACAACGAAAGGACAGAGTAGGGATGTAACGATATGAAAGTTTCATATCACGGTTATTGTGACAAAAATGATCATGGTTATCATTATTATGATGGTATTATTGAAATCTCCCCCCCAGTATCATTAAAAACATCCAAAATGGGTCTACATGTCTACTTTGTCCTTTTTAAAAGGGGGGAAATTCTCCAGAACATTGTCCATGTGGGTGCCTTTGTTGCCTTCTGCCATGTTTTCATAAATTAAACGTTGCAAACTGGGTCTTCTGCTGCTTTTCCAGCCAATGAGCAGCATCACTATGAGTTTTTCAAAGCACAGTAATCAATCACGGTTTTAACGATAATTAAAATTTCAAACAGTATTACTAATCGTTGGGAATTTTTATCACGGTTAATCATTTTACCAGTAATCGTTACATCGCTAGGACAGAGCCTGTGATAAATGGACCAACGAGGAGATCGAAGCTCTTATGGCTGTCTACTCCACACACTAACTTCATGGTTAGGTTGTTGTCATCTCTTCTTTTTTTCCGTGGGTTTTGTTTGTTGTTGCGTGTGGCACTAAAGTAACACGTCACTGTTGCATCACACCAGTCCCTCTTAAGGCCCCTGACTAGCTGACAAAGTTTGGAGTTATTAAACAACCAACCAGGCAAACAGAAGAAAAGACTGAACTTCTCTGAAAATGTGGCCGTGTATGTGCTTTTACTTAACTATGATCATATGAATTTTAATTTACTAGAGGCAACGTGACAAATGGTTCTGCCACCAGCAAAAATTAATTTAAAGCAGTGCTTCTTTGTGATTGCTAGAAGCAAGAACTGTGCACTGATTGCCGTTTGTATTCAGAGCCAGTAAATTAAATGTACCATGATACATTTAAAACGCTCCTTGGAGGCATCTTTGCTTGAAAGTCCCATTTGTGTGCTAATGGTAAAACCAATAACCACTAATGAAATGAGGAGGAAGCAAAACAGGGAAAGCAACAAAAACAGAAGAAAACTTGGAAGAGAGAAAAAGGTTGATTTCCTCCCTTTGTACAATTCCTTTCATCAAACTCACCGCTCCATCCTCCAGCATGAGCTGGAGGGAGGTGTCGCCATTTTTGTAGTCCTTAATGAGCTCGGCCGACTTCCACACCTCCTCTGCATCAGGGATCCAAACCCGAGCAGACTAAGAAAAAACATAACAGACAAAACAGAGGAAAGAAAATTTGATAAGATACAGTAAAGGTGACTGTGAGTCTGCTGTCTATGAAACCAAAATGTTATTTTCTTATTCATATTTTAGATGAGTTTTTAGTGCTGATGATGTGATAACACCCTTGATCTTGTTCTCTAGGAAGACAGCTCAGTTACAGCTGAAGAATGACAGAACAGTTTTCTTGCTTCCTCTCTGCTGACAGCATGACCTCGGACGAAACACTAGAGTCTGTGTTTTCACAGTCATGAGTACATGGCACATAATGGTCAGCAAAGTGGTGGGAACCAAGTATGGAGTAGCTCATGATGGCTGATAAATGCAGTCGTGTATACATAGTCATAACACAAATTGTTACATACACACACATCACTATTAAATGCTTCAGACGTGTGACTGGGGACAATCAGCTGATCACCAACATGTGGAAAAGCAATGATGAACGCTGCCGGTCACATGTCCGAGAAATCCAGCTACACAGCAGCGCATGCAAGATTACTACTGTAGAGCTCGCAGGTTGACTGGGCTGCAATTGAAGCAGTGAAAGAACCACAGTGTGACCTTAAAAACTCAGATGACCGAGTGCCATGGATGTGTAGAGACTGCTAGGCAAGGCAAGGTAAGTTTATTTGTACAGCACATTTCATGTACCATTACCCAATTAAAAGTGCTTTACATAAAACATTAAAAGCATTACAGCAGGGTGCAGCCAAGGCAAACACAGGTTTTTCTGACAGCTGTTTAACATTTAATATTGCATACAGTATGTGTGTGCTAAGAGTAGGATTCATCAAAACATAGATCGATGATGGGGGTTAAAAAAAAAAAAAAAAAGACTGATTCAATCAACTTAGGAAATAGAAAAACTTAAAGAACAAAACAAAGCACAATTTCAATCAACCCCAAGATTTACACTAACACACTGGGAATTTTTTCCTCTCGCGCATTCATCTCCCATACACATGAAGAGAGTGACTACCTCAAATATCCAGATGACACTTTCTTTATGAGGACTTGTGCAACCATACCACATGATGATGAGCACTGAGAATCTTTCTGCAAGTTTGACAACGATTTCACAGCGTCTTTAGCCCTCGTTATATAAACTGCTGATGACAATTTCACAGAGGCCAAAGAGAAAGGCCTCATTGTAGGGGAGCACAAAACTAGTTTATTGCGTCTGCTGCTCCACTACCGATCATCTGAATCATGACATCATGGTCACTCAAGCCCTCATCCTTCCTCCCTCATCCTGTTTGGCTCTTGCTCCTATAATAAGACTAGTGGTATGGAATACCAGCTGCAGCAGTGAAATTGTGGATTTATATTTAGTTTTCCTGAAAATTCCTCTGAGTCTAGTTGAATTGACCACTGCCATCAGTATACCGTAACAAAGATCTCATCTGAGATCATCAATGCATGTTTAAAGTAGGTGTTCTTCCTGAAAAGTCAACCCTTCCAACTTCCCTGGTTGTCCAACTTTTGTTTCGCACTTCAAATCATTTTTTGCTCTCCGCCTCTGCAGGGACAGGTGAACTACTGTGGTTACAGTAGGTAGTGTGTTCTGTGGTTAATGTTTTTTACTGGGTGACAGTTAAAAAAATTTATGATTTGTAAAAGATAAGAAAAAACTGACAAAAATACATCACGGGACATGTTTGTAGAATAAATAAGGGATATAGGAAACCACATCTAAAATGTAGAAATAAACAGGTGTGTGTGAGGAGGGTGGAAAGATGACTGCTTGATTTTTGTGCATTGAACTTTTAATGTAAAACCTATAATGGCAATATAAGGTTAATACAGACATGTCTGATAAGGATAAATCGTGTACTGTAAGTGGTGCAAGCTTAACTATGATGAGACAAACTCATATGAAATGAAATGAATGAAAAATACTTTATTCATCCCAGAAGGGAAATTCAGTATTGTTAAAGCTCACTCTTTTTTTTTTTTTTTCCCCCCAATAAACAAAAAAGTCAGTCAGTCTTGTTCTTTAGGGTGATGGCTGCTAGCAGGAATGAATTTCTGTATCTCTCCGTCCTACAGCGAACCTGACGCAGCCTCCCACTGAACACACTCTGTTGATTCTTCACCGTGTTGTGGAGAGGATGGGAAGAGTCCTCCATCATCTTCATCAGCTTGTGCAGCATTCTTTTTTGAACGATCATCTCCAGTGGCTCCAGAGTTATCCACAGCACAGAACCAGCTTTCTTGATCAGCTTGTTTAGTTTCTTCAAGTCTCTGATTCTGATGCTGCTTCCCCAGCAGATGCTGCAAAGCTGATTGCACTTTCCACAACAGACTTGTAGAAGATCTGCAACATCTTGGTGCAGACGTTGAATGATCTCAGCTTCCTTAAGAAGTAGAGTTTGCTCTGACCTTTCTTGTAGATGTAGTCAGTGTTGCATTTCCAGTCGAGTCTGTTGTCAAGCTGAACTCCAAGGTATTTGTAGTTCTCCACCACCTCCACCTCCTCTTCCAGTATGTAGACAGGACTATGCTGCTTATTCTTGCTCCTCCTGAAGTCAACAATCATCTCTTTAGTCTTGCTGGTATTTAAGATGAGCTGATTGTTACCGCACCATTTCACAAACTGACGAGTTCCCTGTACTCAGCTTCTTGTCCATCACTGATACACCCCACAACTGCAGAGTCACCAGAGTATTTCTGCAGATGACAGGACTGAGAGTTGTACTGGAAGTCCGAGGTGTACAGTGTAAAGAGGAGTGGTGAGAGTACAGTCCCTTGTGGTGCTCCAGTGCTGCTGACCACCATCTCAGACACACAACCTTTCAGTTTCTGTTTGCTGTATATATGTATATATATATATGTATATATATATATATATATATATATATATATATATACACATACATAAACATACACATATACATATGCGTGCTGTCAAAGAGTATGGAGTAATACAGAGAGGAAGATGCATCTGTGTGTCTGTGCTGAGATAAAAATCAAACAGCAACTGGAAATCTGGAAATCTGGAACCAGGCATCTGACTGACGTCAACAATCACAATATCTGTAAGATCCGTATCCCAAAATGACTTTTCTCTTTTTCAGATTGATTACTCAGAAACTCAGTCATTCATTCATTTACCAAAGAGAATTAGGCAACAGCAACAGGAAGATGAATGGAAGTGACGCTGACAAGTTATTGGTACAGTTACCCTGTTAAAATGTAATGATCTGCTGTAAAAATGCCCAGTAATGTTGCCACTAGACTTGTAGTCAAGAAGACTGCCTAAACCGAGACCAAGACACTACCAAGACCAGAGAGTGTCAAGACCAAGACAAGACCAAGACAGACTAACTCAAGACCAAAACTAGTTCAGCTCGAGACCAAGACCAAAAACGTTCTTATTTCTTTGCCATTTTTCATGGGTTGCAGAACAAGCCCTATACTGGCTTCAGCTGGTTAATATAAAAATGAGATTTTATTATTTTGTACTTGATTGGTAAAATGCTGCGACAGACTGGCGACCTGTCCAGGGTGTACCCCGCCTCTCGCCTGATAATAGCTGGGATAGGCTCCAGCAACCCCCGCGACCCTGAACTGGATAAGCGGTACAGAAAATGACTGACTGACTGACTGATTGGTAAAATGAAATATTAAAAAAAACAGTACCTGCCTGGAAATTATAGGTTCCCTTCAAGACCGCTTGGCCAGACCGAGACATTGTGAGACTGAGAGACCCAAGACCAAGATCGAGACAGAGACCAAAGACTGCCAAGACCATGACAAGACCAAGACCACAAAAATGTGGTCTTGAGACCAGTCTTGAGAACTACAACTCTAGTTGCCACTTCATTTGTGTAATGACTGCATTTCCTTCATGTTAATATTTTTTTCCCATTAATGGGGACGTCAGATATCTTTAAGTGTATGTATGTTTTCTTAAGTAATGAGGGTATTAGATCAGATTAGATTAGATTAGATCAGATTAGATTAGCCTCACAGTTTCCCTGAGGAGAAATTAGCCTTGGGCATTCAGTCAAACTACAGTTAACAGGAAATATCTTATAATGTCTATAAAAACAGAAAGATACGCATTACCAACATTACATACATATTGTATGAATGTCTCACATGAAGATTAGAATAAAAAAAAACACAGCAATAACTTGCACAATAGATTATTTGTGAAGCTCTTTTAAAACCAAACACAGAAATGATTTCATCTGTCAGTCCAACAAGCCATCATGGCCTTCCAGAGGCTGAGCTGTAAAAGGTTCATGCTGACCGACAAAAAGTTGTTCAAACCTTGACATTTTCAAACAAGACCAAACTAAATAATGGAAAAAATGGCTAAATATTTGCCCCAGATTAAAAAATCATAGAAGCAGAGGCCCCTTAGGTTATTTCATTTACAGCAATCCACCTAAGAAACAAAGAAACACTCACCTATTTCTGTCACACAGAACTCTACATTGCCTACAAAATCGTTTAAATTATGAAATGGCCAAAGTTGACAATTGGCTTAAATGTAATAAACAATCACTGAATATGATGAAAGTAAATTTATCATATCAAATTGAAACTGGAAAAATATACAAATGGAGATAAATGATGAAGTAATTGAGAGAGTAGATATTAAATTCCTATGAATATATTTGGATGAAAACTTGCCTTTTAGAAAACCCATTGAGTATCTAAAGAAACTTTCCAAATATGTTGGTCTATATCAAGCTGAGAAACATTCTTCCTCTCGCAGCTCTCTTAACTCTATACCAGACTTTATTTGAACCACATCTAAATAATTGTAACAATGTAATATATGTACCCCGGTTACCTAGAAAAACTACATATCTTACAAAATAAAGTTATAGATATTATCACAAGGGCAGATTATGGTGCTCCTTCTGGTCCTTGTTTATACAGGTTTCTGAAGTTCAAGGAATGCAACAGTTTCCAAAATGCTTGTATTATATAATATAGCTTATAAGTTAAACCCTAGACTGTCAACTTATTCCAGCAACCTCTATACCCCAAGAACATCCCACAATACGGAAACAATATTTAAGAGGGGACAAGTGGAAGCAAGAAAGCACCAGCTTTAGCGAGTAGGGGCCCGGCGATCTGGAATGAGATTGATAGTTCTACTAAAAATCATTAATTAATTCAATTAGTTTATTAATGTTCGTGACTCAGATCTGGAAAAGAAATCTATGCATTAAAGATTTGATGTGTACTGGTCAAGAAATCCATAGTCCTTATTTAAAAAGGGTGGAAATAGGGGCTTTGTTGTGCGTATTTATTTGAAGGTGTGGTTTCTAGGAAGGGAGGTGGGGTGGGGTAATTTGTGTATTGTCTCTCTGTTTGTTAGATTTTTTTGTATTTGTATTATTTGATATACTTTTATTTGGGGTCCCCAATTATAAGATGTATGGTTTCAAGGGAGTCCCACTTTCCAAATCTGACTCTTATGATGGAGACTGAACCACATAATATATTAGATGAGGATTCACAATTAAAATACTTAAATTAAAAAAAATATGAGAACTTGACACAGAGCTCGCACAATCCTCAGTTGTCATCAGCCTGAGAGTAAAACTTGATTCCTCACGGTCATGCGATCCCATAAAAAATGGTCTGCCAAACTTCCTAATACCATCTGAGGAATATCTCTAAGCTCCAACCATCACGCTCCCAACCTGATGCTGAAAGACTGGTCCATGCCTTCATGAGCTCCCACATTGACGACTGTAACTACAGTATTTGTTGGTAGATCTTCTGTCTAAAACCACCTAAAAGTTACAGTATTCCAAAAAGTGTCATCACCTAGACCAGGAAAAGACAACACACATCCCCAGTCCTCCACTATCTTTACTGGTTACAGCAGATCACTTTCCATCTGGCCTGACTAACCTTGAGGACCTTCTCTCCCTCCAATCATTATCTCAGTCACTAAGGTCTAGCAACTAGGGATGCACTGATTGTGAAAGTCTGGGCCGATACCGATGTTTAACATAACAACTTGGCCGATGTTTTCTATTTTTATTTATTACTTCCTTTGTGCCACAGAAATTTACAAGTCTTTCAGCTCTTCATCAGTCTGTCCTTGAATGAGCACAAATTCAATCAGACCAATTTATGAAACAGAAACAACCTTAAATGTCACTTTGTGGTTGACATTAGTTATAACAAGCTCTTTTCTGAAAACTTTTCAAAAACCTGGGACTGATAATCACTAAAAAGAATGCTTCAGTATATTGCCCAACAAAATCGAGTGGTTTTAGCCTAATAAACAAAAACATACTCAGTGAGAAGATTATTTTCATGGCCCAATAAAAAATATTTGTGGAGCATGTACTGCAAACTGCGTAACGCTGATCTTTTTCTGAAACAGGAAAATATTGCCACACGACCGCTGCCATCTTCATTTCTCTACTGAGGAAAGTGTGTGGATGCCTTCTACCAATATCTCCCCCCACCCGGCCAAAAAAGAGGGGGAAAAAAGAGTTTTTCTTAAGAACAGTGTTGATGACACATGTAAATCATTATATATATATATATACACATATATACACATATAAATATATATATATATATATAGATATATAGGCTATATAATAATTGGCCGATACCGATGTCCAGCCGATGCATCGGTGCATCCCTACTAGCAACCTTTTCCATACACCACGCTCACAACCACAGGGGACAGTGCCTTCTCTGTACTGGTGCTACACCTGTGGAATCAGTGCCAAGGCCCCATAAACCTTTTTCACACTTCCTTGTTTTCTGACCGAAAATATGCAACCGTCACGGATCTTTACTTCCGACAACAATGTCTCAAGCTAGAAAGTCAAGTCACTGCAGCGCACCAGGCTGTTTTTCTTTTGCTCTGAAGCAGTCCAGCATCCATTTCCAGGAGTTTCAACATCCACCGATGATAGACATAAAAAGTAACGGAAAAACTGAAGCCTCATGAAACGAAGAGTCATTTTGACACGACTGCCATGAACAGACTGTTGTACTGGATGTGACCGCATTGATCCCCTGCTGTAAACATTTGATACGGTCAAAGAGCAAAAATAAATAGATGAATAAATAAATAAAAATAAAATAAGATAAATAAAATAAATTATGTCATCAGTCCAGAGTTACTGTTATTATCTATCAGTACTAAAACAGATGAAAAGAGTTTTGTTTTTTTGTCCTTGCATGCATGGAGATAGTTTTAACTGTGTTGTGTAAAGTTGTGGCCACTGTCATCTGTGGGATCCTTCATGGTGAGGTGTACTGTATTGAATAGCAGCACATGATGCAGGTTTGTAGTCGTGGATTAATTTTCCCATGTATGTGATAATGCGAGGCTGAGACGAGGCAGTTCGGGTCCAGTAAAAGATTGCTGAACTCGGACCGCCTCGTCTCAGCCTTTCATTATAACATACGTAAAAACAATGGTAACCCACAACTATATTAGAATAATACATGTATGTACTCAACGCTACAACAGAAACATGTTGAACAAAAGCCACGAAACATACAGAATTATCATTTAATTTTATTTCAAACTCGGAATGAACTACATATCCTGCGATCTCTTGCTGTTAAAAATTATATCTGTGATCCATCTGTAATCCTTATTTTGTTCACCATCATTTAAAAGAATTAATTTTGAAATCAAAGTGATCAGGGAAGTTTGACCAAACTTATATGTGCAATCTTAAAAAAAACCAAAAACATTATTTATTATGCACATACCGAATGCATTAATAACACCTGCATGGTCACGTTTTATTTCCTGTCAATGTTTTCAGAGCGGCTTCACATATTTCATTCTAATCTGATGCTTTCTTATATCAGAAATGATGAATAATCGCTAGCAAAACCTCCTCTAAAAACCATCAGTTTCGGACGTGGTTGAATTACATTTAAAATTTATATATTAACTAACTCCTTCTCTTTAAAATTCCCGGAAGCAGCCCGACACACGCAGATGACAAAACGCATCGGTTGGTTATACGATCGAAACAATGCAGACAAAACTGCTGGTTCTTAAGATCGATGCGAGTAAACAGGCTTAAATGTAATATCCACAGTGTAAACACAATCCATTTTTGACGCTTGACTGAAGTCTGGCCATCACAGGAAGACAAGACTCGCAATGGTTACGTACTTCCATTTTTTGTGAAAAAGGTCAATCAGGGCCTCTGACTTTCTTGCTGACTCCAACACAGTTAAAGACTAACTTATTTTATTATGCTTTTAAATGGGGTGCTGCATGAGTATCTTTTATCAACTGATGCTTGTGTTTTGATGCTTTTTACAGTTGCTGTCTTTTGACTAGTGTGCTTTTTTTTTTTTTTAATTCTCCCTTCTGTGAACCACCTTGAGATGTCGTCTGATTTTAAAGTGCACTACACAAACAAAATGGGTTGTTATCATTATTAACATTACTGTAAATACAGCAGTAGGGAAAAATGTGACTAACCATTTTTGAAGTAGGTAAAAAAAAAAGCTGAAAGACTAAACTGAATGTAAAATGTAGGCTTCCTATTGATACTTTCAGTAAACATGGCCTCTGGTTTTGCCTATTCTGTAACTCGTCTCATTCCACCATTTTGTTAATCATTGCACCTTTTTGGTCCCTACAGGAGACCGTCCCAGCAGCCAGCTTCCTAGCAACGGAGAAAGAAAAGGAGGAGAGGAGGATGCAGGCTAAAAATAGCAACAGTGAGTTTTGAGCAGCATCACACCTCACAGAGGCGCACTTCCTGAACCTGATAATCATCTTCATGCATATCACCACCACACACACACACACACACACACACACACACACAGACAAACACACACACACACACGTGTGCAAACTTTTTTTCACACATCATTAAGTGAAAAGCTGATTATCTTTAGTTAACACTGATATATGTTGCCAGGCAGCTGCATGCAGGATCGAATGCAGACAAAAAGACGGCACTTAGTCCATCTGCAACGACAATAAATATTTATATCCCAACATATTCCCCTGGGTTCAGGAAAAGGAGAGATGAAGGTTAAAACTCAGCCTCACACACACACACACACACACTGAAAGACATTTACATTTTCCAAGGACATGACCAATGACAACATGAGACGAAGAAGAGGAGCAGCTAAAAGCTGGAGAGAAAAATGCGATGATTCAGGTTACAGTGACTGTCCACCTGAAAGGCGGATGGATGGATGATGGTCAGGCTGGAGTGTTATGGGTGGCAGATGATAAAGCAACAAAGACGTCAGAGCATCTGTGACATCAGAAGTCACATGACTGAAGAGTCTCTGCTTTAGGCGCTCTCCACATATACTGCATGCAGCATTCAGAGACCATGTGAGATGTGAGCTGACTTTGAATGTGTGCAGACAGTGGGATAAAAAAAGAGTCAATCATAATAACAACATACCAGTGAGTGTACAAGCAAAAAAAAAAGAAAAAAGAAAGACTTCCATCATCATTTTTAACATTTGACATGAAAGAAGTTGCATTTAATGAAGCCAATGTGGTAAATTTAAGAGTTGCAGACAACCAAACTAAATTTTCTCCCAAGTCAACCAGTTCAACAAATTTCAACATATAAACTTTTACAAAGAATTCTTTGGGAAGTGAATATCCATGCATAAAAGCGGTAGGCTTAATCTGTACTTCTCTTTCATTCTGAGAAAGGAAGCAGGGAGCCAGTCAAGAGACTTATCATTTGGTTCAAAACGAACTGCAGCCACTATTTGCTCCTGAACTTCCAGATAATCAAGCAATTCACATCATGTAAACTAAAAAAAAAAAAAAGATGAGATAAGCTAGGCAATATGGAAAAAAAAACACATATTGATATTATAAAAAAGGATATTAAACGACATTGATATATATTGATAAATACAAAAAGATTTAAATATAGTGCAACCCTGGCTGCAATATATATATATATATATATATATATATATATATATATATATATATATGTATTTATTTATATACCTGGTTATCAGCAAACAGTAAATGGTCTGAGGATCGTGATAGAGACATCATTTCACTTTTCTTTTAATCTGTGGACATATCAGGAGAAAGCTTACCCTGCATGTGGCACTAACCAACTGTAGGATATGTCAACAAAACATACAGTATGGTGAAAGGTGGGATTGTCCTGAATGAGGGTAAACAGTAACGAATGTTGTTGGAACATTAAACTCAAGAACAAACTGAGACTGAAGGGGGGTAACTTTCTGGCCATCTAGCCCACACTTACAGTACAGAGTAATAGTCAGAGAGTCAGCTCACAGCAGGGAAGTGTTACTCTTGAAGGTACAGGCTAATGCTAATCCTGGTTTAATTGAGACAAAGGATCAGTGCCTGATTACACCAAGTCAGGGTTTAATACCAACTAATCTTATTCCAGTCAACCACACCACAATTTTACAACTGTTGTTGCAATGGCTGTCAGAACAACAGATAAAGGTTCTGCTCAGAGCAGCTTTTTAAATGCCAGAAGAAAATAATGTATACATCTAAAAACAAAATATCAATGAAAAAACATCCATGTCGATGTCTTTTTCTAAAACAAGATGCAAATTTAACACTTCCAACCAAAACAGTGTTTCATAAAATCAAAAAAAAAAAAAAAAAAACACACCCTCAGTCTTTGAAAATGAGCAGTTAACTTGTAAGCTGATGAGTGAGTTTTCTTCCTCAACACGCCCCCCCGCACCCCGTATGTGTTATGATTATTTTGGTTGTAAATAATACTTCAGATTATTTCTCCTCCTGAGATTTTCAAATTCACAAAGATCTGAATATTGGCTGTGTGGACAGTACATAAACATGCGTTTGTGAGCTGGTAGTGTGTGGTTGTGGCAGTGAAGCAAGGCATCTGTAAGAAGCGTTTACAAATCTTCTCAAAGTCAACAGCAGATTAGAGGGACTTAGCTTGGAGCTTTGGCACTTGAACCAGAGGCCCTCAGGTTTCTGGACTTCTGGGAACCTCCACTGGTTTGTCTATTGCTAATGAAATATCAAGTTAACCTTTTTTAAATTAAAATATTTTATGTTTCAAGAAAAAATAAATGTAAAAAAGATATCTATTAGGCTCTTTAAATCAGGTAACTACAGTCTCGGACGAGGAACAACACTAGACATGATATGTTATCAAAATTTGTGCAACATAAACTAAGATGAAGTGTGTAAAAACCTAGCACATCCTTACTGCTGCCATAAAAATTAAAAAGACACATGCCACGATTAAACAGTTTAACAGATTAAACATTAAAAAGCCACTTTTAGCAAGAATAACATTAAATAATTGATGTTTTCAGTCTCTAATATCACAGAAGAATTCAGTTTCAATCATCTTGACAACATTGCTTCAATTCATTGAGGCTTGCAGGAATTTCTTTATGCGCAACTCTTAAAGGTGGTAAAGAAGATGCCCATTTAAATAATTTTTGCAATATTCAATGAAATTGGGTTCACTGCCCCATAAGGTATGATTAATTAAAAGCTTTATATATACAGTATTTACATTATTATACATAGGCTGTGAAAGTAATGGGACTGAATCATTTCTGCTCTCATCGCATGTTTTATTTGTCTATTGTCCGTCATTCACTCTTGCTACCATGGTAAGAGATGACGCGCAATAGTCAATGGGTAATAGACGAGAGTGATTGATTGGTGAGAGTAATACTATGTGCCGGAAGTGGCACACTCTTGTCTGATGTTTACATTAGGTAGCTAACAATCATTCTGCTGGGATTTAATTATGTTCAGACTATAACATCTGTCTTACTTGCGTTTGAGACATGATGGGAGAATTTGTACTGCTAGACGCTGATGTTGGGACTCATGCACATTGTCTAAAGGTGAGGCCAGGGAGGGAGCTGTGAATTAAGCAGATTGGTCGTGCACATGCGCTTTATTCAAAATCTCACCAACAGTCTGTTTTCCTAATTGTCACAAACATCTTCTATACCACCTTTTAAGTTCCCACCACACCTTTTCATTCAGGTTTTAGTCAAGACTTGGGTCACTGCAACACCTCAATTCTCTCTTTTAGAGCAATTTTCTTTTAGATTTGCAGCTGTGCTTGGGATCAGTGTATTGTTTTATGACTCAGTTTGGTTTTAATACAGTCGTGCTTAAATGTTTACATTCCCTGGCATTCATTAGGCATTTTTCAGAGGAAATACATTTTTTGAGTGTTTGGGTGAGGACATTTACTGTATTATCAAACGAAAAAATATTTTTTCCTTATCATTTATACCCTCTGAAAAATGCCAACAGAATAAAAATATCTGCCAGGACATGGAAACTTTTGAGCACAAATGTGTTTTAATTTGTGAACACACTTTTTCTCTGGAAATGGCTTTATAAACCTTTCCAGGCAGGCTGACTGGGTGGCAACAGTTGCTTCTCCAAGATCGTTACTTACATCTTTCCTCCTTGGCAGTGCCATAACAAACAAATGAATGTTCCCGAACAGCAAAGTCCCAAACTGACTGTTTTTATAGCAGTGCTGGCATTTACAGATGATCAATAAATCAGGTGACTTTGATTAGCAGCTCCTGACTGTTGCTTACCTTTTTATATCTTTGGTAGCAGTAAGATTGAACATAATTTTTCACACACTCCTTTAACATTCTAGATTGTTTTTTGCTACATAAATACAAAGTGATATTTCATGAGTTTTTCTTTATTTGAGGTTATATTTATCTTAAGAAATGAAACTTGCGACTACTGCAACTGGCGCTGCAGGCAACTGCAACCACCAGCCAAGCCGTCATGGGAGCGCGCACAAACTGAAGCTATAACGTTTTTTACTACGCTGATAAAGTATTTGTCTTTGTGGTTCCACTTTTTAGTGTCTTTCAGTTTATCTGGATCATTTGCTGACGGCAGAAGAATCCATAACTATCGCTTACAGTGTTTGAATTCACCGCAACCATCTCCTTCCTATATCAAAAGTGTCAGAGACGCGTATGCAGCGTCAAATGACGTCACATTTCACAGGACAGTGCGGGAAATTCGGCCACCGAATCGCAGCGCATTATGCAGCACACAGCCTGTTCAAGGCAACGGAGAGAGACGTGGATGGAGTCGTTCTTTTTGTTTGTTAGCGCTTCATCACCCATTAGTATTAAAAAAAAAAAAAAAAACACTGGATGTTTATTCTTTCACAATTCCTGCCTCTAGTCCCTTTAATACAGGAATGAAAGTCAGGTAAAAAAAGATCACAACTACAAGATCTATGTACTGAATAACTCTCCAGGTGAAACTCCACCCCTCTCCTGCTCTGTTGACTCAGTAAGTAGTCTAATGACTCAAATAATCTTGTTCCAACTGTGCAGTGTGCAAGGAAGAATGAGAGGAATTCAGACAAAAGTGAATCAAGTGGAAAAAGATTAAAACCTTAATACATTTTTCAATACAAACTGGAAGAGGCAACGACCAAGACAGCTGCAGAGGTATGTGAGAAGTGTTTTGGCCCCATATTCTCAGTAAAGCCGTCATTGGAGTCCCAGACTGCAGAGGCCTCGTCACATGATGCCACTCATGTGAGAATCTGCTGTTTTTCTGCTCAGCTGGTCAGACACTGCATGACGCCAAGACTTAAAGACTTCAGAGCTGGTAGAGAGTTTGGCTGATAGGAACCTCAACAGTCTTCTCGCTGGTTTTCCCGGAGCTAGAATGCTGGCCCAACTATCGAGTCAGTGGTTCAGTCTCTGCCAGAGATCAGTTTATTACAAATAAGCTGTGACGCTGCTGAACTACTAATCACATTAGTTTGGCCAGTGCTGAACCTTAAAAGTAGCTTTGTTCACTTCTATAGTTTATAAAAGGGAGAATCGTGTAAGCATAGTAGTGTGGGCCAGCATAACTTGACTGAATCAAATGTGAGGATAAAAACATAGAAACAGAAAACAAGCCGTTTCAATCCAACAATGTCTTCAGAGACGTTACTTACAAACTATCGTTCAATTACCGGAAGCAAAAACAAGCTTCAGCACGCACCACTGAGCCCGAGGAAACTCATCCATACAGTTTTAGTACATCTAAATGACTGACACACTGTGGTGTATTATCAAAAAAAAAAAAAGAAAAAGAAAAAAAAGAAAACACTTTTCTATTTAGCCTACAATATTGTTTTTATCCTGCAAAGCTGCATGCATGCCATTATGTGCACGAAAGATGGGACAAACTACAAACTAGTTCCAGTGATTTAATTTAGCCAGTTTACAACAATGATGTTGCTTTTATTCAGATACTAAAACCCAGTACAAGATAAAATCTTATTAGTTGCTTTTAGAGTTATTTGTATCTTGCTGATTTCAATGACATGACTGTTTTAAGGGTGTGTCAGGACTTGAGCTCCATATTCTCTATTACTGGGGTGATAAACCAAATCCAAGTCCAAAATTTAGACCAGACTAAGCACTTAATAAATGACTGTATCTAAGATTAATATAAAAAGCTACATATAACAGTTGCTCAATCAGTATCAGAGTACTGTAGTCCATCTCCTTTACATTATTCCAAGAGTTTTTACTCTGCATGTAAACTTAAATCACTGAGCGCAGGAATGAATTCAGAGATACAAGTAAAGCCAGAACTTACTTGAACAAACATATACTCCAACTCCCGGTTCATGTTGTCTGTAGAGCCAGCCTCTAGCTCATGCTGTGTGTCTGCTGGTTTTCTGGATGCCTCCAGCCACACACGCCACAAGACCGGATGCTAACTGATCGAGCAATGGGCTCCAGAGCAGAACCGTCCCATTGTGTCTGCAGACATAAGCAGCGTTCACTGACGTTCCCCACAGTCCCTGCGACACATGACTGGCCGTCCTGGCTGTCTGTCAACAAACATCCCAGTTTCCTTTATTGATCACATGAGTTGTGAGACGGACAAACTCTCGGAGCAAGAAAACACTACATACTCAGAGAGCACTTACATAGTGGCAGCTGCACAGTAAAATCTGAAAAATTGAATATTAGCCCACAACATCGTGGTAAAATGAGAGTTTAAAGGAGTTTAATATCTTCTCCTGTTACGTGTTTCAAAGTTGAGTCTTTCATTTCACACCGAGCACTGAGAGTGGTTTCACTAGTGGAAGGATGCTGGCTGAAAACTAGAGGACGCTGAGAAAGAAGACGACAAATCTTTGTTTCTCAAGTTGTTATTGCAAAGCCTACGGGATGTTTTATTCATGAATATGTAATCTTATTTTGCTTGCATCTGCCATGTTGACTTGTCTATGATGCAATCACTACATGCCAGAGTGTATACAACATAAGTGAACAATTACTTTAACTTTAACCAGGTTATCTCAGTAATCGAATGCAGATGCTGTCAATTACAAATAGTACAGGGGAAAAAAATCCATTGGCATCTGTTTAATGTAAAGTCTGCCACCTGATGTAGCTGAGGTGACACCTTCACAAACAGCATGAAGTATGGCTGCTTGGTTTGATAAATAAAGCTGTGATACAGATCACTGACAGTTTTCTCCATTGACAATTATGTTTTTAATTCAGGCTGCTGGCTTCATCTTCAAAATCACAGCATATTTATGCTTTTCCCCAGCACAATAGCACTCTAACTCTCCAAATTTAAGCCAATAATACTTATTTTACCCCAGAGAGAGGCAAACAGCTCACATAGAAAATAATAAATATCTGATAGAGGTGGGCGGAAAAAAATAGAAATTTAAAGAAAATAAATAAATAAATAAAAGGTTTGTTTGTTTTTTTTTTGTTTGTTTTTTTGCTTGCCAGAACCATGGGAGCTGCCACGTCTGCTAGTTTCTGCAAAGCACTGCTGGTTAACGCGCTTACAGGATATTTTACACTGAGGTTATATGCAAATTAAGGAGGCGGCGGCTAATAATTTGAGTACAGAAAACCCGTCTGTGACTTCAGCTGCAACATATCAATACAGGAGCAGCCCGCAGACTCCACCTCCCCCATCCTCCGTAACCACACACCAGCATTGTGACAGGAACCATCCACACACTGTCTTGGTTGAACATTCATAGTTATGGACACTGAACTGCCGTGTTTCTGTAGGCCATCAACACATAGCTGACTGTGTCACTATGTAAGTCTATGGCATTCCTGTTTACCACCATGGACTAAACAAAGTACGAAAAAATTTTGCTAGTTGTAACATTAGACCATTTCACATTATCCTCCCAGTTCAATGTTGTAGCAGGGTAAGGAATTAATAAAACACCTTCTTTTATAAGAAATAAATAATGTTACCATTTTAGAGACATCACTATTCAATGTAAATGAACGCAGATCTTACTAGACCAGAAGGGCTTAGCAGTAATTGATTTAAACCAGAAAGATCCATGAAACTTGTCTATATGGATAAGCCAAGTGGGAAAAAAAAACTGCTTTTCTCCAGCAGACAGCGAAATTATTTACTTTGACTTTCTGGAAAAAAACTTACACAGAAAGTGGAAAATGGTCTGATGTTAAAAACTAAACATCGCAAAAATCTGCAATATCAAGAATCACAAGTTAAATTGAATTGGCTCCCAAAAAGACAAAAAAGGAAAAAAAACAAACAAAAGAATCGAATTAGGAGAAAAGCATGTTGTTGCAGCCATAATATCTGTAAAAAATTTAACTTTTAAACATTTTCAACTTTTCATTTTGCCAAAAGCACAACAAGCTGATAGTTGAAAGCAATAAAGAAGAACACAGCAATGCTTTCCTTTCACCGTCACCAGGTTTATATTTCATTAATTTCTTCTTCCTTTTAAAAAAAATCATACCTTTCACGTTAGCTTACTTCTCAGCTTCCTCTGTGACCTTTTTGTTTGAGTCTCATATCACAGTTGGTGACAATGCAATTTCAGTAGATACACTCTCCTGTACTGCTGCATACGAGTTGAAAAGGTCAAACATGCTGTGCGTCTGGAAACACCCCAACAAACAATGTGATAGCAGGTGTTTCCCTTCCCATCAGCTGTTCCAGACAACTTCTATCATAGTGGGACATCACATACAGGTGGTTTTCTGTGCATCAGGCTTGACAGGTGTTTTTTGACCTCCATGTTGTTGGTAAACTCGAACAGACATGTTCCCATGCGACACTGAAGCCAGGGTTTGCCTTAACCCTGTTACAGCTATTTCAACCAAGAGGCTAAATCACTCTGGGCATTTAGCCTTTTGCAAGATAGTGTGACATTTTAGTAATGCCACATAGGCAAAGACAGTAGTATGCAATCTACAGAAGCAGCTGCATTGTGTGCAGTTTGCTGCATATGCTTCAGCACAGAGATCTGCTGAGTGATGCAAACCTGAATGTGCTGCAATTAGACTGCAGGCCGACCTGCGCTCTGAAGCAATCATTTTCTTTTTAGTTCAACAGAAATCTTTTGTAATGCAGATCTTCAAGCATAATTATACATTTCAGAAGATGAAAACTAACATCATAAAGAGTCACAACTTATTAAAACAATGATTTGACCTACCACTGCCACCCCTATTCTCTTAGCTGTATCCTCAATTTCTCCTCATCGTTTCTGGAACAAATACAAATGAACTCAAACAGTACCTGGGACGCGTCTCAGTTGCCTTAAACCTGTTATCCTACAACAATAGTGCTCTTGAGTAGGGGTGTGCAATATCGCATTGTTTATATCGTATTGGGATAATACTGGTATAATTTTTGACATTGTATTGGTAGAAAATGTAATATCGTGACATCATGTGACCTGTTCATCACAGCAAAGATCAAATTGATTTGTACAGTTTTCAGTACAGATGCTTTAAAACTGGTGGTAATAAAAAAACATATTTTCTAAAAAAAAAAAAAAATAGATATCAGACAATATCAAAAAATATTTTGATATATATTTTTTTTGTCATGTTGTCCAGCCCTACTCTTAGGGAACTGTTAGTTAGAGTCTGACTACCAGTTTCTGGACCGTGTGTCTAAACTGAGTCACAGCAAAAGTATTTCTATATAATTGTAAGGTTTTTTTTTATGAAGCAGGGAACTGGCTGAAGGTATGGTTTTCTTATGAGTTGAGGCTCATGAATCAACACAAAGACTTGAAATTCTAAAAATATTATGGTTCAACAAACAATGCTGCAAATGTGTATTTTGATGCTTCAGGTTGTGGGTTTCCTCTCTGAGTCATCCTTTATAGAAATATCTCACTTCTTCTGTGAGAACACCCTCCCTCTCATCCACTTCTACCCCTTGTTAGACAGTGTGGTTTTATTCACTTTCACCACCTTTTATCAGTTTAAATCCTAATTTGTTTTACATTCACAGCTTGAGCGGGGAAAACGGACTGACTCAAGTCTAAAGACCCTCAGTTCTGACTCACCTCTCTTTGTACTGGTGGGCAGGTCAGCTAAGATCCAAACATACATTGGAGCTGAACCTAATGTGTGTTTGTGTGCATGTTCAAAGAGCAGCTCAGACCCACTCAATAAGCTTCTATAAGGCTGACTCATAAACACAAAGGGCAGAGTGTTTTCCACCCCTTTGCTGGAAAAGTAAATTGTGTAGAGGGGTCCTGACATCAGAGAAGCCTGCAACAAACTGTGCCATTCAAAGCAGAAACTAACTTCAGGTTTCTCACACATATACTCAAATATTCGCCTGCAATTGAAGCTAATCGACAGCTAATAATAGTTGTGTTTACACTTGGTTTGTGCTTAAAAAGAAAATTAGTAGAGAATAAAAAACTCTGAAAATATCACAAAAAAAGTTTTTCAATTGATCAATATGGATTCTTTGGCTTATTTAAAAAAAAATAAATAAATTGCATGGAAACAGATGATAAAAAGAATATGAAGCTGGCTTGTTATTGCCATTTCTTGGCTCAGCTGGACATACATGTGATTATCAGTAAGCTCTCTGCTGAAAACCCACGAATCCAGTTGTGACCACAAGGATTCGTTCACTGACTTGATTAATATGTCTCATATATCAGGTCATTAAAAACACTGGCAGGCAAAACATATAACACTGCTCATCTTGAATGTTCTACTGGGAAAACCTGCATCCCATCATTCACGTGGATGTCACTTTGTCATTTGCCATCCAAGTAAATATAGGAATGGCTCAAAGAACACAATGGCCCTCATTTATCAAACGATCGTACGACGAAAATCTGTGCGTACGACCATTTCCACGCAAGACTCGGCATTTATCAATTTGAACGTGAGCGTAGGATACGATCAAATCTCACGACAGCTCTGAGTTCGTGTACGCAAGTTTGAGTCAGTGAGGGTTTGCAGCAGCGCAGCAGAACATGAAAATATTTATTAACCAAACCGCAAGCTGTCATTTAAACATAAGTATTCACATATCAGCACTAAGAATGAACCCATTTGTAAAGAAAAAGAAAAAGGAAAAAGGGAATGTAGAACGTAGCCTATTCCCTAAATTGCAAAAATAGCTGCGACTGAATTTAATTCCTCCATTTATCTCAACAAATTATTAAAATTATTAACATACAGTTCTAGGAGACAAGTGCTTTTCACTCTTCGTGCATCTCCTCACCCCGCTGGTAAACCTGCACATAGGAGCGGAGGTAGGCATCAGTACGCACACACGTGCAGGTGCCCAGGTGGAGCGCTGCTTCGGGCTGCAGGAAGGCAGGTGGGTGTCGGACAGTCCGACTTGGACCCGGCGGGATGAAACGCTGCTTTAGACTCTTTACACTCCTGTCCTGTGCAGTGCTGCACATCGCTCGGACCGCTGGAGAGTTTTGATGCGCAGTCAGAGGAGAAGAAGCGCCGGCAGCCGCTCTGCAGCCCCCGCTGGGCTATACGGAGGAGACCGCAGCTGAGCCGTCATTTCTAATAACTAATCTATACGTTAAAGTTGTATAAGTGCTGAGTCAGTAGACTGTCCCTTAGTTTTGCAAATGCAAGTTATCATTTTTCTTTCCCTGTCCGGTTCAGGCTCGGATCTGACCGGCATCCACCTGTCACCTGTTAGAGCGCATGGAGAGGGGGGGCGGTGAAACATCTTTTGGTGGTATGTTTCATATTGGACCACTTTTTCTTGACCCATTGACTAAAGAATTGTGACGCTGCCATCGGATGTGGGCTATTATTAAATTTCATAACTAATAAAGCGAATAAACCATATCAGCCAGGCCTTGATTGAGACTTTTATTAATATCTCAGCCGGTCGTTCACACCAGTGAGGCTGACTGACCCTCTTCCGTGCAGCGTTTTTCTGCACGTCTCTGACTTCGGTTTTTAAGCTGCCAAACAGCACCTCTTTAATCTTTCCCACCTCACAAACGAAGAATTCTGTCTTGATCCCCCCCAAAAGTTTCTTTTTTGGCAGAATCTCTCCTCTCCACGGTTCAACCTCACCGAGTGAAGCCTCATCATTATGCATGTTTAAGGGCGTAACCGTGGGCGTGACATTTAAATGACGATGGATTTCAGCTTTGGAATTTATCAAGACTCTTTTGTTCGTACGACGAGATTGGACCGATACGAACGTTTTAATAAATCACACGTGGGTCCAATCGTACGACCATTTTTACGATCAGATTTGCGACCATTTCGACGATCGTTTGATAAATGAGGGCCAATGAGTGTGAGGTGTTCCCCTAACTGACAGATTTGTACGCTCGACACGTACAAATCTGACAGGATATAATTGCATCTGTGGGAAGAGAGTTTAGTCCACAGACACCCCCACTTCACAATCTGAACCTACAGGGGCCAAAAGATCTATTGCTAAAGCCCTGACTGGTCAGAACTGTTTTGGTGATATGAGGACTAACTCAATGTAAGATAAATGGTATAAGGTCAAGGGGTTAATTCTCAATAAGGAACAGATTAGTTTGTAAAATACAGTACAGCACACTTAACAAGAGATGACCCTGCAACTTTCACTCTGTCTGCTAACCCAAACCCTCAGTCTCTAATTTCCACCATTCAAGAATCTGCCGTTCCTGATGGTGAGTTGTAGTGAGCCACAGTGACATCTTCAGATTACTTGCATTGCTCAAAAGCTTAAAGATATCTTCCAACAATCATAAGGGGATGTAGCAAATGCAAAAGAGTAAGCAGAAGTTTGCAATGCTTGGATAGCATTTTCTCTGGAAAATGACTTGCCATTCTGAACTGAACTAATTGTAATCTTCTTATCTTTCTTATTCTAAAAATCAGCCAATTGTCTGCATAAATTACTTTTTTCCAGGCATTTGTTCAAACATGTCTAACTTGTTAATCTGTCAAATACATGATTTTTTTTTTTTTAAAGGCCACTACAAATCACCAGACAATATCTTTAAATGGCACATTTTGCCCACTGGTCAAAATTTCAAACATTCAGTAAAAGTGTAGAATAGAGTAGGGCTGGGCAATATGGACCAAAAGTCATATCTCGATATATTTAGGCTGAATATCGATATATGATATATATCTCGATATTTTTATCGCAAGGTGTGAGCAAATATTTTGTTACAGTCAGAGCCAAATATGACATTACAAGTAGTTTAATTTAAACAGAACGGATGAAATAATGCTCAGCTGTTCAAAGAATGATAAAATGTAAACAGAAATACTGTATAATACTTTATGTAATAATACTTGCAGATGCAAGTAAGGAACATTACACAGAATTAGATGTAACAAACCCTAGTAAGGTCAGCATTTATATACAAAGACAAAACAAACACACATTGAACTCCATATCTCGATATGGGCGATATGGTCCAATTCCATATCTCATTTGAAAATATATCGATATATTTTTCATATCGATATATCGCCCAGCCCTAGAATAGAGTAGCTCAAATATGACTGTAACCACCTGATGAGGATTATTCTCGTTCAATTTTTTATCAACAACCAACATCTCTATCCTTTGTCAACAGAGGTCAGAACAGCATCTTGGGAGCTGATAAGGCTCAGATATTTGATCGGTGTCCACTCACTGACAAAGAGTTCACATGTGTGTCATCTCAGACCACCTGTCAAATCTAGTCTGAGTCACTCGAGACAATATAGCCTGAGATTCAGCATGTTTCCCATGTTTAACAGAAACACTATTCAGACTTGAAAATTTATCTGTAAAAGCAATCATCGCATTTTCTCTCCACCACGACCATTATACACGCTAAACAGACCAGCTGTCAAAGTAGGGGGATGGGTGACTCATCTACCCTCCCTCCCTCACACACATACACCACTTTCTTCATCCCTGCCTCACATTTGTATCTTACAGCAGCAGCACATGACCTTGTGGGCTGCATGTGTAACAGGCCTCCTCAGCACTAGTGTCAAGTTTTCAACCAGGAGCATTTGGCCCTGTACAGCCACGCAGAGGCGTCGGGGCCTCTTCTAGTCTAAACATCCCTGATGCTACGAGCAGAGATGCTAAACTGTGGATGCAGAGTGCAACGCAGCATCACGGCGGTACCCAGCTTGCTAGGCTCCACTCCCATCCAAAACAAAGGGCTCACACAACTGAAACAAGGGAAGATAATAAAATTCACACCAACCCTAACGTAAATATTCTCATGTTTTAGATAAAGGTGTATTTATTTAAATCATAAAAAAACAGCTCCTCCATGATGGCTGGCACCGCCTTTGCATCATCCCAGCTTCTTAGCTTCCAGTTGGGGGCGAGGTAAAATATGACGGCCTGGGAAAATGTTAAATAAATTTTGGAAACGTACTAAGATCATTTTAAAAGAGTCAAAAGGCGACACGCTGTTAGTAATAAATCCGTTTTTTCCTAGTGTATGTATGTGAAGAGGACGACTGTGAGGAAAAAGACGAGGCGAGTCTGCTGCAGCTGTAAATGTTGGCTTTCCCCCCCAGCCCATTTCAGCTGGCACCTAGCGTCAACCTTAAATACCCAAACACAAGTTTCATGCGATTTTACAACTGTTTTCATTCATTTTAAACCGCCACAAACAAACCTGTGCGTACAAAAACACATTTCGCAGTGAAAAATCTCATTAACTGATTGTTTACAGAGAAAATTAGCAGGGAATATGAAGAAATTTGACAAAATAGCTGAGCCCCCTTAGGTATTAATTTAGCCCACAAGCTAGCAAGCCGCTGAATCAGGCTACATATAAATATACACTTGCTTTACCTTTGTGTACAGCTCCGAGGCTGCCATGTCGGTCACTCGCTATGTCCTTCCTCCAATCTGGGCAAAAACTCCGGCAGGTCTCCGCACTGCTCGGGACTCAGCGTGTGTTTTCATGAAGTAAAGGAAAAATCTTTGTTGCTGCGGTGACTCAAGGAGAAGATGTTTCTCTTATCGCCATGATAACCAGAAATGCTTTGGGCTGCTGAGGTGTCGGTGTCTCACTTTGCATTCTGGGTATGGTGATGGATGAAATGATTCAGCCCAAACACAGAGGGCTGCTGCCGCGTGGGAAACTGCGCCACCTGTTGGTCAGGCTTTGAAGATGCATAGATTTACCACCAGTCGTCAGTCTTTTCTGGGTTTTTTTCAAGATTTTCTGCTGCACTAGTACATTAATAAATATAGAATCATTCAAATAAAAAGTTCAAGATTTCTTAGCTGTCTACCTCCAGAATATTCACAATGCGAATCAGATCTCTTTCAAATGCTGAAAAAAGGACTATTTTGGACATAAGAAATTTTGGTGCCTGTAGGCTCAAGCTGAAGAGCACTAATTAATTGGATCAACATTGGCAAGTTTAATCATCCTTACTGCATGTGATTTTTTTTTTCTTGCATCTTTTTTTCTTGAAGTTATACTTAGAACATTTCTGACATCTTGAAAATTGTTATATCTTTTGAAAATTTACAATTTACACACTGATTTGCATAAAAAGAACTAAGCAACTATATTTACATCAGACTTGCCAGAAACAGTTGCAGTCTACATGAGTTTTTAAGGCTGCTAAGACAAATTTGCTATTTTTTTAGCATGAGTAAGAGAGATATAAATAAATCGGTAACACTTTACAATAATGGCACAAATCTCTTAACTAGTGCATAACACATAATAAACTAATGTATTGATTAATGCAGGTATCTATAATGAATTAATGATTATCTCAGTGTGAATTTATGTGATTACTTCACACTTATAAATCAACCATTGGTGAACCTTAACTCATTGTTAATTCATTAATTCATGTATTCATCGATATGTCACAAATTTTCCAGTTTAGACCAAAATATTCTATCATTTATTTTCATACCATTGATTTTTTTTTCTTTTTGTATGCAAGACTAACCCAAAGAAGTTCATGTTGGTATATTGTTCATTACAGGTAAATTCCTACCCATTAAGATTTAATCATTGCTTGGTGATGATTTCAAAATGAATGCGTACCCTCAAGTAAAGTCACATCAAATTCATTAACTATTAATTCCTGCCTGACTTACAGGTTAGCGACCACAACTTGGGCCCCTTTAAAAACAAAACATGAGAAATGTAGTTGAATTGAAACCAGCTGGAAGGAACTTTTATTTTCAAAATATAATTCGTTTTTTTTTTTTTTTTTTTTTTTTAAAAAAAAGCTAGTTCACCTGTCATGGTGAAATGTTCACACTTTTTGTACATTTTTATTTTTTAAAAAGGAAAATAAATCAACAGTATGAAAATGAATGAAAGTATATTTTGGTCTAAACCAGAAAAATTGTCAACATATCGATGAATGCATGAATTAGTGAATTAACAATGAATCCATGTTCAACAATTGATGATCTATTAAGCGTGAAGTAATCATATAAATCTACACTGAGATCATCTAGGTTCATGATGAGCAACAGGAATTCATGATAGATAGAAATTAAACTTCATGGTGTCACAGACAGGTGTGATAAACTAAAATGTATTATAACAGTTGAGCAGCCTCACAATAATCATCTACTTAGGGTGCATCCCAATTCACCCACTAGCCCTACTTTTTAGCCCTACCTCTAAATTTTGCGCGTTCCCGTGAAGGTAGCGCTGTACCAATTGCTATTTGCATGTAGGGGAAGTGGACATAACGAGGGGTTATGAATCTAGCCCTTCAGAGCGAGGGATGGCAGATGCTGGCCCAATCCCAAACCGCCCCCTACACACTACCCCTTAACTATGGAGTGACACTCCCAATGAAGTCACACTTGCAGCTGTAGAGGGCTCCTTGATTGCAGGTGGAGGGTGTTAATGAGAATAAGACGCCCTCTTCCCTCCACTGGAAAAGGAAAGCAGTCATGACGTGGCAACAAAAACCCCCGTGTCAAATAAATCTGTGTGGAAATACTAACTCACACTCATGTGTGAAGAACAATGTTTTATTTTAAATAAATAATAATAATAATTATGATCCTGAACAATAAAATAAGTGATAAAATTATTATTGTTACGACGAATTATCATTTATCATTGCCATCATCATTATTATTAATATCCCATTATTATTATTATCACGATTATTATTATTATTGTACCAATTAGAGAATTATAATCCTCTTTTCTTGCTCAAACATTCCCTTCCATGAGCACCAGTGGTTTGAAGGATACCTACAGCGCACCTGTAATCACTTTTTTTTTTTACCCCATAGAATGATTCCATTCATGTTTTTTATGTCAGTATTGACATGCATGACACGTGCGGAACTTGTGCAGGACACAACTGTTTCCTCCTCCATTTAGCCGTTGCACCCACTGCAAAATTCAGGCAAGTCTGCACTGATGCAGACTTGCTGATTAAGGGCTGAACAGTCCACTCTCCCTCCACCCTACGCGGTTTGGGACAGCCCTTAATATGGCGGAGCCTCCGCAGGAACGCGCAAACGGAGGGGTAGTGTTTAGGGGCCGGTTTGGGATTGGGCCGCTGATTTGCTGAGGAAGGGCCAGAGAAAAGGGAACAACAGCAACCTCCGGAGAGTGACAGGACTCGGAGAAGAAAACTCACAAATGTAGGCTACATATGTACAGATTACATGTTTGTTCGCAACGTTAGCCAGACTAGCCACGCTAACTAGGCTAAAATACTGATAAAAAGCTTGCAAAGGCTTTTCGGCAGTTTACAAGAGACAACAGTCGTCAATGGCGACGTCTTCTCCGTGTTGTGGTTTTGTTTATTAATAAACTGAAGCACGATGAATGATGAAAAAAAGAAAAGCGACTGTTAACTGTTGTTGCTGGGTGTGTTGTTATGGTGAGACGTATGTACAAATGTCACCACGCAGTCGCTTACATGCCTGTATGTAAATGCAGCAAGTGGTGTCCCAATTCCTTGGGAAGATTACAAAGCTCTACCGCTTGTGACTTCAATTCGAGGGTGTAGTGATAGTGGGTGATGGCTAGTGGTAGTGAGTAAGGACTAGTGGTTGAAAGTAGGGGGAACATTGGGATTGGGCCTTACTTTTTAATTTTACTTCGTTTACTTCCGTTCCATTCTAGCCACCAAAAGATAATGACCCAAATGGGACCTAATCTGACTGTTACAATAAAACGATGGATGTGTGTTGAGGAAAGTTTTATCATTTTCTCTTACGAAAACTGTATTTCTGTTTAATGGTTGTATTTAATTTATTCCTATTTAATGGTTTCAATTTGCCTTTGCAGATTGGTAAAAATGTTTAAAGTCTAAACTGCAGCTTTTCCTCTTGGTCATATTCATGGTAAAAGCTTTGTTGCTGTGTTCATGTTTTATCTCTTATTTACTTGTGTATTCTGCCCCTGACTGAATCCCATGTGATTAGAGATTGAGTTGGTCTTGATTAACCAACCCAAACATGATCAGGTACTGTACAAGCAGTCAAGACCTCCTCCACCTGGAGCTCTCCAGCAGTAGGCTCTTAATTTATTTCAGTTTTTTATGCAATTTTGATCTCTCAAAGTAGGCAATTGTGACAAGGCACGCAATGGAGGCCCCAGGTGGGATTTGATCCCCAGACTCCTGGGTGAGAGGTATGCGTGCTAACCAGTCAGCCAAAGGAACATCCCTGTGGCCAAGAAGCCAGAGTGCATGATCAATCAGAGGCATAGTGACAGGTCCCCACACTGTCACATCTCTCCCCCTCTTTCCACAAGCATGTCCTCGTGCTCCGCGCAGGATGCCACCAATAATAAATCCATGGACTGTTTACCAGCATTGCACATGGATCCTACCAACAATGCCAGAATGTGACAAGGTACGCAACAGAGGGCCCAGGCGGAATTTAATCCCTGGATTCACCCCTTTGGCTGAATGGTTAGCAAGTGGGACTCTCTCACCCAGGAGGATCGAATCCCGCCTGGGCCCTCCGTTGCGTACCTTGCCACATTCTGGCTTTGTCGGCAGGATCCATCGTCAACGCTGGTAAACAGTCCATAGATTCAAAATTCCGAGGAAGCATGAGGGGGAGAGATGTGGCAGTTGACGGTCCTGTCACTATGCCCCTGAGTGATCATGCATCCTGGCTACTTGGCCACAGGGACGTCCCTTTGGCTGAATGGTCAGCACGCATGACTCTCACCTGGGAGTCTGTGGATCAAATGGGGATCGCTTTCTGTTGCGTCGCTTTCCACATAATGTTACACCTTTTGCTGCAAATTATTTCTTATTTTTTGTGTAAGGGTGTAAATAATTAGAAATGGAACATGTAGGGCCATGTTTGTTGTTTATAAATGGTTAAATTGCATGAAAAGATTTATACCAAATGCAGTGAAGCAGTAGACAGGTCTACAGCAAAAAATAAACCTTGATCAAATGCAGTAGCATGAAGTTTTTGTGATATTGAATTCCACAGAGATGGATATGCAAATTTGTGTGAGTATATGAAATTTGCCCAATAAACCCCTGCAAGATTCTGTGTATTTGTTGACTGATGAGCATGCTTTTATAGCAGATGTGAGCTTTGAGATATTTTGCCAGTTGCTGGAACCACTGGAGTTTATCTCCAGAAACAACTGACTACAGGAAGTAGGTGCCTTCTGTCTCAACAAGTAACTGTGCCACGTTTTGCAAGTGGGACATGTGGGTGCTAAGAGAACCGTACCATACCGTCTTCTTCCGCTTATCCGGGATCGAGTCGCGGGGGCAGCTGCCTAAGCAGGGAAGCCCAGACTTCCCTCACCCCGGTCACAGCCGCCAGCTTATCCGGGAGGATCCCGAGGCGTTCCCTGGCCAGCCGGGAGACGTAGTCCTTCCAGCGTGTCCTGGGTCTCCCCCGGGGTCTGGTCCCGGTGGGACGTGCCTGGAATACCTCACCAGGGAGGCGTCCAGGAGGCATCCTGACCAGATGCCCGAGCCACCTCATCTGGCTCCTCTCTATACGGAGGAGCAGCGACTCTACTTTGAGTCCCTCCCGGATGACCGAGCTCCTCACCCTATCTCTAAGGGAGAGCCCGGCCACCCTGCGGAGGAAACTCATTTCAGCCGCTTGTACCTGCGATCTCGTTCTTTCAGTCATGACCCACAGCTCATGGCCATAGGTGAGGGTAGGAATGTAGATGGACCAGTAAATCGAGAGCTTCGCCTTCTGGCTCAGCTCCTTCTTCACCACGATGGACCGATGCAGAGTCCTCATCACTGCAGACGCCGCACCGATTCGTCTGCCCATCTCCTGCTCCATTTTCCCTCATTCGGGAACAAGACCCCGAGATACTTAAACTCCTCCACCTGGGGCAGGACCTCACCCCCGACCCCGAGAGGACACTCCACCCTTTTCCGGACGAGGACCATGGTCTCGGATTTGGAGGTGCTGATTCTCATCCCGGCTGCTTCACACTCGGCTGCAAATCGCTCCAGCGAGAGCTGGAGATCACGGCCCGATGACGCCAACAGAACCACATCATCTGCAAACAGCAGAGACTCGATCCTGAGGCCACCAAACTGGATCCCCTCAACACCTCGGCTGCGCCTAGAAATCCTGTCCATGGAGGTTATGAACAGGATCTGCGACAAAGGGCAGCCTTGGCGGAGTCCAACTCTCACCGGGAATGAATTTGACCTACAGCCGGAAATGCGGACCAAGCTCTGGCACCGGTCGGACAGGGACCGGACAGCTCGAACAAGGGGTTCCGGTACCCCGTACTCCCGGAGCACCCCCCACAGGATTCCCCAGGGGACATGATCGAATGCCTTCTCCAAGTCCACAAAGCACATGTAGACTGGTTGGGCGAACTCCCATACTCCCTAAAGGATCCCGAAGAGGGTGTAGCCCTCCTTGGGCTGCCACCTTATCGTGGTGGAGGGGTTTACGTGTTCTGAGGATCCTAGGGGCTATGTTGTCTGGGGCTAAATTATGCCCCTGGCAGGGTCACCCATGGCAAACAGGTTACTAGGGGAAGGACCAGACAAAGCACAGCCCAAACACCCCTTATGGAGATAAAAATTGATGGAGCCACGTGTCCCTTGCCTGGATGCGGGTCACCGGGGCCCCCCTCTGGAGCCAGGCCCAGAGGTGGGACACAGAGGCGAGCGCCTGGTGGCTGGGCTTTTGCTCATGGGGCCCGGTCGGGCTCAGCCCGAAAGGACGACATGGGCCCCCCGTCTTGTGGACCCACCACCCGCGAGAGGGGCCATAGGGGTCGGGTGCAATGTGAGTTGGGCGGCGGCCGAGGATGGGGGAGACCCTGGCGGTCCGACCTCCGGCTTCAGAAGCTAGCTCTAGGGACGTGGAACGTCACCTCTCTGGTTGCTAAGAGAACAATAATTTTAAATTCTATTCATTCTTTAAAATGAAGCCAATCAAGAGAAAGGATGAAATTGTAGAAATATGATCTCTACTGCTACTCCCAAAAATTTAGGGCTTTCCTTCCATCAGGAATTGTAGGAGTCCAGTCTTGAAGTCACTGCTGAGTATAGCTTGCATATCTGGTACTATTAAAGGGACTTGAGGCAAGATTAAGAAACAAAATTCGCGACTGCCACGACTGGCGCTTCAGGTAACTGCAGCCACGAGCCAAGCCGTCACAGGAACGTGCACAAACTGAAGCTATAATGTTGTTTACTAACCTTTTTCTTCGTAGTTACACTTCTTAGTGTCTTTCAGTTGATCTGGATCGTTTGCTGATGGCAGAAGAATCCATAACTATCGCTTACAGTGTTTGAATTTACCGCGGCCGTCTTCTTCCTGTATCAAAACTGCGGATGTAGGTCATTTGACGTCACATCCGCAGGGCAGCGCGGGAAGTTCGGACACCGAATTGCAGCGCATTTTGCAGCACACAGCCTGTTCAAGGCAACGGAGAGAAACATGGGTGGAAACGTTATTTTTGGTATTTAGCGCTTCATCACCCATTAGTATGAAAAAAATGGACATTCATGTTCGTTTTTTTTTTTATTCCTGCCTCTAATCCCTTTAATAATTTTGTGAATCATGTTTTCGAGACGATAAGATACAATGGGATACGATACTATGCAATGCCGTGTGATGCGATACAATATGATGCAATACAATGTCCCAGATGGAAAATTTGTGCTGGACTCGCATGTTGTTACATAGACTGCCATACATCAGTAAAAAGTATACAACAATGTACATAAAAACACTTCCAGAACATAAATGGTTGGTTACAATTAGATAAGGTGCTAAAAAAAAAGAATAAACTTTAATATCAGAGATCACTTGTGTGCTTGGATTTAATTCAAAATCCAGATCCCAAACTCTCCCATCAAGTAACTGTGCCACAGGTTTTGCATGTTTCTAATATTCATATCTATGAAATGTTATAAATTTTATATTTGCCAATAATCTTTATTATTTCAACTTACTTTAAAGCATTTGGTCTGATTTTTCCCGGCGAGTTTAGTGGTGCATAAATGAGAATATCATTGTGGTGGTCTGATTATTAGTTTGAAACATAAGTTGGGTTAATAAAAGTTAAATAATCCTGCACCTGAACCATTTCATAGCCACTAGAGGGCAGACAGTGAGCAGCATTAATTAGTATGGGGCAGGGATGTTTACATATAACACAGCAGCCCAATATATTCATTATCAAATACTATATTAATGGGAAATTTATTGATAAAGCACATTTCATGCATAAACCAAAAATAATAATAAAAACAGCCAGACAAATATTTTCTGGTAGCTTGTTCCAGATTGCAGGAGCACAAACTAAATTCAGATTTCCCTGGTTTAGGTTTATCTCTGGCTGGAAAGCAAACTTGACTTTCTTATAAGTCTCCGTGGCTCAGATCTGACACATACATTTTCCAGTGCACATGGCAAAAAGAAAAAAAAAAAATACTTGCACCAAAAATATTTTTGGTGCAACACCCAAAATCTGTGAAATATAACCAAAAAACGTAATCTTATGAGGTCTAGCAAAATTAGAAGAGAATCTTAAATATACAAATAAATCAGTTTATTATTTTAGTTTCTTTAGCCTGGTTTGTTTTTTGATTAGTGCTGCTCAGCAATGATGCTTGTGGTATTTCATGGCTTGATTAAAAACGTACAATTTTGACTCAGTTTTCTCTCCATATTGCGCCCCTCTAACCCACAGCTTCAAACAGAAGTGATACTAGTTGGATGCATTTATGATTAGCTGAGCTCTGAGCTTATTAGAGTATGTCAATCCTTCTGTGCGACTAATCAAAACAAAAACTTAGAAAACTGCTGGCATCAAATCCTAGTTTCCTCTGGAGCAGTCAACATCCCTGCAGCCTGGACCCGCAGGGTTAATGCAGAGTTGTGTTAAGTGAAGTGAAAAATACTTTATTTAATCCCAGAGGGGGAATTCAGCTGGGGAGAAGGAGGATATAGCCTACTATAAAGTCAGGATTGTCAGCCCTGGTCCTTGAGGACCGGTGCCCTGCAGGTTTTAGAAGTTTCCCAGCTGCAACATCAGACTCAAATCAAAGGGTAATAAACAGACTTGCCCCGAGCTTTGCATTGGCACAAGTCTTTTGTATTGCAGCAGGGAAACCTCTAAAACCTGCAGTACACCACCCCTCAAGGACCAGGACTGAGGATCCCCACTATACAGGATACAGGAGGATATTTTAAATAGTAAGAGCATTAGACAATGCATAAGAAAAGAAAAAATGCAGAATTTCAGGGAAGTATTAAAAACTATTACCCTAGACCAGGGGTGCCAAAGTCCTGTCCTCAAGAACTATCTTGCACCTTTTTGTTGCATCTCTTCTCCAACACACTTAAATCACATGAATGGCTCGTTACCAGGCCTCTGCAGAGCTTAATGACATGTGCATGAGGGAAATAGCCATTGTCAGGTGTGTTGGGGAGGGTATGTCCTAGAAATTGCAGGATAGTAGCTCTTGAGGACCGGACTTGGGCCCTTAGTTGTATTTATATTTTACCTTTAGGTCAATGTAGCAGGATGCATGTGAGATTAATTTAGTTTTGTTTACTTTTAGTGTTTTTAGCTGCATTTAGTTGGTTAAGGTTAACTGTTAAGTTACAGTTTTCTTACTTTTCAGATTTCCCTTTTTCCAGATTTTTTACATTTTCTATTTTTATTTCATTTTATGTTTGACATACATTTTGTTTTTTTGGGTTTTTTTGAGGAAAAGTGATATAAGGATGAAATTGAGAAGCAGTCGAGCCACGTGACAGCACAAAGTGTCACAAGACCAAAATAAAAATAACACATGAAACAGCAATCAGACATTTGTGCAAAACTAGTTTATTTACAAAACAAAAATGGCACATTGTGACAGCAGGGCAGCCATATACATGCACAGCTCAGACAGATGTAGTGCTAGCTTAGATTTACATCAGTAAAATTCCTTCCAGTCAGTAAAGACTCTAAGCACAACACAGGGCTGAGGACAATTTAAAGATAAAACTACTTCAATTTATAATTATAGTTACACAAGATCTTTTACTCAAATGATCACATTACTTGCTCCTAGTGCTTTTTTTTTTTTTTTTAAATCATAGATTTATATTCAGCATACAGGACGCCATGACTGGTCCCCTCACTTTCAGGTCTTCTATACGTCTCCACCCTCTGGTGATTCATTCATGACAACTGTGACCCCAAGACAGGACCATGTCACCAGGCCGAGGCAGAAATGCAATGGCACACCACAATGCAGTGCAAACCTTCAGTCAATCTGACGGGACAAGTTCGTCCCCTCTCCTTTCACTCCTGAAAAGAACATCTCCAAGGTCCAATATGTCTTGAATGAACCATCCACCTGTTAACGACTATTTTTGTCATGCGTGCCAGCAGTTCAGCATCTGTTTACATATCTGCTTATTCTTTTAATGAACTAAAATGAAACACAGTGACGATTGCTTTTAGGAACCCTGTACCACACATGCAGATCCATGACACTCTGGCTTTTAAGTGTTAACAAAACTGGACTTGGCTTTTGGATAAGTGCTTTGCATCCCACAAGCATTCTGACAGCATAGTTTATAAGGACTTACAGTGAATAATACAAATCTGATGTAAAACATTCTAAAAGGCTGATGCCCGCTCCTGTGCCAAACAATGAGAAATTTCTACACACACACTTCCAAGCTGAGAAGCCCTGAACACCAAGCTAAAGCCATTTGTCATGTGGCTTCTGCTGCTCGCCCCTCTCTTATGCCAGTGAAGTGTCTTACATACTGTACAAAGGCATCACATACAATCGATCACACTCACGCTGTCTTACAGTGTATCATACATGGAAGTGAAGAAGGAAAAGCAGAAGTCATTTAGGGTGGGTGGGGCAGAAAGTAAAGACTGGATCAGATGAGGCTAGAGCAAAAACAAAAGGATTTTGAAATTATCAGCTAGCCTGGGTGCCAGGTGTGGGCTCTGGTTGGGTGAAGTCCAGGCCAGGTGTGGAGTGGACAGAGTGCAAGAGTGTCGGGTGGGAGAGGTAATGTTACAGCTCTGAGACTTGAGGAGAGTGGGTTATGGGGCTGGGCTGGGAGGTGCTGCAGGGGCCGCTGAAGCTGTGTGTGGATCAGCCTGCCAGTTTACTGGCCACCAGAGAGGGTTTCCTTTGGGGCAGATCCTGGGGGGTGGGGATGTGATCCCCTGTGATCTCGGTTTTCTCTGGTGCAGCTGTTGGCAACTGTTTGTTCTTTATTTTTGCTTTAGCCATGTTGTAGTCTCCAGAGTCGAAGTATTTTTGCTGTGAAGAGACATATGATCAAAATGTCAAAGTAAAAGAATGAGCCACAGATGACAAACCCATCTTGCAAAGAAAATGTCATAAAAGTGTATTTTGTTTATATATACATATATATATATATAAACACAAGTTTTTGCTTCTAGTCAGTAGTAGGCTAGATCATGCAGTTTATTTGTTTACAAGAAAACTCCACAAAAATTGTTAAAGTTTAGAAGAAATAACCCTTTTTTTCATTGGGTAATCTACCACCAAAACAGACTCCCTTCTCAGTCCAAAGAAAAGTATTCCAGATGTCTGCTAAACATCCCTATAGGAGTCCAGTGTTCAAGTTAAATCACAGCTACTTGGGTCCAAAAGGAAAATTTCAAACTGCCTGTTTTTCCTGGCGAGCAGTCAAGACTTTTAAAGCAGTATAAAGACAGATTCATGTTTTCATGTTTGATAGGCTGCACTCAGTGTTTCGTTTTCCCTTTTTAAACTTGGCTGATTGGAAATCAAGTTACTTTACAACCAGGAAAAAAGAAAAGAAAAATGTCTTGGCTTTTCAAGAGAGTTGTTTGGCTTTTTCCTTCCATTGTCCTTAACAGCACCTTTGGGTTTTGGATTGAGAGATGAACAATTCAAGCATGAAAGTGTCAACATGTATCCCGTAGAAATACAGAGGACTAATGGTGCATTTCAGTTGTCTGAGAGGACGTGATGTCATTTCCAGGTAGCTGCGTTTTCAATCGCAACAACTCATAAAAACATAGATATCTCCAAAAAATCCAATTTGTGAGCATCTACAACTGGAGTACAAGCTGGAAAAATAACAGACGTAAATGTCACCATGAATAAAAAAAAGCCAATTTTAGTGTATTTGTTTAATAAACAACACATAATCTAGCAACATTTCCAAGAAAAAGACTGCCCGAAGAACATAATTATCAATAACAACAACTCTGTGCTGCTTTTACTAGAAACATAATGGACAGAAGATATTTTATGAAGAAGTTTAATAAACACAACAATGGTACTAAGCGCAGCCATCTTTAAATCGATAATCTCGGGGTCCTCTGCAAATTCTGAGCTTACAGCTCAAAAAAGGAGTTCACGCCATTTCCGGCCAAAATTAACTCGGAAAACGAGTTCTGAGACAGCTGTAATGCACCATAACTTCTCCATTTTCTGATTCTTCTGAGAACAAACGATCGTGATAGTAACTTGCACATCGGAACATTGCAAACGTACTGTAACTGAATCCTGTGTGTTTAGAGGTCAAATACAAGTAATGACTCACCCCCTTCTGCAGGCGTTTACGAAGTAGATCAGAGCCTCCTGGCTTATTTCCTAAATTTGGGTATCTGGCCTTCAGTTTAGCCTCCTCTGCCTTCTCGGGACTGATCACTTGGTCTTGGACCTCCTGAAAAAAAGAGTCAATATCAAGACACACTCAGGAAAAAAGCAGAGTGAACAAAAGCATTTGGTATATTCTGATCAACAAAACCCTCTCTGATATTTGTCAGATAATAGCTCAGGGCTGTAGAGGCTGGTTGAAGCACAATTTAGTAAATGTATCAAAATTTTTACTTTTAAAGGGATAATGTGCAAAACCCATAGGGTACTTTTCTGTTGAAAAGGTTAGGGTGATTTCTATTCATTTCATGATTAAATTATTCTGTAAGCCCTCTAATAATGTTACATAATCTCCTGACTCTTGCCAAGAACAATATACGTTAATTGGAAATTAATACTGTTGTATGAATTTTACTAAAGGTTCATAAGTAATCAAGTGTGTAAAATCTATCACTCAGTAACTGTATAAAACATGGAGAAACAATATCAGTGTAACAATTATGTTAGTTTCAGCCATCTATCGCCATCAAAACGCTCAGTATCAGTTTCAAGATAAACCCCTACCCCTGTTTCTAACATTAACAAATTGATTTTTCTCTGTATATAGAACATTTCCAAATATGTTGTTGTCAGCAGCACAATCCACATAGATCAAATTTCAACTCACTGTGCAATATGTCTGAGGAGATACCTTTACATTAATCAATACTGTCACTCTGTCAAGCTGCAACTGAATAAATGACCAAACTGTTTGAAATAGTTTGTGTTTTTAAGGCACAATTATTTTATTTTGTAACTTTATTTAAGCTCGTTTAAAAGAGGGCAAAATTATCTCAGGCATTCAGGAAGTTTGTTGTCGACTGATGGGTTTTTCATTGACCCCTCAAAGTTAATTGCTTAGAGACCAGGAAAGGCAGTGACCATTGCATGCTGTCAATAAAATGTTCCTCCCCTTTCTGTTTATTTGATAAAATAGAAAGGTTAGTTATTAGGACATAAAGTTCAGAAATATACTATGTTCTGCTCTGTCGACAATGCAACTATTTTAAATGAAAGTGGACAGGCGCATTTAAAGTCATCAGATAATTTAAAACATCTCTTCTTCTGCGGCAACCGCATTAACAACAATGTAGCAACATTAATAACGTGTTTAACAGGCCTAATAAAAGAGCCATGAATAGATCACCTTGACTGATCAGTTCCCAAATATTATTAATCAACTCTCAACTAGTAGAAATTATCTCCAAAATCCCGGTTAGTGCCTTCTGGGACAGTTCAACATAACGTATTTGAACGACAGCCAAAAGAAAACGTTGGTATTTTCTTCATCTCACACTGTAAACCTAGCCTACACGTGTGGGTTGGACAGCCATTAAATGCACAAATAAACCATTTGTTGTGAATGCTATTAATAGTTATGATGGTTAGCTCGGTAACATTATCAGTGTAGCAGTTATGCAGTATTTGCGTAAGCGACCGTTAAACGTTACAACATTGTGTTAGGTTGGGCTAAGCTATCGTTAGCAGCTGAGCTAGCAGTACCCAATTGCTTGTCAGTGAGAGAATGACAGTTAGCAGCTAATAGCTAGCAGGCTGACATTTATATTAACGATCCAACACATTCACTTATACAGCAATCTGCATAAGACGTGTTACCAATCTTTGCTGCAAAAGGTGAAATAAAAAATTAAGTCTTGTAACCAGGCTTTGGCTGATAGCTTTCCCTCATATGTCAACAATGACGAGCGCGGGTAGGAGAAGCTCAACGTTACAAGATAGCGTTGGCTGTAAAAAGTCAGTGTTGCTACTGCTAAACTGCTGCGATTACCGTCTCGTCCACCGGTGTCTCCTCTGCAGTCTGCGTTTCTTCGTTATCACCCGACATTTCTGAATAGCTGTGATCTCGATCAAGTGACTGCTCACTAGTTGGACGAGTGATCCTCAAATCCGCTGCTCTGACTTCCCGTACCCACACGAGATCTGCTGAAGGATTGCTCCCGCACAAAAAATACGACGTCACATGCGGAGACACCACGCGCGCTCCCGCTCGGGCACTCCTGTCGTGCACCCGCACTTCATCCTGAGTTCGGATTTACATTGCGTAACATGAAACCGATCAGCTGTTTGACCCATGTGCCATGCGCTGTCACAAAATCCTTACTTCAGTCTTTAATCCTCGGACATGGAGGATGCTGCTGTGATTTACACAGTGCAACTTATGTGCCTTTCATTAGTAATATTTCCTCATGAAATGTGATTTACCATTGTTTCATTAGTGCAGTTTTCTGTTGCATTATTTTCTCTCTCTTTTTTTTTTTTTTTTACCATCGTTATATTTGGCTTTTTCTTGTGCAGAAAAAACACGTTGAAAACTAAGTGTACCACATGATTCAGTAGTTTATTGAACCACTAATGTCAGCAATAACCTGAGGTAACCATTTTCTATACAACTCTGAGTCTCTCAATGTAGAGGAAATTGGGGCTACTATCTTTTGCAATATTTCTTCAGCTTGTTGAGGTTTATGGACATTTGCTAATGCACAGCTATTAAGCCATTAAGAGTTCATTTAAAATGATGATTTCCCTCCTTCAAAGACTCAGGTCTGAATTTGGTCAGGTCCCACTGCAGCATTTCACGTCTTGACTTTGAATCATTCAAATTCTTTTCTTTTGCATCCAATCTGTTGGAGATTTGATGTTGTGCCTGGGCTCATCATTCCTTTCCACGACCCACTTTCATGAAAGCTTTAACTGTCAGACAGATGGCCTTACATTTGACTCCAGAGTACTTTGGTACACGGAGGAGTTCACAGTTGACTCCAAGGTGCCCAAATAACTCAACTAAAAAACTTGCGTAAATCATCACCTTCCTTCACAGTTTATGTAGTCAGTGTTTCTGCTAATATGCTGTGCTTGGTTTTCTTCAAACATGTTGCTAGGCATCACAACCAAACATTATGGTCTCATGTGTCCAGATGACATTGTTCCAAGAGTCTTGTGGTTTATTCAGATGCAACTGTTCAAACCTAAGCTGAGGTGCTGTTTTTTTTTCCCTCTCTGTCTCTTCAGAATGGGGGCTTTCTCCAGGTAACCTTTTTTTTTTTTTTTTTTTTTTTTACACAGGGCAAACTTGTCTTTTTCATAATAAAACATGAACTTTACCATTTTAGATGCTAATTGAGGCATGTAGAGTCAAATGTAGCTTTTGTTTTTTTTTGCCATTTTTCTCAGCTTAGTGCTGTTTTACCTTTGAGTGAAGAGCTGCAAATCTTAACAACCAGGAAGATTGGCAGGGGTGTGAAGTTTTTTTTTTGTGAAAAATTGTTCTCACTGTAAATGATGGACCACATTGTTTGGAAATGACCATTCCCAGAGTGCCATCTTTCTTTCTCTTCCCCCCAAACATGCCGACACATAAAACCTTTAGAATTGAAAGAAAGCATTTCCTTCTAGACAATCGTGCAAAAGTCAAAGGGAAGACTGCTGCATAGAATGAGGGTACTGCCCCCAAAAAAGTTATAAATGCTGTATATTTCCTCAAATGTTAGGTCTAAGATTGTATTCAGTTGTGAATTTTCAATTGATTTGACTTGAAAATTTGAAAAGGTCTTTTTACTTTTTGTCCAAGAACAACTAACATAATATAAAATCGGTCACTAAGTCACTGTATGCCAGCGAGTCACTTGCTTTAGTGATCCAGCTGGTTTACCTATATGAGCTTTAATGTTGGTGATTCATGCCACAGAGCACAATATGCCACATATATATGAAATATAGCTCAGTACTGGATGTCAAGTATTTATAATGTTGTTTTGTACAACAGTGACTCTGTGACTCTTGGCCAAAGATTGATTCAAGGCCATCTGCTGAAAATCAGATGTCACACCCCCACACATCATCCCTGGTACATGTGAGGAGTGTGAAAATTATGCTGCCATTCCCAATTATTCATTTGCACCTTTGCAGGCCCAAGTTGGTGTAAACATGGCTATTTGCGAAGGATCTCTTAGGTCTAACATTGAAAATATATAAATTTACACGATGAAATGCAGTGAAATCAGAAAACATAAACCACAAGGAGATGGAGCAGATTTTCAAGATTGCTTTAGAAGATATATAGATATATTTTTTTCAGATTTGAATATTAATGTCAAAAATACATACTATGATATACAGTTTGCACTACATCATCTTAGCATGACAGACGTCACAAGTAGTAACTGAAATATTATTTTAAATATTAAATAAACTGATGGTAAGTAAACTGAAAGTGAATGTGTAAACACTAAACTAATGGTACTTTTTCTATTGCAACACTTTCAATAAAGTGGTTTTGTAACAGTACAAAAGTATTAGAATATGACTATTTTCTGTTTTATTTCCAGTTATAATGAGAACAGAAAAAAAAAAAAAATCCACAGTGCACTTCTGATGTTCTGCTTTCAGGTGAATCTATTGTGATTGCTTTTTTGACTTCTTCAGTGGTCCATGTAAAAGTGTTGCACCACAGCTAGCCACCCAGTTCCTCCTCAATGTGCACTCCCTCAGCTTTGAGCTCAGGAATCACAGGGTCACGCACTTTCAGCAGTCAATCTAATATTGAAGGACAATCGGAATCTTACCATCTAAAAAGGGGATTGTATTAAATCAGAAAGGAATTAATGGGGATTCAAACATTTGGAAGTCCAATTAACATTTTGATTTGTGCCAGCAGAGTAAAGTAGCCTGAGCTTCTTCCAAGAAATTTCAAGTGTAACTACTCTGGACAATGATCACTGGTCTCTACTCTCCTGCCAGCCGCTGGAGGTGATACACACAACAGCAAGAAAAAAGGATGACCTATCACACTTGGTAAGAACATTTTCATCAGGATTACAAGATTCCAAACTCTTCCTTCAACTGAAACCTTTGACCCAACCCTTCTGTTCTAAGGTTGTGCAACTGAACAGAGAACCAGGTTTATTTCTGACGAGTCTCTCAGGCTCTTAGCCAACCCCTTTGTTGGTTTTGGGTGACAGAAAGGATGAAACTAAAGTTTCTGGACACAGGTCAGGAGGGGCTTGTTGACTGCAGTCCTTAAACCTCATCTCTTTTCAGATACAAGCCCTGGCCTCATGGGCTGAACAAGAGTCAGTCGCTGGTATTGTGGTGTGAGTGAAGCTTCAGATGTGGCCTGCCAGATGGAGGAGGGAGGGCATCAAGCTTCAGCAGCGGGGAGAGAACGGGGGGTCAATGGGGGACTCTGTGAAAGATTGGAGCTCATAGGCAGCACCGCTGTCCACCTCCATAGACTTCCTGGAGAACAGCAGACGGATGTCCCTATGGAGGTAGATCTTCCCAGACTTAGAGCTCTGGAACCTGTGACAAAAAGGAGAAATTAAGGAGGAGAAAAGCCACCTTTTCTGGGTATGTCCCAGAAAGTTAACAGCCATCTTACCTCAGATGAACGAGGTAGCGTAGGGTGCGGCCTTGGCCCAGGGCGAGGGGCTTCCTGCTGGTATGATTGTTTGAGTCGCGGCGAACGGGAACAGAGAAAGTTCTCTGGCGTAGGAAGGTCTGGTGTCCAGCTGGCATGGCTCGTAGGTCGTACATCACAACAAACATCTTCACCACTGTCTTGTTAGGGTTGAATAAGGTCTGAGGAGTTGGACCAGAAAGAATATCACGGTTTAGACTTTTTTGTGACCAGACTTCATTCAACAAGAAAGTCTAGATTTCAAATTAGCAATACACTAAATATTTTACTTAAACAGTAGGGAGCAGAAATTCCTTTTTGATGTTTCAAAATGATTGTTATAAATAAAAAGAAGCTAAGACTGCATTATGAATTTTCCACAGTGACCACTAGGAGTCTCCATTTCCTTTTACTACATGATGCAATCTGTTCTTTGTTCTCTGCCATGTATACACTCAGCCTGAGACACTTCATGAACAAAATATTTTGACATTTATATCATTTATTTTAAAAAGACAGAGAGAGAAAGAAAAAAAATGCTAACCACTTGAATGGTTCCTGATGGAGGTACACGATAGCCCCTTCTTCCCAGGGACTCCAGGTTTATCACACCCTGTTAGAAAACATGACAATCAGCGTCACAAAGCAGTGTACAAAAGGAACTGGCACACACTGTCTAAGGACACTCTTATCTCTAAGCTCACACGTGCAAGATATAAAAGAAAACTGTTCCTTTGGTCAACTAAATGAAAACATATGAGCTCACCATATAAGGTGAGGGAGCATTGTCATCTGAGACACTGTAGAATGACACATCCACAGGTAGGGTCAGGTGACTCGGGCAGAAGGATCCGCTAGCTCCCACCTCTGCTGTGAAACCTTCCACCGTCCCTAAAGGCTCTAGGCGGTAGTTCAGCACACACTCCTAAAGAAACAGAGTTCAATATGACACATTTCCTCTTCCCCCCCCACAGACTGACAGCCCATTGACGTTATTGAAAATAATTCAACAGTGAAGACTACAACTTTTGCCTGGCAGTTATTCCAGATTATAAATCTCAAAGATGTGAACCGCAAACCAAGAGAGTAAATGAGAACTACTGTCAAAAAATGGACTGAAGAGGAGAGACGATATTATACCTCAAAGTTTCCCAGCAGGCTGAGACTGGCAGGTGGAGCGCTGGCGCTGAACAGCTGCTGTGACTCATCTGTGTACCCCTCTCTCTTTAGACACACCCTAAAGGGTTAAAGCACACATGCTTGATCAACTTGTTTTTCAATATATGATGTAATGACATGTTAAGATGCCTACATGACAAACATTCCTGGCATGTCTGAACAGACCTGTATCCCTGATGAAATACTACCTCAATCTGGTTTATTTGTTTGTAAACATAAGCAGTATCAGCCAGGAGAACAGGGTGGGCCACATGTTCAGAGCTTCAATAACATTTTTATTCCTAATCAATCAAGGCGTAGTCAGATGGTCGAAAAGAACTTTCAACCCAAAAGGCTAAGCTCCTCAAACATCTGCTTTATAAAGAGCAGCAGTGAGCTTCCACCCACATTTGTGTAGGCAGAGGCATGAATCTGTGTGTATATAAAGCCAACGCAGTTCTCTGCCATATACAGCTGAATGTGTGTGATTGTAGATGCAGTCTGAGAGAATAACATGCTTTTCCCTTCACAGGACATTTTCATGCTAATGATCACTAAAGGCTGTATTTCTCCCACAGTTGTACACATGGACACGCCCACAGGCTGAAAGGCAAACAAGAATAAACAAAAAGGGCCTGGTAGAGAAGTTTCACTGTGCTAATCACTTTTTGTCTAAAAGCTTTGACTACAACCAGCAGGATAAATAGCTGCAATATGTTATTCTTTGTTCCATTTTTCATTGTTAAAAAATATTACAATGGAAAAAAGTATCTATTGAAAGCATTTGTGCTAATTACACCCTCACCTTCCCATGACTCACTGTGATTTGATCCACTACCATCATGAAGTGGATCCAAAATCCTAAAACATATTTACGATGGTAAAGCGGACTGCAGTTTGTTCACTCCATTACCTCACAGTTAGTACACAACAGCTGCCTCTCCTAAAGTACCTCCAGTACGTCTGAAGAGTGTGGTGGTCTATTAACATTTATGATACAGGATGCCTGGTGGTTTAATTAAAAAATGTGGTGATTCATAATAAAGTACTTTATCTTTTAATTAACTTAGCCACTTTTTTCACCCCCTCCCCTTCCAGTTTCCCCACATTGTCTAACAGTAGACTTCGCCCTTGACTGGTACACTATTTTCTTAAGAGCTCCTGTTAGGCTAAAATAACTGGTATCAAACTGTTAATAAAAGTAAATTAGATGAATGAAAGCACCCCTGACTTTGGCCTGGTGGATAAACTGAGGTTTGCAACTACAATAACTAAGCTCCCAGATGAGAAAATGAGTACCTTTTCCCAGAGGCCCAAGGCAAACCCTTACAGCCAGTCAGAGAGGTGTCCAGGTCAAAGTAACCTGTTTGATTTTTCCTCTGAGGAACCTGCAGCAGACAGAAAGGACGTGATTAACACAAAGCAGTTGAATTTCTACTGACAGAAGAAGAAGAAAAAAAGGTTTTTCTTATACCCATTCCTAATAAAAATCACATTGCACATTTTTGTATCAAAATTAAAACTATATTAAACTAACAGAGAAAAATAAAAGAAAGAACTTTTGATTTTGAATGTGACAATATTTTTGTAGCGTGTATGCAAATGTGTGAGCTAGGGTTTTTTCTCACACACTGAGTTCCCAAAAATCGTGTGTGTGTGTCTCATACTTTAGGTTAAATGTGAGTGAATGTGATCAGACGGCAGGAAATTGTGATGTTGGAACTCACTGCTACAATTTAAAGTGGCCGATGAGGCGCAGATGAGTCACATGCCTTTTATCTTGCCATGTGTAAAAGTGTATGTGTGTATCTGTGTGTACATTAACTGAGGATAACTACTCAGTAGCCCAGCAGCAATAAAAAGAGACAGCTGGCAGATATTTCCGTCTTTTAATGGCAAACATTCACAGCGCTTTCATTGTTGAATGTGCTGAGAGTAATGGTTCGTATGGCTTGGAAATAAAAGAAGGTGAGAGTGGGGCTATGATGGTACATCTGTGTGGACAATCACAATGACAGCCAGTCGTGGATAAGCCATTCGGTGTTCAGCTATGCCAGTGTAGTTGGATGCGACCAGAGTGTCAATGCAACAAATGTCAAAATTAGAATCTTAGAATAACTGAGTCTCTGTCTTGGTACTGATAGAGTATCTGAGTGTGCATGAGTGTGTGTGTGTTCTTACAGGACTGGACAGCAGAGGCAGGCCAGTGCAGGGGTGGAAGGCCTTGGTTGCTGTGGCATCTAATGAGTGGCGATTCTGTTTCTTCCAGCTGTTGCAGGGACGTAGAGGGGATGGGCTTTGAGGACGCTGGGCACAAAGATGGAAGGATTTAAATGGCTTTCGAATGTAGAGAAACAAATTTACAAAAACACATAAAAAACCAAAGTTATATAAAATATGATTTTTTTCATGTAAGCTATTTAAATGTAAAGAATGCATTTAAATATCTTGATGAGGGAGGTGAGACTACATGCATTTTTTTCTTATATAATTGTAAGCTGATTATTGAGCAATCACTAGTAAGCCTTGCTTAACATAGGGGTCGTCCACACGGCGCCGATTTACAGCAACACCGCCCCAAAATTTAAGAAATCTGCCCTATCATCCTCACGAAACCGGTCATGTCTGAAACTGGGTTCCAAGGTGGAAAGGTTTGGAACCTCGGCCAGTTTGTGTTTTATGGGGACAGTGTAACCGCACAAGGAAGTGTGTGTGTGTGTGTGGGTGGGAGGGGAGGATATGACGTCAATGTGACAATGCGCGGTCTCATAACAACAACAATAAAGTTCAGAAAACTTGCGAGTTTGCCTCATAAATAATCAGCCATTTTTCCCTTTCTGTTCTTCCTTTGTTGGTTTCCAGCGACACACGGTGAGCCTTTATTTGCGCATGCACTGTGTCTTGTACTACGTTTGGAGTGTCACTCTTTAATCATCATAGCGCCACCCACAGCCTTGTAGGATGTACAACAGCAGTTTCGTGGGGATGGTGAAACTTTTTCCTGAATTTCACACCTGAACCGGCTTCAGCTCTGTGTGGACTAGGCCATAATGACTATAACCAAAGGTTGTGTCCAAAGAAAAATTTTCCATTTCTTTCCACAATGTGTAAAACTACCAAACCTCCATTCATTTGTTCAATACACAAACACAAAAAAAGGTTTAAAAACTGTGAATAGGTGTGATAACCTGGAGTAGGTGCTGATGACTAAAAGGGCTACAACAAAAAGGAGTTCCAGTTGGGAAAAAAAAAATCACTTACGAGGACAGTAGGAGATAGAGTCATGTCTGGACTGGAGCATCCAGACTCTGAGGGTGCCTGGTTCTCATCTTGGAAGGCGGGAGCCTCGGCTGGCACACAGTTATGCATCTGCATCTGTGACTGAGGCTTGCTGTGGTCGTGGCTTCTGTTACAGTTCATGGCTGGGCTAGCATCATCATAATTCAAGCTAAATATCTGGGAATTCCTTGGACTGTTCTCAAGGAGAGGGGAGTTAGAGGGAGTTTCATGGCTGCACGGTGTCCTGACTCGGAACTTTTCCTGTGGGGAAACTCGTAAACGCTGGCCAGTGTGGGACTGGCCATTTAGTGAGGGTTCTTCAAGTGTAAACTCAGCACCATTTTGGACCCGGGGAGAATAGTATTCGGACCCCGGTCCGACTTGGGGCTTGTCTGTGCAAATGGGCATATTTGGGGCAGCGTTGTGCGTGCTACCTCTCTGAGGTTTGTGGCTGGGTATGTGGCCGTTGGTGTAGCCGTTGGTGGCAGTGTGTGATGCTTGTGGGATGTGCGCTGTGTGGGAGTATGTGCGGACTGTGTGAGTGACTGTTGTTGTGTGCATGTGGTGCAGAGGGCTGCCACTGCTGCTGTGCCTTGGGGACAAAGAGGGGACAGATAGTCTCTCCTGGATGAGCCTGGTAATGTCTTGCACAGCCTGAGCAATGAGGGAGCTGTCCCTCTCTTTTTCCTTGTCTTTCTCTTTTTCTCTGCGTCTTTCTTTCTCTCCATTCCTGTCGTCCTCTCTGTCTCTTGTTTCAGTCATTTTCAGCTTCCTGCAGGCTGCAGGTTTAGGGGACGAGCTCTCTCGTTTGACGAAGGAGGTTTCAGTCACAGGTGTGTTGAATGGGGCAGGCCAAACACGTCCCACAGACTCAAAAGGGGGTGCCTCGGGCTCTTTGGTCTTACTGGCAGCTATGTCGTCATGGTTACTGCCCCACATGGCTTTGGGAGGGTTGTCAGAAGCAAACAGGCCAGGAGGGAGGGGCGGTGCAGTCGGGTCACAGAAGTTGAGCCTTTGTGCAATGCGGGCAATAACTTCCTGTCTCTCCTGCAGCAAGGAGCCAATCAAAGGGTTTGTCTCAGTCGTGGGCCGCCGTGGAGATGGGCAGCGGGGAGGCTCGGTCATGGACAAATGTTTAAAAGCCCTCAGAGGCTCAGGGATGGGAGCCTTTGACCTGTCATTGCTGTTGGGACTAGAACCATAGTCATCCACTTGCGGTGGATCAGATGAACCATTGAGGGTTGAGTACAACCACTTTCCTGCTTTATTTGAGGGAAGAGGAGAGGGGGAAGGGGAGGGGGAGTGAGCACGGGAAGGCGTGGGGGAGTGAGAGGGCCTGTGGAACAGTGGTGAGCCTTGACGCTGAGGGAGGCTGACCTGCGGTAGCTCTCCATTCTGATACGTGTGGTTTTCACCAGGCTCCTGACTCTTCTTGCTGTAAGGATGTGGCACGGCAGTGTGAGGAAGGCTGTTAATGGGGATGTTGTTGATGGGTAGATTAGGGATAGGTAAGCCATTGAGGAGAAGGCCAGACATGGAGTTGGAGCTCTTGCTGTAGATGTTCGAGTTGTGATTGAGGTTGTCTTTGCTGGGGTCCTGGCTCTTTTTGAGGGTGGGCAAGCCACCATGGCTGTTGAGGTTTGGGTTGAGCCCAGGGGTCTTGCTGTAAAGTGGAGGCAGGCAGGTATGGATGCTGCAGGCCAGGGTGGGGTAGGTCGGTTGACGGGGGAGCGACTGGACACGAACCTGTAGCGCAACACTCTGGGATACGTTGGGGACAGGAAAAATGTGCTCTGATGGTGTTTGAGAAAACTGCCATACCAAATCTTCATCAGCAGCACTGATTCTGTTGGACAGTGTGGGAATAAAGGAGGAAACTGTTAACCATCTCAGATTTTAAACGATCTAAAGAATCTTCAAAGCTTGTAAACGAATCTTCAAAATGTAACAGCTGAATTTATTTGCATGGGTAAATACTTTGTACTTTTTGCAGGCGTAAAAACAAGTTTTCCGTAGCTTTAATCAGACAGCATGACTGAAATGCTTTCAGCCCACTGGTGTCACTGAGTGTTAAATCTGACCTGTACAGGATGTTTCTGGGGACGATGCCATGGGAGGCACTGAGCCAGGCGCTGAGCTGGGAGAAGAAGACGTAGGAACGAACAGCCAATAGCAAGGTTTTCTCCTCAATGAAACGATCACCGCTTCTATTAAAAACACAGATAAAAAGAAGTGGAAGTGTGCCAGTATGTCAGGTTAATGAGAAAGTGATTTTTTTTCCCACTCAAAAAGAGCGTTCCCTGTTTGTGCATGTGTAAGTAGGAAAGTGGGCCAATCTGTCAAACCAATTAACCCACTAGCTGCCAAATAAAATAGACAAAAATAGTTTTTCAACATAGAATATATTTTTATGCATTTTTTTTTTTTTGCCATTTCTGCAGAAGAATGTACAGCGCTGAATCAACAGCAATCTGAAGAATTTTTTTTTTAGTTTCAGTTATCACTGTTTAATACACTAATCAGCTCTAAAATTAAAACCACCAAAAGGTGAAATGCATAACATTAACCATTTTGCCTGGGGAAACTTGGTTCCTGGCATTCGGTTGGCTGTCACTTTAACAGGTACCACCCACCTTAACATTGTTATAAACAAAGCTTAACCTCCCAACCCAGAAGACACGCACCTCCCCCTCTGTGGCAATGGCAATCCCTGATGGCAGCAGCCTCTCCCAGAAGGATTTTACGCTCTACCACGCCACAAAAACTCCTCATGAACGCCTCAAGAAACACGAGAAAAAGCCCCTGCCTCCTAACTCCCAAGCTCCCAATCCAATCAAACATCAGTGGGATGCGCAGGATCAAGACCCATTCATGAAGGACCCCACTGCAGCCCACAAAACACATACAGTAGGATCTGTTCGCCATCATTCCAGCAGTGGATACTGCATGACAACTTTAGGTCCTGTATCCATCCTCTTAAAGTCAGAGCTATTTTGATAGCAGAAGGGAAAACCATACAATATAATCTGGGTGGTTTTCATTACCAAGAGTCTGTATACTGTATAATGAGACCATGGCACTGAGCAGTCATTGATCAAAACCTTGTGCATCACTATCTTTGTACTTCAGTTGTGTTTATTTTACTACTGTTTTCTTTATCAGTAAAAATGAACACATGTCTTTGCTCTTTCCATTTTTAAACCTTCTTGCAGATCTACTATTAGATTTTGGCAGAAGTATAAAAAGAAACCACTGCTGGGATGCAGCAGTAGAAGATTTAACACAATGATGTCATACTATTAAGAGCCATGTTCAGTCCATGTGAAATACAATGTGTACTTAAAAGCACAACTATATTTATATTTTCATCTGTGCTTGCATTTTTTTGTATTCCAGACATGGCTCAGATACTGTTTTTTTTTTCTTACCATTTACCAACCCCCCCCCCCCCCCCCCCCCCCCCCATCCTAATGACAAATAAAGTTACTTAAACTTGATCAACTCTGGGAGATTTTTTTTTCCAGGGCCCAAATCCTCTTGCACAAGAAGTTCTTTGTTCATAAAATGATATTGCATAAACAAATTACAATGTCAAAATAAGCAGGTTATGTAAAAGCTCAAGTTGGGCAAGCAATAAAAATAACCGAGCCAAAGATATATGTAGAAGGTAGTAAGCTTGGAAATACAATATATTGTGTGTGTGAAAGTGTGTGTGTATGTTTGTATCATTTCGGTGTTCCTAAAAACATTTTTGTTTAGATATATGAAGCAGTGGATCTAAAAGTGAATTTTTCTCAAACTACCTGCATGTAAAAAATCTATATAAATGTGTGTGTGCTTGTGTGGGTGTGTGTGCCCCTTACTGTCTTGGAACTGGCTGCAGGGTCCACCTCTCCAGCAGCAGAGCATCTTGCTTGATGACCGGGTCACTGATGGGGTCACTCGGGGGGCACTCGTCACCATAGCAACAGTCTGGAAGAAGCATGACCTCTATCATGATGGGGATGCTGTTCTTCCAAAGCAGGATCACCTCAGAGCGGGTTCGCCTTGCTTGCCGACACTGGAGACACACACACACATATTCCACAGACAAAGGAAAAGGGGTAGTGCTCATTAGTAAATGTCAATATGATCTTGATATTCAGGGGCGAAGCAAATGAGACTGAAAGAAGCCTTTTGAAGAACTGAGTTAATTATCAGAAAACTTGTTTGATCACAAGTTGGGAATTACATCTATATCAATGAGGGATGGTTTTATATTACAGTAGCAGCATTAAGACAAGAGAGAAGAATGTATGGCTAAGAGGTTGTGTACGCTGACGTATGTGCAGGTGTGGTACCTGTGGAAGCTTGTCACTGCATTCATGCTTGTGAAAAGGAGGCATGGCTGACTGGGCTGGCGGGCAATGCAGCCCCTCAGTCCTGCCCTTCACAGAATATTCTGGTGTCCTCCCTTCTGTTATGAGCAGAGTCAGGAGCACCAGGAACTCCTCGGCATCATACTCGAAAAACTCCTCTGTTGAATCTAGGCAAGGGAAAGGAGCAGATGGTCAGCAGAATGACAAAAACAACAACAACAAAACAGAAAAACAAGGAAACAGTTGGAGGAGGGCATTCATTTGCCTGTCCTGTGACAGGTCCTGGCACAATAAAAGTTCCCCAGAAACAGTGGAAAAGCAACCAGTATTGTGATGATGCATATCTTTGTTTAGGTTTTTTGCTGAAGTGGATAGGGTTATTTAAATGTGGCTGAATGGGCCTGCCTAGAGAAGGGGTGTGGGGGAAGGCAGTGGATGACACAACTTTTCCAGTTTGGCTGCTTTAAAGGAGTATATTTAGACCTTCTCTGTCAGCTGAGCTGAGGGGTGAAGCCACACACCGACTGTTCACGGTCTAACATAGTAAGTACACAAACACACGCACATAAAAACCTAAGCAGAACTGATGATGACACCAAACATAATTGCTGGCGGAACACTTACAAACAAAAACTCAACCAGTTATATAAGGAATTTGTGGCACCACAACAAAAAGTGTGTGCTGCACCACTTCGTGCTCCACCAAGTTTGCCACCGTAGTGTGGGTGGGGCTGACAGGATAGAGCAAGGCTGAATCAACCTTTCACTGGTTCAGAACAGGCCATTCCCCTCTGACTTTGCTAAAATTAACGGCTATAAAGCAGCACAAATGCCGCTGACGGGAAATAATCAACTTGCTGTCACACCAACTTAAACTGAGCCTTTCTTTTCTCACTATTAATTACAAGACCTAAAATTATGGCAGATTATGTGAGATGAAAGATTCAGTGTATTATACATTGGGTCGCCAGCAAAACGTTACAAGAGTATTCTTTGCTCTCCATCTCGTTAATTCCTTCAGAAGTCACAGAGTCCTACTGGTCAGCTGGTACACAACCAGAAACACACACAAAAATAAATGAATCAAAAAACAGGCTCTCATCACAACACACCAATGTACAGAGGCTGTCTGTAACCTTTGAATGTTTAAATATTTAATTTAGACTCAAATTAAACTTAAATCAAATTCAGATGGAAATCTCTGAGATTTTTTTCTCTTAAGTCTGCACAAGGACAAAAGTGCAGATAGACATAGTACACACACCACCAGAGTTGGGCTGGCTAGCACTGAATCCCTGTGAACTGGCTCTGCAGAGCTCTGTGTGTACGAATAGCAGTCAGCCAGCCAGTCACGCACATTCCTTTGAGGGAACTCCTCCTACATCCCTCTGAGCTGCTGCTGCACGTGAAGAGAGACGCAGTCCAATACATGAGGAAAAAGAGAAGGGAGGAGGGGGACTCTGAAAGCCAGCTGTAGGCTAAATAAATGCAGGATGAAAGAGATGGTGAGAGAGGCTATATTATGGGACAATTCCCTTTTCTTTATGGGCTGGAGTCAGAAAGGTTTGAAGAAAGGGAGCAAGACCCAAGTAGTGAGTGGAGGAAAAAAGAAGAAGAGGAAAAAAAGCAAACCTCAAGACAGGAGGGGAGTAATATATGACAACAATCAACTTTCAAGGTCACAGTCCATCACCTTTACATGACGGCTTGCTTGCATGCACAGCTCTCTGACAGGCTTATTTTCAGCTAAGGTTTCATGCTCCCAGTCTGTAATGGAAAAAGCTCTCACTCCAGAGGCTATCAGGATTTGGGCTAAAGGTAAAGCTCTGTTTCAGAGGCCAGGGTCAAAGGGGAGTGGAAGGGAAGGGGGGCTAGTAATAGAAGTGCACCGATAATAAGCTTAAGCAGAGGCAAACAGCCTCTGAGAGGTGGTATGCTATCCATACCCTCCAATGAAAAACACACATGCAGAGCCCCAATTCATGTGTACATGGTGGGTGTCAGATTGCTCCCTTTAAGGAAAGGCAAACCCTGGAGCACACGCGTACATGCTTTGGTTATAACGCACATGGTTAAAACATGCATGCATGCCAATGAAAAGACACGTGGCTAACAAGGACGCAAATTGACAGAAAATATACATGGCAACATACACGTGCAGTGCAGGACAAAGAACTACTGATAGTGGCTATGGTTAAGGGGCCCCGCCAGCATATGCTTAGATCAGAGCTGTCATTCATTAAGGCATTGTGCCTGAACAGAACATTCCGTTGAAGCCTACACACACTCCAACACAAAGAGAGGCAGCCTATACTAAGGTTTGAAAGACATCATGATGCAGAAAAACAAAAAAAGATGGGAAAAAAAAACAAAACAAATTTCCAGAACTGAGACCCAGGGTCTTTATTATGGGATAAGTTCAACATATCCAGGCTAACTTTTAAATGATCTGGAAAAATAACTCTGACAGAGATCTCACTAAGTGGTACTATGATGCTCGTTATCAATGCAATACGTCTACTCAACTTCATGTAAACCCAGCAGAGCTGAAATTCTCTGGCAAACTGTGTGGCAAACATTTAGGAAAAGGACATTTTAATGTGATTCTAACTAATTTTAAAAATATATTTAGAAGATATGTAGTACAAATATAAATAAAGAGACATCACTTGATTTAATTGGCAATATGCTGCACAGATTTGCACTGCAGGGGGAGAATGTAGGAAACCTTTTAATAGTTCAGCTGAAATAAATACTTTAACCTTCGCTATTATAGTCACCTCAACAAGTCACTCACCTTATTTTTAGGGCGGTGCAATTAATCGTGATTGCAATTTTTATTAAGAGGTTATTGGGAATAGGGCTGGGCAATATGGCCTAAAAATAAAATCTCTGATTTTTAAAACAAAATTGATTAACGATCCCCCCCCCCCCCCCCCCCCCCTTACTAAGGAAAGCAATAAGTACAAACAAATTTAGCTTTGAATTGATTAAAAACAAAACAAGAAGTAACCCCCATTTCTGGAATGAATGATAAATAAATGGACACCATCTTGGAATCAAAGTCCCAACTGTGTTTTAAGTAACACTTTGTACTCTCACCGGTAGCCATGCTGTCGCCTGCTGTTGCTGTTTCATGTGTACTAAAGTGTTGTTGTTGTCGCTTGCCATACTGCAATGTGAAACTAACGCTATGGAAGCTCCAGTGAACAAAAAATGCGCCGTAACACAAAAACTCCATTTACTTATTTTTTTTTATTTTTAAATCACCCACAACAATAATGCTAATTAATTAATTCAATTGATTCTCCCTCCAGGCCTAATAGGGAATTTTGATGGCAAATGAGATTCTTACCAAGAATTACTTACCAAGTACCTTACAGAACTACTTATTTTGTTTTTCTGTTTTGTTGTATTGCAAAATTACTTGAAGTTAAGGTTGTCTCATCAGCACTTTAAGGCTGCAAACAAGGATCAATATTCAGTCCCTTCCCTTTCTCACAGATACACGACCTATTCAGTACTGGCTCTCCACCTCTTTAAATGAACAATATAGTCATTCAATATTATGCATGCACACATGACTCTGTATATACTGTGTGAAAATGATGTCATTTGGGCTCTTCCCCCAGACTCTACCTCAGTTGTATTCAGTCAGAGAAGCACCATAGCAACTACTAGCAGCGTTTGAGAAATGCAAACAGAAAACATTTCCAAGAGTAAACTATAATCAGGTTTAGGTCCAATGTTTAGATAAGAAGCTTTGTTGATGCATTCAGCGTGTAACAGACTTAAACCAAAATACATAGTCGCCAAAGAAAAGTGCCCCCCTCCTCCTCCTCCTCCCTTCATGTGCATGTGATCTCCCCTCCATCTCCTGTTAACGTGTGATGTCTATTATGTAACAGGTCAGATTAAGATTCAGGCATCTTATTATTAGACCTGTGACCGCCTGCCACCCAGTACAGCTGGAGTCCTGCCTACAGATCAGCCGGTTCAGCAAACACAATCGCTCACGCACACACCTCTCAGCTGTCTCTGCATCCACAGGCCAGCAGATCAGTGAGGAGTCATGTGGGACAGAGAAGGGCCTCCAGGACAAGAGCACAGAGGTCAGCCTCGATAGCTAAACCAGCAGAGACCTCTGAGTAAACACAATCACATTGATATGATTCACCATCTCCGAAAAACTGTCAGATAGGCAAATACAGTCTCCGACAAAAACAGCCTGATTCTTGTGTAGTTCTACTTTGATATAGAGGAGATTGTATTTTGAGTACTTGCAGCTGGGTTGAATTTTTACAATAAATACTCATGACAGGGTGTTTTTACCGGGAGATGGATGGGAAGAGACAGGAGATGAGAGAGATGCACACAAAGCACAGTGCACACACACACACACACACACACACACACACACACACACACACACACACACACACACACACACACACACACACACACACACTACATACGCAGATAACATAACATGACCTATTAATACAAGCACTATAAACACATAATCGCTCTGTTTTCAATCATCTTTCTAATGCAAAAGCTGCTGTACGCGCTACACAGACGCACAAACGTTCAAACACACATACTCACAGCTAATTTAAATGCAGAACAAGTATCCATATGGCCACCACTCCCATCTTCCTCTGCTCAGCCAGTGCTCGGCACTCATTGCCATTTGTACAGCATCATGTTTGAATAATGATCACTTCCAGTAATGACTAATCTCTACTAATTAATAAACTGTTTTGTGAATAAAATGCCATAAAATTATTTCCATGGACTGAGGTGACTGATATATTCAAATCTTTTGCTTTGTAGGATCTAAATCACACATACAAAGATATTCAGTCACCTTTCTCAAACAGCAATCAATACACCTTCCTTTTTATAATAAAAAGAGGGGAAAAAACCCTGACTGATTTCACTAGTAAAATGGAGACTGGAGTCTCTAAGAACGACAAAAAGTGACATCAGAATGTTGGTGGAAAAACAACACTGACAAGTTCACCTATAGCTGAACTACTAGTTATCAAAGACTGACAGCTATTCACACAAAACTCAGAAGATAATATATTGAAAGCCAGCAACCACATTTAAGAGTTCAGGATGAGAGAGATAGAGAAAGTCTGCAGGGATAGTGTTGGAGACAAATTAGTTGGCTACACGCAGATAGGAAACAGGCACGGTTGTTTAAAAGGCAAACAGGAAGTTTTTAGTGAGCTTTCCACTTAACTTTATCAAGCACATTTTAGAGGAAATGTTTGAAACTCAACAAAATGATGACGTGCATGTCTTCATTTTGCATGGGTTTCTATTAAAAACTTCACAATGAATATCAACACACGTACAAAGAGGAAATTCTGAAGAAGTGATAAATTGGAATTACTGTTTCGTGATAAAAAAAAAAGGAATTTATTACTTTGATCATTTACGATGGACACGTGAAAATATTTATGCAAAAAAAAAAAAAAACTTGGGATGTGCGACAGATCATCAAGTAGAAGAGGAGACGTGATCATATGTGGAAAACTCTAAACATTTCTGGCACTGTAGGACCAAATACACTGTACAGGTTTTATAATTGTTACTTCTCAAATCACAGTAACCCTTGAAACCTAGAGGTATACTTGCATCTGTTTTGATTCAGTGTGCCCAGATTGATTGTGAAAATGAATGAATTCCTCTGTCCACAGCAACTGGTGAGTTCCCTTTGAATAAGATTAACTGCTCTGGTGGGGCTCAATCAATTTTTCTAATAAATAATTGATACAACTAAGTAAAGCAAAAAATGAAATTAATTTTCTTAAGAAAATCAAGTCAGCAAAGACAAAAGATGATATTTACCATTTCTCAAATTAAAAACTGCTAACTGTGCTTACAAACCTTTCAGGTTCTAAGCTGATATGTATAAGACATTTGATTTCTTTGCGGGCCTGCAGCCTCTAGATAACCAGCCAGCTGAAAGGCTGTGTATTAAGGCAATTTCCTGGCAGCTTCGGTGCAGCAGTCTGCTGGGCTCACTGAGGTGTGTCAGCTTAACACACAATGATATCTAGTTCTCTCTGAATAGAATCAAACAGAGAAGGTTAAACTTTTCTGCAAATACCTTATTTTGATCAGGCACAGGACCAGGTGTCCTCATGGGCAACTACTCTGACTGGAGCTTGTTTATCATGCACTCTGGGTTGCCAGATCAAGCTGAAAATCTTAAACACCGTTACTCACTAATTTGTATTTTAAACATTCAATTCCTTCAACCTGGAGATGATGAATTTTCACTTATTGTTCATTAATACATCTTGGCTCCTTACTTCAGGAGGTGACTCTCACTCAGCAAAAATAAGCCAACAGAGCCTTTCTGTGCAATTAAAATTTAACTGATGGAAACTACATTCTAGCTCATTTCGTAATTCAGTACAGTTGTAGAGAGGCCTCGGTTGTGTTTGAACAAAACTCTGCCTGCAACGTGTCAGACTACCATGGCAGAAGGACAAGTGAAGGAATCTGTAAGACATAAAACTGCATGTTCTAAGACAATGAAAAAATTTGAATCATTTATAAAAATGCAGTTACACTGAATCTTTGCCCACGGATCGCCCTGACTGTTACACACTGGAGCTTTAACTCCATCTTTGATGTCATGTTAGCTGGTGTGCGCAAAGCTTAACATTTTCATCTAGAAAAAAATTTAAAATTCTTCTTTTATCCAGAATTATGCAGCCTGCCACACGCAGACATACATAACACAGTTTAAACGAATATACAAGAGGCAGAATGGGAGATTACACTGACAGTTCTTCCACACTAAATCTCCTTAGTGCAGCCCCCAGTGAGATAAATATAGATATAAAATGAGAGCTACCAAGTTGTGTTTTTCCTCCATTTTTTCTGATTTTAAAGTATAGGCTGCTACAGTCAACTATTGTAGCCCCTGTCCACCCTCCCTGTCCACAACACAAGTTAAAAAAAGAAGTTTTTTTTTTTTCCTGCAGTGACAAACTGCAGGAAAAGTTTCAAAAGCCAAAAGGTATCTGCTAAAATGCTGACATGCATAAAATCTGCAGCTTCTTTAATCTCTATATAGTACAGCTGTTCTGCAGAGCTAACTTTTTCATACACATACTTCAGCTCTTACTTAGTTATAGCTTGGCCTACCCATTGATTATGTACAAAGAACCAGAAACGCCATCACACAAGTGTTAGAAAGATGCTTGAGCTACACAGTTCACCTATTCCAAAACTGTGAAAACCCATACCCACATTAAAAGTATTTAAAATACAACGTTAGCAAAGCAAGTGGCAGCTTTGAAGTGTCAGCAGCTCTTGCAACTGCATTTCTGCCACTTTTGCAATTGTTTGCAGGGAAGTTTTTTCTGCTCCATGGCCAGATCAGCTTTACAGTAGACTATATTTGGAAGCCAGATGGTATGCAGGACCAGGCAAACAGTATCCGACTTTCCTATACATCTCATGGTTTAAAATAGGGCAGACCCAATAAATTCATTATGGCATATGAACATCTGCAGAGGATCTACATATGAGTAATCTTATGTCTTATCATATAGCTGAGTATAACTGTCATCAGTTCACTTATATGTACTGTTTCAGAACGTTTACTGAATATTTGTGCATAACATGCACATTCCAGATGTAGAGAAATTCTGTTTTTCTCTGATTGAAAATGTTTGTAGACTTAGCTCTTAAAGTTACCCCAGGTCATGAATTTCTCTTCCTCTGTGAGAACTGGAGGGCAAAGTTGATACCTCTATGTTAATAATTGGCTGATTAGTCTGGCTGGCTGTGTTCTTTAAAGTGTTCAGTAAACTTGGGTGCTCATATTAGCTGTACTCCAATTTTGCAAATCAAATTTGATAAAATGTGTGTCCAAAGGTCTGCTTTCAAAATGTATTTTTAACCACTCCCTGCTGAGCTCTGTATTCTTCTACCATAACATTCATCATAAGTTAGCATAACACGAGAGCGACTTACTATTTTTTTTCTTTTTTGCCTTTGGTGTTCTACAATAGTTGAAAGGGACCAGAGGCAAGATTAAGAAATGAGACTCCTGACTGCCGCGACTGGCGCTGCGGGTAACTGCAGCCACGAGCCAAGCCGTCATGGGAGCGTGTGCAAACTGAAGCTATAACGTTATTTACTACGCTGATAGTCTTTTTCTTTGTAGTTACACTTCTCAGTGGTCTTTCAGTTGATCTGGATTGTTTGCTGATGGCAGAAGGATCCATAACTATGCCTTGCAGAGTTTGAATTTACCGCGACTGTCTCCTTCCTGTATCAAAACTGTCGAGGATGTGGATGCAGCGTAATGTGACGTCACATCCTCAGGACTGCGCTGTAAATTCGGCCACCAAATCGCAGCGTTTTATGCAGCACACAGCCAATTCAAAGCAACAGAGAGACGTGGATGGGCTCGTTTTTTTGGTTTTAACGCTTCATCACCCATTAGTATTATAAAATTGGACATGCTTGTTTATTCTTTCACAATTCTTGCCTCTAGTCCCTTTGAATGTAACGTACCTGTAGCAGGCTAACCTGTCACCTTTTCCTGCTGCAGCCAGAAAATTAAACAATTTACAGTTTTATGCCAACATATTACAGAGGCTTTGAATTATGGGTGAGTGGAAAAAAAAGAAAATCAATTCTTTGATACATTGAGATACAAATGTAGAAGAATTTGAATCAATTCAGAATCAGATGTGTCAAATTGTCGACAGAATTCAAAATTTAGGAACTTGGAAAAATTAGAATAATGTAGGTTAAGTGTGTTAATAGCCTATAGCTTGGACTTACCAGACAGACACCAAAGTGATTAAGAGAGAAATCCTCTATATTAAATCCTATAACACAGGAGGACACACCCAGTTGTATGTGCTGGCGTTCAGGACCATCCTGCCGATAATATCAAACCTTCAATCTGACTTGAAAGGGAGAAATAAACTTTACAACAGTTTTTATAAGAAAGGATCTATCCAGGGCTTTTCCAGTATGTAAGGCTCTGTAGAGCTCAGATACAACATCCTTTTGCAAAGATATTTTATTAATATAACGTCAAGATAACAGCAGATCTTATTACAAATGACTGGTAGGCAGTGTTGGCTCTTTTTCAATATTAGTTGGCACTCATTTTGCAATCACAGATGCTACATAGACAATTATGGAGAACAACAGCACCCCTGAGCCCCCAGCTAGTGCAATGACAGCAATGGGACCCACAATGCTTAAACACACGCACACAAAGAAAAAAAAAAAGTTGTCAAGTCTTTTCATGCTCCCCATAATGGTATTGAAAAGCTGGCAAAACCGATCTATCATCATTTTTGACAAGACCAAGAAGAAGTCTATTTCTGTAGTCACGACAACAAGTGTATTGTATGGTGTCCTCAGCTTCACATGTTGAAAACAGGCAAGCGATGCCCACAGGTTTGGATAAGTCAATATTATTTAGGCACAGATAAACTTTTTTTTTTTTTTTTTTTAAATCAGAAAAATGGTCACCAGTGAAACTACAAACCTTAATTTATAAATCTGATCTTTATATCCATAGATCTCACTGAGCATAATCACCGTGAGAAATCACTACAACTTTCAAGTCCCAACATAAAAAGAGGCGTTGCAGTAAAGGAAAGGGATACATGACCTCAGTCTTTTCCCTCTGGCAAACTGACCTGGGACGGGACGGGAGGAGAGCAGTGATCAGTGATCACAACGAGGAAAACACAACATGTTACCAGGGCAACAGAGACAGTGTGTTAAACATTCCTGTCATGATGATTGAAGAGTGTCTCTGTAGGAATGAGCTGTCCCAACATGCATTTATGTAAGCGACAGTGAGTTTCAACTTGATGTGACAATTAAATCTCCTGCTGTCTTTAGGAGTGGGCAGTGATGTGTACTGGGTATACACTTCACGACTGTGTACAGGATACTAGCTGTGCTCTAACTCTATACTATATCCTTGCATTGTACAACAAGACTTATTAGAGACCAGCGCGTTTGGGCATTTGGCCCCACCCCGCCCTGCCCCGTTTTCCGTATATTACTATACTTCCCCCCCTCCTTCCCCCCTCTTCACCCCCCGAGGAGCGGCCAACCTTCCCCCCCCCCCCGCCCCCTGGGCGGGGCCCCCCCCTCCTCTTTTTCTTTTTTCTCTTCTCTTCCCCCTTCCATGTGGCAGGAAGGAGAGGGCCCCCCTTTTTGTGTAAAAAAAAAGAAGGAACTTCTTCTTCGGACTTCCCTCCCCTATTCCCCTTTCCCAAAATGATTCCAGGTGTTCTGATTGTGATGAGTTTCATCATTTACTTCAGGAGCTGCGGCGAGCGGCACTTCAGCCGTCTGATTCGGCCCAGTTAACGTCCCGCTGTCCCGTGCGGGGCAGCATTACAGCCCAGACATCCCATCAGGACAGCAGGTCATCAAACCACCGTTCAGAAACCGGGACCGACATAGATCCGTTATCCTCCTCTGTTTCAGAAGGATTCCCTGGTTCTTCTGTGTGTTTCCTCTCCTTCAGAAAAGTCTGTTCATACTCGCCTATTGTCGACGCCCCGCAAGACGCCAAAGTTCAGATTTTCCAACTCCGCGTCACGCCCCGCCAAACGCTAACATCTCAAAACTCGACGCGCACGCCCTAGACGCGCCGCGCCCGCGCGAACCGCCGCAAGATGGCCGACGCTCCCTACCGCGTCGGCCATTGACTCAAACCACGCCCTGACGCCCATCGCGCTTGGTCTGAACACCTTTATCTTAAGTTGTTTATGTGATTGTAGATTCTTTGTGTGTGTTGACCTCTGTATGTGTCCAAGTGTTTATGTCACTCTTGTATTAACAGTGGCATGAGAGCTCTTTGTTTTCCTTCTCTGTCATAACAGCAGAGGGTTCCTGGTTACTTCAATTGTAATAACAGGATTGGCTGTGTTTCCACAGGGTTTTTATAACATGAGTAACATGTCACTGCCATAACCCTAACAAAACACACTTGTTTTAAAATACAACGAACAGACCAACTGACCTTGATGTAATTCATTTCACTATTACTCTAGCTGCCAGCACATCTTCCCTGTAAACTTTGCATTTGCTCTAGTAACTGCCCTTTACCTTCAGGAAGTTTGATTAGCAAAAGTTTGATTAGTCAAAAATAAAAGTTTGCTCTGGTAAAAACTTTTCCAGTTCCCTCTCACATGATTAGCTAAATGTTTTTTCAAAACTATGGACTCTGTGTTTGTCCATCCCGCTCCCACTCTGCAACACAAAGGGGCAGATTCACAGCAGACATAGCAACAGGTCCTGATTGGCTGAGGGGCGACAGTACAGTTCCAGCTGAGAAGAATCCCTCTTCTGTTTTTTGAACTCAGCTGCCATTCTTCTCCCACTGCCAGCAAACAAACACACACTCGACCCAGACTGACACACCACCTTGACCTTTCTCTCACACCCATTATCTTCAGTCATAAACTGAGCTGTTGTTAAGCAGCTGAGCAACTCGCATACTGCTGAAATCACATGGCAAACAAATTCTGGAAAAAAAAAAGACTGAAAAAACTCATGAGGCAGAAGTGGGCTTATGAGATGCAGCAAACATTTTAAAAAAAGTTAGCGAAGCACTTTTTCTCACTTGGGACTTGATTCAAAGAGCATCAATGCAAAAGCTTTCTCAACCTGGGCTTTTTATGTCTCCGTGTCTGATGGCTTAATGTATGCTTGTCTGCCAACATACCACAGACACAAATGCAAGGAACTGATCTTATTCTACCATCCACATAAAATATGGTTGGAGTGCAATATCCATACACAGATCACACATAGGGTGAATCCCATTTCACCCCTTGGCCCTACCCCTAAGCCCTTGCACGTTCATGTGTAGGGATACGGGTGTCCCAATACCTGTTAGGACGGAGGGGAAGGGCTAAGTGGTAGGGCTATACACCCCTTCAAATGAAATTTTTTTGGGAGCACACTTGAAACGAAGGGGTATAACAATCACCAGCAAGATGGCTGCTACAGAGTCCAAAAACATCCACAAATATATTTTCTCCATAGATAAAGTTTAAAAAGTATGAAAACCATTTTATTGTACAGTTTAACGCTGTTAAAATGTTAACAGTCATTTTCTTTGTAAAATGTACATGAAAAAAAAAAACTCTAGTACTACATTGACGCTTTAGTTACATAAACGCTACCAGGTTGAAAAGCAGCGGTGCTCTGATAATCTACAGTGAGATGATCAATAAAAATTCGGCAACATCACTGCTGGTCCTCATTTACATGGAGGTCCTTCGACAGGTATAACACATAGATCCTGACAACACTGAATCTAACATCTTTCAACCAGGAAAAGATATATTTTTAGAGATATTCCAATACCATTTTTCCCCTCCTGATACAGATTCTGATACTTGTACTGTGGGTATCGACCGATACCGATACCACTATGTTATAAAAAAAAAAGTGATCATATCACACTCCATGACTGTGATATAATTAGCATGGCAAGGCCTGGCTCAGGTTAAACTCTTTGTTAAACATGAATGAATACAGCAAATTGAAGCTATTTAAATGCAGTGAATGATGCTGGTGGGTGAATCTGGTGTGAAACACTCCCACACCAACATGATTATTAGTTAGCTCCTTGTCCTGTTTTGATAAAAATTTGTGGTATCGGATCAGTGTCTGAACTCCAGTACTCACCAATAACAGAATTATGGGCAGTATCAGAGACATTTCCAATACTGGTATCTAGGGATGAGCCATGAATACTGAATTTGTTCTCATATTTCAGACTTGTGGTGTCACTACAGTTTTGCAATACAGGTGTACTACTTGAACTTAATTGATGAAGTTTATGGCTTTTAGTATTATTTTATGACTCTCAAGACAGAATGTAGTGATAGATTCATAATACAAAAGATTAGGCTGATATTGTTTGTTTTTTTTTTAATCGTCACTTATCGTTACTATGATAAAACCCAGAAATTATCATGATACGTTTTTAAATCCATATCGCCCATACCACTGGTATTAGTATCGGAAGAACTCTATATACTGTGGAACATTTTTTTGTAGTCATTTTAGTCAGTAACTAAATAAAATTTTAAAAACTGTTCTGGGGTATTGTGCAATACCTTTTACTGTAATTTTGTGCATTTATTTCATATGTAACTAACACTTTATGCATCAAATTTTTGTTAGCAATTATCAGAGAAATCCCATTTAAATCACTTTCTTACAGTATTAGGTAAACATTGTATGATGAAAGCAACAGTAACAATGGCAGTTTATCAGGGTTGGGTAAGCATCGGTCATGAAGTAAGATTTCACTGCAACAAAACTACCCAAGCTGATCAGTCATGAGCAGGGCTGAGACTGTACAGGCTGGTAAAATCATTTACTAAAGCCTTTCAGATCTGATGGGAAATAACATATTCTTCTCCAGATTCTAACCACAAACGTGCCCTGATGATGCACTGATCCTGCTGTAAAATCAGGGTTGGGAATGAGATGCAGCATCCTCTCTTCATCTTCCAACACCCATAGCAACTGAAGTCCTTGAGTAAGGTACTTAAACCCCTTATCATTCAAATGAGTTGATCTGAGGCTAAATGTGGAAGACTGGTTACAGACAGCTTCCAGGTATACTGAAAGCAGCAGGCTTGGAAAAATATTGAATGCTACAAACTAACTAAAATGAGCCTGGAGCTGAGGGGAGAATAAAATATATACCATGTACTTGGCATTTACTTGTTCATAACAATTCATGACACCTCCCTTTCCTAATCCTCACTCATCTATCCTGAAATGCCAGTAACATTATCTTCAAAGGTTTGGTGTGCCTTCCACAGGGGCTCCTTTTGGCCTTATTTCTACATATTGCAGCTGGGCCCCCAAAAGCCCCAGTTATTCAAGCAAGAGTGGTCCTTTGCAAAGTCATTGTCTATCTAATGCCAGTTATATAAGATGGACTGGAGTGGATTGAGTACAGCAGTACTAGACTAGGTGGGCAAAGTGGGAATTACATAGCCCCAGTGGAGCCAAGTTTTATGCAGACCTGCTAAACAAGCCTTTACAATGCATACTGTAAAATCTACTTTAAAAGTTTTAGATTCCACTTTCATGGTTTCACTTCTTTTTATAAAAAAAAAAGTCGAGGGAAAAAAATCCATCTCTGTATTGAGAGGGCAAAAACAATATGAATTCAGTATTTCTTTCTGAAAAGAAAAGAAGCTGTTTTATAAGTCTCGTTTTGACATTGCCCCACTTGGCTGCAGTATTTTAAAATTTCAGCAACCTGACTGTTGGTAACTAGAAGACTCTAGGCCAGTAGGGCAGTCCAGCACCTCTCTGTAATCAGAGCCACCCTGTCCAACATGAATGCACAAGCCTTTGACCTATCTGGTGCTGTAGATGCCAATTTCTAGAGAGGGGGAGTCTGAGCAACTTGAGCTGCATAGCTCCAAATACTGGATTAAAAGTGTGTCAGCTGGGATAGAGGCACACTGACTTGGTTGGTGAATGCAGTATGCCACAAAGAAGGACAAGACAAAAGTTCTGACTTGGCAACAAAAAGCCTCCACTTTGTTCTTGGCAGAAAAGTACCGAATGATTAATCTGCTATGGAAGGCCCAGGTTACAGCTCTGATAAGATGCTCAACATTAACTGTGCATTGCCATATCAGAAATTAAATCTAGCCAGAGGAAATAAGCTTTTTCTGAAAAGAAAAAAACAGAACACAAACTCAGTTGAACAGGACAAACCGACTGTCAGCTGGTTAAAGCTGGATAAAGCAACACTGAGGATGATAGGGAATCGTCTTACTCAATACCAAGACCGGATGATGGGCTAAAAGAGCTCAGATGAGACAATGGAGAAAAGGAAATGGGATAGTTGTGATGAGTCTGAAATTAACTTAAGTCCACACGGCTGTTAATAAGCAATGTGCTCAACGCCTCCTCAAAGAGCCCCCGAGGTGCTCTCCGCTATCAGACTGCAAGCATGCATCAGAAATATTGTAACAACTTTTGCGCTACTTTGAAAGAATATATCACATATGGGGGAGGCTATTCATAGTCACACAAGCTAAGTGTTTATGAATTTCATTAACACTTGCGATACCTTCCATTGAGGACAAACACAATTAGAAGGTTTTCTCACCCTCATTTTTCATTCAGCGTTATCTGTGTTCATAGCATTGTCTGACATTTAAAGTCAGCATCATCTCTCGCCATCTTTTAGTACAATAGCGCCACTGCACACTATCAACAAGAGAACGCAGACGCAGAATGGGAGGTGTGAGGTGTGTGGACCTGATTAAAGTGCTGTTAGCATAATACTCTTTGTAACAGAAGATGTGCGGTGTCTAGTTGCAGACCTTAAAACCCTCTTCACAGTCGAGCTAGACTGTCGAGCCTGTAATATTATCAACTTGTAAGAAAATCGCTGACATATGGCACATTCTTTACATAATTAAAACCTCTGCCAGTAGCTTAAAAACCTTTTATACAACGTCTCATATGCACAGATTGTGTATTTTTTCTGCAGACTGTATGATATTATGACATTGACTCATCAGCCACCCTTGACATTTTAGTCAGATGCATATGATGCAGATTCAGATATGATTAGGACTGATACATCTGAAAAATGGTAGAGCATAGGTATTGTGAAACAGATGACTAACTACATAATTAAACTGGTTTTAAATGATCAAGTCACCTTTTCTAAACTGAATATAATATGGATGTTGAATACATATACTGTTTTTATCAGCAAAACCTCTTAAATGCAAATATATGAAGAAATCAGTCAGACCCTTCTCTCACTTACTCCATTCTTTTGTTCTAGATGGAAAAGGCATGGCAGCTCTGTTTCTGTCAATACGTTTTCTCAAGATATTATCAGTTGTAGGGGGTGTTAAGTGCTGAGGTGTAACAGTAGCTGTCATCTACTTGATGTAGCAAAGGAGAGGAAAAAGAAAGGGAGAAGCTACAATAAGTAAAAGGAGATCACTGATGGGGTAAAGACATAAAGGAGGATATTGTCAAAAGGTTTCTTCTTATAGATCTTTCTTAGTAGCAGTTATCACTTATCCTTTACTTAACATATTCATATAGCATTAAAAAATAACAAAGCTGTTGTTTGACTTTCCCTGTTACAAATACGGCCTAAAGCATGATGGCCTATGTTCCTATTTCATTGTGTGTGCTCTGTGCAAACCGTGCTTGTCCCGCAGAATTCACAGCTTAACGCCAATCTTGTTATGTCACATCAGAGATTTAATCTACGAGTACAAGGAAGGGTGGACAACAGAAGGCACCTGGAATTGTTCATGGAGATGTGGTTCCTAGCACATGGAAAACATGGTTTGCATGTTGCACTCACCAAATCAAGTCTGTTTTGCATCAACCTAAAGTCTTCTGTGAAAACTGAGGGCCGCCATTTTGCCTAACTAAAATAGGCGGCTATTTGAGCATGCCAACGACCGACAGGAAAAAGAACACACAAACTCAAGAGTGGTGAGACAAAGAGACAGACATCATCCCCACCTCAGCACCCCGACCAAGAAAAATCTCCAGGCCCAGATGGCTCTTCCTGTTCCTGCGGTGCTTACTGCTGGTTGGCTGGGGAGGAGCCACAGGGCGGGAGGATGTGAAAAGTAATGACATCACTGGCTGGCTTGGTGAAACTCTGGCAGCAGAAATATGACCCATGTTGCTATTTAGAACCCGAGCCAGTCCAGTACCAAGTGTGGGCCATGCTATTTTTGTGATTCCATCTAGTGGGTTAGCAGTTTTAATAAATATTAGTTGTGCTATATTAGTCCACTTGCTTTTGTGTGTGCATGTGAGTACGCTGCAATATGAGTTCTTTGACCTTAAATAAAAAGCTTTAGTATTATCTAAGAGTATTAGTGGACTGGGAGAACTGGGCACCCAATCCCATGCAGCAGCAGCGAAACTAGGCTACTTACAGTCTAGTCTGTCACAACAGCATTGATTTAGGCTGATTACTTGCAGGGCCAGGACAGTAATTCAAAGTTAAATGCCTATGCAGTATTGGTATTCATTGCGAAAGGCAGATCTGAATCTGGCAGTACAATAGGGAGTCCAATATCCATATTTAGTAGAGCTGGGGTTGCAAATGTTATACTGAGTGGGCAACATGGAGATGCATTTATATTGAATTAAACTAGTTTATAAGATTAATACCACCTGTCTGTCAGCATGAGGAGGAATACCTTGAGGCAAGATAAAAAAAAAATCTTTGAATTATCTCACATCAATAACTAAACAAGGTATTTTTTGTGCTTCTGCTGTCTTTGGTTACCACTTGACATGTAACATGGTGTATCTTGGCAATCATAGAGCATTAGTGGTGATTGTATGTGATAACAACAGAGAGAAAAAAGAGTCAATAAATAAATTACTCAACATGAAAAAAATGAAAAAGACACAGATGGACTCCAACTGTGTGAGAGGAGTAAAACAGAGGAAAACACCTGTTGTGGCAGCCTCTTGCTGAGTAAATCACTGTTGAGGAGGAGGCAAAGACAATAGAAGACTGGACAGGTGCTACACAGGACAACAGCGAGTGCTGCTCTGTGTTATCTGGGTCTCTTGTCAGTGAGAGTGTATACTCTGATCCGCTGGCAAGTGTCTGGGACATCTCAGGGCAGCTGTAATCTGGCTGAACAAGAGCACGGCTGAGGGAGGGCAGTGGTATAAGTTGGGCGAGTGGGGGAGGTGGATCTGTGTTCAAACCCTCCTTCAAGGACTAATGGCTTCAAGCAGGAAGCCCTGCCATACATTACAGAGAGCAGGAACACAGAGGTGAGGCTTGCCAGTTCACTCAGTCTCTCCAACATGACTAGCTCTGAGATCATCTCAGTGTATACTGTTAAAAGTGTGTCTGAGAAGGGGAGGGAAAGAGAACTGTGATGGATTTCATAAACAAGGGAGAAACCAGTCCCCATACTTCGGTTATTGCTCTTACATTTCACTATATGATGTCAACATCTTTCATCTGATTGTGAAAAGGTTCATCGCTAAGCACAATTTTATGGTGTAAACCATTTCAGAGTTGTTTTGAATCATACCACATGTGAAATCAAGACACAAAAACAAAAATACATGTTTATGGACACAAATAAAACCAAAATTTCAGCTTAAACAGCCTGAAACCAAATACTACAAGCTATGTTTTCCCTGATTGGTGTAAAACAGGTCCTGAGTTTTCCATAGCTGTTTTTATGGGACCTGTAAAAGCTGTCAGTTGAGCCACATGGTTCAACGGTACAGTGCTTATTAGGGCCAACAGCAATCTGTTGCAAACTCGCTCTCTGCCACACTTGCTTTCTTCTCACACACTCATGCACTTGCTTGCAAGCACACACACAGACGCTGTCCTGACTCATAGCTAAATTCACAGAAAAACAAGGGGGTCAGATGACACTGGTTAGGCCCCTGAGCAGAACATAAGTGCTTCTTTTCTCCCTTTACAACAAAAGCGTGGTTCACCAGATGCTCCAAAGAGATGACGCATAAACTTGGAGGGGGAGGGACAAAAAATAAAAAAACCCTCTTTTTATTAGAAGTTTATCTGCCGTATTATCATAAGGAGTTGCAGTTGTCAGAAGACTTGGACTGATCCTACTTCTGTCTCTACAACAGTGATGAGCTGCTCTTGACCAGCAGCTCCCTGTTAGACTGAGAATCACGGTGGTGCTATTGTTGTTTTGAACATGCAGGTGATAGACAGCTGTCATATCTTTCAAGAATCTTTACAAAACAGTGCTTACAGACATGACCAGGAAACAACACTACATGTGGAGTGGATCCATCAGGTGATGTGAGAGCTGGTTTATTTAGGTCAACATATACACAAATGAAGATATTATATGTTTAATTAGACTGTGGTTACTTTTTATAATTTTCCCTCATAGAAAAAAAAAAAAAGAGAAGTGAAGTCTAAATTTGGTTGTGTACTGATTTGATCACCTTATCAAACATCCAAAGTCTTTAGATGACTTTTTGTACCCACCTGATCCGGCAGTCAGTCTGTGTGCTTGTCAGAGTTGGATGCACATGCCTGGACTTGTCTAGCTTTCAAACCTTTTAAAGAGGGATGCACAACATAATCGGCCCCCTATCGATACCGGTCTTAAAACTGAATATCGGACATCGGGCCACCCCACTGATATTCAACCAATCAAGCAGCAGTTTCTAAAGTCTAAAAAAACAAACAAAAAAAACCCTCTACTTCCTCTTCTTCTTCAAAAACTTATTTTTTTACAGACTTTAAAACGTCTAAAGGCTAGGGGTAGGAACAAATATCGATAAACTGAAATATCGCAATATTTTCATATGCTGATATCATTGACATTTAAAAATCTGGTATCGATCTATTTTACTCATGAAATCTTGCGATATTTCATCAGTCTGTTACAAAATCTCATGAGAATTCACAAAAATTTCACGATATTTTCATATGCTGATATATTGACAGTTCAAAAACGCGGTATCAATCTATTTTACTAATGAAATCTTGTAACATTTCATCGTTCTGTTACAAAATCTTGCGAGAATTCACGAAATATAAGATTTTGTAACAAAACGATGAAATCTTACAAGATTTGTAAGTAAAATAGATTGATACTGCATTTTTAAAAAATTGATTTGATATTGGCATATGAAAATATTGCGATATTTCAGTATATCAATATTTTTTCCCACCCCTATTTTTCAAAGTGTCATAAACCGATAACAAAACTGCTATTTGCAATGACTGCTTATTTTTTTTTAGCTTTAATATCTGTATCGATATTGGTTATCGGCCACATGAGTTTTAAAATATCAGCATATTGGCCAAAATTCCAATATCGTGCATCCCTACTTTTAAAGTTAACCAAACTAGGATGCCCCAGCAGAGCGGTTTACCTGGTCATTCTGTGGCCAAATCAACCTTCCAAGGCTTATTTCTCTGAAAGCTTGAAAAACAAAAGAAAGGAGGCATCTGACCTAAAGGCAATCTGGTTTCTCCACCTTGGAACCAGTACTGCATGTTCAAAACAACAATGGCTATCAGTCAAACAGGGAGATACTGGTCAAGAGCAGCTCCCACTGGCGGGGGATTTCAAAATTTGAGGATGAAAATACGCAAACTAACCTGATGATGATATTCCATGAAGGCTAAAGAACAGATGCATGGCTGTCATGTGTCTAAAACTAAAATTTCTCAATCTTCTGGGTCAGAAATGGCAGAAAATCAACATTTGTAAATCAATAACCCAATGTTGATTTTAGACGCACAGAGTGGACACAGCGTGTTGTTGAGCTAGATTACTCATCTATGATTAAACAACAAGTTATTGTGTCCTCAACTTTGCTTTGTGACATCTCTGTCAGTCTGAGTCGGTGCCCCTACCCCAACAACAAACAAGCCAAAGAAGGGCAAGGGTTAAAAATCCTGTTTCCATATGGGGCACATGATTGCTGAGGATTCTCATTATCAGCATACTGTGTTGAAGGAAGAACCCACTCAGACCAGTCAGCAACCAGACTGCAGTTTCATAACATATGTAAACACACAGACGACTGCTGATTGACTGCAGCTAATCTGATCATGACTGCACACACTGGCCTTTCACCGCTTCCAAGTATGGTGCTATTCTGGTGTTGACTGAATCAAGTAGACGTCCCCCTTGATCACAAACAATCATGCACACTCAATCACCTAATAAACTGTTGACGTTATACAACAATGGAGATTATACAAAACTAGTATTTACTGGCAGGTTTAGCAACTGAGATACTGTGATAAACTCGGGCAACAATAATTTATTTATTTATTTTGCATAAATACACAGAAACGAGCAAGGCTGTCTTCTCGATCCCTGTTTTACCTTTTGCTGCAGATACACCACGCTGTAAACAGGTTGCAGAGCATAAGGCAGGAGCCTTATTTCCACAACAGGGTGGGTGTCAAGAACATTTTGCAGCAGCCCTGAGCAAGACACTGTCAAACATAAGCTCCTGGAAAGGGAACAGTATTTGGCAGGCAAGCAGACTGCAGATTACATATCGATGAGAAAATAAATGGGGAAAGGAAACAGCTGATATCCGTGTCAACACTCAAAACTAGAGCAACCAAATAGTGTGTTGTATATGCACGTCCTCATTTACTCGGGTCAGGCTTTGTTAATTCATATAACCAGTGACCAGCTGTTACATAATTCTCTGGCCTGATTCTTCTCCCGGGGGAATGGGTACAGTCACTCATCTAAAGCCGGATATGTACAGCTTGCCCACACCATATCACCACCCCTGCCCACCCTAGAGATGAGTCTTGTGTGTTTCTGGTTGCCCACATACCTCGCTCGGGCTTCATGTTGTCCAGTGTCATCTGGTTGCCTTCAGGGTCTCCTGCAGGGTCTTCTCTTTTTCTGTCACACACAGTCTTAACAGCAACACAACGGTGTCTGGACCCCCCAAACCCTCTGTGACCGAGACCTGCTGTATTAGCTAAGCAACGATATCAGCTGTAAAGCCTGTGTGTTGGTGCCAACTGCCCCTATCCAACAACAAAGCATTGCTTTGTTAGCATGCTCCTGTACGCTTCCATCGAGTCGCACTGTATTGTCCAACTGACTAACACAAAGACAGCTGATAGCGAATGCCAGTTACTCCTAGCGTTAGGTAATGGAGTTGTCAATCTGCTTGCTAGCAAGTAACCAATCTGTTTACTAGTAATTTAACTAGCAAGCTGGCTACTCTTGCAGCTCGTCTGAAATTCCACCACCTGAATCGTAGTTAAGTCGCGATTCATTTCTGTACCTCCGCTTGAGCAACGTTGGTTTCCCGCAACGACACTACCGGAGAGGGGGCTTGCTAACTCAGCAGTAATAGCAAACTCGACCAACTAATCTTAGCTTTGCTGTATTGTTAAGCATTTGCTGCTACACGACAACCTCCAAAACATCCCAACCCCCAGGGTAACCCAGCTCAGCTGCTAACACCGATGACTGGCGGTCTCTGTATAAAAATTTTTGGGCTAAGACGACAACATTTTCAGCGTCTCATTCTTCTCGCGGAATGATAACCAGCGATGTCAAGCAGATTTGATCCACTTTCCATCCATAAAGGTCGAGCCGTCGCCATCTACTTAGCGTTAGAAACGCCCCCTGCGTTGACTTCCTTTGTGATCTTCATTAAAACTTTTCAAACCGACAACAAACAGCCCGACTGCGACCGAACGCTTCACTGAACAACTGCAACGTCGCGAGCGTTTACAGAGTAGCACCTGCTATGTTAGAGCTGACAGGCCACCACACAGCTAAAACTAGATGACTAGTTCACCACTGATACTATTCACGCGAAATGCAGATTAAAGGAACAGTGAGTCCAACTGGTCGTGATGCTACAGTCTGCCTCCCCTCCTCACTTCCCTCCCTGCAGCTTGTCAAAACAGATCAGTGCAGCTCCAGTCACGTGTCCCAACAACAGCCCCACTCGTCACTTCCCTCTCGGACCAGCCTCGCCTGAACTTGCAGCCATAGCAACCGCCAACTTAGAAGTGTTTCCAAAACTTGCAAGGGATAACTACAGTGACCACTGAAAGCAGATTCATGGATGAAACCCCGGCCCGATGTTACTTCTTTATAGTTCTGTAAAACTGATGGCAACAGTCATCTGAGCAAGGAAGGGGACAAACAAGAGATGGGCTACTCTCTGTAAGCTGATTGGTCAGTGGAATTCTAGTCGTTGCGCGTTCACGTGCACACGTGAAGGTTCGTCTTTTTCCGTTGTGAACATTTTGTTCTGGCTTTCTTGGATTATTAAGTGTCTACGGACTGCATACATTTAGGGTAATGATTCTGTATGGTAGCAATGCTCTTAAAAAAATATGTACAGACTGAAAAAAATTTTAAGTACCCGAAAAACACATTTTTCCTTGTCATTGTTGTGATTTGTACAGTGCAGCAAACAAAACAATGCCTTTATATCTTAAAAAAAGAAGAAGAAAAAAAGGGACAACGTCCTCTGCAACTGATAAAAGCTATGCTTTTTATGATTTGGTAATTCAGTAAATACTATCGACTCTTGATATTAATGGCACATTGGAAGACCTGAAAATGCCCAAACAAACTAAGAGTAGGTGCTGTTGAACGAGAAATTTGGCATGCTTTTTAAATGCTTATAAATGTATTAAACGCTGCGTAGTTATTTTGGTATAAATAGAAACCGACAGAGGAAAAAACCCTTGATTTAATCTCCCTCCTGATTAAAATCTCGGAACAAAGGAAAAGGCCACTGTGAGGACATCAAAATCCACTTCAGCAAAGCTTATGACAGCTGACTTAGATTTGGGATAGACTTCTGTACATTTTTCTAATTAATTTGATTTCATTAAAGGACGGATATAACCCTTGTAACACCTGTGAACATTTTAAAGAGCTAATATCTGCCTATATTTGTTTTAAGTCTACTGAATCTTAAGTAGGTTAAGATGAGCTTTTCTGTCCAAAACAAGCAACCTAGTTAATGTGGGTCATAAACTCCACAAAATGCTATGAAGCAGTTGCAGTTCTTGATAATGGGCTGTTATCTGACAGAAGAGCAAAGTTTACAAATGTGTAAGGGTCAAACTAAATATTGATTGTGGTGAGTCAAACATAACTTAATCTTGCATCCACGAAAGCCTACATAGCAGGTCTGAAGGGGAACACTGGCATCTTAAAGATACCTTTGTCTGCCTCTAAGCAATTAGATAAGATAATACAAATCATCTGAAAGCTCAAAATCTTTAACATTGTTCCTGTTTTTCTTCTAAAACACATCACTTTGACTTATAAATATTTCAAGAAAAAATGGGAAGTGTTCAACTGCAAATATACACACAAACTGGGTCTACAAACATGAAATAAATAGTCGTGTCAGTTTTCAATCTTATATGAAAGTCAGTTTTCATGATCAGCTGAGAAATACCACGAATAGATATCTCCAAATAGGTCAGGCCTGGAGTTAGTAGGTGCAAGATTATGTTATTTGAAAATTAATTCAAAAGCTAAGAGTAGCAACTTATCAAACATTAGATCAAGCTATGAAAATAACCATAATTACTCTAAAGGGATTATAGGAGCGCTTCCAAATTTATTTATTCATGTAAATCTCTCCTAGATTTGATATCCTTGCTAATAAGCACTTAATAACCCACTAATTCTGGTGTAAACAGACCACACCTTAGTTTAAGGCTTGATCCTCTGGGCTTCTGAGATACTGACAAATAGTAATGATATGTTTTTTAATTGTATTTCTCAAACTGTAATTTGTCATTTAAAACTGTTTTACTTATGAATGTTACCACATTAAACTAATGTTCATCTAACAGCTCCACCTAGTGGCTGTATTAGAGAATTGTAACAACTCAAAACCATTCAAACATTGAAACAGATTAGCTGCAGATAAGGTTAAGGACAGCACTTGAAATTAGGTTAAAATATGGTTTTGCTCATAAAACAAAATTCTTCATGCATAATTCTTTAAACCAAGGTAGGTGGTAGTATATTTACCACTTATAAGTTGCTAATGTTTTAGAGTATAAAACTGATACACAGTTGAAGGTAATGCAAGGAATAACTCTTAAAATTCTACATTGTACATTTAACAACGTTTATACATGTTTCTAACAAGACTTACCTGAATAAATTAATTAAAAGGGAGGATATACAGTACAAATGCTGAAATTCTGTTTGAGATGCTAAATGCTGAATTCATACTGTAAGCTGTGTTTTTTTATGCACATTGGCACTCATACCTGAATCACCATTTGCAGGAACATAAAATATTCTAGGGAAATGAATTAGTAGTTCCACAGCCCTTGATACTATCCATATTTTATATGGTGACGTTGCTTTCATTGCACTTTGAGCTGCAAAGATGAAACCCTGTTTCCATGACACAGCATTCAGAAATGGAAAAGTTCAGGTAACTGATTTTGCAGCTTTTTAAAAATGACATTATTGTATACCCCAATACTTTTGTTCAATGAAAATCATCTTTCATGTGTAACTGTGCTTCAAAAGTAGCAGTTTATCATTTAATTAAATCTTCTATCCCATATTTTCTAAGATAAGAATGACTGCATTTAAGTATTGGCTATTTAATTGGTTCAGATATCTTTCTGTTTTTGTTTTGGGGCACAAGTCAGCCTGTTTTTGAAGATAAAGACTTGTATAAGCCTTGTGACCCACTGGTGACCAATTTGCCTCTTTATTCTGGATAGCTGGACGACTTGCAGCTCTGGGGACATTGATGGAAAAACTTTACAATGATACTGTGGAGCTACTTGTCATTCAGGTTCCCATTCAAGACAGAATCATATGTCTGGATGCCTTATTCCCCCCGTCTTCCTGATTTGATTGGAAGTTGATTTAATTTCCCTGTCTGAGAAAGAATATGGCATGCGCACACACACACACACACACACACCCCCTGAGAAGAAAATAAGAGGAATAAAAATAGAGCCGGGCCTCAGAAAGCTGGAAATACCAACAGTTTATTTTCTACCTTTTGTGACTACAGAAATGTTGAAACATTTGAACACTGAAAAAAGCTTGATGACATCATCACTTGCTTCTCAATTTTCTTTCTTTTTTATCATTTGCTTAGCAATCACAACAGATGATATTGCACGGCACTGAGAAAGCAGTAGTAAAGCCTGGGAAACAGCAATGACAAATCAAGTCATGAGACATGGAGTTATACATCTGAGAGTAACACCGACAGTATTGCCTCTCTCACACACACGCACACACACACACACACATATATACATACGCACATTCACACGCGTTCAAAGACTGGAAACTAAAGAGCTTTTGTGTTTTGAGAATGAAGTCTAAAGAAAGAGAACAAGGTTAAAAAGAGCAAAGAGATTTCATTTTGAAATGTAAGTGCAAAATGAACTTCTACTGTATTCTGTTCCTAGATGTATATGACAACAAATATGCTTGTTTATCAAAACCCTTCAAGCATCTTTGTATATGAATAGCTGGAGGACACCCCTCTGTGGGTGAGAAACTAGTTCCCCAGCTTAGAGATCCAGATGATTGTCTTAGGCGCTGTAGTATTGTTATGAGACTTGTAGCCAAGCTACCCATCACATGGGAACTCCTTTAAAATAAAATAAATTAAAAATAACATGAAAAGAACAACAACAAAAAATAGGTCCACATTGCATCTACTGTTTCTTCCTAACTACAGGCCTTAATAATTAAAATGTAAGCACCTGTACTTTGCTGAAGAACCTCCACATTCTCCGCACTATGACGTAATGATTTCACTACATCCTGATTTAACCTGTCATGGACATTTTTAGTGATGACATTCAGACCTCGGAGACTCTGTGCTGTCTGAGCATGACAGAGAGGAAACGTTACTAACAGAAGGGCCTCTAATAACCAGAGACCCACTGCTCTGACATGCAGCGGTCAGCCACACACATGCATACACACCAGCAAACAGCTTGACAATATGCGGTATAGACAGATTTGACCGTGGACAAAAACACAGCAAAGAGAGGCATGCAAATGAGCACACACAAGCTGGCACACCCCAGCAATAGATAAAATCAGATTTGCACGCTCACATCCAACAACAGAAGAAAAAAACAAAACAAAAAAACAAACAAGCTTTCCAAGTGTTTGTCCCCACACACACGCACACACAGATTCCTTGGTAAGATTCGTTGCAGTTTTATTAGACTTTGCTTATAGTCATTACACGAGTATGTACCAAAAGAACAGATACTAGATGGAGCAAGGCGGCAATGCCATGGCAATAAAAACAGACCCAGCTCCATGGCACAGCTCCTGGCAGACCGGCTGCCCAGCCTACGCTCCACCTCACTCTGTGTATGAGACAGCAAAGTGAGCAGGGCTTGCAGCCCTCATTTCAAATGCTTTGGATTGTACATTGAAAGGAGATTCCCCACATGGTAGAGTAAGCTTGCCTACACAGCCCTACGCCTTCTACATTCTATACCCGTGCGAATGGCAAATAAAAACTCAACAAGTCTACCTCACAAATGCCAGTGCTTTTTTTTTTTTAAAACATTATACATAATTTTTTTTCCAATTTTTTGGTTTGTTTTAAAAATCTTTGGATGTGCAGTAATACCCATAAAATAACTGTTCTCAAAAAAGTCAAAAGAATAGAAAAAACACATACGTACACACTGCTTTTTTTTTTGCCAGCGGCTCAACAAAGTAGCTCCCGTTTAACTTTTGTCGGCACTGGCAAATCAACTGTCTTGGGTTTCTGGCAGTGTTCAAAACACACATTGAAATGCCGGCTAGGATTTAGCTGAAGAATAAAAACTACTCCTTTTGTTAGATCTAAGTGTGAGAAATAAGGCTGTAACATAAACTGTCTTTTTTGTGTCTTTTTTTTTTCTCCAAAAAACCTACTATGTACAAATCTAGAGTTTCTACAAATGCATAAATTAAAGAAGTGGTAAACCAATACAAAAATGGAGTTAAATTAAAACCACAACACGGAAGTTTAAGAGAAAATATAAACACAACATCACAGCAGTTGGTTTTACCCTGTAAAAGGAATAATCTACCATCATAATATTGGCATAACCCAATGTCTGATAAAAAATACGCTTCTCCCTCCATCCCATAAGTTTCATACATCAACCCTGAAACTTGTCCTTCGTGACTTGAAACAGAGCACTTTTGCCAAAAAAGAGAGAAAAGAACAAACAACTTCAAAATAGATAATCATACAGGTTTTTGAAGTAACAATAACAATTACCATACAAGTGGAGTTCTGCCTTACTCACAGATAGACGTCTTAATGCAGAACTCAAAGGAATTATTACTATGAGGTATTCAGAGACATTGGTAAAGACATGCACGGCCAGAGTGCTGGACCTTCCCTTCACACAGCGGAGAGACAAGTAGGGTGAGGGGAAAGAGGGATGGAGGGATAAAGGGGGCACAGGGGAGGAAAAACAAAGACCTTTGGTTTAATTTGAAGAGGTGGACAAAAGAAAATCCTTTGGTATGTTTTCATTGCATGGTTGAGCCGGCGAAAGCACCTCGGTGTGATTTTTCTTTAGGAACAAAAAAAAAGACAGAAAAGAAAGACAGAAAGTAAAAGAACGACCTTTTCCTTGTTTCTTCAGTTGTGGCCCTTCTACAGGCTGAGGTATTCACAGAGTCAAAGGTGAGAGGTCAACAGCGGTTTAACACTTTGGTTCAAGCAAGGCACTCGTCCTGGGAGTTTTAGAAAGATTGCAACACTTCTGCTTCTACTTTCAGGAACATGTCTGCCTATAGTTGAGTCAACAAATCTGCCCATGGCTATGTCAGGCTGTCTGCCTGTGGTCATGTGAGGATGTCTGACCTGTTTGTTGGATCAATATTAGCAACCTATAAATACACACAAAGAGGCCGGGGCAAGTGGATGTACAGCTGAGATGTAAAAAAAACAAAAATTAAAGGTGTGGAACATCAGATTTTTGCTTAAAATCACTGATAAATCAAACTAAAAATGTACAATTTCAACTAGCTTTTTGTGGTCTACAAAGTGGTAGACATTTATACATTTCTGTTACTAACAGGCACAAAGAAAGACATATCACATTTCTACTAGAGCATCCTGCAGGCACCTGCACGGCCAATTGTGTGTATCTACAGCTGGATCAGCACATCTGCCTATAGCTACATCAGCATGACTATCTATGGAGCTGTAATCAGAGCACAAGATGGAGCAAGAACACGCATAGCAGGGGTGCATGGGTTGATTGCAGGTGGGAGCAAAAGGGGAGAAGACAAGACAGGACGGAAAAGAGAAAGAAGATAGGGGGGGGAGGGGGACACTTACATCACACATCTTAACATCACTCAGAGGCCGTGCAATGAGAAAAAAATCTTTGGTTATCTTTGGTATCATCAAAGTGATAAAAATCACATATGGAACTTGAGTGAGGTAGCATCTTTGGTTCACACTATAAAACATCAGCAGGTCTTGACACTTTTTTGTGTCTTGTCATCTTTTTGGTTTTTCTTTCAGAGATGAAGGAGCAGCTTCCTCTGGCTTCTCCTTCAGAGCCATTTGTGATGAATGTAGAGCTGCTAACCCTGGCCGAGAGGAGGATGACGGCAGGGGTCCAGCTTAATATCTCTAATGCTGCGCTGCCCTGGGCTAGCCCTGTGTAGTGCTTTCCTCCTAGTGCTGAAATGCATAGCTTGCCAGGAGAGCAAAGGCAGGACAGGAGAGGGAGGGCGGGGGGCTTGGCAGCAAACGCAGGAGATGAAGGGGTTGCTTTTGTATTCAGGTGACGAGCTGACATTGCTGTGTAAACGCCTGAAAGTGATTTGATCATTGATATCATCTCCTCTGCCCTACATCTTTGATGAAGAGATAAAATCAAATACATATGAAGCGAAGAGGGATGATAGAGTGATGCTCAGTCCTTATTATCGAGGTGGCGACACAGTTTGTCCTTAAGAAAATCCCTTCACACAATCAGGCAGCATCACATGCTTTCACTTTTACAGAGAAAACACTTGTAGAAATGGTCTTTGTTCACCATCTGCTGACATCTGAACACAAAGCAGAGCTAAACCTGCAAACGGATTTACTGGTAATCTGTTCTGATTAATCCTCACAAGCGTTCACAGTAACATTCTGACTGATTGTGAAGTTAAAACTGGAAAATTGTTTGATTCAAGAAGGAATCAATAAGGCAAATATCAATAGTTTATATTTAGGTTTTGTTAATATAAAACATCTACTAGCAGGGAGCACAAAGTTTGATCATGATGCAATATGCTGTATGGACCATGAAGGGTAACACTGCCCTCTGCGGTGTTTCGACAACAGTCTGAAACACTAAGAAAGAAAGATATATTAACTAGAAAATACACTCTTTGGTCTGATTACATCATAGTGTATTCCTAAGTAGTTAAATTTATTTCTAGCTGCATGAAAAGCCTCGAGATGTAGAAGCCTTTGGTTTGCCTCAGCATGTTGGAAGAAAGCACTACCATGGGGGTTGAGGAGGGATTTTTTTTTGGGGGGGGGGAGTGTTGGGCTTTGGGTTAGCAGTCTACTCATGGACATTTCTCTGTCTGTCTGGAATGCTTGATAGAAAGACAGACAGCTGCACAGACAGACAGATATACACAGACAGACAGACGGTCCACTCCACTGATCCAAACAAGGTTACACAATAATCCAGTTGCTCCAGCAGGATTTTCTTTTCTTTAAAGTTGATTGGCCAATCCCGCCGGAACTCCACATTCTTCCCTGTTTTTCAAGGCTGTGGACAGCTGCAGGTCAGACTGCCGATAGGTTGATTAAACCTCCATGTTCAGGGACCCATCATTAAAACCAACCAATCAGATTAAAGATAAGGATGGCGAATGACAGATTGATACAGACTGGGGAGGTGAAGGGTGTAGTAAAGCTAAAGACCAGTGACATTGTGTGTATGTGTGTGTGTGTGTGTGTGAAAGTTTGTGTGTAAGGGGGGTGAAACTATAGTCTTTTTGCAGTATGTTACACATAAATGTGTTACTGAAACAAACATTTTTTAAAGCAGGTCAAACGAGAAGTCTTTGGTTTGCTTTTTTATCTTTGGATACTATAAATATCAATATAGTACAGGTTTAAGGGCAAAACGTTGCTTCAAGGTCTTTTTAAAGTTTTCTTTGTTTTCTCTTTAAGTTTTAAAGCTTTTCCACCGAGATTGAGTCAGTCCATGAGTTGGTCAGATCAGTCCGACTTCAGGCTTTGGTGCAGGCATTGGGGCCAGAGTTGGCTGAGTGACCAGAGCCGTCGTCCACCCACTTATCAAGGCTCCGGCGGCGTGCGTTCATAAAGAAGTTGCTGACTGTCGCCAGCTCGAGGCCCAGCTGCTGGGCGATGGTGAGCTGCAGCTCTTTGGATGGACGCTTGTTCTCCTTAAAGATGGCGTGGAGCGTCCGCCGCTGCACATCTGTGAACACCAGCCGGGGCTTCTTGGTCACATTTCCCCGCTCGCTCCTGCCGTGGTCCTGTTCCTTCCGCTTGCATGCTGTGGAGAGTTGAGAACAGAGACAGAGAAAGAGATAAAGACTAAGAAACAAGAATAATTTCCGGGTTGATTTGGTCTGGGTTACTTAAGGCAATCCTAAAGGCAACACAAGTCAAAAGCATTTGAAAAATGCCCAAGTAGCTAGCTAAGCCTACCCTGTTATAGCCTACTAGATCTATTATTTACTTTGTTACATGCTTTTAGAATTGTTTTAGGAAAACGCAAAAAATGCGACTTGAATTAGCCTACGTCCTGCCTCTAGTAGACTAAATAACGTCAAATTAGATATTTCATGACGTACCACTGCTAATAGCTAATCCTGGGGAAAGCATTGTTCTAATGTGTATCGTGTTGTTTATGGTAGCCTATGTGAACGGCCTCTAATGTATTTAACCTAAACGAAAACTGTGATGAAATTGATTAAGTTTAAGTTTAAGTTTATTTATTTATATAGCCCTTTACAGTACCCATTGGACACACAAAGTGCTTTACAGCAGGGGTAACAGAAAAAGAGACAATGTAAAACATCATAAAAATGTAAAGTTGTAAAGATTAAAACCTCTAACGTTTGTGGACTAGTTAAAACCATGCTGTTGCGTTTGAGTTATGTGGAAAAAAGTCTGCCCACTGGATTAAGCTGTGCACATTTTTAAATTTTGTAGCATGTAAATAAATAATGTTGTGGTGGAAAGGGTAATGGAAGTGCCGTCAGAGTCGTAATTATCATTAGATCCCCCAGTCTACCGCACACTGACATTTAGGAGTCGTGCAGCTGCCTGCATGTTGGAAGCTGTGCTACTTTTATCACAAACACCACCGTGACTGGCCAAGCCAGCAAGGTTAAACAGGGAATAAACAGAGTAATTAGACTCTTATAATTTTGTCGGGGATCCATAGGGCCTCTGGTTTAGACAGGAAACCTGCCAGCAGGGAACAATGAGCGCTGTCCACGGTGCTGAAAGCAACGCCGGACCTCTATAAGGTAGACTCTTGGAAAAGCATAATCTCATCTGACAGTTGATAAAAATACAAGGGAAGAAATTTAACAGCTAGTCAAATATCCCTTATTTTGATCTTTCCCCCTCCACTTCTTCTCCCCTCCTCCCCTTTTTACATAGACTAGTACAGGCATCCGTTTTGAGCTGCATCAGCTGGTAGTCACCAGCAGGGGGCAGACGCGGGCTGTGGTGACGTGTAATTAACGAATATGCTGAGCGCAAAACATTTTAAACCAGCCCTGATTGTGCAAAACAGAAGTCAGTGAAGGCAGATTTTACTTCTTTATAACAACATCTCGAACAAAATGATTGGAAACTTAAAAAAAACAAAAACTAAACTGTGACATTTGGAATTTTTGAACGATATAGTTCACTGTAATAAAGCGTCTCTAGGCCAGTAGGCTATAAGGAAAGTGGCATTAGCTAATAGTGACAAACATTAAGTCAGGAACCATAAATAAACAATTTAGTAAAAGTGAATTTTTGCACATGTCAACTTATATCTTAATTTTTAGCGCCTCCTACTAAAGTACAGTGCAGTGGCCAATTGGCATGACTATAAACAGAAGTATATTTGTGAGTATGACCAGTCCGGTGTCTCCAGCTTTGGTTAATATTAACAGAAAGCCGGAGCTCCTCGTGTTAAGGGCCGCCATAAATCAGCATGAGTGAAGGCCACTCAGACAGCCGCAGGAGCCACTACAGAAGAGCTCCGGCTCCGGCACAGGAGGCCCGGCCAGAGAAAGAGAGAGAGAGAGGGCGGCTTTCCCAGGACCAAGGGGACATAACAACGGCCTCATTATCAGGCTAATCACACACGTACAGGCACACACACACACCGCTGCTGCTCCCGGCTAATCATTACAAACACACAGATAACTCCACACACTCAAACAAATTGCACACACTAGGCCTGTGCTGACACGATGTGACGATAGTCCCGCGTTTCATAATCAACAAACAGACCTCTGTGCTGAAAACACGACACATTTTCAACTGAAAAGCCAACTTTCCTTTTATTCTGTTCAGAATCTGAATTATCATTATAACCAAGAAAGGAAATCCTTGTTTAGTTGATAGCCTAAAACCTCCAGAAAATTCAATACAGCATCAGCCACTGTTCAAATACTGATTGTACAAAGTTACGCATATTTTCTGAATTTAATTTGTGGCGAATTGTATCAAACTATTAAATTCTATTGAAGCAATTCAGAAAACTTGAGAACGTGGGAAAATGGAAAAAAGATCCTAGATTAATTTCAGAAGCCTGCAATCAATAAGTATATCACATCTTCTGCACACGATCACATATCTTCACCTCGAAACGAGCAGATCAATAAAATGGTGCTCAGTCATTTCACTCCAAATTTATATTTTTTAACTGCTTTTATTTATTTTTCAACCAAGCTATTCTTTCACTGATGGTTAATTAAATCAAAGTAAAAACACTGATGTTTTATTTGTTAGCTCATTTGAAGTTTTTGATTTCTTTTAAGAGCTGGGGAGAAATATTTTAGAATATTCAGAATAACACATTTTTGTATTTTTATTGGGACAAAAGAGGTCAACCTGCTGCAAATATCAATAAACATAACTGAAGTTAATTCATTTACCCCTGCAGAGCCAGTATTAATATCTTCGATGATGAACATTCAGACCATCACTGTTTATCAATAAGCTGCTCGGCTGATTTTTTTTTTTTTTTTTTTTTTTTTTTTGTAATTACAGGCTGATCACTGAAACGACGAAACGAAGATAAAATTCAAACCAGCTTTCAAAGGTGACATAACGCTTTAAAAAATCTTTATCAAAGTCAGTTATTAAATCTCATTTTCAAACTGCGTACACGCCCACAGCAGCAGCAGCAGTAGATGAGAAAACTGAAAAATAATCAATTGCGATTACATTCGCATGCGCACACGCACACAGGCACACACACACATAGAAGCAAATTTCCAGCCTGCAGTTGCAGCTATAGTTTTTCAAAAGACAAAAAGTCAATTTGCTTGTCATCGATTGAGCTTATGAAAGTAATAAAATCACACAAAATAAATAAATAAATCAACAAAATGAATAAATAAACATGTTTTTGTTGTGTGGAAACGCACGAGATATTAAGGCCTCGCTGCATGTGCCCCTAATTGACTCGTCCGTACCTCTGGGACAAATTGGTCCATCAGTTAATTAGAGGCACCTCAGTGAAGTCAGGGTTAGTTTACCAGCAAAACATCAACACGTGTCCTCTTCTGTTCTACTTCAGCACATTTTACCGACAAATTTCAGTTTTTATTTCCAGAGGGAGGATGAAAGTACTTTTACAAACTTCACTTGACATTTAAATCTAGTTTTACCACCAGCTCCCAAGATCACGTGCAAACACGCCTTCATCTCTGTCTGTTTACACCAAGGACAGCACCAAAAAAGAAGAGGACTGATCAGTTCCATCTACACCAAAATAAACACAATCCTAACGATTTCTTGGAGAAGGATCGGTTTTCGCACACAGTCCAGCGGTCGATATTTTGAGGTAAAATGACATGAGCACTTGTTTTACACAGGCCCCAAATCAGCGTGGAGGTTAAAAAAAACAACAAAAAACAACATTTTGAAGCATTTTGATTACAACGTATGATTAAATGTTTAATTAGTCTAAATCTAGGATCTTTACTTGAGGGAAAAATCTTTAAAATGATCCCTAAATAAACCAGGAATCATTTAACCCAAAATAGCCATCAAACATCTTTCACAAAGGTTTATTTTCTGCAGATATGTCAACACCAGGTCATCTCTTCGTTTTGCAACAATCAGCTTAGAGAGAACACTTGTCCTGAGTGCAACCTTGTATGAAGTAGGTTGTAAATGGTTTCGATTACTTTTCTTTATTAGTAAAAAAAACAAGATCAATTTCAGCTCCCTGCCCACTTGACCTGTTAATTGCTGAGCATAAGGTAGCATTCAGGGCCAGTGACCTTCTGTGCTGATTGTGTTTTTTTTTTTTTTTCCATTTAACCTGCAACACATTCAAAAGATAAAAGCAAAAAAAGGGGGCTTTACCGAGGCTTCGCTCACCTGCGAGCCTGAGCGCACTCATGCGTTGGAACTCAGGCTCTTGCAGCCATTTCCACATGCGACGGAAGGTCTCCCTGCCGGACTTGAGCTTTGACCATGGTTTGGGGTTCCTCAGCAAGTCGGACAGGGTCCCCTGGGACCTGCACAGGACCCGCTGGGCAAAGATGGCCTGAGGGATGCTGTAGCGCTTCAGCTCCGTGGTGATCCTTTGCGCCACTTCTTTGGTATTCACCTCCTCCATCTGTCCCCCAGAAACACCACCACCTGCACCGACCCCCTGCTGCCCAGGCCCAGAGGCCTGCTCCCGACTGTTCCCCAGTCCCTGGCCGTGTCCCTGCGCGCCAAGGTGGGCGTGCGGGTGGTGGTGGAGGCCGTTGATTTGTACCATGCCAGCGGAGGAGCTCATGTGCTGCTCCGCATGTCTGCTGAGCATGGCCGGGTGATGAGCCTCAAACCCACTTGGTGTGAGCATCTTCTCACCGGGCATGGCGGCACCGGGATGAGCATAGGGAGGGATGCCGGCCTGGGACGTGTGTATGCTGGCCAGACCGGAACCAGATAACGGGGAGAGGCTCTGGCCCATGCAGGGATCCTTGTGATGATATGCGGGATACAGACTGTTCATAGGCGCCAGACTCCGGTCCTCTCGCATCAACGTGAAGCTGCCGCTAACATTTCCGGGGATCCTTTGATGGGGGTGGGGGTGTGGATGATGGGGATGGTGGTGGTGATGATGGGGAGGAAACTTGTCGGACACGGTGGAGATGGGGGGTAAGGGCTGCAGGGGGGTTAACGTAGTGTAAGTGGTGCTCGCACTCATGCCAGGGGGGGCTTCACACATGCTGATGGCTGGATGCAGGTGTCCAGGGTGGCTGGGGTGATAGTCTCCGCTGTCCAGGAGGGTCGCCATGCCCATAGCACGGTGGCTCAGACCCCGAGGGCTCGGACGAGAATGCGGACTGTGTCCACTCAGCAGCTCTCCGTGACCGGTGACGGACTCATGGCTCACTCCATGCAGGTCGCCTATATTCTCCATCGACAGCTGTGCGTTCATGATCCGGGTAGCGCTGTGGACAAACCATCTATCTGACCTACCGCGGTTAGCTGATGTCCAGAAGTCCTCACGTCCAGTAAAGTTAAATTTTCTTTTGTTGATTTTTTCCTCCCGTTTTTTTCAGGGAGCTTCCTTTGCTTTCGCCCCCTTCTGTGATCTTATTGGCTTATATTTGATTATTCTCCTGGTTCTGCCGCTGTTTTTCAGTGTGGAAACTCCTTTGGAAAAATTCTTTTTTTTTTTATATATTAAAAAAAAATCATTCATTTGTTCATTTTAAATTATCTTATTCTGTCTATCATTCAAGCCCCCCCGCCGCCAACCAGCTGTCCTTGCGCTCCGGTCGGGTGCCGCGCCATCTCTCTAGTTGTGTGTCCAGTCCCAGTTCCACCGCAGCACAGATCACACTCTCTACACATGCGCACTGTGGACACTCGTCCCTCCCAGACTCTCTCTCTCTCTCTCTCTCACACACACACACACACACAACAGGCGCGCACACACGACCCACTGCTCTGACGTCAGGTACCTTATTAAGGAAGGGAGGTATCAAACCACTTGCTTAAAACTGTCCTCTGTTAACAACCCGTACTTAGCAGTCTTATAGTATTTACTGGAAACGTAAATAATGCAAACAGACTGCTCATATCGACGTGTGCAAAGGGGCTGGAAACGCTGCTCGATGTTCACTTGTCAGCTGCTGGATAGAAATGATTCAATTCATTAAGGGAGACTAGGAGACTGTACCTTCAGTCCTCCTTAAATCATTAACTGCAAATGAAGTAAACTTCCGGGTTCATTTGGAGTTGATTTTTAACTAGTTAGACCTGGGATTCAGAAATCTCATAAAACTTCAATGAAAACATTCAAAACACCTATAAAGAAAAAAAAAAGATCCTCCACAAATTACATCAAAGAATGACGAGTTATTTATGAGTTTAAGGGCTGTCATTAAATTTGCCGCTTGTGTGGTTTCATATGGGTCACATAGATCCAGTTTTTCATTAGGCCCGGTGCACTTCAGCCGCACCACCCCCACACCAGTGCCAAATATGTGGCGGTTTAACCAAACGAAGAAGACTAGTACCTTCTCTTTTGATAGAAAAGATGAGCAGATGTGTCCATTGTTCAACCATTAAGGCTTAACGAACCAAGCCCAGCATGTGTGTATGAGTGTGTCTAAGCGTATGTCCTATTTGGAAACAGAGCACATTTAATCCACAAGGTTTGAGAGTTTTGTCAGATGTAGAAATTTTGCCTTATCCACTGTGATGGAGATTCGATCAATTTTAATTAGTATTTCTTTTAAAAAGCTTCCACTTCGGAGGCAAAAATTAGGCTATTTAGAGTAGCATACCCCCCCCCCACACACACACACACACACACACACACACACACACACACACAAAAACCCAACCTAATTTTATGGAGAAAAAACAACCGAATTACCGTGCCTGTGTGATTGTGATCTGGCGATATGCTGCTAAGTGTCAAACTTTCAGTCCTCATAAGAGGCGCTGGCCCTGCTTTACACGTCAGGGGCCGTTTAGCCTAATGGAGCGGTAGCGCAGGGCGTCCTCAGCCGGCCGAGGTGACAGCTTGCAGCGGTCAGTGTCCTTCTGGACCCCCTGCTGAATGAGGGACATGTCAAAGGTGACGCTTCAAGACTCCCAAAGCCAACATCTGCGGGGGGAACAGATTAACCTTTCAGACTTTTCCCTGTTTTGGACCTGCTAGGGGCCCCACATCTGCTAGGGCCCCCCACAATAGAGCCCGGCGCTCGGTTGAATGAGTTAAATAAAAGAAACGAAAAAAAGAGAGAAGAAGTTAAACTGTCTCTGATGTGAAGTCAATGTCAACGGCGTGTGTGTGACGTGTGTCGAGACAAAAGGGACACTAATTCTTCCGAGAGCGGCCGTCCAACCGTTTAGTCCAGTGGACATAATGGAGTTGAGAGGCAGGTAATAAAGCTCTCAACAGGAAAACAAAAACAACGAACATTATTGTTTTGATATTAACCTGTCCCTCTCCACACAATTTATTTATCTCATAAACAGAATAATAATAATAAAAGTCAACCAGTAAAGTGATGCGCATGTAATTCGTAAAAAAATAAACCCCTATATATATATATATTTTTTTTACTGTAACAGTTCTAACTAGTTTCTTTAAGAGTTTTTATTGCTGTAGGTCTACACCTGTAAAGAGTCAAACAAGATATAGGAGATGAGTATGAAAGGCAAGGCTTGGCCTCTTGACCACAAACCTCATCTACACATTCTCATACGGATCGATAGGCTCCTGCCACGTCTGAGCTGTGTGTTTATGTGTGCCTACTTCTCCATGGCCATTCTGCCGCGATAGACCTGGCCTTATACAACTGTGACATTTGCTTTGCACTGAATATAAGGGACATGGGACGGATTTCTTTCCTCATTGCCACTTCAAAAAGCGGGCGCGTCTCAAGCGGAATTCACTTCAGTTATATACAAAGGAGGGAAATATGAGAACAAGAAGCTAGCCGGTGGCTGAGAGATCTAAATGTGGAAAAGTAGAAGCTATTCTTCGTTTTTTGTCATTTCGTAATTATGTTATAGTTAAAGAGAGAAGAATCTATGCCAGCCTACAGAAAGGTTCAGTGAATGGGCACAAAAAAAAACCTGATAATAACTTGCCTGTTTTCACACTGATTATTAATCAGGGGTATCATTCCCATGAAGCACCCACCAGCAATCCGAGCAGATATAATATAATGTCTCTCTGAAAGGAGCCTGGATCAATATTTCGGCAGCTCTGAAAAATGACAAGCCATAGATGTTCAAAATGACAATTATAGCATATTCTGAAATAAACCTTTGCTAAATGGCATCTGGTGAAACTAAACTTTTATAAATGAGCATGTAGGCTACTTGAGTTTGATCTGTGTGTTCATGTGAAGTGGATGAACCCGTGTAATATCAAGGGGCCTATACATGGGGAAACCGAATTAGCCTTTTGAAAACAGATTAAATTGGGTTCGTTTTATCTTTTGACCCATAATTTCGTTCACTGGTTATATAACAAAAATCACAGGCTCCACAAATGTGGCATTTCTTTATATTTGATTAATCTCCTCCCGAAAAAGTATGATCGGAGGGGAACCATATACATGTAAGGTTAAAATATTTGAGAAGATTTTACGTATTTTTCTCTTTACCTTTAAAAGAAAGTGCACTGCAGTGTTGGTAGCTGCCCTTTACGGCACATTTGAAGTAGGCCTTGAAAACACACCACCGCGCCAATCAATACTGAATAAAATTATAATTCCTGGAGGGACTCTGGCAAAGGCCCACAATTTGTTATAATAAACCAACCTAAAAATATCCGTTTTTATATGTACTTTGAATGTGGTATTTTGCCTTGATAAAAAATATTTTCATTTGAGTGAAAGTAATATTTTGTTGAAAGTGCGCAATTTCTTGATGCAGAACTCGCTACATCCGATGCACATATTAAAGGAATTTTTTTAACAAGGGAGGCTGTTTAAACACATTGTGCTTTAATCTGCAGCTAAAATAGAAAGCGGACATGAATAAAAAAAGGATGGAAAAAAACATGTGGCAAGTCACGGCGGTACAACAGCTAAACATGGGTCATTTTCTTTATCCCACAGTGCTCTAATTCCTTCAATCAACACAAACCTGTCCAAAACATTTTCATGACGTAGAAAAATCGGTCTATGTGATCCTATAAGCGAACATTAACCCCCAGGGCTAAAGTAAAGAAATGGATTAAAGTTTTATCCCTGTAATTAAGGAATTTACTTTTTTCCCCCTTTTCCTAATTAGTAAAATGCCATCATGGCCGAGCAGCAGATGCCGGACCTGCTGCCTTGCTCAGGGGTAAATCAACTGCCTCAACCTTGTATTATTCCGCGTCACTTGTTTTGATTCGAGCACTCATGTGAAATTAACAAAGCATCACTTTACATTAAGGTGTCCATATGCCGCCCAATTACTTCTTGTAACTTTAGTGAGACTCCAATTATGACAACAAAACCGTGTCAACGATAGCCAGCAGTCCCACTAAATGTGCGCCTCGAACCCAAATTGTTGCTCGTTTAGATGCTGTTTGGCTTTGGAACATCACTAATCGGTTTTAACAGGTAAATAACAAATTATAGGTCAAATTAATGCTGTATTATCTGCCATAATTTCTTGACTTTTTAAACATTTGAGTTCAGCCTACAATAATAACTGACACATAAAATACCTAACAATTTATGAACTTAGAAGCTGACTACAATCAAAAAGATACTAGTTGTCAAAGTATTTCTGATATTTCCTTTGCAATTATTTTAGAAATATATAGTCAAAGAAGCAAACCGTTTAGCGACAATAATATCTTGAGTCGTCTATTAATTGTTATTTTGCATGTTGATTGAGCTTTGAGCCAAATTAGACTGAAACGAGAGGGTGGGATTGGATTCCAACAAAGATTTGACATGTTTCCTGGCATAATCAACCTTCTCGGTGAATCTATGCATTTGCTTGTGAATTAATTCCTGTTTTCAGACATGCACGATAAGTTACATCCAACTATGACTCCTGAAGTATTTGTGCGAGCACAGCTGATCCCTCTTTTTCCAACTTTAAGAGCTTTCCAGTGACCTATGGGTTAGATAGCCTATATAAAGTTTATTTCAAATAGCGCACACTGACGTAGATCATATTTGTTGCGATAATTTTAACTATTATAATTGCGTTAGTTTTTTTTTTTTTTAAACCACACCGTCTTGCTTGTAAATAACAATATGCTGACATTATAGATGCAAGTGTGTAGGCTATAGCTGCCAGGTTTGTGCGCAGAAACAGTATGATGATGTGCGTCAGATCTCTGCTGCACTCCTTTTCTCCTCTCGACATGGTGCCAAAGGTTGAAATGTCTGGATTTAAACTCTTGAGCCACACATAGGCTAAATACATACACGCACACGCACACGCACACACACTGTACTCTCCGATTTTTACCGCAGGATTCTCTCTGCATCTTCATCATCCTCCCAGTTCACTCCCACACAGCAGCGCACAGAACAACATGCAGCTTCAACGCCAATTTACATAAACTCTCTAATTCCGTTAATACGACTGTAGCTAAAAAGCAGAGGATCTCGCGTCTTTGTGCTTTTGCGTTTTTTTCCGTTCCACGCTTTCCCTCATCCTCCTCCTCCTCCTCCACCACCTCCTCCTCCTGCGGCTTCCAGCCTTCCTCCGGAGCTGCCAGCGTCCCAAATCTTGGCCGAGGTAAAGATCCTTACAGCCGCTGCATGAGTCTCCGTTTCCGGTCACAAATAATCCGACCCGCTAAAAACCCTCTCTCTTTTCCAGCTCCGGTGCCGCGCTTCTCTCCGTGCTTTCCCGATTGCAGGCGCATTTGAATAGCTGACCGGTGTTGTTATGGATCCGCGCGCGCTGAAAGAGAATCAGTATGCAAATTGTTTCAGTATCAATCGAAAGGTTCGATCCGCCTGAGCGTCAGCCCCTTTGGCACGAGAAGCTCCTTTGCAGCATAAATGTTTATATTGGCCTCACGTGTTAGCGCAGAGAAGAAGAGAAAGATACTGGAACTTAAATATCTTTTTGCTGCAGGAATAAAATATACATTTAGGAATGCAGGGAGGTTGCAGATGGCGCCTCTATGACTAGGACCCAGATTTAAAAGTTAATTTTATGAGTGAAACAAACAGAGCTATCGGGGAATATAAGTCTTACTAAATAATTAATGAATCACAATTAATATTTAATCTTTTTAGTCATGTAAAGTTTCACTAAAGGCTACGCAGATAATGGCAGCCTTGCTGTTTGATCAAAGTTGTATTCCTATTGGTTGTTTCAGAATTGCGCCACAATTTCAACAAATGTCACTTTAAAAGCCAGTGGATGCAGTAAATGTGAAATAAACTGCCACGTGAATTGTCACATTTTCACGTCTGTGCTTTGCATGTTCTGATATCTTACTGAATCTAACATACAGAGGAAGGCAGATGCTTGCAAACACACCTGAACAGATCAAAGAGAGGGTGAGGAGGACAGAACAGGTGAGGGACTGAAAATATATACGGAGCAGCAGAACAGGTGAGAAGTGTCAGAGGGCGTGCCTGGTAGAGGTATATTAGAGGATCTGTTAATTTACATAAATATGAGCGGGAGAGAGAAGATGAGGAAATGAGGAAGGGCAGAGAGAGGTGAAATGAAAGGCTGTGGCAGGGAGAAGGTGGTCAGGAGGAGATAAAGCAGAGAGTCCGTTATCCATCTGTCCCAGGGTTAGAGTTTGACCAGCTGAGGGGGTCAGGGTTGAAGGGTCAGTGAACTCATGGCCTGGGGGGTCCATGGTCAGTGCAGAGGCAGATACAAGAGGAGCAGGGTAAATAAAAAATGTGCATGTTTTTCAACTAAGGTCCTCAGATCAGCGACTTGACAATTTATTTATTTTTTTTATTAAATTATGGTCAGAAAGTAAATCGGATGCTGAAATCTAATACTTTCTTTCTCTCTTTCTTTTTTTGTTGTTAAGGGACAACAAAACAATCTGGATGAACAATCACAATAAAGACACAAAGATATTTGGGTCTAATATGTCAAAATTATTAAACCAACATCACCTTCGATTCCATTTTTTTCTGGACCTTTTAAGCAATAATCTTCTAACAGAGGTTTGAGCCACTACTTCCAGTTGTTTGATTTCTAAAAAAAAAAAAAAAAAAAAAAAAAAAAAAAAGAAAAAAAAAAAGCCTCTCACTCACTGTTTATAACTGATTCTGTTTCTGTATATGATTTATGCTTGTCCATTCTATGACTTGAAACATGATGAATTGTGTTTTAGTTGTAAATATCTAATATAATGTCTTTCAACCTTTTCTTCTGTACTTGTCATCAATAACTACAAACGAGACTTCAAGATTCACCTTCCAGGAATGTTGAGGTTTGGACAAAAATACTTATCCAAAGTATTTATATTAGATGCTTTTCTTGACTTTTTCTCAGCAAAGATGTAGAAAATATATATTCAAAACATTTTTTCCCACAAAAAAGACTACGGCAGAGTCTGAAGGGACAGAAAATCTCAAAGTTTTTAAACTTTAATGATGCTCTAACAAGTGAGTCCCTGTTGATCAGTTAAGATTCTTTGAGCCACTTACTATACAGCACGTATGATAGGTTCTGCCAGTTATGAGCGACGTGTGCACAGGCATGGTGTGTGCAGATTTAACAAGACGCTCAGTGGTTAGGTCAAGGATTGCTGTCCTTTACTTGTGCCTGTAAATCTACACTTCAGAACAGGGAAGGATTTGAGATTTTCTGTCCACAAAAGTGTTCTCTCCTTTGTGTGTGTGTGTGTGTGTGTGCAAGTGTAAGAGCTGCCATGTGTGTCTGAATTCACTGAATTCACTGATGATGATGTGTGCTTTAAGATTTCTGGATATAACATTACATTTTGTGATGGCACCTTTGGAAAGAAGCTTTTTTTTTTTTTTTTAAGCCAAATTTAGCCATTAATACTGTAATATTTTGCAACAAAAGTCACTCATCAGTATATTGTAAAAAAAAAAAAAAAAGATGAAAAATGAGCCCAGTGTTCTGTAAAAAGTATTTATATTTGCAGTGTTGTAATTACAGAAGACCAGCCCTTGAATAAATCTAAGATAACTGTTTTAGGAGAAAATAATCATCCACCGTGCCCACAAGGCTTCAATTACTGATCAAAATATCACAACAAAACATTGTAGCATGAAATTAAAGTTCAGGACAACGATGATACCAATAGACATCTGAGTATCTTTGTTTTAGAATGCAGATGTATTATATGCAGCAGTTTTTTCATTCAGGAGAAACGTCGTAAATGCTTGGAGGTGAGCTGAAGTGTCCCAGCTCCACCACACTATCCAGTAGTATGTGCAAGGCATAATCAGCCATTAATGACACTGTTGTATGACATGGTGTGTCACTGTGCTTGTTCAGGGGCTGTGTTGGGGGGGGGGGGAGTGTTGGGATTAGTAGGGAAAGTGGCAGGGATATGGGCAATGATAGCTGCATCTAAAAGAGGATTACACAGGTTCCCTGTGTCATCATGTACCTGCCATTATGGGATTACGGGCATCACTTCCACCTTCTCCATTCAACACTGCAGTGCAGGGCAAAGCCTACAGAATACCACCACTCTCATACCGGCTCAAGGCTGTAACAAAGCAGGGGATGAGGGTGGTCCACAGGTCAACAAATACAGTGGAGTACTAAAGCTGCCTGTTGGAGTTTGGGGTTCATTACATGTTTGGACCAACACTTTAATCCATGATAAGACCTGATACACTTGTGGAAGAGTTTGGATAAACATTCTCCATGGGGATGTATATTACTCTGACGGTGAACATCTTGTACATTAGATCTAGAGATAGATAAAACACCATAGATACAAACAGGTACACGCACAGAGAAAGGGGTCTCCGCATTTACAGAAGTACGAGCACAAAAACGTGGATGAGTTCAGTGAGATACATGCTACTGATGCAGACCCAAACAATGAATGAATGTGAGATTGAATGGAGCTGTAACTGCTCTCCACACACACACACAAAATCCCCCACCATCTTTGTAATAGTGAATACTGATTTGGCACAGTCTCTCATGAAATCTATTGTTCATTAGTCATTGTTATCCAGCTTTGATGTAGCTGTAATGGGCTTTAGATGTGTGGACCAGCTCCATAAAGACCCCTGTTTAGTAACGGCCACAGTTTAAATGCTCTTAATGTGCCGCTGAGGTGTAGGGAGGGGCCAGAAGCAGTAAATCACAGAGGGTTGAGGTGTAGAAAGGAGCGATTGGACAGAGGAGGGCAGGAGAGAGGGAAGGAGGGGAGGGAGGAGAGCAGTTTCAGGGATGAGGGAATGGAATCTGTGTATATGCATTTTGAAGAGGCAGAGAGCCTCCCTCCGAAACTGTAGATGTGTTTACACAGCACAAGTTCACACAGTCACACGCAAACACACAGAGACAAACAGCACATGCACACGCACGTGCACAGAGGAGCTCAGCTCTCAGCCTAGTGAAGGTGCTCCTGTGTCACGCGCATGCCTGCATTGAATAAAGCAATGAGCTCAGCGATAGGGGTTAAACTAATGTGTGTGTGTTTGCATCTGGGTGTGTGTGACCTGTCCTGTTCTCAGAAGAGAAAGAGTAAACAGACAGAGGCAACTATCAGCCTCTCCATTGTATTCATCCCATCACTAATCTTTAAAATGGTTAAATCATTACTACCACCTTAGGAAAGGGCCAACCAGACACTACTGGGCTGTTAAATGCCAGCATCATCCCTTAATATCTTACTTATACTTACATTTACACACACACGCGCACACACACACACACGCGCGCACACACATAGCACAAACAGCTGTGGTCAGTAATTTATTTTATAATTGTTTTTGTTGGAGAATATTTGAAAATAACTAAAACCAAAATACTGTACTACAGTGAAATCACATAGTAATGTCAGCCAGCACAGGTAATTATTCACTACTAATGGGTTTACTGCATAAAAATGGTCTACGTTTGTTTTATTCTATTTATAAAAAAAAAAAAAGAAAAAAAAATTGGGAGCTGTTTAAGAGACTGAAACCATTGAAAAAGTTAAGAAACCACTGCCATCCTAACTTTAATGGTGAGTGATATTACTGTACCAAGGAGTTAGACATGAAAACTGAGAAGTTTAGGGAAAAAGCAGTTTGTACTACGTCCAAACTCAGAAGACAGTTTTATATGTGTGCATATATCTATCTATCTGTCTGTCTGTCTGTCTGTCTGTCTGTCTGTCTGTCTGTCTGTCTATCTATCTATCTATCTATCTATCTATCTATCTATCTATCTATCTATCTATCTATCTATCTATCTATCTATCTATCTATCTATCTATCTATCTATCTATCTATCTATCTGTCTGTTTTTTTTTTTTTTCTTCTTTTTCTCTCTCTCTCTCTCTCTCTCTCTCTCTCTCTCTTTTGTGTGGAGAAAAAGATAGAAAAAGATTCATATATGTACGATTTATTACTGTGGCCTATTGTAGTGCAGAATGTATCCACCAGGGGTTAGAGGACAAGTATCAGAATGTATGCAACAGGGTTTTGAACAAAGTTTTGCCATAAAGTGATGCAATAGATCTCAGACACAGCATGTCTCAAATATGATACATAAAGTGTTAAAGGGTCAAAGAATGGCATTATGATTTGTGTGTAAGGATATGAACAAACAACTGATATTATTGATTTTCCAGCTACACTCACTAGTCAATCAAAATGCTCTCTCTAAACGACAGATTTGATGCCAGTTGAACATGGTGAATAATAAAGATCAGCATAGTCTCAAAGTGCAGACAGTAGACACCAAAATAACTCTTAGAGACCAATATTCATTTCTGCATCTGATGTTGCAGATGACCATTTGTTAGCTTGGTAGATAAGCAGCTATAGCAGTGTTTCCCAACTCCAGTCCCTATAGGACCCACTGCCCTGCATGTCTTGGACGCAACCCTAATTTTTCACACCTGAATCAAATGATTGGGTTTGTTGGAATAGAAACACATCGCAAAGCAGCGGGACCTGAGGACCGGAGTTGGGAAACACTGACTTACAGAATGGGCAGGGCAGCAAAGAACTGCTGTAAAAAAGGGATTATTTTAATGTAGGAAAAAAATCCCAACCTATACCTCCTACTGACAACGTTTGGTAGGAGCTGAAATCTTCAACAGGAACAATAATTTATGAAAGCACATCTATAGAAAAGTGGTGGCAGAAACTGTCAGCATTTAAATGCAAAAACTTCTTCATAGATACAAGAAGTTGTCATAACTGCTGAAAGTTATAAAAACTTCAATAACTCTGTCATGGTGCATTATCTCTGTACTATTTTATGCATTTATTTCTGAAGATTTTCTCAATCCATTACTTAAAATTAAGTGATAACAGATAACAAAAACACAATACAAATATAATTTACACACACACACATTTTGTATAAATGTATGACTTGTCCACATGTACATATACAGTATGTGCTTGTATTCAACAGACAAAGAACAGGAATTGTTGCCATCTCCAGGTCTGAGGGGCCTCCATCACTCCCAGCAGGATACTCAGGCAAATCTAATTGCAGGTAAATGTACAGCGCTGCTCTCTGTGGCTCCTGTGTGGAAAGATGGGAGGAGAGGCCCAGCGACATGGTTAGTATTGGTCGGAATGACTGATTGGCCCTCCTCTAACTACATTAGGCTGTGGAGATGTGGCTGCCCCCTCCCACTCACCACTGCTCTCCATTCCTCTCAGCCCCTCTGCTCTGTTGTAGATGGCAAAGGTAGTTGGCAGGGCTGCTACATCGGGTGTGACCCGTCCCAGCCACAGATCCCTGCGTATCTACCTTCAATAGAGTAGTCCATGGTTGATTGGAGCATATTAGCGGGCTGCTGGACTGCAGGGAGCTCAGGCCCAGTGGAGGGCTCCGCCATCTAAGATCTGATCAGGGGTTATTAGCAGTAAAGAGCCACTGTGGATGAGGGGAGGAGACACATCATTTACAGGGTCAGAGCGTGGTCGCACAGAGCTGGCTGCGCTACTCACACACGAAAAAAGCACACACCAAACTACACACACTGGACAGTAAAGGGCGGCTCATTACTCAGTGAGAGCTCAGGTTTCCAGCGTAGACCTCTCCATTAGACCCCCAGTTAGGGAGAAATGAATGGCTGTAGCTTCTTCGCACTCATAAACCATCCAACCATCCACAGCAGGAGAAAATGAGATACAACTTAAAGGAGGGAGGGGATCTTAGAGATAGTGTGAGCGTGTGCATGTGCGTGAGGGGTCCTTGGGGTCTTTGAGATGGAAATGCCCAGCTGGCTGGCCGTCTGCTGCCTGACCCCATAGCACAAGGTCAAAAGCCAGGGCCCCCCAACCAACCAGCTACTGACCAGCACACACACATACAGTGTGTACACATGATATCTACACTTGTTCAGTGTGTTTGTGTGCATCTATGTGTGTTTTCAGAGAAAGAGAGAGGGAGAGAGCGTGCACTCTGCCATGTGTGTGTAATTGATCATTTAATCTAGCTGACATCATAATCCCCGACGCGTGTTTAACTAACTGGCTGCCCAGTGGAGGAGCAGAAGGGCTGAGTAATTATCTCATCTGGATACATTAATAACGAAGCATCACTCACCGTTACCTCGGCTCCATCGGTCCTGAATCAATCACAGTGAGCAGCCAAGTCCGTTTGCATGTGTGAGAGAGCAAAAGAGAGAAAGACTTTGCATCTGTACTGATGTGTGTTAGCATGTGTGTTTCAGGAGGCGCATCGATAGGTTGCACCTCAAAGCTGATTATCGGCCATCACACGGCCCAACCTGGAGCAGGGAGCGAACGAAAATGGAGACCGGTCCATGAGTGTGTTGTCTTCTGCGCATCTACAAAATGGATTTGTTGGAGTGCTAAAACACAGAAAAAAATGAACCACAAATCAACAGCACTGGAGATAAAACAATCAATAAATCCAAACGGGAGAGATGTGAATATGAGAAGAACATGCGGTGTGCATGGAGAAACAGCATATGATTTTGTTTCAAACTGAAGTGTACATTCAGAGCCAGTTGTTCAAAGGACAGCGAGCCACACAAATGCCAATCAAATTAAATGGCAACTGAAACAAAGAGAAGTGGACGTGGACATGTGTCCTTGTGTATGTGTGTGTGTGTGTGTGTGTGTGTGCATAAGGGTCTTACAAAAATTATTGCTATTGATTTAAGGCGGAGAAACGTGGAAATGTTACCAGATGGGACATTTAGCCGTGAGTGGCTTCAGATGAGGCGAGTCATCCTCATAAGGCCAAGACTGAGAGATGCAGCCAACGCACATCAAACACCAAATGCATGGAAACCCCTTCCAGCATGAATTCATTTAGATTGTGTAGCTTGTTTACCAACTTTCAGAAAAACACATTTACAAGTGTAAGTGGAAATATATGTCAAGTGATACATCTTTTTGTAAAGAAGTATGAGAAACTTTACCAACAAAAGGTTTTAATTAACTTTGCAGGTGAATATTACAGATAAATTTCAGATTATGTCATAAATATTTTCTCTCTACAGTAAATTAACTGTTGACTTATAGTGTGGGAAAGTGGTCCCCACATTTAAATTCAAGCTCTCTTTTTATTTTGTTTTCATTTTTCATTTTTTCTGTTGTTGCTAGAAACACTTATGAAATAAGTCTTAAAATACTGAAACTCAAGACATTAATCAGGTATCAGTGGGCTTGGGGCATTTGCTTTTGGAATTTGAATTTACATTTTAAACTTTTAGCAGGGTTTCAGAAGGGCTTTTTTTAAGCAACTGTCTTGGTGTAGCTAACTTTTTCTATTAGACACCAAAAATCCGGGTATTATCCATTTTTTCTGCAGTACCTTTTGCACCACAGTTACAATGAATGTTCTGTTGATGGCCCTAATTTGGTTTATGTTGCAACAGATGGAGTGCATCCATTAAAAGTCACACTGGGTATGAGTTTGAAATCACTTTCTTGTGTTCTGCCAGGGCAACAGTTTGACATCCTTCTAGGGCAGGGATCCCCGAATGTAGAGAAGGTTTTCAACATTTCCCCGCTTCAGCACACCTGACTCAAACTAAATGGATCTAACGACCACTAAATTTCTGCACAATGACTCATTAATCTGAGTCAGGTGTGTTGACAAAAGGACTCATTAAAAACCTTCCAGAAACTGTCCCAGGAGGTCCAGGTTTAGTCAGAATGCCATTGTCATTATACAAGTACAATGAGATTAAAAGCATCTCCTGATATTGCACAACCACAGTATAAAAGAAAAGGGATAAAAAATAAAATAAAATAAAATGAAATAAACTAAAAGTGATTCCTGTTTTAGGGACAGGAACTGAATTGTTAATGGTCACATTTACTGATCATCTAAGCTGAAGGTTTTAAGGTTTAAACCAAGAAAATGTGTAAAGGGAGCTATCATTTGTTTAATTTGTCCAGTTTCCAATATGTTTTGGAGAGTAGTTTGTTCAGGGTATAGTTTCAAAAGCACCTACAGGTACACCAGTCCAGCAAAAGTTGCCTCTTGATATTCTTCAATAGTGAGTGTTGGGGGGGGGGGGGGGGGGGGTGTTCATGCGGAGACTCAGACTTTGTATGTGCAGTCCACTTGGTTGGACTGTGGAGCCCTGGTTAAATGTAAACTACATGTAAACAAAAGCTGATTTGTGATTTAAGCTCTGCATTTTGTATGACCTGCTTATGTACAGTAGTAAATGATAAATATAGTATCTTTGGAGGACAGAATATTGCAGGAACCAGGATTTGAGATCAACACTGTAATGGAAAATTACTTTCAAAAGAAGAGTTGCAAATTTGAGTTGAGTTTATTGCAATGGAGGTTTTGAGTTTATATAATCATACAACTGTGACAGATTTTCAGACAAAACATTCCTAAAATGAAAAGTACACATTGTGGTAGAGTTGCTGTATCAAATCCAAACTGCAAAAGTGTTTTTTTTAAAAGCACTTTGGTTGTGAGGTTGCAAAAGTCTCAGCCTGCTGCTATCATCACTGAGGACTCAGCATTCTCCCAAGAGGGAACCTGATGGTGGAGGCATAAGCTTCCACTCCTGCCAGCATAACCTCTGCAGGGTGAGTTATGTTTTTAGAGCAGATTGTCCCTTTATTTGTCTGCTCTCAGTGACCACTGATCGCCATCCGTCTGTTCTGGTTCAGGTTAGGAGCCCCTCAGTAGAGCTGTTCAGATTACACCAACAGCTCAATAAAGACAAACTCAGCATGCTGCAGTAGGCACACGCACACACACACACACACACACACACACACACACACACACACGCACCCACACAGAGCAGTGTTTCTAGGAGGCTTTCTCTGACCATAACCATAACTACATGCCAATTTTAACCTTACACAAAGCTTTAACTGTAAAATTGAATGATTTATATTATTGCAACATGTTTTTTTCCCCCTCGTTTTTAAACTTACTGCCTTAAAGAGAGGCAAGTCTCAGCAATGAGACACACAAACAACGCGATCACAACAAACTATATATGAAGACATACGTGCCTGCACACAGACATTAATTTCATTTAAGCGAATGTACACACATCTGGAAAAATGTGCACCCAAACAGACACACACTCGCACACAAAGAAAGCCTGGCAGTCTGGTGTTCTTCAAGTTAATTTGACGTTGAATCGATTTGATCCCTCGTCATCTCAATAATGATAGAAAAGATGCTAAATGCAATAGAAACTCTGAAATCTAATATTTTGGGGTCAAATCGTTTAATGAAGAGCAATTTGACTCTGGACTTTCATCGTTCGTATTGCATGCTATCTGTTAGGATGTTGTTTTTCCAGAGGCTTTTTCTGATTACAGTAATGATACTATCTATAACAGGAGGAGAAGAATTTAAAGCAGCCATTGCAATCATATTCAAAGATACTTTTTTTCATTGGTTGAAAAGAGGACAAACACCAGGTAACTAATGAATTCATGTCAGAGGCTAATTCTCATGTTGCGGAGGAAAATCTGCTCTGCACTTACACATAATCAGCAAGCCTAATTTTTCCTCTTGTTTATGTCATTGGAAGCCACTATAAAATGCTTATAACACATTTTGAGTTTAAAGTGTGAGTTTGAGCACAACCTTAAACATGAAAGAAAACTAAGATGGTATCACACTTCTTATGCTCTTCATGCGAATTATTATTGATACAGAAATATAGACCCAAGGCAACACCATAACAAAGTAAGATAACACCGTTAAGCTTTGCTAATGGATGCAAAAACTGCTTGCACATACTTTAGAGCTAAACATTAAGAAAACACTATGAGTGTACCTGTTTTTATGAGAAACAGCCTTTTAGCTGACAACCATTCCTGAAGGGGCTGATGATAACAGTGTTTGTGTGTTTGAACTGCAGCTTTGTGAAAAGGCACCTTTCAGCTGTTTATTTTCACAATCATGTGCAACAATCATACCTTAACCTTATATCTGAGTGGTACCTTACATGTGTATGTGTGTGTGTATTTCTGTTAAGAGTGCAAGAGCGTGTGTGTGATTACCCATGCTGTTATCAGCAGCAAGCCACCATTCACTTCAGCTGAAATGAAAGGTTTTCCTCTGTCACAAAGCAGTTTCTTTGTTTCCATGGTGCTATGATTCTGTCAAAATCCCAGAGAAAACAGAGGGGGGAGAAAAAAAAATCAATGTCCCCCCATCAACAGCAGCAGTCTCAGCCTAGCAGGCTGCCGCCATACACGTGCACACGCCAACACATGCATGCATGACCAGTGGGAGACACAAAAACAGAAAAATAAGTTGCTCTTGTGACTTATGCTTATTTGATTTTTTCTTCCCCTGACGGAGGTGGACAACAGTTCAGTATATGTTGGATATTTTGGATAATTGCAGAAGAACGCTTTAAAGGGTAGCGCTCCTGAGAGGTTAAAATTCTTTCTAAAGCTCTAACCGGTGGATTTGCTGCATATTGACGTTAGTCACAGCAGTTGTTTGCAGTGAGTGAGATGATTAAGAGAGTGATTTATTCTCACATCCCACAGCAGGTCTTTGTGTTCGAGCAGGAGCAGGTCAGTATACACTGAAAGAAATGAAAAGCTACAGCTTAATGAATGACTACTGCAGAGTATGCCAGTGGGCTCTTATAAAGGGGGATTTAACTTTGAAACTAAAATTTTGATTGGTACATTGAAACATATGCTTTGGTAGAAATAGCTGTTTTTGTAAAATAGCTGTGAGGGACTGAAAACACTGTTATGAAGGTTTACACTTATCTGAGTTTGAAACAGTGATCTAAAGGGTGTTTACGTTTGTGTCAAATACATCACCAGGCGCTTCTTCAGCATAAAGATGATCCAACAGCCTACAGAGCAGTTCCTTGATATATTTAATTCTTACCGGGAAGCATGCAATCCCAGCCATGGAGTATAAGGCCCATTCCCATGCAATGTTCCCCCTACTTTCAACCACTAGCCCTCGCCCACTACCACTACACCCTCAAATTGAAGCCACAAGGGGTAAGGCTTTGTAATCTTCCCTAGGAACTGGGACAACACTTGCTGCATTTACGACTGCGTGGTGACGTTTGCACATACGTCTCACCAAAACAACACACCCTGCAACAACACAGAGTTAACAGTTGTGGTCGTTTTTCTTTTTTTCATCATTCATCATGCTTCAGTTGATTAATAAACAAAACAACCACACGGGGAAGAAGTCACCATGACAACTGTTGTCTCTTGTAAACTGCCGAAAAGCCTTTGCAAGCTTTTCATCAGTATTTTAGCCTAGTTAGCGTGGCTAGTCTGGCTAACATAAGAACAACAGTGTAATATGTATATTTTTTAGTTTTCTTCTCTGAGTCCTGTTGCTCTCTGGAGGTTGCTATTGTAGTTTGATCCAGTATGTAATGACGTACAGCTCTCTAACCCATTTCTATGGCCCTTCCTCAGCAAGTCAGCATCTGACATCCCTCGCTCTAAAGGGCTAGATTCATACCCACTACCCCTCGTTATGTCCACTACCCCTACATGCAAAAACGAATTGGGACAGCACTACCTTCACGGGAACATGCAAAATTTAGGGGTAGGGCTCAAAAGTAGGGCTAGTGTGTGCATTGGGATGCACCCTAAAGCTTGTTACATACTCCACGAGAAGCAAGAACTTTGTTCTTGTTCTCGAGGCTGCAAGAACAAGAAAAAAGTTCTTGTTCGGCAGGGCATATTATACTCCCCGAGAAAAAAATCTCCCGAAGTCCTCATAGAGCCCGCCCACTCCAATATTTGACGCTGAATAGTAGTGGTCGATAGATGGCAGAAGCACGGGATTGATGCATCTGGATAGTCAAAGACGCAGAAGAAGAAGAAGACGCGCTAAGCATTTTGGGAACCTGATCCAAACAAGTAACAACACTTTGGTAGCACGCTAAAGGCAGCTATGGCAGTTTATAAGTTGATGGAGGAAGAAGAACAAGAGGAAAGAAACATGTTCTACGCAGAAGAAGAAGAGGACTGTTGTTGTTACTGTCGATTGCTAGATGAAAAAGAAAAAAAGGAAACGTAGGTGGCATGTTCGACCACTCAATACAACGAGGGCTGAGCAAGGCGAGTACAGCGTCTTGGTACAACAGATGAGGGCAATGGACGATGAGAGACACTTTACTTACTTCAGAATGTCTGCCAGGCGTTTTGACGACCTCGTTCATCGAATCACGCCATTCATTCAGCATGCACCCACACACAGCATCCCGATCTCTATCCAGGAGAGATTAGCGGTCACACTGCGGATATTAGCTTCTGGGAGCTCCCAGAGCAGTGTGGCCGCCAGTTACAAAATGGGGTTGACGACCGTGTGCTCCATTGTTTCTGAGGTGACCAAAGCTATCTGGTTAGCTTTGAAGGACGACTTTGTGGCATTCCCCTCACCAACACAGATGATCGATATCGCTCGGGACTTTTGGAGGTGTTGGAACTTTCCCAATTGTGTCGGGGCCATCGATGGAAAACATGTGAAAATTAAAGCCCCACCACAAGCAGGAAGTGACTATTATAATTATAAAGGCCACCACTCTATTGTGTTGATGGCGGTGTGTGATGCACGCTATCGATTCACAATGGTGGATGTCGGTGCCTACGGCAAGGAGAGCGATGGTGGAGTGTTTGAACAGAGCTCCTTTGGGTCTGCACTCAAGAAAGGGCAACTTCCTCTGCCACCACCAGCACATCTCCCTGGCACAACGATCAAGGCTCCACATGTGTTTGTGGGAGATGCTGCATTCCCTCTGCATGTAAACCTCACCCGTCCTTATGCAGGTATGTTGTTTTTTGGTTTAATGTAAACATATCAAAATGATTGTAATTTAGTTAAGTGATGTAATGAATAAAACATGGAAGTGTTAGCAAATCTGCATCTACGGTGGAAGCTGACTTATGCTTGATATGTAACCACAAAATTGGTTTGAAATATGCTGCTCATTTATGTATTCATTTTCTTTGTCTTGTGTACAGATCGGAATCTCACAACAAAGGAGCTTGTCTTCAATTACCGCCACTCCCGTGCCAGGCGTGTGATTGAAAATGCATTTGGAATCTTGGCAGCAAGATGGAGGATCCTTGGGCGTCCAGTGGAGTGTTTTCCAGATAAGCTTGGGGATATGGTCAAGGCCTGTGTTGCCCTTCACAACTACCTTGCCTGCACAGATGCTGCTAATGCTCCAGGTGTGAGATACATCGCTGCAAACTTTGCAGACTCTACTGCCGTTTCTGGAGAGCTGCAACATGGGGAGTGGAGGAGGCAGGTGGAAGGAGACAGCAATCTCCAGGATGCAGGGAAACTCTCTGGAGTCAGAGCATCTAGGGCAGCACACGCCACAAGAAATGACTTCTGTGAGTTCTTTCAAACACCTCAAGGACTTGTGCCATGGCAAGAAGACATTATCCGGAGGGGGTGTCTGCAGTAGTTAATAACTAAAACATTTTCAAAAGTGACTGTGACTATTACTTTAAGCTTTGCCAAGAGGAAAACTTATTCCCCACACTTAATTTTGTTGGCCAGTATTAAATTTGTATTTTGAAAACGAAGTCTGACTACTCTTGCTTTAGTAAGTTTGCTCAGTAAACCAAATTTTCACAGGTTTGTCGACATGTTTATAGACCTTGTAATAATAAGAGGTATAATTTCAAAGTCAAGAGTTTATTTTTTCTTATGTAGTACCGAATCACTTTCACACTAATAAAAAACTAAAAATAGAACACACACAAAAAAAAACTAATGAATAACTTGTAACAACATAGTGAAAAGTATCAAATAAAAATATGTGGCACATGGTGAATACTTCGCTACAAGTCAGTATAGTACACCCCAACCTGGGAACGTTTTTGTTCAGTCTCTACATAAGGTTTTGGAGTTTCCATTTAAACTCATACAAGTTCTGGTGGCAGTGAACGCATAAATCAGCCACATGCAAGACATATCTACCACATGGGCCATTAGCTGCAACATGGATTCTCTTCTCTGCCGCCCTTCCTCCACTCAGCTTCACGTTCAGCTCTTCTTCTATCCAGTACAGCTAATGCAGCTTCAAAATTAGAGATTGGCTCGCTCTCACGCTTCCTCTTTTTAAATCTTGATCTTCTTGGTGAAGTAGGGGATGTAGAGTCAGTTGAAGGAGTGGGAACTGGAGTTGATGATCCAGAAGGAGGATTGGGAACTGGAGTAAGACCAGAAGGAGGGTTGGGAACTGGAGTAGAAGACCAGCTTACATAGTTCATGTGTGGGTGGAGCATAAAGCTCTAGGACCCATCAAAATCAAGACCCTCATCAATAGAGTCATTATTCAAAGAAAGGTTGCATGAAGGTCCTTCTTCAGGGTCTGGATCCATGTCCTAAAAAGCACGAGTGAAAAAGTATTAGAATCAAGCAACAAAAAAAAAAAAATAATATAAGATAAAAACACATTCAAACAGGGGGCAAGACTGGCATATTTTACTTTTGAGTACATCGCACCACCTTCTGTCGTGCCATCACGTTAACCAAATACATGAACTATTACAATGCAGGCATACATATAATCTTGAAAACTTCTGGGTATTAATGCATGCTAATTATATGGTTGGAACGACAGCTTACCTCTAAAAACTGTAAAGTTGGTGGCGTTTCACGGTGTTTTATGTGTCTGTCAAGCCACTGCAAGGACACATAGAGAGCTGGTACTGCCTTTTTCCTCCGGAGTCACCACTCTTCTTCTGCTGGACGCGACGTTTCGCCTTAGCAAATTTGTCACGGAGGTAGCGCCATTTTCTTCTACAGACGCTTTCGTCGGTGGACAAAGTCTGAGCGATCTCCTTCCACAATTGTTTGCCATTTGTATGTCCTTATATGATTTTATTGAAGTGTTGTAGAGATGATCATACTTCCTCACCGCCTCGGCTAGTTGTTCCTCAAAGTTATCCATTGTTTACTTCCTTGTGTCGACGTAAGCAGGTCATGTCGGTCCTGGGCTTCCTCCCAGCAAAATAAAGGTTCCGGCTTGTTCATAACCACGCCCTTCAAGTTTCTGACCAATCATGTAATACTTCTCGGATCCCCCACGAGAAGAAAGTTCTGCCCGGCCGAGGGGACAAGAACAAGCCGCACGCTGTCCTCAAATACGTCCCGAGAACAAAATGACGTCATTTTGTTCTCGCAGCCCAGAACAAGAAAAAAGTTCTCGCTTCTCGTGGAGTATGTAACAAGCTAAAGTATCAGAGAGAATGGCGATCTATGCTTAGTTTGTAAAGAAATCCCAAATGGCCATATCTCTTGCCAGGATACTGTTGTATTGACCATGTTATGAATTGAATCTATTAAATTAATTGAACAAAGGTAGAAATGTGACTGTCTAAGGAATATACAACTTCTGGACAGTTTTTCTTCCTCTCATACTGGACTGAGTGCAAGCTTGCTGCAATGGGAATGGGCTGCAACCAGTAAGCTTGCATGCTAATATAACCTGACTTTTTCGAAGCATGTCACTTAGTATGGTTGCATGCACAGCTGAGTACAGCTACAGCTAGGTTTTTCACCTGGCCATTTAACTGGACATCTGTCTTTGTCTCAGTAGGTATCCAATGGAAAGGGATTGAGTTCGGCCACTTTTGCCACTTCTAATTTTCTGTGTGGGAGATTATTAGAGATCAGATGTAAATAAGTGGGTACACTACGCTACCCACGTGTACACAACACTCAGGTAAACCACTGTGGACCCTAGAGCAAGGTCCTTAACTCCCACTAACTGCTCCCCGGGCACTTTAAATAGCAGCCCACTGCTCTCAGGTCCGACCTGAGATGGGTTAAATGCAGAGAACGAATTCCCTAATTGGCTCACTAATTGGGATTAATAAAGTATATCTTTTAATATATCTGAACTCATTGAACAAACATTTTTAAAGCTAGGGTTGGCAATGTTGGAAAAACGGTCTAAACAAGCGACATTTAAAAAAAAAACACACCAACGGAAACCATGCCTTCAGAGTGCATAGACATGCGCCAATGTTTTACAAGCAGGTTAACGATAACAGCAAAGTTCAGTCAGTCATTTTCTGTAACACTTTTCCAGTTCAGGGTCGTGGGGGTTGCTGGAGCCTATCCAGCTCACATTCACTCCTGAGGACAATTTACAGTGACCAATTAACCTAACGTGTATGTCTTTGGATGGTGGGAGGAAGCCGGAGTACCCGGAGAGAACCCACAAATACACGGGGAGAACATGCAAACTCCACACAGGAAGGCCACGGTTGGAACTGTCCCCTCCCCAGCCGGGAATCGAACTAGTGACCTTCTTACTGTGAGGCTGCAGTGGTAACCACCACGTTACCATGCAGCCCAACAGCAAAGTTGTTGTTATTATTATTATTATTATTATTATTATTATTATTATTATTATTATTATTATTATTATGATTAAGTGGATAACTCATTAGCTTGATAGTAAACAGCTGACAAACCATGTTTTTAAAAACTTTAATCCACTCACCTCCAACTCCTTCTGCGGTGTAGAAAGTCCACTCTGCAAACGTCAATGCCTCTGAGACTTAATCCTTATCTGTTGTTTTGTTTTTTTGGTGCAGCAGCAGTTCGCAGTCCATTAGCTATATTTGTTTACAGTGCTTATTACAAGCAAAAAATATTGGCCATTCTCAAAATAAGTAAAAAAAGATTATTTTGCTTGTATCAAGCAAAAATCTGCCAATGGGACAAAAAAAAAAAAAATTCTTGATAAGATTTCTTGAAATAAGATGCATTGCCTTAAAACAAGATCTTGTATCTCACCGAAATGTTTCTCTTTAAGTAATTTTGTCTTATTTTGAGTGTGGTGAGATATTTTGACTAGAAATGAGAAAAATATACTTTTTTTGCAATGTCATTACTAAGGTGAGCTAATAATAGCCTTCCAAGGATGTGGGCTGTTAGAGCAACTGGTCTGTGGTACTTTAGGGAAGATGGACTAGTTATGGTTTGACTTTTTTTTTATTATACCAGGACGAAGCAGCATGTCCTCCATAGCACAAGAACTTTTGCCTGACTCAGGCTAAAGGCCCATTTATGCCCCCTTAAGTGTGTAAATACTGTAGCTACAGTATGTCTGTGTAAAATATTGTCATATGTTGCCACATTCTGTCATACTTCCATGGATCTTTTATGTCGCTATAGTTCAATGAATTCATTCACTGGTAGGCAGTGCTGAGTTCTGGCACCCATCAAGAACCCTTGGACCCACCCCTAGTGCTATATGGATCCCTACTTGCAAGTGCCAGATTGCGGCATGACAAAGAGGCCCCAGGGAGAATTCGATCCCCAGACTTCTGGGTGAGAGTCATGGGCGCAAACCATTCAGCCAAAGGGATATCCCCTTGGCCACATAGCCAGGGCACATGGTCAGTCGGAGGCATAGTGACAGAACTGTCAACAGTCATAAAATAACGGTAATTTTCTATTTAGTCAGACATTTGGCATACCGGTAGTTAATTTATAACTAGGCTGTAGGACACCGTGGACATGATCCATTTGTGTTTCTGAATGAGTGATTTTCAGTTATGGTCCCAATGTTGTCCTGATGAGAACGAATAACGTTACATTTCACAATATTTCCCAGATTTATCCTTAAAGATAGAGTCCGGAAATCCTCACCATTTCTGTTTGTAAACAACACTATTTAAACTGAGAGCTCCTCCCTCGGGCTAATGGCTGCATCGCTCTTCAGTCTATTCAGCTTCAAGCCTCTCCTTCAGAGCTCGGAAGCAGGTGAAAGCCAAAGCAATATTAAGCCTGGTTTTCAAACGTGCACCATCTAAAGCTCTTTTCACCGCAGAGTACTTCCTTTTCTTCTCTGCGTCCATCCGCCATTTTTTTTGAGAGAGATCGAGTGACTGGCGTCTGCTCCAATCATGAGCTTATCCTCACACAATGTCATGCCCTTAGTTCTGTCATTGGCTGGCGATATATACAGAAATCTCCGTCCAGAAATGTCCCGAATGCACCAAAACAAAGGGAAAAAGTGAATTACAGACAGGGAGTTGCTAACAAACTCACCACTACACGTGAGTAGAGGCCCAAAGGATTTCACTTGCACGGCTTGTGTTTATTTTCAAGGGGGAAACTCCAAACTCTACCTTTAACTCCCAGCAACACCACAGCTCCAGACCATTAGCATTAACTAACATAACACTTGTTAACTGTTGCCTCACGTTCAGCTGTACGGCAACATGGATACGTCCAATTTAGAGGTGGATTGACGACTGTTTACCACAATATACAATGTTTTTATTAAAGTTTCCACTACATGACAGCATGCCATTCCTGCTCTGCTCTCTGGGTCTGATGGTCCACCGCGATATGAACACTGACAACAGCAGACAGATGGCATCAGCCACTATCCTCCTCAGTGTCTCACAGACCAACAGCAGCAATCTTCATGAAGCAAATGTCCACGATCTTCTCATTCACTTTTTACCACAATTAAAGTTTTCCTCTGCTGTTTCAGTAGCCAAGAAATGCAAAAGTCCTTCCAGATTATCTTGATGTTGTTTAGAATATAGAATATAGTCTAATTCTTATCTGCTCTAATTACACATGTTCAGAAGTACCGCCTCAACAGAGGTGATGGGTCTACTTCCAATGTTTGCCCAGATTAGTCTATTTAATTTAAAACTGCCCTCCACTGGTATGTTGCTTCTTTGCTGCATCAAATGACGGATCTGCAAGGCCCCCCCCCCAAAAAAACTAAATTCCTGCATAAACTAGTCTGTGTCTCTGTCTTACTCAATATTGAAGCTGTGCTAAACTTTCTATATAGTTGGTAGGGAAGGGTTGAGTTAGTGGGTAAAACGTTGCACTGGATTTCTGGCTGTTACCATCTGCCTTTGGTGAGTAAATATTCTGACTATTCAGTCATAAAATAAAGTAATTCCATTAATTTTGTGCTTTCTTTTATCTTATTACTAACGAGTTAGACATGTTCTCAATAATAATAAAAAAAATTGTAGAGAAATTAAACTTGTCTTACTTCCCTGTTGTACAGTAAAGCACTACTCTAACCTCCCTCTCAACTTAATACTTACTGTGTTTAAAGGGACAAGAAGTAGAAATAAAAAAAAAACACAAACATGCATGTCCATTTTTTTAAATACTAATGGGTGATGAAGCGCTAAATACCAAAAAGAACGTTTCCACTTACGTCTCTCTCTGTTGCCTTGAACAGGTTGTGGGCAAAATGCGCTGCAATTCGGTGGCCGAATTTCCCGCGCTGGCCTGCGAACGTGACGTTAAATGACGCTACATCCGCAGTTTTGATACAGGAAGAAGACAGTTCCGGTAAATTCAAACACTGTAAGAGATACAGTAGTTATGGATTCTTCTGCCGTCAGCAAACGATCCAGATCAACTGAAAGAGCACTGAGAAGTGTAACTACAAAGAAAAAGACTATCAGCGTAGTAAAAAAAAAGTGTAACTACGAAGAAAAAGGTTAGTAAACAACATTATAGCTTCAGTTTGTGCACGCTCCCGTGATGGCTTGGCTCGTGGCTGCAGTTACCTGAAGCGCTGGTCACGGCAGTCGTGAGTTTCGTTTCTTAATCTTGCCTCTAGTCCCTTTTAACTAAGTATGCACTGGAGCACAGTTGAAACTGCCTGATCATGGAAGGTTTGCATCAAATCTAATCTCAGTGCTGTCCCCCGTTTCTAGCCAGTTGGTTGCAAATTACAGCTTATAGTGGGGAGTGGGTAGCCTAGTGGTAGCGTCGTGGGCTTTGGTGTCTAGGGTTCGAGTCTCCAACACGACTCCTAGGTGAACCACTGTGGACCCCTGAGGAAGGTCCTTAACCCAACCAACTGCTTCCCGGGCGCTTTAAGTTGCAGCCCACTGCTCTCTGGTACCACTGTACAGAGATGGGTGAAATGCAGAGCCCTAATTTCCCCTAGGGGATCATACCAGTATAACCAAAAAAAAAAAAAAAAATACTGCTGTATTTCTCTGTTTTCTGCACATTATGAAGTGCCACTAAACATCAATTCTACCCTCCTCACTTTTCAAGCTGCTTTTGGTGCCTCTGTGATAAAGACTGTAGGCCAATGGCTTCCCACTATTCTCAGGGCATTACCACCACCCACAGCACACATAAAAAAAGATATATTTTATTAATCTCAATTAGTGTGCCAATTAGGAAATTCTTTCTCTGCATTTAACCCATCTCAGGTTGAACCTGAGAGCAGTGGGCTGCTACTGAAAGTGCCCGAGGAGCAGTTGGTAGGGGTCAAGGACCTTGCTCAGGGGTCTGCAGTGGTTCACCTCAGTGTTGTGTCGGGGACTTGAGCCCGGGTCTGCCGCGCCAGGGTCCGCAATGTTGCCACTATGCTACCCACTCCACTCCAAAAAGAGACTTTAAAAGAAAAAGGAATGAACTGTTGAAGAGGTAAGCTTAAACTGACTGCAGAAATTAGCCTTTTAAATACTTCACTACTGAATTAGGAATGAAAGCAGAATAAAGTATGACTTTGTTATCTTTCTTTCTATACTTATCTTTTGCAAGCAACGTAAGACTCCCTCTCTCCCTGTGCTTCTCTAAAGTTCTCTTTTGTTTTTCTTCTTCTTGACCACTTTTCCTCTCGTATCCCTTTTGTCTGTTACACCTATTGTTTCACTTCAGTGTCCACTTCCAGGGAACAAGATTTTGTGTGGCAGACATAGCTATTACATGTTTTGTCGAGAGGCCGTTTCTAGTGCAGAAGGAAGAGACGAAGTGGTGCAGCTTGTATTTGTCATTACATCAGAAGTCTGAGCAGTGACAGCATACAGCTTTTGGCTGAGAGCAGCAGCTACTGCCTGGCTGTGGAAATATTGATTGGTACGACTGCATGTGCAGCTAAATCTGAAGATATAACTGTAGATGCTCTTCTTTGTTTAGCCACTGTTTATGTTAACATCAGCCATGGAAGTGTTGCTGAGTCACACAGGATAGTGCTTTAGGATGAATAGGTGTTCATACCACAGGCTTTTAAGAATACAGTCTCTTCATTACAGCTTTCAGTCCCAAACCACCAAAGTAGAAACTGTACATTAGCTGTAAAATAGACAGTATGGATGTATGGACCATGCCTGTGGGAGTGAACCTGGGCTTCCTTCTGTTCCGTTCAGCCTCTGACTGAACCCACAACTTAGAAATTCAGGTTTATGCAGTTATTTTGCTCCCCCTTTCCAATGTAACTTTATGTTCATGACCCCTAAATACATGTGTTAGGTGAAAGCAAAAACATTCCTAACTTATGCCACCCAGGGCAAATATGTCGCCACGAACTTTGTATGCAATCATGCTGCCTCTGAGATTAGTTTCATGAAGTCACTGAAAATTCAGTTTGCTGTAAATTTAAAGATACCCCACAGCTAGACCTCTCTGCCAGAGAGCAGCGAACTGTGAATGGGTCATTGCTTTGCTTTCTCATGCTCATGCACATGGACATATATTCACCTGCACTTGTGTTAAGGTGAGGGATACACAATCTTGTTTCAGTGTTACCCAGATAAACACAAATCATGATGTACCAAAACCCCCAAACAAACAAGCAAACAAACAAAACTACAAGCTGGTTGAGATGGATATATCATCATCATCATCATCATCATCATCATCATCACCATTCATTTGCTCTCAAGACAATTGAGGATTTCTGTTTTAGAGGAAGAATTTGTAGTATTTTTACGTAAACTTTGTATGTCCTATGGAGTTTTGGGTTTAAACATTTAACAAAGTAGAATATTACATTTGTCAATACTTGACTTGTAGACCATACAAACCAGAGAACCAGCTGATTTTATCCTGGAAAGCTGAGTTTGAATGAGAGACAGGAGTTCTTTTTTTTTTTTTTTTTTTTTTTTTTTTTTTGTAAGATTTAAAGGTTTCAATTTAAACATTGCAATTTCACACTTTTTTATGTGAAATGTGACATTTCTTTTTTCATTTTTAACTTTAGGGTTCATCAGTTCTTTGTTTTGTCACCAAAATGACTTGCTAGGACTACATCTTGGTCATTTTGGCATAATACTACTGTATTCTACTCTGTTCTTCAGAAAGTGTCACATACTTTCGTGGGCCCATAGTGAATAGTGCCCATTCACTATGGGCAGTGAATGTTGGAGACTGTAGAAATACAAAATGGTAACATTGCTGTGGAAAACAGTAAGTTTGCCTCATATATACTTCAGGCAAATTGACATAAACCTGTGTGCTCATCATGAACTCAGTGTTGTCTGAGACATATTGTCTATAGGAGAAGCATATTTATCATCTCATGGCAGGAAGCTTTACCAAACTTGCCATGAACTAATGATCTCAGAAAACTTACATGACTGGCTAAGGATGCATATATTTGTGGAAATAAAGCCCATCTGGCTCCATGATTGGTTTGTCAAGTGACACTCCTGATTGGATAATGAAATGTTTGATAATCTGTGTGACCCTCCTGCCAATGTTTGCTTTATCAATAGGAAAGTTGCAGATTTGTTTTGTATTGTACAACAATAGCAACACATTATGGTAAAAGTTGTACGGATGTCCCTGTCCTGACTTTATATAATCTCTGCTCAGGCTAGATCAGGAAGATCCATCAGCTTAGATGTGAATGATATGTTGATATTTAGGGGAAAATAGCAAACCAAACTGTAAACACATTAAACTGATAATGTGACAAAAGACAAATACATTTTTGGATGTCATAATTTTTGGCTCCTCAAAGTTTCTTGTGGAAAGATGGTAGCTGTGTTGACCATGAAAGAGATTAAAGTGTTTAAGAAGATTTTTGTAACCTTTGTAAACTCTATATAAAAGTTATATAAATAAAATTTATTATTATTATGAAAACATTTCCAGTTTGGTAAATTTTCACTGTTTTGTCATTAAGACACATCAGTTGAATAAAAGACATTGGTGTCAAAAACAAAGAACATGCTGATAAAATTATTATTAAATTAATCAAAACTTGTTGGGTAGAAATTGGGAAAGCTTTAAGAATAACCCTTTATTTTTACCCACATGGTGTTGATTTTTTTTAAACACACTATGCTACAGTCTAACGCCAGCCAGAAAATGATCACGTTACACCATAATGTGTTGAGTTTTCATGTAACCATGGCAACCTGGAAAATGATATTCAGAACTGCGATGGTCACATTGTTATGGGAATGTATTTTAGCCCAAATCACGATCGTCCACCAGGTTCAGTAACAGTTTCTTTCCAACAGCTGTTAAACTGCTGAACTTGAGCCGTGCCATGCAGACTTCTACCCTTCTACCTTCTCTCATCCCATCCTCTGTTCCATCTTCCCGCTCATGTTCCCCCTTCTTCTCTCCTCACCACATACAGCACTTATCACCTGTGAAATATCATTCATGTTTTTAGCATTTGATAACTAAACAGCATTTTACTGCTTACACTTTTCTGTACATTTTACTATATATTCTTGTACGTCTTTTTTTTTACCCTGTTTGTTTTGTTTTGTTTTATCTATTTATTAATGTTGTTTATTTAGGCTGAAATACCAGGACCTGAGTTCTATTTTCATACCATAACGTGTATCGTGAGCTGGTATGACAATAAAGTTTCCTTGAATCCTTTCTAATTCTACCCAAGTAGTTTAGTCAAGTGTGAAACATATAAAACACATTAGCCTCCATCTCATATCTTCGAAGACCAATTGTTGATCATTAAGGTTGTTAGGTCGACTATGTAGGTAATTAAGTTGCTCTATCCAACCACTCCCCTGTCCTTCTTATGAAGACTTTGTGGCTTGTAAAAGGAGTCATCATCCGGAAATCCCACTTTTTCACGTTAAAACATGCATATTGGAACAGGACCACAGTTAAAATGTGCCAGAACCTTTGGAGAGTGAAAGTGGCTTTGTCTTTGAGTGCGACTCTCTTTTCTCACCAGAATCGGCCACAAGAACACGCTTTCCACAGTACGCGATTTTGTTTTTTTTTCCTCCAAATGACGTGATCTACAGAGGCTGCTAGCTGCTAAGCTAGCCTCTTTAGCACCACCTAAAATCAGCTGATTACCTGCCGAGGAGTAGCGTTTAATGACCAGCTTTGTCAGAGAGGAGGACGACGACTAGGAGGAGGGAAAAAAAATCTGCAGTGCTGAGCTGCTTCTTCAGAAATTCAGCAGTTTTCAGTGCTGTAACAGCAGGGACAGCACTACTAGGGACCAGTGTATTATATTTATTCATGGAAGATTTGCAGTTGGTAAGTGTTACTGCTTGTATAACTTATTATCTTTTGTGTAAGAGACCAGTAAATGATGGTAGACAAACAGTGACAAGCTGCTAATGTAGCTACAAAAGCTAACACTGTTTGGTTAACTTCACGTCAGACGTCTGCTCCTTATATTCATTGTAGTCGAGCCCTTTTACACTGTGGATCCTCTCTATCAACCGTATTGTTATGTTTTTATCACATTTTTTCTCTGTTGGGACATAATTTCATTAATTTGGTCTGTGCTGATAAAACTTTGTTTTGGCTTTGACGCTTGCCTCGTGAAAACGCTAACAGACAGGTCTAATTCTCATACGTATTCTCGCGACAAACAAAAGTTGGGGATAAAAAGAGGTCAACATGAGCTCATTAAATTTTCCTCACACCCAACTATAATTAAAAATTAATTTGAAGATAATTTAAGAAGGATTGTGTATATGTAAAACACGAGGTTATGACACCTTTAAACAACAGACTTGACAGGGACATTGGCTCCATGGTGGAAGTGTGTATGTCACTTGTAGGGAATGGATCTTAGAGAGATCACCGGTTTTATGTAAGGGTATGGACAAATAAATATAATTTTTTAATTGGAGGGACTGTTTAAAAAGGTTTTTGTGATATGGTATGTTGTGGCATTATCAGTTTTAATGCACACCATTATGCTTTTCTCTCTTAACCATTTTTTTCATACCTAACTTTAAGTAATTTGTAATGTCTAAAACAGAAATGAAACAGCAAGTCAAGGACCATTAAAAAAGTAATTGTGCACAAAACATGAGTACACACGTGAAGGTGTTGGTGGTCACTGGATCTTGACTCTCCTGCAGTCAGCTTTGTAGTTTCAGTCAAATGTCACTATTTCACAGAAGTCCTGTGGAACCGTGTTACTCTGTGAAGTTGTTTACATGTTTATTAGCGTGAAAACCCCCAGCAAAAGTCAGATGAATTACAGAGAGGGTTTCATGTCATTATTAGACACATAATTCCCTATGGCACAACCAAATAACTGTGTTACCTTCAGTAGTTTTGAATATACACATAAAAAAACAACCTAAAGAAATGTGACATCACTCCATGTCTGTATCTGATGCCTTAAAAATTTACTGCTGTCCCTTTAAGATACCTTCTGCTGTTTCTGACACGCCCACTCCAACCATCACAACCATAGACTGTATATAATTACTGGACGTAGCTTCCGGTCTCTTCTGAATAGAGAAATGTGAAGCCAGGTGGGCGTGTCTTACCGTCGCCATCTTGCCGTGTCACGTACGTCGTCACTCCAGGAAAATACTAAAATGGGTACAGCGCGGCCGTGGGGCAAATGATTGACAGCTGACGTACTGTGGGCTAAACGCTAACTGAGCTAACACGAAACTAAGAGGAGCTAACAAAGATAAGCCCCCTAAGCGGCATGGTTAAGGTAAGACATGCTTAGACTTGCAATTCGCTGACTAAACACCGCCGTTGTGCGACTCTGTAACAAACTGAGACCTTATTAAGAGCAAAGAAGGAGCTAACTAGGAGCCTCCGGTCGGCAGGCGGAGCTTCCGGTCTGCCGCATGTCAATCATAAGGACACGCCCTTAATTATGTGTAATTTGAAGAAAAAATAACATCTAAACGAATGAGTTATAAAAAAATTCACCCCCCTCACAGTTGACATGAAGGTAAACTTGACCTAATAAACCTAAAATGATTTTTTGAACCAGGCTGTAAACCTGTTTATTTCTGCTGTGAAGTTGGCGTTTTTAACATGGGAGTCTATGGGGATTTGCTCGCTCTTGGAGCCAGCCCCTAGCGGATGAAGGGAATATTACAGAAAATGTCCATTTTCCGGGTGGCATCACTACTGGCCACCGGAGGTTGCCGCTTGATCACAACACTCTCATGCTCTGATGGGGCGGAGCTCAGCAAGGGAGGGTTAGGAACTTTGTGGTGTTGGAGGTGCTCTGTGGTAGTAGCCATTCTTCGCAGCCATGTTGGTTACCATGGGAGATTCATGGATTTCTCAAATATGCATGAATGAGTCAAAGTAACCCCTGGGGCATATTTTATGGGGAGGGAATGACATTATACTGTAACATAATAAAAAGCTCAAAAAAGTCAATTTTGCACGTCCCCCCCCCCCCCCCCTCAAAAATTTACATGGATAGGATATTACATCTAAAATGATTTCTATTAATTCTGCACATTGCTGACACAAAAGTCCAATTTGGATTTTTTTTTTTTTTAGATTTTTTTTTTTTTTTTAAGATGGGGTACTACTGGTTGTTTAATGGGAATCCACTTTCTGCTGTCTTCTTTCTTCTCTCCACTGTCCTTTAATTTCTTTTCACTCTTTAGCCTTTTTTCTTCAACCCTATCAGGTCCCACAATAACATGTAAAGTCAGTAATAAACAAGCATTAGAAATATGAATTAATTAATAATATTATAATACATTTATTTGTATAGCACTTTTCACAGATGTAGAATTACAAAGTGCTTCACAAAACAGCACAAATAAAACTACACTAAATACAGACCAATGGATATAATAAAATAATTTAGGCTAACAAAAGCAACAAGGCAATACAATATAAAATACAATACAGGATAAAAAATAACAATAAGATAAAGACTATAATATAATACCAAAAGCAAATAAAACATTAAAATGGTAAAATAGAATGGTAGTTAGCGAAAAGCCTGTTCAAAAGCCATGTCTTTAGGTGCTTTAAGAATACTTCAATGGAATCTATGCAACAGAGGGGGAGAGGAAAAACATTCTACAGCCTTTGTGCCACCGCCATTAAAGTACGATCACCACAAATCTTGAATCTGCTTTTTGGCACTACCAGTAGCATCTGGCCTTCTGACCTTAAACTGTGGCTTGGAGAGTATAAATTCAGCTGGTATATTAGGAGCTTGATTTTCCAGGGGTCTGTTGCACGAAGCAGGTTTAATGAAAACCCTGAGTTGTTTTACCCCGAAATTCGCGAACTCTAGTTTTTCGTAACACAAAGGTAGGTAACTCAACCCAGGGGAGGAGAACTCTAGCCTGTTGCACGAAAGGGGTAACTTAAACCCTCGGTCAGTTGCCATGGTAACAGACTCTCTGAAACTAACCTGTCGGGAGCAGGTAGTGGGAGAAACCTTGAGTTTCTCGCTGTCTCCACCCACTTTTAGCCACCTCGCCTTTCATTTCCTCATTCATTCATTAAGTCAGCGTGAATTTTGCTGCTCCGTCTTAAATAAAACATGTTAAAAATAAATCAAGCGGAGGTTACATCCTTATCTTTTATAGGATTTTATGGATAAGATGCTGCATAATTGTTAAATATTCAGAATCATTATCAGACCACGGATAGAAGTTTAATTTCCCGCAGTTGTCATTTCTACGTTACAGTTACACATCACGGTCAGTTATCTACATACACTGATCCGTCCGTACATTTATAATATCACCAGCCAACGTATAGTTAACCTTCTCTCCGTTTACAAGAATGCTTTAACATGATCATTTACTATCCAGTTGTCTCTGTTCTGCTAAATGGATAAAGTGTTCGTTTACCACGCAGACAACTCGATTCAATTCTTTTTGGCTTTTTTTTTTATCTTGCCATACGCTTTTTCTCGAAGCATATTGTCTATTACCCTGCATTTTTCGCAAATAGATTTTTTTTTCTTTCATTGTAGACGCAGGGCATTTGAGAAATGCACGGTTATATTTAATCTTAATGCTGCCACAAGAGCACTTCTCCCTGAGGGATTTCACTCAAGTTAAATAAACAAAAAGACTGGTAAAAGTACAAAGCTGGATTCGAACATTCCCCCCCCCCCCCCCCCCCCCCCCAGTGGCAGGCAAGCGCGCAAACCATTAGACCAACCAGATATTCATATTCAGTCACCTGGAACCATAGTGAAATTATACGAGACTGTCGCGTTACCATTAAACAGTTCTACTCTATAACATCATTGTGATTGTAAAGGACAGCATTTGAACTTAAATCTTCTCCCATGCCGTCTTTCTTTCTTTCTTTTTGCATTTTTTTGCTTGCAGCAGCGGCAGCAGTTTAAACTCGCCATATGAGGCTTTAAAAGTTATATCTCCATTCAATGGCGAGCCCAGCCCCGCCCTCGCGTCTACGTTACCATGGTGACTCGTCGCATCGGTGCTCAATTGATGTTGGCTTTTTATCTTGGTAGCACCGGGTTAAAACCCCGGGTCGAACTACTCTGAGTTGATTAAACCAACTCAAATCAGCTGTTATGGGTCTGAAAACTCAGAGTTTCGAATCTCCGAGTAGGTCAACTCAGAGTTCAGAGTTACTCTCGGAGTTTGTTGAACCTGCTTCGTGCAACAGACCCCAGGGCTCTAAAAGTTAGGGTTAGGATTTTAAAATGTATTTTAAAACTTACTGGTAACCAGTGAAGGGAGGCATGACACTGTGTTCCATTCAAAAGTCTTGCAGCAGAATTTTGAACAAGTTCAAGATGGTTTAGCTCCTTTTTATTCAAACAGGTCAGAAGACTATTACAATAGTCTAGCCACAAAGAAACAAGACACAAGCAGTTTCAGTTTAGAGATGTTGCAGAGATGAAAGAAGTTTTTTGTCAGCTGCTTACAGTGACGCTCCAAGGACATCGCCGAGTCAAAGATTACACCTAGGATACACACATAAGGCTGGGCAGAGGACACTAAGAGACCTAGGTGTAGTTTAATACAAGAGATCATGCTGTCTGGGGCAACAAACAAAGTTTCCATTTTCTCAGAGTTTAAATAGTTATAACTTAACCACTGTTTGATGTCAATCAAACAATTGCTAAGGACAATAATTTTTGAAACTCGGTGGGCTTAAAAGAGTAGTACAGCTGGATATCATCAGCATACAGATCTGGGCATGAAAAAGTTCCCCTTTCAGCTGACTGCCAGCCACTTACCAGCCACTTACCAGCAACTTGTCTGCTAATTCAATCGCACAGAGAAACGCCTGTGTGCCCAGGGAAAACGATTTCAGAGCATAAATGAATGCCTGGAACAAGGACGTTTCCACACGCCAAGTTTGGACACCGTACGTGATGGCGTATTTGCGGGACAAGTCGTTCAGCCAGTGATAGTGCAGTAATGGTGCACTATTAGTGCACCACTTCTGGCAGAAAAAAGGAGGAACTTTTTCATGCCCAGATCTGTAACAGGAGATATATCACTATACTTACTGATTATTTGCTGAAGAGAGAGCAGATATAGAAGCAAGAGGATTGAGCCTAAGATGTTACCCTGGGGTACACCACAGGTAAGCTTTGTTGATTTAGACTGAAACTGGGTAATTAATAAATTAAAACTAATACTAATATAAACTATGTAAGGTATGGATAAAACCATTTTAAGACCACTCCAGACAGCTAAACATCTCTGAGTCTATTTATCAGAATCTTATAGTATCAAATGTGGCTGACAGATCCAACAAAAAAATAACTAAATATTTGCCAAGTCAAGACTACTGGGTAAAATGAAGTGGAAAAGCTTTCAACAGCTACTTGATTGATTATTCGTCTTTTTGACCTTATTTTCAAAGAAAAAACGGGTTTCTGGGAAAACATCAGATTAAAAAATATGGAAAATTAATTAAATGAATTATGTTCAGATTTCGAAGAGAAGCCTTAAATTCATAAAGCTCCCCAAAGCAAATTTGTTCAACATAACATAGTGCCCAGACCATCCTTCTACTTGCTTTGATGCTGGATGTGACAAATTAAAAAAAACAAACAAACACAATAAAACAAAAACAAACAAAAAACTAGTCTTCATTCAGTTGTCTTTTTATCTTGTGGTGGACCAATGTAGTATAAAACTGGTCATTGGTGGTCTAATTAACAGCTCACACTTTGTCTAAATGTTTTTACTTTTATACAAATAGTATCTTTTAATCAACTTAGTTTGGTTTCATGTAATCAAAGATGTAAAAAAAAAAGTCTTGTTCCAAAACTCAGCACTGATTTCTGAAAAAACAAAAGCAGCTGAATGTGTATTCACTGAAAATACTGAAGGTCCTTGATTTTCTTTTCTTTTTAATGAGCAAATACCTCCTTTTTGTTGCTCAGTATTAAAAATGTCACAAAAATCACTGTGTTTTTGAGGAAAATGATTGCAACTATTCAGAGTTTTAACCAAACCGTTCAAAGAATTTGTTATAAATCATACCTTATTACACATCGTGTGGCATGCAGGAAGATTTCTGTGATGCCCATTTGGTTTTCAGTTTGATCTGATTTTGAACATCTAGTGTTTTTAGTGAAAAGTACTCTTGGTTCACAAACAGCTGCAGGGTTGTGGTGCCAGAGACACTTACTTTCAAACATGACATAAAGAAAAAAATGTTTGGGACCCAAAAACTATTCTGTTCTCTCAAGAAACTACATAGACGAAAAGACCCTGTGAAGTGAAGTGTGTCTGCATCTCTGGTGCTGCTGACAGCTAATGCAAGGCCATTAGTGTATGCGTAAGAGTGCGTGCATGTTTGTGTGTCCCTCTTAGAACCTCTTCATGCTTTTAAGACACTCCTCAAGATTCTTCAAGGCTGCAGATACGCACAATAGACAGTCTGCAACAAGGACAATCTATGCTGTGTGTGTGTGTGTGTGTGTGTGTGTTTGACCGTTTACAGTATTTGTATGTGAATTCATGAAAGGGTACTTGCTGGTCTTCAAGGAAGCTCTCCAAAGTTGGAGAGAAGCAGCCAAGACATCAAACCTAGTCATTAAATGGGCTTTCATAGAAAAAAGAGGTAGGTGATGAAGATGATGATGATGATGAGGTAATTAGGAGGAGATAAGAGGAGATGCTTTTATCTCTTTGGCTCTTAAAAGCTGAAGTGAAGTCAAAAGAGTTCAGAGAAAGTAAATAAAAGAAAGTAGGCAAGGAAACCATTACATAGATAGATAGATAGATAGATAGATAGATAGATAGATAGATAGATAGATAGATAGATAGATAGATAGATAGATAGATAGAGGATGTGTCAAAATACAGATAAAATGCTTGTCTCAGGCTGTGAGATGTTGCTGTTCTTTGTGAATTACATGAAAGCTATAAATCTTGATTTCTCTCATTGATCACAAACAGGTCCTGCAAATACAATTTCAAATTTAAAAGCTAATGCACAAAAAGCTTAAAAAAATCAATTTTTATTCCACTAAAGCAGGCCCATATTGCGAGAAAGTAGACAAAAATCAAAGCCGATATATACATTTTCCTGTGAAATCATTCCTTTCTGGCACAGCGTAACGAAGTTCGAGAGAACATAAAGCACATAGTTTCTCTTGTTTTGGGGGGAGAAATAGCAATGAGATGTAGCAGAAGTTTAGACCATTAGATTTATTACCCAGGGGCCACAAGAAAAAACGCATGATGGGAAAGTGAAGCATCCCATCTAAAAGAGATTAGAGACGTGTGAGCACTCCTCGGTGGGTGAGGTCATGCCCAAAAAAACCATCACAAACACCAAACTACACATAAGAGCATCCCCCACCCACCCCCAAACCCACACCCACCACTGCTACAGTTGACAACACACACATCCACTTCTGTTTAAGGTTGATGTTAACAGAATGGTAACTTCCTTTCAACATGTCTGGCCTGGAAATGTTCTTTAGTCAGATCAACAAGAGACCAAGAGAAAATGCATTGACTACATCATGATCGATCAGTTTTGTCATGACTATATGGGTTTGGTTTTATAAAACTAACAAGCAAACGTAACCATGCCAATTATTTTGTAACCAAGCAAAGTGAAAACACCACCCATAAATTTCTTGAGAGAATAACCAAACCATGATTTCAATTCCAAATGTTCATTAAAAGTTGGAACATATTTTAATGTTAAAAGCAAATTGACAAAAAGGAAACAAGCAAACAAACAAATAAATAAACAACAACAACAAAACCTGTATTAATAGTTTCAAAAATAACAGATCTAAAGAAACAGTCATGACTAATGTTTGGGTATTCCTCATTTTCAAGCATCACAACTTGTTAATATTTTTTATACTTGTTTGGGAGATTTTCACCAGTTCTTCCTACAAGGTTTTGAGGTCTGTGTGATTCTTTCACATGCTGCTCTTTAACCCCCAAAAGCCGGTGCTGCCATCCACAGCTAAAATAGGTGCAGTTTTGAAATTGCTCTAGGTCTTCAAGGGTTCACACATTCTTCATTACTTTTTTATGTTGAGACCTTCAGTTTGTACCTTTTCACATTGTCCATTGTGTATGTGTTGAGGATTATAAAACCCAGTCCTACAGAAAATTCTAAAATAGTTACAAAAACTTTATTTCATAAAGCCATGATTTGTGTAGTTTTTCATTCAGTCAGACACAAAAATAAGTCAGAGCTGTAACATAACTTATGTTTATTTTTTAATGTGTCTATTTCTTTGTCAGAAAGAGAGGAAGATGACATGCAGCAAAGAGCTGAATGGTTTTAGCCTTTGTAGGTCGGGACCTGCTCAGCAAGTTGAATTACCTGGTGCGCTACGATAACCAACATTTCAAAGAAACTACTTTGAAACATCAGTTAGGTTTCAGATAGTTTTCTTGCACTTTCACTTCTTGTTTTTGTTCTACCGTCTACAAACTGCTTGATTACCATAAAGCATTAAAATGTTAGTTTAACATCAAGAAAACATGATAATACAGCATGTACAGTTACAATAATCACAAAGTCTCTTGGATATATGACTTAAAACATAGGCTGGTGATATTCCATTTAAACTTTTTCGACATTGCGATATTCAGTAGGTATTTAATCAAACCAATTCCTACCTTAACTTCCAAAGTTTTCCTTTGCTTTACAAGGATTTAAGGATCTTTATTATCATTTCACAGTCCCAGTGCAAGCTGATAGAAATTAAAAGTAGAAAACAAATTCAAGAGTTATATAAATAGTTATAAAATGCAACAATATACACTGATTTGTGCGCAAGGAAGAGATTTAAGTGTCCTATTGGCAGATTAAAGTGACAGCAGATTAAATTTACAGTTGTCTGTGGGTGTTGTCAGAATATTACATTACATTAAAATTCAAATTGTACAGTCACTTCAAGTAGGAAAAACAACGACCTATATTTGCTGAACTACGCATTTTGTAGGTTTATCTTGCTTTCTGACATCTGTTATGTTAATTTCCAGATTGCAGGCAGCTGCATTGTGGGCCTCATTGCTAATGGTTGTTGAAGTTATGTTTGAAGAGTCCAAGTTATTTTATAACGCTTTGAAGTGTGCATCACTTGGTCTTTTCTAATATTAGGTGTGAACAAGCTGCTGCACTAACAAGCTAATTAAGGTCTGAGACCTTGGTAAAACTTAGAGCTCAAATCTCTCAGGGCATCCAAAGTTTTACATGATGCTCATTTCCTTTATTCAATCCAACATTGTACAAATCAAAGACAATGCATTTATTTTGATTTTATTGTTGAAAAGAATGTTTTATATTTAACTTTTGGCCTTTGGGGAATCACCTCAGCATCTACACACTAAAATATATTCCCATTAACATAAATTTTCTCAGAGGTGTCCAAACCTTTGAATGCCACTGTGTAGCTTTCACATCATATTCTCAACAGAGATTAAACCTTCTTCCACCATTATAAAAGAAAGCATTAAAAGCTGTCTGATCTGAGCCTTCACTCTCTTATATTCCTTTTATATGTGCTAACATCCTCCTCCTTTCATCCCTCAAAGCTCTACTGAAGCAGATGTTCTTGATCTCAGTGGATTTACACGCTTAAACAGAAGCAGACAGACACATTATAGAAGCTTGCATTAAACACGTGGATATGAATAGTGTGAAGCAGAATAAAGACACTTTCAGCATTATGTGGACTGTTATTAAGGAGCACCTGAGAAAAGCAGTGCAGCTCAAAGAGCTTTGGCTGTTATTGTTATGTGCACTTTAAGCCTTTCAGCAGAACTGTTTTTATTTTAGGCCACTCATTTTAAAGCTCTGCTGATGGAGTTCACAGCCAAAAAAATCACTTCAAATAAATTTGCATTGCTTAAGATGTTCTGGCTTAGGTGGCAGAGGGCCTTGAGCGTGGTGAATGCACGCTGTATGTGCATCTCTGCACTTATAACTGTGATAGGCTAATGAAGCAGCATAGAAAACAAGCGAAGAAGGTTGATGAGAAGTAGAGGTCAGGGAGGTGTTTTGGGTTGCAGGTATTAACCCTTTACTGGGCACTCACTGAAACACTTGGAAATTTACAATTTCAACAACAGAGAAAAGTGTTTTTGTGATATTGGAGGATTACAAGAGTTTAAAGTTCTGAAGTACTAATTGGTTACTAAAGTTTTCTTTTCATTTCATATAGAAAGACTTCTCAATTAAGTTTTTAGGAAGCAGCCTAATCTTTGATGATTGTTTGGGAGAAATTCGTGTAGATCTATGATTTCATGGAGTAGCACGCAGAGGTATTTTCTATGTCCAATGAAGTGACCATATATGGTTGCATGACTGGATGGTGCATGTAGGTGTGACTCTAAGGGGTGGGGGTTAGAGGTCAGTGGGCAGAAATCAGAAAGAAAGATAGAATCTGCAAGAAAAGAGGGCAAATGAGAAAACTGTGTATGTGTGTGTGTGGGGGGGGTGTAAAGGAAATAAAGACAGCAGTAAGAATGAGACTGATAAAGAGGGAGGAAAGTAAAGAGGAGACTGAGATTGAGGTAAAAGACAGAAAGAGAAAGAGAAGGCAGGAGGGAGGAGAAGCAGAGAGTCAGCGTATTGATCGAGCAGACCTGTCGGCAGCCAGACAGCCAGGAAGACGTCTGTCCTTGTGCTGCCACTCTCTGGCCTGCAGACACCTAACCCCCCCTCCTCCTCCTGCTGGGGTGGTGGCGTCAGACCGGAGGACTGTGCATGTGTATAGTGTGTATGCACTTGCGTGACGTGTGTGAGAAGCGCCTGTGCTTCAGTGTGCATGTTTAAGTGTAGAGTAGTGCACTTCTGTTTGGCATTTAGCACGAGTCCACAGTGTATATGTTACCCTGCCCGTGCAGTCGGCCTGTCTGTGCCGCGCGACTTCCAGGGCCTCAGGTGCGGAGTGTCTTCCCCTCTGTGGAATTAACTAGGTTGCAGTCAGGAAACTAATCTCACGCTCCCTGTCGCACACAGACATATCTCAGGAGTATGGATTTTATCAATACAAAGAGCGTCCTGCACCAAGGCGGTAATCAGAGCTGTAGTCTCTTCTTGAAGAGCTGCTGTCAAACACCAGCAGCAACCCCCTTTTTCAGCCCTCATGTCCCCATTCGGGATTTAGTCCTTATATAGAATTCCTTTCCTGGACAAGAAACATCATTTCCCGTGAGCAGGCAGAGGGAACTTTGGCAGCTGCAGCTGAGCTGAACTTTTACTGTTAAGAAGATAATATGGAAGTCCTAAATTCAACTGTAAGATTAAATATAAATACAACAAATTGACTGAGAGGTATTTGGAACAAATATTCTCAAAGTAGAAGCTTATGTAGCTTATTCTTTGACATGTTTAGTTTCTTTAAGATTTAAGTGTTTGCTATGCTCAGTCATTTGCTTATATGTGTATAGATAAAACTGCGTAAAAGTGAACAAACAAATTAAACTACAAGTCTCTAAAAAAGAGACATTTTTTCTGACTAATCCATTGTGATATCTAAGCATCTAGATGGTTTTATTTGTTTTCGAACAAAGGGATCCTCCTTTCGAATCTACACTGAAAACTGTTGACCCTGATGTTTGTTATAATTTAGGGGACATTTTTGTTGTTTGGCGTATTGGTATTGAACCGAACAAATGGAATTCCAGTCACCTCCATTTTAATTTTCTCTCAAAAAGCTCAGCAAACAAAAGCAAAATTATCTGCAACGGCAAAAATGTGGGAATTTCTCTTTTGTGATTTGGATGAAGGGACTCTTTAGCTTGAGTGAATGCATATATACTGTACAGCTGACCTGGTCTGGTAGTCTGACGTGTATGAGCATGCAGCTCTATATATATTCATGTAATTTTCAATGCAACCTGCTTCACAACATGAAATTCTTCCATTCTGTGGGCGACATTACAGGGTCAATTTGACAGATTGAGGGTCCTCTTTTCTGTCTTCTTGTCTCTCTGTCCATCCATCCATTACAGCTGATCCCATTGTTCCACCAAACCCAGAGAGCTGTGAGTTGACCTGAGAGGTCAAATAATCAGATGCTCTCCTCAGTGACCGGCACTAACCTGCAGTTCAGGAGGACAGTGTGCTATAAGACCATGCCTCTTCACAGCTTGGAACACAACCCACATAATACTGGGAAGCTGTGCTCCTGTAAAGCTGATAATTGAAGCATTGTGGGATTCAGCAAAAACGGGCTGTTGGACTGGCCACGGAGAGGGAGTACAACAATAAAAATAGGTGTACAGTATATGGGGCAAATAAAAATGAAAACTTAGATATAGGACAAAAACGTTATGAGTTAGGGATTAATAATGTGAATGATCTGTAGCTGTAGGGGTGCAGAAATCTACATGGTCTCTGTTAAGTGAGGCTGAAGCATTAATAATTTTTTCTACTGTTTAAACCAACTAAAAAACTTGTAAAATACTATTACAGTTTGTTTTTAACACAAAGCATTGAGACCATGTTTTAATGCTCATATAGAGCAGCATGAGGACACACATGCAAGCAACAAAATGGGCAGAGCAAAGCAAAACACAGCAGAAAATGGAGGAGACAGTCAGGTAGGAATAAGTGAAAGAAAGTGAGGGAGAGAAAGAAGAAATGAGTGCAGGAGAAGATGAATCCGATTTCTCTGGGTAAATTGGACTCCCCCTGCTTTCTCTAATTCATGTTTCAGAGCTGCTGCATCGATGGGGAGATGGAGAGGGTGAAGAGGGAGAGCGGGAGAAGAAAGGAGGGGAAAGGGAAGACAAATCCATGCAGGGGAGAGCAGAGGGAGACTGCGGCCGCTCTCCCACAGGCAGACAGCAATCAATAAATCAATAGGAAACTGTGGTTGGCTGGAGAACGGCTGGGGCTGGGAGGATGGAGGATGGAAAAAAGAGAGACCTGAATCAAAGTAGCTCCAAGATGGATGGAGCGAGGAAAGGAAGGGTAAAGGAGGAAGGGTGGGAGTGAGGGCTCAGTAGAGTTGTAGAGGAAGATGCAGGGGAGGAATGCATGGAGGAAAGATGGATTTTAGCAGGAATAGGTGGAAGTCCAGCGGGCCTTTGGGGTCCCCTCCTAGTCCTGCCCGCAGAACATCCTGCATTAGTGGTGCAGTGATTGGGCTTGGCACTGTGTGATGCCCTGCTGCGGTCTGCCCAATGAGCCCAGTGAAGCGCGGCTGTATCTGGGGCCGGGGGAAAGCCGTGGGCCCCCTCTGCCCGCTGGGTGCAGCCCGGTTGACTAGCTGCCTGCCTGGCTGCCTGCCTGCTGGCTGCCTGGCTGGCTGGACATCGATCTCAGTGGGTTGGAGAGTACAGCTGGACGCACACTGAGAGCTGGGGCTAAATCTGGCTCAGGCTCAATCAACGTTTGCACCTGTCTTTTCCAAAGGGAATTAAACATAGTAGATAGAGAGAAAGAAAGAGTAATGGTGTGTGTGAGCATGTGTGTGCGTGTTTACGCCTTACTCTGTGTGTGTGTGTGCTAAGGTTAAGTTTTAAAGGTGCAGTGGGAGTGGTTACTTTGTTTGGAACATGGTGGTTTTGTCATTAGTCAACATGGTTTTACTGCAGCAGGTGAGGGCAGAGATTTGTGTGTTTGTAATTTATGTGTGCACAGCTTATCTACAGTACACACAACTTTGATGTGCAAATGACGTGTTGAATAAAAAAAGACAGTTGCTGAGCTTCACATAAGATAGCGATATAACTCCTCTTTTTAACTCTACCTTTTTTTGTAAATTGTAAAAAAGTAAATGACTTACTTTTCTGTTTCCTTAAAGTGTGATTTTTTTTTTTCGCCTTAAACATAGATCCATACACTGGTGACCTTCGTGTCTTCTGCCCTATGATAAAGCAACAGATGATGACATATATTCACTCTCATACATAGTTTTATTTCTGTTGGTAAATGGAAAGTTAAACTCCAAACCAAAAAGTCTTCTCTCAAATATGCTATCACAATAACTCAACTTCTTGTGCTCAAATGACCAAAATAATCAATTAGGGAAAAAAAATGCCTTCAAAGCTGATGTTCAGAAATGACATTTACTGAGACTTACTGTATAACTGAATCTTGACGTCGAAGGCTTCTTCTATGGCCGGGTTGTACCGTAACTTGTACCAAAACAATTTAGATATCTAGAAAAAGAACACCACAGAATGGAAACAAGATAAATCCATTTCATTTGTGGGTGAACTTACCAGCAATATGAACTAAATGCTATTCTCAATCAACAAATGCTTTAAACAAATTATTAGTTATGGTTCTTCAAAAACATGGTATTAGTAAAACAGCATCTGCATGAAAACTGCATAGATTAATAGTGCATTCATTTACTGTATACTCCAGACAGATGAGCTGCAATTTAAGCATTAGAAGGTGCAAACTTACACAAGCCGATCTCCATTAGCTCTCTCTGAACTTTGGGATGTTTACAGCTATTGTCAATAGTTGTTGTGTAATTAAGTTGTTTGCATTGATAGGGTTTTAAATGGCTTTCTACACAGTCTGTATAAATTGTGAGGCAGCTGTGTCGGACTTATAACTAACAATCACTGTCCAGCAACTTGTTAACTGTTACAAATAACTGGGTCTTCTCTGTTTTATCCACTCTCCTCTTTCATTTGTCTCTCTCGGCTGTCCTCCCATCCACAACATTTTCTTTCCGCTCTCCTCATCTCCTTGTGTTTCTTCTCTTTTTGACCTTTTCTTTTTTTTCATCTTGTCCTCTTCTGTCTTTTCTTTCCCACTTCTTCTGTTCCCACTTTTCCTCTGCATTCCTTTTCCTCTCCTTTCCTCTTCTATCGTTTCCTCTCCTCTCCCCTCTAGGGTCCCATCCTAGAGACACCCAGACACAGATGGCCCCCCAGATCAGATTTATCAGGGCCAGTACAGCCCTCTGCAAAAGGTCACTCTCTTAAAAGCTGACCGATCAATGGTCCAACTCCTAACAGCCACGCTTTTTTTTTTTTTTTTTTGCCTCTTTTTCTGCGAGTTTGGCTATATGTGTGTATATAGATGTGTATCTTTGAAGGCGTGTGCACTTTTTTTTTATTCATATACACACCTGCCTGTGTGTACGTGCAGTTACGAGGACTGACAGAGATGAGGGCCCTTGGTGTTACTAATCGAAAGGGCCGTCCCTCAGACGGCCCTCTGATGACCTCTCCTTCGTCTAATAGTGCAACCTTTTTGAGGCACTACTAAATATTTCAGCGAGTCATTAGCTCATTACACGTCATTATCTACGGCATGTTCAGCCGCCAGGATTAGCTGCGAGACTTTTAGCAACTTCTCTGTGGGAAATCAATAATCGGCAGACACTTCCAATCACCGGGATCATCTCTGTGTGGATATCAGAAATTCACACTGCCATGCATTTGTGTGCATGTATGTACACACACAGACACAGCGACAGTCATAAAATTGACTTAGATGCTTATGTTGGCCACTGTTATAAATATAGTTTATTTTTTCTTTTCTTTTACTTACATCAAAAGGATGACAGAAGAAAACCAGCTGAACAATTGTTTTCATGAAATTCAGAAATTAATATGATGCACCGGTTTAAAAAGGATTCCCATTCAATATTCCGCAACTTTGTTGCACGTCCTTCAAATTTAACAAGACATACAAGGCAAAGAACATTTGTTCATGTAGCACATTTAATACTCAAGAACCATTTAAAAAGCTTAATGTACATTTATGAAAATGTCTTATAAAGTGGAAAAAAACCTACAAGGTCATCTGTGCGAGTTAAACTACCTCTCACACTCACTCGATTGACGAACAGCTTATGTTTGTTGTGTGTTCTGCAGCAGTTTAGATAAGAGGTGAACTTCCAATAGATCAGGTGACTCACAAGAAAGACACGAGGTTGTGATTATTCTGAAAACATTCAGCAATTAGGATTTTTCTCTAAGAATTTTCAAGGTTTCCTTTCCATTAAAAAGTAGACATTGAAGCTTCATAATGGTGCCACTATTCACTGTTTGCAGTGTGTGTATGCGTGTGTGTGTGTTTAAAAAGATTATTCCTTTTGTCTTTTTGAGTGTCATGGGCCAAGTTTGAGTTTTCATCTGTGGTGTCTTGAAGGTTTTGTGTGTTGAACCTGAGTGTGCCTGCTTCCTAGAAGAGAGATGAGAGCTGTTTAAAGCAACCATGAAACCTCTCTGACACACTTTAGGAGTCACTTAACAATGAGCAGGGTGTGTGTGGTTAAGTGTGTGACTAATTTCCTTTAACACAGTGTGAGATTGAGAGACTCAGGGCCAGAGGAGGGCGGAGCTGCTACTTGTTAAGAAGGTCAGAGGTCAGCTCTTCTTGAATAGATCCAGAAATCCTCAATTAATTACACAAACACATACGCACACAAACAGAAACACTAGCTAGCACGAAAACTAAATACCCTAAATAAATACCCATGTGAAGGACAGTTAGTGGAGTTTTTGATGAGCTATTAGATTGTCGTTTGGAGCAGTGCGGCATTTCAAACAAAACCGATGTGATTCTACAGGGTGAATCAACAATCAGTCAACAGCAAATGGGAAGCAAAGCGTCTGCAAACAATCTTAACAGTTAAAAGCTATGCAGCAGCTTTCTTTATACCAGCTTTTTGCCTTCAAGGATATCACTGCAGGGCCATCTATCACTCTCTCCTCACCTGCTCCTCCTCCTGCGTCGAGACAAAGGAGGGCTGATTTTGAATCAGCTAAAACTTTAAAAGCATTATTATATAGAGGAAATACAATTGCTCCCTTTGTTGTCCATCTGTCTTCCTCTCTGGTGTGCAGCAGCAGCAATGCTCAGCAAAGTGTCCTCATCAGAGAAATTAATATGTGAGATATGATTAAATTTAAGGTGAACGGCCAATCGAGCAGCACACAATGAGTTTACAATATGTAATCAGATTTGAGTTACCTCGCCATTTAAGTGTTTTCTCTAGCAAAATATGTTTTATCCAATGAGTTCACCTCTAAATGGCCTGAGCAATTGTATTATCCTTACTTGCTCTGAGTGTTTTTTCATGCAAGAAGATATTTGGGGGCTTACTGAGCTTGAATTGCTCCCACAAGATGATTCCCTGCAATACTTCTGTCCACACGGATAATATCCACTGAAGAGTTGCATGTAGGATGGAGATTGGTTGCAACCTTACAAACACACTCAGAGGAAAAAGATGTTCTGTTATCAATAATAAATATGTTGTGGATGGGTTGCTACAGAAAAAAAATTTAGAATCATGCATTTTACATGTGGTGTGTATCTTTAAAATTAAATTATGTCTTTTAACACTCTTTAAGTCGAACTCTTGATTTAACCCTGTGCAGCGCTCTTCCACTGAACTCTGTTTTTTCCAGCAGATTTTCTGTCTCTTGCTTTTTTCCTCATTCCTGCCCTCATTTCACTGGTGGGCCCATCCTGGCATCCACTTCAACAATATTTCACATCCTGATTTATTTTGGTCCTGGAGTCACGTGACCCTAAATATTGTAACTGACCCTGGGCGTATTGATCTTCCTGTGTCGGCTAGCACTGCAGCTTCCTGCCTTATAACAAACCCATGAAACCCTCCGCTATCTATCATTATCAATATCATTTTGAAAAAAACAGCTCAGAGCTTCATTTTTATCTGTTTGTCTTTGCATGTTTGTTTGTCAGTGACAACATTTGTGCTCCTTCATTAAAATGAGATGTTTTGTTCATCTTTGTGTGTGAGCATTTGTACATTTTTGTTTTTCTACAGGTGTGTGTATGTGTGACTGTCCCTAATGATGCCATTTAGCCAGAGGTGAGAGAAGAAGCTCCTGTCACTGTTGTAATGAGGGGTATTTATATTAGTTACCTGGCAGTAAAGTGCTCTGATCTCTTTTTCTCAAAAGACAGGCACATTTGTGTTGTATTTGTGTGAGCAAACTACCTGTGCCTAACTGCATGGCAGTGATTGGCTGTGTGTGTGTCGAAGTGCACATTGATGCGTTAAGTATAGGTGTGCAAGATATTATAGACACGGCACAGATAGTGTGAGTGTCTGTGTGTGTGAGAAGGAGTGTATCGAGGGTGGAAGAGACAAAGAGGGTAAATTGAAAGGAAATGATGAGCGATGAGTCTGTGTCGCCCATTAGTGTTCTGCTGTCCTTTTTTTTTCTGCTGTTATTATCTTTTTCCTTGCACCTTACTGCATGTGTGTGTTGTATAGCCTTAGGGTGCAGCTTTATCCTGTTAGTGTGACATGATGAGATATGCCCTAAGAAATTTTTTACATTTTTTGACCAGAGGTCAGAAAGAAAATGTGTGGGTGTGTTTATGTGTGTGTACTTTTACATGATACAACACCAGTTTGGGCAGTGCATATATTTATGCATGTGAATGTGTGTGTATGTGCTTGAGCACTGAGATGGTGGAGGGTGATGGTGGGGGTAAGGCTGTATCCATGGTAACACCCCACAGCCACCCCTGCTAGGTCCTAAAAGACAAAGCCTCTCTCTTCTACACTCTCTCTCTCTCTCTCTCTCTCTCACACACACACACACACACACACACACACACACACGCATACACACACACTACAGGGCCAGCTGAGCCAGATCAATATTTCTCCCCATTTAAAGAACAAAATTCAGAGAATGGCTTTTCAGCACCCAGACTGCAGCCGTTCTTTAGACCTTGGGTTTTTATACCAAACACCCAATCTGCAAAGTGGTGAGTTTTTTCTTCTTTTTTTTTTACTGACCCAAAATAATTCCTGGCCTGAATTTTTTCCTTTCACTGGTTTGATAGATTTGCTTAGCTCTTCTAGGACCTCTGTTTTGCTCTCTGTCTTTGTGTGATTCCCTCGCCTTTCTCTCACTCTATTTCCCTCCTTTCACTTCCACCCTCCCTGCTTCTTGCACTTCTTTTCCTCGCAGAGTGAGTGACAGGGTCAGATTGCATTCAGCATCCTCACTCTTTGTCTCACCCCGTGGCTGACCACAGCTCAGGCCCCCGGCAGGCTCCCCTCTGCTCCCCTGGGGCGTCCGACCCCATCTCTACTGAAGGGCTGGACTGGCCTTGGCCCTGTGGCCCTGTTTGCTGCCTGGAGGCTGAAGGGAGGGAGGGAGAGGGGTGAAACATTGACTGCAGTTAAAGGGTGAAATGGAGGAGGGCTCCCTCTAGCACCACTCTGTTAGAATAACAGAGGAACAAGCTAAAGAAATAGATCCTCCTGGTGCATACAACAAAAAGAAAGAAAAAAAAAACTCACTTTATAAATGTAATGAGTTTATAAATGTATACACTGTATAAATGTGTATTTATGAATGTATATATATATATATATATATATATATATATATATATATATATATATATATATATATATATATATATATATAAAATATGTATATATATTATATATATATATATATAAAACAAGTAGCGCATAAGCTGATAAATGCAGGGCAAGGGCATGAACATGTATGACATGCATACAATGGTGCATTCAACTCACAGGTACAAACAATTGTAGAGAATTGCCTACGGCTGATTGGGGCATCTTGTGTCTGGGAGGTATCCGAGGCTTCTCTGGTTCAATATCTTGGCAACCCCCTGTCCAGCATGTCTGTTTGTTCATGTCTGTGCATGTGTGTGTGTTTGCATTTCATTAGACATAACCCACACTTATCCTCCAAATAGAATAATTCATCGTTCCTTGATTGAGCTTGTTTTGACTCCTGGTAGATGTGAGACTTTTGGTCTTTTGCACTTAACATTAAGACTTTGATCTGAGAGAGGAAACTGATAATTGATTTCATCAGGAAACAAGGGAGAGGGCCACTTAGAACAGACAGTCAGAGGATGGAGGGGACTTTGCCTGAGTGGTTCTACATAATCCTCCACAATCATCCTCCAGCCATCATTGTGCTACAGCGAACCAGTGTGACACATTAAAGATTACTGTGCAGTGCTGTCATTAGGTGTTAACACTCAGTGTCCTTTAAGTGGTCTTGAACAAAGCCTGAGCAGGTTGTGGTGGCACTAATGAGAGAATGGCACATACAAGCAGTGAAGTGAGAGTCAATCCCACACAACAGAGAAATACTTGTCACTTTATAACATTTTGATGCAACACAAGAAAGACAGAATAAACAGTCTGACAACACAGATCACATATATATATTCATAGGAGATGCATCTTACAAGAACTTAAATCAGTTCATGTCAGTTCAGTTCATTTAAACTTAATTATAATTGTATGATGATTACCATAAGAATGACCACATGGTGCCATCAGTTTTATTCCATGGACTCAGTCTGTCAAACGTGTTTACAGCTGATTTGAAGTTCCATTTTAGATGGATTTCAGCTCATTCAGTTCATGTGTAGGAGGAAAACATCTCCCGGGAAAAAGCACTCAAAATATGATTCAAAGTAAAACCAAACCCTTTTGAAAGCCAGGTTGCAGGTAATTGTGCACCTTTGTCCTTCTCAAAGATCACTGGCTTTGGCCAGGTTGTATGATACCAAACCTTTTCAGTTTATTTCAGTGGTGGATAGAATCAAAATGCTCAATTAAGCTACTGAGACACTGTTGCAGAATAACTCACCCCTTCCCTGTCCTTTTACATACTATATTGGTCTTTAACCCTTTGAGCCCCAGGCCTATTTTATCTCTGCAACCACAATTTATCTGTTTATCTATTTCAATAATTTTGGAGAACACTTGACAGATTTGTAAAGATGTATAAATATCATCATATGTATTACAGGTAAAGATTAACTGAAGATAGCCTTAAAAAAAAATTAAGAAACCCTTTCAAGATGGATACGTACACATATCCCTTATGAGTGATACAGCTGTAGCTCTGAACCTATATTGCTGAATGTCTTCTTAACATCATGATTGCAGCCAATTAATTAAATGTTCTGACACACACACACACACACAAAAAAATAATCACCTGTGGAATGGACAGGACTGAAAAACCCCATCCAATGAAATTATAACGGCCCATACTTATTGATTGAATAATTACAGTATATGTCCATCAAACTCGACTGCCGTTTGTTGCCCTCCCACGTGGGCTTGCAACTCGCTGTGAGCATCTCATCCCTACCCTGCCTTTAGATGATGCCAACTCTGATAAAGGCGAGTTCTTCAAGTGGTCATTCTGGCCTAGTTTGACACAATCTGTTCACTAAGTCCCCCAATTGACCCGTCGCCAGCCCCGCCCTAGAACCACCGCTGACCAATTATACGTTAGCAACGGTAACTAAGGAAAGGAGTTAATGGCAAACTTCACTTCCACAGATGGAATTTTCAAGTCTGATGACAGATATCCAGAACGTTTGGGTGATGTTCTATTTTTTGCCTTTTCAAAACCACAAAAACACAAGTGGAGAAATGCGGAATATGGATTAAACAGTGTGCAATATGGATTAAATAGGGAGGAATACGAATATAACAGTGTGGAATGTGGATTAAGCGGCATGGAAGACTTCACTTGCAGCTGCATTAAGCTGAACCAGGAGCTGAACATTAAGCTGAACCAGGAGCTGAACAAACTGTTTGTTCCAAGGTACTGTAAGGCGCTAACGCCAACTAGCACATTTGTTAGCTACAAGACAGCAGTATGATATCAAGTAAAAGTTACTGTTTTGACATGGAGTAAGTTAGCTATTTGGCTGTGTGTCACTACAGGCTAAGCAAATGTACCAGATAAACACTAGTAAGTCATGTTGGTTGCTAAACATAGAGACGAATATAACACGGTCCTCTCTGTGAGTTTCTTGGGCCAGTAGCTGCTATCCTGATCAGATCCAATGTATTGATCAAACCCATGATGTGGGAACAACATCCTGGTCGCTCGAACCCAAAGGGGAAAACATCTAGCAACAACAGGCTAAAACAAGTCAGATAGCCTACCTAAAACTATCTGGAGTCATACATGACAGTTAAACATTGTGTTGACTTACTCTGCGCTGTAAGAATGTTGTTGTTCCTTTACACGTTTTTTTCTGGACACGAATCATCAAGACGTGGGGTTGCTGAATCTTTTTGTGTGAAAGCTGAGCCTTCACTTTGATTTTAATATCCTCTTTGTCAACATTAATCCGCTGACAAATGATAATGTATTCCTCAAATGCATATTGCAGTCCTCTCTGTCTAGCTCCCTCTCATACTTCCCAAATATTACTCCAGAAATTTAGCACAATTTCCTCTGGAATATGTTCACTGAAATCACTGAGCAATCCATGTTTATGCAGGCATTAGCTAAAACAGAAAGCTTGTCAGACTTAGCAACTGTAACTGTGGGGGCGGGACTTAGCAAAAGGTTAATTTAAAACAAATTCTTTTTAAAACCTTTCACTTGAAATCCACCAAAAATGAAATAATTAAAACAGACCACAGCTGTTCATCTCAGTCAAAAACAAATTTTCAACAAACACTTCCGAAGACTGATTTTGAATCATTCTTAAAGATTAAATATGTAAAACTTTAATGCAAAAACAAATAACTATTAACAATATGATGATACAGTTATGTAATAAAATTCTTAAAAAAGGAATAATTTTCTTTCAAGGTGCTGCTTTTGCTTTCATATTCATATTTATGCAAGTAAACAGCTAGATAAACAAGAGGATGATTGTCAGTCTTATTTGTTGGTCTGAGGTTAACAGACCAAGTCTCTGTGTGCTGGTATGAGCAGGTATTTGACACAATCAAATGTAATCAACTTGTTTGTGTGATTCACCATGTTTGGCATATTTTATTATATTTGAATGTGTGATGCGCTGCTCTAAGCTATATTATACCCCTTTCCAACTGGCTAAAAAAATAGTTTAAACCTGTGAACAATCGGCCTTTAGTGGCTGTGGGAAAGGCTCATCGACCCGTGTCAACCCGCGTCAAGCGACACGGCAAGTGACGCGGGTTAAAATCGCCTTCAAGCAGCTCTGCTCCGATCGTCATGCATTGGGAACACCAGACCCGGGTTGACCTGCGAATTTACCAGATGACGTTGTGCGGTACGTGGCTACATTTTCACATCGCGCCAGTCACGTATCATATAAAGTACCAAAACAACTCTGCTTCGGGCACAAATTCCCGTCACCTGTGCTCCATCTGCACTAGTAAATCATCTGCTGGTTTTCCTCCATTTTGAGGAAGGACAAAGAAGCAACAAGAAAGCACAGATCCACGGCCTGACTCGCTCTCCACTGTTTACTTTCCTAATTTCTGTCGCACAGCTGACATCATCAACATTCAGCTCTGATAGGGTTCTGTGTAAAGCTCCTTTTATATGAAAATATGCAGCATGCTGTACCAAGTAATAAAAAATGTGGTTTCTTTTTGCATTTTGAAAATGGTGCAGGGGAGTAAAAAACTGAACTGGAACAAATATGAATAAATCTGTTTCAGTATTCATTTACTGTCGTTGACTAAATAGGCAACTACAGAGAATAAAAATAAAAATAAAAGAGACCGCTAAATCTTTTCACCCCCACAGCCTTCATCCTACAGTCACTGTGTGGTTAATAATAATAATAATAATAATGATTTCGATATACTGTATATTGTGCTTTTACTGCTGAACACTCACATTGGATCCATCATGTGTTCACTCCTCAGTAATAGGGGCGCTGCAGCTTTGTGAATACATTGTTGCATCTTTCGGAATGGTTTATAAAACATGTTACCATGCAGGTAACTTGCATTGATGTGTGCGGCTCTATGAGCACACCGGAGCTTGGGCGGATCTCCGTCGGCCTGCAGCAATCATTTTGGGCATGGCTCAGCCTCGTCACACAGGTAGACCACGTCTCCCGGTGAAGAAAACCAGTGGAAAATCACTTAATCCTTGTTAGTTATGATGTCTCCCATAGTGCTCAAGTCCGACATGTTAAATCTTCATCATCACTGCCCACAACCAGCGTTAAAACAGCTGCTGTATGAGGATCTGGATTTGACACATTTGGGAGAAAACTAAAAACAGAAAAGACTGCTGCTTCACGGTCTGACTCTGAGCCACATTCAGACAACTCGTGCTTTCTCATGTTGAACATGAACTAATAGCTGCAGGTAGAACTGTGAAGATCAGACGTGCAGAAGGAAAGTTAGGACTCCCCTTTGGAAAGTCGATCTCAGCTAGTAGCAGCGCTCCGCTTCACAACTGCGCTCTCCACAGGAACCGCCTCTAGTGACGTCGGCCACAAATGAGCTAATGAGCAAACATTGTGCGCAGGCAGTGCTCATGGGAGTTATAGTCTTTTAGTCTAACATTTAAGTTTGTTTATTATTTCAGATGCCATTTGAGAAAACTACAATTAAAATGTAATTAGAAATCAACCCGCCAGCCAAAGTGGCTAGTTGGAGTGGGCGTGTTACCCGCCACTGCTGAAATTCACCTGCATTTGGCGGGTTGGCGGGTGTTAATGTCAAGCCCTGCTCCTGTCTATAAGCTTTGGAAAGCTCCTCACGGAGGCCTGATTCGCACGCGATCCTAGCTCAACCTCTATGTGAAGGTGTACATTTTGTGAATATGGACGTGTGCCAATGAATTGAATTGGAATCACATTTCCCATGATCACTCCTCCTTGTATCATACTGGCTGTTTGTGTTGATTTCAGCAGTGTTTTAGTGTTTACTTTTGGTGCTTCCTCAACAAAATGCAGGCAAATGAAAAGCAACACTAATAAATATGTAAAAGATGTAAATGAAGTAAATGAAAGTGTAGAATAAATGAACAAAAGTGTGGCAGTGGTAAGATTGCATAGAACAAGTCATGTTAGTAACTTGCGGGTGAGTAACTTTGTTCCTTACCAGAAAAGGGAGTGTTGACAAGGTGGTGTTGTTATTTGCCGTTTTCATGAGAAAAATGATGTGTGTGATTAAATGCATTTATTTGTACTTATAATCTGGCTCATTGCTCCTAAACAATAATTTGGCTGTGTAAATTATGATTGGCTGGTAGATTTAAGACCCAGCAAGACTGGCTGGGTCTATTTCATGTCCAAAATAGATATTCTTGTCTGGTTATATTGGATTTGAATAGGCTTTTAACTCTGTTTTCAGAAAATGTTATTTACCATAACATAATGCTGAACATCATCACAAAAATAAGGAATGAGTTTGACAATTTCAAACCCCATCTCAGAGAGACAATAACTCTAGAAAGATATAAGCTCCATTGTGGTTATTCAGCTGTTATTAGATTTAAACATTTTCCTTGAAACAAATTTAACCATCTTTAAACAACATCTTGCTGATCAACAGCGCAAGAATGGATCCCACAAATATCATTTGGAGCAAGCTTCCTGCATTTTACCAGTGACCTGTTAGACTAGTGCGTTTGTCTGAGTTATTTGTGGTGGTGCTTCTTCCATCAGCAGCGACCAAGGTTTTCTGCCAAAGAAACGAGTCAAGATATACAAGCAAGGCAGACACAGCCATATTTCAGATGGGAGAAGGAGACGTGTGCACTTACGGTCCAACACACACAGATCAAGGCTCATACAGACATGTATATTGGCACACACACACACACACACGCACGCACACACAAACACAGACAGAGGAAGGGAGGTGCTGCTGAAGTGGCAGGCTAAGGGGACAGAGTGAGGTGGGGCCAGGGGCGGTGTGACAAGGGACAGGGACATGCTGTTGGTTGTGTGTGTCAAGGGTAGTGATGTGTGTTTGTGTGTGTGAGTGTGTGTGTGTGCATACTTGGCGTTGACATGTGCACCTTGAGGTGTGGCAGACAGCCACCATCTGCCTGTAAATAATGTGTTCTGTAGAAGAAAAGTCAAAACCCAAAGAAAACTAACATTCCTGTTTTAAACAGGTTGAATTAAAACTCAGAGTCCAGTTGTTGACCAAATTCATATTGAAGAGTATCTGCTCTTTGGAGATCCATTTTCAATGCAGGAGACTAAGAAAAAAATACATAACAATGTAAACATGCAACACCATCTCAATCAAAAGCATTTTCCCAGCCACAGTAGGACTCTCAGATACATGCAAAGTGTACTGAAGCACAATTAAAGTTACTATTCAAAGCAAGATTTTGCTGCTTACAGGTAGGGTGGATGATGTTTTCCAGGATAATTTTTTACTATATTGCTTAAAATCTCCTTCACACCCCAATTGCAGCCAATTAATTAAATGCTCTGACACAACATGAAAAGATGTAGTTACCTGTGGAACAAACAGGATGGAAAAAAACCCATCCAATTGTTAAGGACAGTCTGTTTTAAACGATTGAATGATGATTTGTCCATCAAAGTAAACTGCTGTTTGTCAACACTGCTGCGTACACGTCTCACAGTGTAAACAAACATGGCAACAGACTGTTCGCCGCTACTTTTATCTGTGAAGCTGTTTGCTCTGAAAATCCACCGAAAAGAAATTTTCTATTTTCAAAATGTAGCTTGCTCGAACAGTTTTTCCAGGATCCCCTACCCTACTTTTAAAGAAACCTCCTAATATATATAGTTTAAAATATTAGTTTTTGAATTTTTTTTTATGTATTTGTGTGGTTATTTTTTTAAAAACCCCTTTTCAGCCCCCTCCTCCCCCTCCTTTCCTCTTTTCTTATTTCCAATGTCCCCACCCAAAAATCCCACCTCTTCTGTTGCCCCCATCCAAAATATGTAAAAAAAATTAGCACACAAATATATTGTAATCTCCCCTTATTTATTTATACTTTGATATAAATATTTTTTTTGTTAAATTTACTTTCCCATTTTTATAAATGTTTTTTTATATTTTTAATAAAAAAACGAATAAAAAAAAGATATGTAAAGTGTGTTTATATATAATAAAATTAATATTAAATTGTGAGAAATAATAAAAATTTATTTAATGTTTCTACTCTGTTGTTTTTTCCCCTGGGGGAGGAGTGTCTTTACTCCACCCGATCATCTCGAAATCTCCTCCCCTCTCCCCCACACTCCCCCTTCCTCCTTCTTCACCCTTATACCCCCCACTCCCCCCCTATTTTTACCTTTATTTGGGGGTTTTTGTGGTGATTTTAACCGCTTTTAGTGTTTTTTTTTTTTTGGAAAGCGCTAAATAAATTTTTATTTTTTAAATTTTAGTTTTTTTAGTTAAAAAATTTAAAATTAAAAAAAAAAAACATTTAAATAAATTAAAATTTATTTTTTTTATTTTTTTTAAAACTTTATAATTTTTTTTCCCTTTTTTTAAAAATTTTCTTAATCGGTTACGAAAAATTTTTTGATTATTTTTAACTTTTTCGGGTTTACAGTGCTGTTATACGGCTCTTTAGAATGCTGTGGAATGCTCCGTTGACTTGAATGGGTTTTCCCAATATTCCAGTGGTCATTATTTTCGTATAATGACCGCTGAAACAGTATAATGACCTCTGTCAAGGGCAACAAATCTTTTTTTTTCCTTTTTTTATCCTGTGGTCTTACGGTTAACCCAATATTCCTCCGCATCGGAAGTAGTCCGGTCACTTAACAGCAACAAAAACAGGAGCGAGCACTTAGTGACACCTCGTGACAAAAAAATGGATGACCTTCCAATTAATTTGAACATCTTTGGCGAGTGTGGAGATTTTGAGCGCTGGGTCCAGGCTGAGTTTAAGGATTCACCCTCCCCAAAACAAAAAAGACAAAAAAAGACCAGTGGCAAGATGCATACAGCTAACTGCAGAGGAGGAAATGTCCAATTCAACAGAAATAGATCGCCCAAATTCCAGCCGGCATGACTCAACTAACAAATGTTGCTAAGCAACAAGTGCTCCGACTGTGGGGAACTATTTTATTCTTACTGTAAAACATCAGAAAGTTATTTGACCCTCGCAAAAATAATAGACTTTAATTTTATTTTTATTTTTTGCAAGTAGCCGTATAATAAGCAGGATAATGTATGGAACGCAGGTCATTATCCGGAAATACTGACCTTCAGGCCAAATGCAGAACTTCGTTCCATACATTAACCTTACTTAGAAAAAATTAGTTGTTATAGACATATAGCTGGAGGGCTTTCTCTTTTCTCCCCACTGTTGCCTGATGCTCCCATGCGGGCTGTGTAGGTGGACTGATGATTCTCTGCAATCGATGGTCTCCTTAGCTAGACAACTTTTTTTGATTAAATTGGCCTTATTTAAACCTAATTGTCATGAATCATGATTCTATCTCATCAACTTGACTGATTTTGATTATAATTGCATTTAAATGACTGTCGTGCAAAACAAAAAAATTAAAAATTAAAGCTATTTCTTGTAATCATTTAGATAATTTTTGTATCATATTATATTAATCCCAGCCTGGAAATCCCTTCTCTGCTTTTGACCCATCCTAGTTACGCTAGTGGCGGGTTACCCGGCCATTTCCAGGCGCCTGGGGAGCAGTTAGGGGTTAGGGGCCTTGCTCAGGGGTCCACAGTGGTTCAACTTCATTGAGCCTGGGTCCTCCAGCACCCAGTCCACCTCACTTACCACTCAGCCACCACTCACCCCATGTGGACAAAGCAAACACTATGACAGGGTTTCTGAGCCTGGACTATTTTCTGAATTTGTGAATCAATCTGTTCAGAAAATAATCCATCATTTTGTCTTTGCTCTTTAAAAAGCTAATCTTTTAAGCTTTTTTGTTAAGCTTTTCTTTCTCATGGTTTTTTCAGTAAATTAAAGAACATCTTTAAGAACAACTTGGACTTATATAACTGAATAATTTAAAATAGAATAATTCTACTCTTTCAACAAATTTCAAGAAATTGATTTCAACCGCCTTTCCTTCCTTCAACTTTTAACAGTCATTTCATCGGCCTGTGATGGTTTAATGCCTTTAGAGTAGCCTCTCTACTTCAAACTGAAACCCACACTGAATGTTTGAACTCTACAGACCAGTTTCTGCATATTCAAGATATTTCTTTGTCATTTTCTTACTCTTTGGCAGTCTGTTCAAATACAAAATAAATGTGCTTCTTCCTGGTTGACTGCAGTGCCATGTATTATGGGTTAACATTTTTTTTCCATAGTCATTAGTGTAATACATCTGTATGCATTTTATTAGGATCCATTATCACTGAATCTCTCAGAAGAATATGAATTTTACATGCAAAGTGTAAAATGTGCGTAGAAATCAGCACTGTCATTTATTGGCCTGTGCCTTGTTCCACAGCAGGAGGCCACAACAGGAGCAGGCACTGCAATCATACTTTATTGTTTTATGGTTCACAAATCAAAACATGAATCATCTGGCTTTGTAAAGTGCAATGTCTAATAATATCAGAGCGACTGTTTTTGCCTGCGTCTGCATTCTGGGGGAAACAGTTTGTGTGTGTTTATGTGTAAGAAAATAGAGTGAAAGAAAGAAATACAAAGATTGAAAAAAGTGAATGAAAGCAATGTGAGGATAAAATGTACAATAATCAGAAATAAACAACTTATAGACTCCTACTAATGTAATCCCCCCAGTCTTGTTTAAGGATCTGCTAGAAAGTATGTTGGTGGTTTAATACTTTAATTTTGTGCAGTTATGGAGTTTTTTTTTTCTTTTCTACGCACTTTAGAAGCTAACCACTATGAAACAATTAGTAAATTAAGTTATATTTCTCTAATTTATTCCTGTTTTTGCTACTGCCTGCACCTTTGTTTGCTCATTATTAAGACTGCTGCACAGTCCACTGTTGCAGTTGATCGGTCAAGTGGTCAACTTATGCAGTGTTGTAAAACAATAACCACTCTAAATACTTAAAAAAAAATGAGTTAAAAAAGCTACTCTTAATGTGTTTGCGTTTGGGGGTATTTATTCAAATATGTTGTTTACTTGAAGATACCAGTTGACTGAAGAGAAAGGATGACTTCCAAAGATACTTGAGGCATCAGACAAACTAGATTTACACACTGAGAGATAAGAGCTAGGTGTCATTCCCTTCAATATATCATATGTATGCTGGTTGTTTTATGCTTGCACTCATTGCAATCACTCTAGGAAACACCATCAGCCAAATGTCTGAAATGTAAATGCATGCTGTCTGTATAATGCTCTCAAATGTATACAATAAAAAGGCCACAAATTGAACTAACTATGTGTTATTTTAGAAAACTAGACAGTTTAGTGCATGAAAATCCAGTTAGGGTGTCTGTTTTCTGAGATAGAGCAACAACGCTGTCTGGCACCAACAATCACACCATGTCTGAATGAACCATCTCTCTCACCGTAATGTTTCTAGGATGATCATTTAGCCTGGCTGCATTTGTTTAACTTTTAAAAGCTGAAGCACAAAAGTCTGCACTTAAAATATTTGGATCCACCCCCAAACAACTACAAAAATGAGATAACCTTGTTTTGCGTAGTATCCTGTGTGGTGTAGTGTAAATCCCTTTTCACCTTATTCAGTCTACATACAGTACTTTCAGTGTTTCTTTGCTAAAGGTCCAGTGTGTAACTAATTTAGCATTTTATTCCCAAAAATCAAGCATTGCTTTCATAAATACATATTTCACAAAAGTCTAATCACAATCGCATCCCTATGGAAGTGTTCTCGTAGCTTAGAATGAGTTGAATAAATACATAAGTGGTGGCGCACCCAACAGAAGGCTGCCATGTTTGTATCGCCATCTTCAAATGGTAACCAAAAAGCGACAAACTTGTTAGCTTTATGCATTTTAGCTGTGACTTGGTTGTTTAGCGCACCACTAGTTGGGAGTAATTCTAATACACAGAGGCTTTAAACATACAGTACTTGATGTACGTTCCTAAAATATCAAGCCTTAGTTTGACGCTCCCTCATTCGTGATCCACGTTTCTATGAAAAGGAAAAAACTCCACTGGATTCCAAAAGGTTCAGTTCAAGTCTTTACTTGCTGCATATATGTAAAAATTGTACAGTGGGTCTTCATAACATAAAAACAAAAGCAATTTCCAGAAATAAAGAAAATAGGAGGTCAAAAAACTGTGCGGCTCTACTCCACACCTGCCTGTCTTTCTCTGTCCATGTGCTCAGGCTGCAAGCAATCAAATATGCAAATTAGTTGAGCCACAGTATCCTCTCTCTCAAGTAGCAAATGGACTATGTGAAATCAAATGAACATTTTTAAGTCTTAATTTTAGATCAAACTAAAACAAATATAGTAAAAATATATTACTAACGAACATTAATTCTCTCTTTTGACAATTAACTTATTAATTATCCAAAAATGGCATTTAGACTCCTACACTTGATATTTCTGAGGAGTGTCACACATACAAGGCTTACACGAGAGCAGTAGCTCATATATAATCCCCCTGCCAAGGCAAACAAATTAGTGTTTTTTGTTTATTTGGCCAGAGAGACTTCACAAGTTACCCAGCCAAAATTTTCAAAAAGGTGGCAGATAAGTGAAGCATGTTAAAGAGGGAATCAGAAAAAGTTTACGGCATAACTGGATTGTCTTCAAAATTGTGGAACAGCATTATCTGAGTGTCCTGTGTTTGACTCCCTTAGTCCTTGACCATTTTTAATTCTTTGTAATTTTCTTTTTAAATATGCATACAGATAGGACCACTCAAAATAAGGCCAAACCGTGAATAAAATAGATCCATGGATTTTGTCAAGGTGCAGCAATATATGAGAGAAAAAAAAAATCTGTTAAACATGGACACATTTATTCCTGCCTATTAAAGGTGTAACCCTGTCAGAGTAGTGGGTCGAGACTTTAATAACCATTCAGGTGTCAAACAAATTTGAAAAAAAAAACAAATAAACAAAAAAACAAAACAAAACAAAAAACTTCTGAAATGTTACATTACAGAAAATGAGGATCAGATTTTTTTCCACTACTTGCCATGCAAACAGAATTGCATAAAGCAAGACAATTATTACTGTGTGTGAATGACGGGGCACACCTGCCAATCAAAAATATGATATTACAGTGTTTTCAGTTTGAACTATGAGTTTTGCTCTGGCTTAGGTGGATATTTACATCTCAAACTTCCTTTTTTTCCCTTTCTTTTCTTTTTTTTTTTTTTAACAACTACTGTCCTAAAATTTAAAAGTTGCTTTCAATAAAGGACAGACGACACAGAGGAAGAGCAGGAGAATCACAACTTTCAAGAAAGTTATGCAAGCTGATTTGTAAAAGCTGTAACCTCCAAAACATTCCCCTGCAGCACTGTAGCAAGATGAGGAGTGAATCAATGACATTCACACGGACACCTGTTTCTGCAGATTAGTCTGGCAAGGTCTTAAGCTTGGTACACATAATGCAGCTTTTTTATGTGCTTGATAAAAGACAACCATTAACAAGATGGAATTAAAGCAACATCTGTGATTGTGGCCAAAACATTTGTACACTAGAAGTTCTAAGGCCCCCATTGTTTTGGTCTTGCTACCAAACAGGATCCTTTGCATTTCCATTTTCCTCATCTCTAAACTCTTTCCAAACAGGTATCATCATAAACTATAAAAGGGAACCAGTTTTGCTGCTGATCTGAATTGCTGAAAACTGGGTAACAGCAAAAAATGGCAGTTGATTTTCTGGCCAGGTAGCATTGTATCAAATGATGGGAGTCATGACCACTGAGTCCTGAACGGTGCATTCAGTGACACTATCCACTGAATTCTGCATGTGGTTGTGCGCTAAGCTGCTACAATGAGTTGAGAGGATATTTGTGTCATCTCATGAAACAGCATGTGATGAACATCCCATCTCACATTGTATATCATTATTACTATAGAATTTAGTGTTTTGCTGTGTTATGTTACATCCAAAATTTCTAAAGGATTCCCAAACAGGAGATTTTAACTGTAAAAGAGGGTCTTCAAGATTTGGATTCCCACCCAAGTTCCTGCTCTCCAGAAGCTGGGCTGCGCTCTCCTCACTCTTAATAAGTGTTTTTGATCGCCCCTTTCCCCCCTCCCGACCTTTAAAAAAAAATTTTTCAAGAACTTCATTGGCTGTTAGATCCATTTAACTTGAGTCAGGTGTGTTGAAGCAGAGAATCATAAAGAACCTGCAGGACAGCAGCCCCGAGGACCGACTTTGAACACCCCTGCTTTAAAGCCTTATGGCCAATTCACATCAGATATTCCGTCTGCACTGCAATTTAGTTTCGACTTCTGTGGCACATCAACACACTAGGAGCGCGTCAGGCATTTATTTAGGCCCTGCCTCTCTGCATGCTGTGTTCATGTGCAGACCAGATGTCAGAGTAGCCTTTAAGGGCAGTCATACGGCCACACAGTGGCGTCGCCAGCTGATTTTCCTGGGACTTCAGCCCCGGATGTTTTGAGTCTAACCCTGGTATAAATTTACTGTTTAACCACCTTTTCCTGAAAAAAATTAATCCGATGAAAATCCAAATGTCCCAGCTTTCTACCAGCACTTAAACGCACCATGAATATGTAAAGGTCCAGCCAAGCTCCTATCGGTGTGGTGTGTGAGTGAGCGTGTGTGTGTGAAGTCCGAGGTCCGATTAGCCTCCGAAACTAAAGTAAGTTTGTCAGCTCCATGTGCGCATGTGCAGAGGAGAGCAGCAGTCAAATGAAAGTATTTATCAGCAGAGGAGAGCGGAAATGGACAGAAAATATAAGAGAAAGCAGCAGTTACAACTCCTCAGCTTTTCAGCAGAAAAGTAAAAGGTAAGATATCACAGTGTTGACTCTGTTTTCTTATTAAAAACAATATGAAAAAGTCAACATGATATCCCCCAACATAAAAAACGAGGCTGAAGTTAGCAACAACTCCTTTCCCAGCTTCTGTTTCGATTTTGGCTTAAAGGGCAATTCCACTCAAATAATTTTCTACTGACAACACTGAACGAGGTCCTGTGTAAAAACAACAACATGTAGACTTTTCAAACCTGGACTCATGTTCTTTAGGGACTGTAGATTAATTAAAGCACCGTTTCTGATTTGTGAAACCTATACATGAATAAATGAGAAAATGAGAACATATGAGGAGAAGAGAACAAATGAGTAGGAGAAAAGGAGAACAAGTGATGAGGAGAAGAGAGCAAATGGTAGATAGGAGAACAAATAAGGAAGGAAAAGAAAAGCAAATAATGAGATAAGAGGAGCAGGTGAGAAGAGAGACATGTGATTATGAGGAGGGTCAGTGATGAGTCAAAGAGAAGACAAAAGGTGAATACTGTATGAACTGTCATGTGTGAGTGCAGCGCACGTATTTTAGCAACATAATGGTCAATATTTCATTGTTGATTTAGTGGTTAATTAATTTTTTAAGTTAAAATATCAATTTATCCACTCCATTATGTCCATTATTGCCTTCTAAAAGACCACTTTGTAGTGAAAGACTAGAGAAAAGCTGGTCTAATTTTTTCAAATTTACACCTGGTGCGACTCCGGGCTAAGCCCAGGTTGTCCTTAAAGGCTGGGGATGCCTCTGCGGCCACATGTCCTTCAGATGCCGCCACATTCTGACTATGGATGTAACGATATGAAAATGAGATATGAAAATTTTATGTCACGGTTATTGTGACGAAAATGATCACAGTTACCATTTTTATCGCAGTATTATAGAATTAACCCCCCAGCATCTTTAAAAATATCCAAAATGGGTCTAAAAGTCTACACTGTCCTTTTTAAAGGGGGAAAAATGTCCATGTGGATGCTTTCATTATCTTCTGCCATGTTTTCATAAGTTAAACATTGCAAACTGTGACTGCTGCTGCTTTTCCAGCCAATAAGCAGCATCACAGGGAGATTTTCAAAGTGCTGTAATCAGTCAATGTTTTAACGATAATTAAAATTTGAAATGCCATTACTAATCATTGGGAATTTTATCACGGTTAACCATTTTACCGGTAATTGTACATCCCTAATTCTGACATCACTCACGATGCAGCAATGCACAAAATTTGCGTCAACACATTTACATAATCGATTACGTTGACTCATCCATGCGTCGGGGGAAACCCCTACTCTTTAATCTCCCATTCATCAGCCTCACTCTCTTTATTTGTCCATTGTTCTGACTCTCTCCTCACCCTCCTCCCACTTTTCTGCTGAAACAATCTTCAATTATCTTTATCCCCATATGTTATCCCCCTCTGAATCTCCCTCCAACCTCCAGCCCATCCAGCAGAGTGGTTCCTCCTGGTTGGCTGCAGGCCACCCAACCCCGTCCCTGTCAGTCACCCTGTTCCTGAGAGCTGAGCAGAGACTGACAGCTCCATGAGCAAATCAATAATAATCTTCAGCCAGTGTAATCCTATACCTGAGGATATCCTTTGGTGCACCCACAGCTTCCTGCATTTGCTCACTAGTTAATACTTTCTTATTTGCATATTGCCTGCGTTTGTGCAGACACTGGCAGGAAAATCAGAGGATGAGCTGTGATGTCAGCAAGCAGTTTTTACAATCATGTAAAAAACAAGTTCGTGTGCATGAACATTTACAGCAGCACACAAACACACAGTTGTACCCACACAGCGTCCTGTCCTAACTGTCACCGAGGCTAAGGTCATCTTGCTTGATGTATGAGGCGACTGGTATGACAACCTTCATATAACTCTAACCTCTTTCCTCCCCAACAAAATTAACAGGGAGGGCTGAAGGACTGAAGGAGCAGACGTGATCTTCCTTTTGTGTCACAAAAAAAGAAAAAAAAAGAAGAAGCAACAAACCCAACTTTGGGAGCTTGAGTCTTGCTTTTCCCTTTCTTTCTTTAAAGAATAAATGTTTTATCTTTTACCTGATGCTTCCAACTGAATGTTTTCATTTTCTGTTTAATATTTATTCTAGTCTAGTATTTCATGGCCACTTGCTTGCAGAAAGTTTTTGTCTTGTGATATAGATATCATATAGATGTGATATGATAAAGATATAGATTCGATTAAATATTGGTTTAATGGCTTCGATATGGATTCAGTTAGAAGTAGAAACTGTTGTTGACTTTTAAATAGGACTGTCAAAAGATTAATCCTGATTAATGGTCAGGGTACGAAAGTAAAATGCAAAAAAAGTGCCGTTTTCTCGTTTTTGAAGCGGTTAAATCCTGTGAAATAACGAATTATACTTTCGTACCCTGACCTTTAATCACATTACTTTTTCACTTCTAGAACATATTTATGATGAAAGATGTCTCATCAGGAGTTTAAGTAGACTAGACAGCTGAAACCCTGTCCTTAAATGTCTCCCTAAAGTCCCTCAGACGGCTGCAGTTTAGTCCAGAATGCTGCTGATACGGTCCTCACATGCTGACTCCACAACTGTCTTAATGTGAAGCTGAAATTCAGGTCTGAGTCCTGGACTACTCACAGATTTCTGGATTGGTTTTAGCCTTTAAGTTGTAAAACAAAAATTAATGTATTCTATGCATAGCAGTATATCATATCTCTTGTTTGACAATGGGATTAATTTAGGATTAATCTTTTGACAGCCCCATAGGGATGGGCGATATGTTATCGTGTGCGATACATCGTCAAAGAAATTCCCCATGGTAATAATTTGTCTTCTCAGGATAAAAATGATAAATTCATTTTATCAGGTTGTAGTTATTTATACAGCTGTGTGAAAAAGTGTTTGCCCCCTTCCTGATTTCTTACTTTTTTGCATGTTAGTCACGCTTAAATATTTCAGATCATCAAACAAATTTAAATGTGAGACAAAGGTAACACAAGTAAACAGAAAATGCAGTTTTTAAATGAAGATCTTTATTAGTAAGGGAGGAAAAACATCCAAACTTACAAGGGCCTGTGTGAAAAAGGTATTGCACCCTAAACTTAATAACTGGTTGGGCCACCCTTAGCAGCAACAACTGCAATCAAGCGTTTGCGACAACTGGCAATGAGTCTTCTGCAGCGCTGTGGAGGAATTTTGGCCCACTCATCTTTACAGAATTGTAATTCAGCCACATTGAAGGGGTTTTCCAGCATGAACCAGCCTTTCTAAGGTCATGCCACAGCATCTCAATGGAATTCAGGTCGGGATTTTGACTAGACCACTCCAAAGTCTTCATTTTGTTGTTCTTAAGCCATTCAGAGGTGGACTTGCTGGTGACTTTTGGATCATTGGGCCTCATGCAACAACATGTTCGTATTCTTTTCGTAACTTTCTCTTACTTTCTTTCCTACTGTGGACTCCTACGAGTGCACCACGCCAGATTCAACAAACATTCTCAACTTCAGATAACTAAATGATCCTCGTAAACATGATGAATTCCACCTGTGCGTAAGTGAGCGCACGTTCATGAGAATCGCAAATCTGCATAATTACCGCCCCGATAATTCCATATAAGGACACGACTTCCCACACTTGTCAGAAAGTGTTCATTCAGAAAAATGGCATCAAAGACAGAGGAGAGAAAATTTACAAATTCAGAGATGGAGGTTCTGCTGACTGAGAGATCTGAGCAGCAGAGTTGAAGGAGGTAAAAGCAAAGCAGTGGAGAATAAATCACAAGAGCTGTAAATGCCTTGTCTGTTGGTTGCACTGTAAAACAGAAGTAAAAATAAAACTTACTTGATCCGAAAATGGTATAGATGTCTAACAAAAGCAAAACTAGCCCACTGATGGAGGCCAAGAGATGCAATATATGATGGAAATGTTTAATATGAGTTTCCATCAACCAAAAAAGCACAAGTACTCTTGCAGCATTCTGCAAAATCTCCTTTTAATACATTCACACACAGACATACTGTGTATCCCAGCTGGATAAAAAAGCCGATGTATAGCTGGACCATGTCTGACATCCTTTCATCATCCTCTCCATTTCTCTCAAACAAAGCACATAAAAATGTGAAACTCTAATTTGACAAATTCAGACCCAAACATTCCACATTTTATGAGAAAACCGAGGCGTCATGAACTGACTGCATGTCTGACCATTAGAAGAGTTGCAGCGACTGTTGCTGAACCTCCTTTCTGAATTTTGCATAATTTTCTGTTTGAGATGTTATTTCAATTTTATAGCAGCTTGAGCTCACTTGGAGCTCACTGACTGCACTTTCTATTGATGAAATGACAACAAATTAAACCATCGTTCCCTCACCAACATGTCGGCTGCAAGTGAAATGTCCAATAGTTGCGCAGTTTGTGCATTAAAATGTAATTTATAATTGCAGAGTGATAGCCTACATAAGTAGTTGAATTTATATTGGATTTTAAAATACACAATAGCTTCAAAGTAACGATTAATACAGTCCTTTATTGAAAAACCAGGTTTGGATAACAGCAGACTGATTGCGCAAGACTCCTACGTCTAGTCTGAAGCAGTCATGAAATTTGTTCGTGCCTGACAGAAGACTGGAAATATGAGAAAATTGGTGAATGTGGCATTTTCTCCTAAATCCCTCGTACAAACCATTTTAGAAAGAATTTGTTCGTATGAATGCTTCTTGCATGAGGCCCATTGTCCTACTGCAGAACCCAAGTGTGCTTCAGCTTGAGGTCATGAACAGATGGCCGGACATTCTCCTTCAGGATTTTTTGGTAGACAGCAGAATTCATGTTTCCATTTACCACAGCAAGACTTCCAGGTCCTGAAGCAGCAAAACAGCCCCAGACCATCACACTACCACCACCATATTTTACTGTTGGTATGATGTTCCTTTTCTGAAATGCCATGTTACTTTTACACCAGATGTAATGGGACCTACACCTTCCAAAAAGTTCAACTATTGCCTCAGGGATCACCATGATGCTTTCTGGCTAAACTGAGACGAGCTTTTATGTTCTTTTTGCTCAGCAGTGGTTTTGGTCTTGGAACTCTACCAACTGCCATTTTTGCCCAGTTTCTTTCTTATGGTGGAGTCATGAACACTGACCTTAATTGAGGCAAGTGAGGCCTGCAGTTCTTTGGATGTTGTTCTGGGGTCTTTTGTTGTTTTTTTTTATTTATATATAGTTTGCTGTTTGCACTGTTTAGATAAATGTTAATTTTTTTTTTCATATTTCACACGTTTGTTTGGTGTCACCACAGTTTTAAAATACAGGTTTACTACTTGAACCTAGTTGATGTAGTGAGTTTTATATTACAAAAAATTAGGCTGACATTTTTTATCGTCTTTTATCGTTACTGTGATAAAAAACATAAATTATCATGATACATTTTTTAGTTCATATCGCCCATCCCTACAGCCCTACTTTTAAATATTTATTTTCATGCCCATCTTAAAGGTAAAGTATGTAAGAATTACTGACATCTAGTGGTAAAGATGGTATTTAAAAGAAAAGATGTTTTCTTTCAAATGATTTTGTTGTGATTTAGCTTTGGCAACCACAATATATAGCGTCACTTTGTATGATATTAATATTAATATTAATATTTCTATTAATATCAATACTAATACAGCCTCGGAGCACCACCTTACTTATTTGATATGTAATGGAAGCAAGGAAAACCATTAAATTCTTAAATCAATTCTTAGATTGATCTGATTAAGTGATCAGTCTCAGGACGCTTTCATGAGTTCTCGCTTGAAGTGACCTTTCATGATACATCAGAAAAACCACAAACAACGACTAGTTAAGATAATACGGAGTATTTATTAACTAGTCTACAACTACATGAGATAATGTATGTACAAGATATATACAAGAAATATGTGAGCATGATGATCAACCAAAAGTTATCTTGTGAAAGAAATGTGAGATGGTATGAAAATGAAACATAAATTAATTAAGCCTCAGTTAATTAATAAATGTTCAAAGAAGAGGAAGGAAGGATTTCTTAATCCAACTAAACAAAGTTAAATTGGGTCTGGTAAACCGTAGGTCTGGATTAATTCACTATCACCAACTTCTTGTGACATCAGATCATATTTCATAGCAAATGATCAGGATTCTCCTCAGAGGTTCCGTCTGACTGAGGTGCTTCACTCACGCCCTGGTTCTGCTGGACTGTTCCTCAAATCCTTTGGAAGATTGTCGGGTGGATGGATCCCAAAAATCTTCCCGATCTCCTGGAAGTTCGTCCGGCTCTCTGCGGGCTGTCAGCTCAGTGGTGGTTCTGGTTCCTCTCTCTCTCTCATCCGTCTCCCCAGAGACGTGCAGCTTCAGGACTGATGTCACGGGATGGTTGATAGTAAAGATGATTTGGGTTAAAGTCTTCTTCTCTCCATCACTCCTCCGAGTGATCCGTGGTTCTGAACTCTGCTGAGTTCAGAGCAGGTGTCGTCTCATTCTTTCCTCATTGTTCCAAGTTTCTTCAGTTCTGCTTTGTTCGTTCTTCTTCTCATCGGATCTCATCAAATCTGATTCTCTCTGTTCAGAGCTTCGCGCTCTGCCTGGCAGTGGAATGTGGGTTGCAGCTTGTCAGCCAATAGGAAGCTGACAGAGTCAGGTTTCATCCAATAGTAAGACATGTCTCAAATGATCATTTGATTATCAGTTGAGCTTAATGGTTATAAACATCAGTGAATTCTAAGTGAGGCATGTGTAAAATGGATCAATTATTCAGACATGATGAAATAAAATGAACACAATAAAATAAAATAAAGCAAATATCTGAATTATATGAATAAAGAAAGACATTGAATAAACAAATCAGCTAAACAAATAAAACAGGATAAATCTTGATGATTTAAGATTCCTGTAAAGAAAATACATGTGCTAGACATCATTTGATATGAGGAAGTCCATTTCTAACATAAAAGTGGATTTCAGCAGTTGGGTAAAGTGTCTCTTTCTTCACCTTTATGCAGCAAATCCTGGAATGCATGTGATGTGAATTTAGGGAAGAAACATTTAGTTTCTAATCACCAAAGTATGTCATGTTGCATATCAAAAGAAAAGTCTTCATCATGAGATTAACATGAGCTTACTTTCCTGATAATATAAAACAGTTCTTGGATGTTGAGAACACATTACAAAATTGGCTATAAGGAACCAATTTATAGCAGGTCGTAAATACTGTGAAGGAGTATCTCCAAGCTTGGAGGCTGGGTTCACAGTTCACCGATTGGACTGTTTGTTTTACCAAAATGCAGGTCCTCTCCTGAGTTGCTCTCAGGACCGTAAATTAGTGATTACTCAGAGAAGGTCCTTCTCTGAGCTAAATTCCTCCTTGGGATGTCTGTTTTACATCCAAACGTGGCCTTTATCAATCAGTGTGTGTCCCAAAGTATATTTGGTTAGATGTGTGTATCCTTTTGCTGAGACCTTTGGCTTGAGATCACTACATATTCCCCCCACTTGATTACGATGTTCAGTTAAGAAGGAGATCCGTAATCACAGATGAAAGTCATCCAAAGGGATCAGCGATGATTCTTGCAGGCTCAATTTGCTTTTTCCATATGACTGATGTCATCAAGAAATGGATTCACTAAATCATAAGAAAACAAAATAAAATCGAAAAAAAGGATATGCATGCACTATTCGTACACCCAAAGTAACTTAAGAGTTACGCATCTATTCAGGACTAAAGGTTAAAGTCTAAATGATCAGAATAATAATGATAAACAAATGTGCACTATAAAAACTTAAAAAAGTTTTTAATCTACAAAAAGAAAAGTCAAAATACTGCTTCAAGTGATTAAGAATTAAAACATAGCATAGAAAGAGGAAAGGAAAAGAAGTGTTCTTTTCTAACTACACTACAGTATAATAACGATTAATATCCTCTAATAGGTCATGCATGGGTCGATGTGTAAATAGAGCTTAAATTTGCAACTGGATGTGAGCACATTCAATGTGAAATCGAACTTCTGCTGTTACATTCAGTAAATTTGAGCTCATTGTTCCCCCACTTGTTGAAATCAGGTGTGTGAAATCAGCTGTGGGAGAAGTCTGGATGGTAAACTTCGCTTTGAAAGTTTAAAGTTAGGTTCAGACCTGGAGAAAATTGTTCAATTTTCATTCAGGTACAGACTGTGGTTGCTTAGCTGAGACTTAACTCTGAGATTAAGGCTCTTCAACCGTTATGTTCAGCTTGTGAGTAAGGTTGTTTCTTACTGGGCTGACGGGACTTTGACTTAGGTCTGTAAGTGGCTGCATCAGAGGTCTGTTTACCAGCTCACTGGGAGAAGACTCAGCAGTCAGCACAGGGTCAAGTTTGCAGTGTTTAGTTTGCAGGTGTTTCTGAAAACCTAAATCAGCCCACGTACGTAACTCTCGGATTGTAGCATTGTAAGGATTTGCGACGATGCCTAAGTGACGGCTCGTGGCAGGATGCAGGTTATTGAGAAAATTTGTTTTGAAGTGTTGGTCTTCATCTATATTTTCCTCATTACGCAAACCAAAGTAAGCTTTGAGGAGTCTGTGGTAGAACTGGCTCGGTGGTTCTTGTCTGCCCTGTTTTGTGTTCAAGGCAAAACTCAAACCTGATTGAGTTGCTTCTTCAGAAAACTCTCTCTCCAAAGCTTCACAGAGGAGGGAAAAGTCATTTCTGACCGCATCTGTCTGGCGTTCAATGAACTTTTTGACATCATTACTTGCTGTTAGTCTGATCAGGAAGATTTTGTCACTAACAGAAGCCTTTGGGAACCTTTGCAGGTAGAAGATGATGTCATTCAGGTAGGTTCGGATGTCATTTAATTTACCAAATGTGGTTTCCAATTTTGGCAAATTCTGAGCAGTTCTGAAAAGATCTTTATCTGTGGGAGCCTGGTGAGTCCTGGCTCCTGCAGGCCCATCAGCCTGGTAGGTACCACCTGGATCTGGAGATGTTTTAGGATCTAGAGGAAGAATATGTGGTACAGGAGGTAAATGTGAACAAGGAGAGTTCTCATGACACTTCCTGTTACTGAGGAGATCCTCTCTGTCATCACAGAGGATGCTCTGATTTCCTGGTCTGTGTTCAGCCTCAGACGACTGAAACAGTTCTCTTCTGGCTCTTATCAGTTCCACTGATAAGTGGTCTTGGTCTTGATAAGCTGAGCTTAGCTCATCTCTAGCTTCAGCTAGCCGTCTTTCCAGCAGCTGGATTCGTGTCTGTTTATCGTTGAGATGTTTGTCATAAACAGAAATTTCCAGTTTCAGGTCCTGGATTTCATTCTGAGCTTCCTGAAGAGAGCTTTGTGATTCCTGGTGAATCTGGTTTAGCTCCTTCAGCTCAGTCTGAGTTTCTGCCAGTTCCTGTTGGCAGCTCTGGAGCGATTGTTCAAGCTCCCTGTTTTCCTCTTTAAGTTCATCATTCTCTTTCTTAGTCTCAGTAAACTGATCTGTTAGTTCAGTTATGCAAGTCTGGTTTTGATTGACTACTTTTTCCAGAATTTCAAACTTGTGCTGGAGAGATGTTTTCTCTTCCTTCAGCTGTGAAAATTTCTGGACTTGTGCTTTAAATTTGCTTCCTGCGTTCTCCACTGCATGGTGGACTTGTTTAAAACGCGTCAGAAAAACAACAGATAAGCAACCAAAGGTTTTGGTTAGACTTTTATCTGTGGGTCGTTTCTGATCCGTGATCAGAGTTACGTTGCTGTGGTCAGTGTTGAGGATTTTACCTGCATAAACAGGTAACGTGTTCTTAGTGAAATCAAGCATGATTCAAAGGATTTCCGGAATTGGATTTTCCAATTTGGCAGGTGAAACTTTGTTGTTTAACACAACTGTGGTTGTAAGAGTGGCTTCCTTCAGCGACACTCAGATCTGTCTGATTGTCTCAGAACACAACAAGTAGCTTGCAAACTTTCTTGGAAGTTTCAAGATGCTCAAAGATAAACACACTCTCTTACTCTGAGAGCAGAAAACAATCTTCCAAAATGAAATTGTTTAGGAAGTCAAACTTCTTAAGCAATTTCTTCAACTGTTCAAAGATCAAAGCGTTTTTAATTGTTTGATCTGTTCATCAGCACTTTCCTCCGGTGCGTGAATTGAGTAAAATCTTCTAAATGCTCTTACAGCCAATAATCTCAGATTTAAATCTGCCCCTTGCTCACCTCTTTGGGTCTGTTAGGGATGAAAATCAAGCAACTTCTGCTTTAAATGAATCACTTGCAGGAATACGCTGCAGTGGATTTTTATTGCACCTCCAACCGTCTCCACTCTGTGGGGAGTAACAGCCTTAGCAGACCAAGGTAGCTAATCTTAGCCAGCTAACGGAGGGTCTGGTGTAGATTAATTTACTGGAATACGCAGTTAAATTATCTAACACTCAGCGCAGGTCAACTAATGTTGGAATACGCAACACTGTTGCCCACGGAGGCCTTTCAAAAATGAACGTTCAAGCGCTATTTATGCATGCAAAATCAACTTAACATGTAGCAACATGTAGGAGTAGAAGCATAGCTTAGCTTTAGCTTCTATTGTGTAGAGGGAAGGTCATAAATCAAAGGGGTTGGGTCAGCAGCTCGCTGAGAGCATGTGTCCCCCACTCTGTCAGAGTCTGTGTGCGTCCACACTTTCCTCTGTTCTAAAGTGCATTAAAATGTTTCACATCCAGTTTGGAACATGAAATGCTCACACATGTTGACCAGCAACAGTTCAGTGGGTTTCTTTGTATCATGAAAAGTTTTCAAACGCCTCACGCAGGGGATCCATAATATGTTGTGATTTAGCTTTGGCAACCACAATATATAGCGTCACTTTGTATGATATTAATATTAATATTAATATTTCTATTAATATCAATACTAATACAGCCTCGGAGCACCACCTTACTTATTTGATATGTAATGGAAGCAAGGAAAACCATTAAATTCTTAAATCAATTCTTAGATTGATCTGATTAAGTGATCAGTCTCAGGACGCTTTCATGAGTTCTCGCTTGAAGTGACCTTTCATGATACATCAGAAAAACCACAAACAACGACTAGTTAAGATAATACGGAGTATTTATTAACTAGTCTACAAACTACATGAGATAATGTATGTACAAAATATATATAAGAAAAATGTGAGCATGATGATCAACCAAAAGTTATCTTGTGAAAGAAATATGAGATGGAATGAAAATGAAACATAAATTAATTAAGCCTCAGTTAATTAATAAATGTTCAAAGAAGAGGAAGGAAGGATTTCTTAATCCAACTAAACAAAGTTAAACTGGGTCTGGTAAACCGTAGGTCTGGATTAATTCACTATCACCAACTTCTTGTGACATCAGATCATATTTCATAGCAAATGATCAGGATTCTCCTCAGAGGTTCCGTCTGACTGAGGTGCTTCACTCACGCCCTGGTTCTGCTGGACTGTTCCTCAAATCCTTTGGAAGATTGTCGGGTGGATGGATCCCAAAATCTTCCCGATCTCCTGGAAGTTCGTCCGGCTCTCTGCGGGCTGTCAGCTCAGTGGTGGTTCTGGTTCCTCTCTCTCTCTCATCCGTCTCCCCAGAGACGTGCAGCTTCAGGACTGATGTCACGGGATGGTTGATAGTAAAGATGATTTGGGTTAAAGTCTTCTTCTCTCCATCACTCCTCCGAGTGATCCGTGGTTCTGAACTCTGCTGAGTTCAGAGCAGGTGTCGTCTCATTCTTTCCTCATTGTTCCAAGTTTCTTCAGTTCTGCTTTGTTCGTTCTTCTTCTCATCGGATCTCATCAAATCTGATTCTCTCTGTTCAGAGCTTCGCGCTCTGCCTGGCAGTGGAATGTGGGTTGCAGCTTGTCAGCCAATAGGAAGCTGACAGAGTCAGGTTTCATCCAATAGTAAGACATGTCTCAAATGATCATTTGATTATCAGTTGAGCTTAATGGTTATAAACATCAGTGAATTCTAAGTGAGGCATGTGTAAAATGGATCAATTATTCAGACATGATGAAATAAAATGAACACAATAAAATAAAATAAAGCAAATATCTGAATTATATGAATAAAGAAAGACATTGAATAAACAAATCAGCTAAACAAATAAAACAGGATAAATCTTGATGATTTAAGATTCCTGTAAAGAAAATACATGTGCTAGACATCATTTGATATGAGGAAGTCCATTTCTAACATAAAAGTGGATTTCAGCAGTTGGGTAAAGTGTCTCTTTCTTCACCTTTATGCAGCAAATCCTGGAATGCATGTGATGTGAATTTAGGGAAGAAACATTTAGTTTCTAATCACCAAAGTATGTCATGTTGCATATCAAAAGAAAAGTCTTCATCATGAGATTAACATGAGCTTACTTTCCTGATAATATAAAACAGTTCTTGGATGTTGAGAACACATTACAAAATTGGCTATAAGGAACCAATTTATAGCAGGTCGTAAATACTGTGAAGGAGTATCTCCAAGCTTGGAGGCTGGGTTCACAGTTCACCGATTGGACTGTTTGTTTTACCAAAATGCAGGTCCTCTCCTGAGTTGCTCTCAGGACCGTAAATTAGTGATTACTCAGAGAAGGTCCTTCTCTGAGCTAAATTCCTCCTTGGGATGTCTGTTTTACATCCAAACGTGGCCTTTATCAATCAGTGTGTGTCCCAAAGTATATTTGGTTAGATGTGTGTATCCTTTTGCTGAGACCTTTGGCTTGAGATCACTACAATTTCATATTCCAAGCACTGTTGTGAATGTTTGGTGGCTGTTAGTGGCCAAAATTTTCCCAGACACAAGTATGTTTTCATCTGTGAGTGAATCCAGTGGTCTCAGGTGTAGCTATGACTGTACTATGAGTAACTTTTTTATTTTTCTTTTAAATCACTACTTATCCCAAACAGTGGTCTAGGTCCCATTAAACAAAGCTGGTACTGCAGTTTTGAAGTTCAGAGGGATTTTACTTAACACACATTGTTTTGTCCATTCAGGGACACCATAGTAAAAATGGTGGAACAAATATGGCAGCCTCCATATGTGCACTGCCCAGCAAGTAGATATAAATGACTCCAAGAAAATAAACATGTAACAGCTATTCTAGTGCAGCTATTACATATCAATAGAAACACAGTTTTTAATATATCACATTTTTTTGCCACTAACCTTTGTTTTCTTTACATACCTTTAACATATGTTCTATGTCACCTCATAGTTTTGGGTAAGAAAACATCTGAAAATAAAAAAAATAGTTGCCATTTTGGTGTTGTATGATCTAATGTGGCTTTCGCCCATACAATGTAAATAACATGCATAGGTCCCCCCATGTCAGGGGATGAATCGGTTCAGAGGATTTGCTGATTCGATAATGAATTGCACATTATCGCACATTGCACATTATATTGGGAAGTATTGCAATGCATTGATTAATAGATATTTTTACCCACCACTAATAATACATGAGGATGAAACGATCTGACGATCTTTCTCTTACGTAATTCTGGTAAGAAAATTATGTACACATCTTGTGTAAGGCCGTATCTTGAAGGGTCTTATCTTATTTGGTGCCAGTCATCTGAGTAAACTGTTTAAAAACATGCTGTACCCAACCAAGGGCAGAGCTCTAGAGCCAAGGAACCAGAATGGAAGTCTCTTTGTGCAGCTTTCTACTTGTAGTGACATTTGCCAATGCTCACCAAGCAAGCAAGCCTGTAAAAGTGCTTTTCAACAACCGTGGTTGATCAGAACGCTGAACAAAGATAAAAGAAAGTTTAAAAACAAGAAAAAAGAGCAGAAGTAGGAATATTGATAAATAAAATAAAATTCAATCATTTAATTGTGATGCCACTCTCAGCTGTTCTTATAAATTACTATAAATAAATTTACTCTTTGATTCTGTGCTCATCAGGCTCTCAGTAATTCTTTATTTTCAGGTCAAACTAAGCAAAAAAAAAAAAAAAAAAAAAAGCTTGACTCAAGTTCGTGTCACTTGAGAAAAACCTTGCATAATGCCATCATCACCCCAGAAGCTTCCTGATGTGATTCAGTTTCAAGGCACTGACTAATTTCACTGGATGATTCATTTTTTTGAGCATATATTGCCACATCTATGTGTCATGACAACATTACGTACATTTCTATTTAGAGATGTTTGAGTACATTTGTCTTTGGAGAAACAAGACACAAAAACTGCATATCCTGGCAACTAGGATGACATTAATGAAATTTATTTTACTGAAGCAGTGCCTTGCAAGCTGATGTAACATTGTCTTGTGAAAAGAGGTGAATCGGGTTCAGCATCATTTAATCCGAACCCTTTCTATCTGCACTCATACTGTATACTGTGCACAGTGGATTCAATGTAATGAATGAGCAGGTTTCATTTTTTTCCACACAGGGCTGTTCCCTGTGGACAGACCTTATGTCTATGTTCTGTGCTCTGGACAAAAATGGATTGTGGTAACCCTGAGGTGTAATAATTTCTAAATTCCCTTGTTGTTCACTCCCAGTGCTACTAGTACATTTCCGCTTTCCTCTTGCTGGTGACATTATTATTTTTTTGCATCTGGAAGAATGTGTATTATAACACCTCCATGCTTCATACACAAGAAGATGAGAAGAAAATGCAGAATGGGAATATGCTTTGCACTTAAGCCTAGCACACACCAAAATGTGTAATCCAGATTATTCTTTGTGTTTGTGCCTATCATCCATATGCAAATACAGCTTTCTGGAACTGGTGCTAGTTCAAAATCTGGCGCACCATGTGTGAGTTTATAGACTCTGGCTGTGGACATAACCCGTTAACGGTTTAACACGGTGACTATACAATTCCAGGCTGATCACTGATGTTTCTTCAAAGGAAACAAGTAAAAACTTATTTCCCATCTAGGAGAATTGTCCCTTTGTCAATTAAAGCAGTCAAAAATACAAAAAGTGTCTGTATCGTTGTGATTAACCCTGTAAAGACCAGTCTCTATTCTATTCCAATGGGTTTCCAAAGCTTTCTGACCGTCATGGGCAGTTGCGACCATGCGCAAGTGACGTATGCATAAATTACGAAAATTGTCCATTTTGTGTGGACATACATTTTTTTTTTTTGGGGGGGGGGGGGCTGTTAATAGTCCAAAGGGCTGAACTTACCTCTGCAATGTACCTCTCAACAGCTCCTGCAAACACGCAGCGACCTGTTTTACAGTAGCTTTCCTCTGCCACATGGGACAAGCGCTTAAAATATGGAACAGTTTGAAACATATGTGCTTCTTGGTGCTATTTTTCAATGACCAATTTGTAACATCAACTATGAGGACTGTGCAGTTAGGTTTTGGAGGATTGGACATCTGTCCATCTGCATTGAAAACATGTTCATCTTTGGAGGCTGAGCATGCAAGAGTATAACATATGCATTTGTGGTAAAGAAAAAAATACTGCAGGTTTTAGTATGCAAGTTGTTCAATAAATGTGTTAGATACAAATCCTTTTTGGTTCTTTTCTTTGTCTTTTTGACTTCTGAATGGATTGAATGGAAGGAACATCAACAAACTGGACTCACCTGAAACTGTTTTGGCAGGAGTAGTGTTTTGCAAAGCAGAGCAGAGACTCCTTCACTGCCTTCTTCACACACCTTCTCTCTCTCTCGTTAATCCACTTGCGCTCACTCAGCTTCCCCTGTGTGCAGGTCCCTCAGATGCTATCTCCATCTGCTGTAATTATACAGACCCCCACCCCTCTATTTTCTCAGCCTTGCAAACACATACACACGCAGAACGCACTGCCCACTGGTGTAATTCATGCTGCCTAGGGGGTCATGGGAGATTATGAGTGGGATCGATCAATGTGATGGTTCACACACACAAAAGCTCACACACATGCACAACCTCATCATCGATGACGGCCTCCTTACCTCCCCTCTCCTACTGAGGGACATCCTGCAGCTAATGAGGACACACAAACACTGCCGACTCTATCGACCACCATGGCTTAACAAGGTGCTTCATATAGGGACCTGTTTGGAGGACCATCAGCTTGGAGACTCCATGTTCCACCACCGGAAAGTGGAGTTAAAGACACAATTAGTGCACAATAAGACCATGTCCATGTTGAGTCTTAACTCTCTCCCACTGTTCTGCCTTCCTGGAAGTTTCTTGGTGCTTTTTTTCCCCTAGTAATTGCTTCGTGTAGTTAAAGGAGTCATCAACCGGAAATCCCACTTTTTCACGTTAAAACGTGTACTGGAACGGGACCTCAGTTATAACGTGCCAGAAACTCCAGAGAGTGAAAGTGACTTCGTCTTTGAGTGTGGGCTCTCTCTTCTCACCAGAATCGGCCACAAGCACGCGCTCTCCACAGTACGCAAATTGAATTTCTTTCTCCGAATGACGTGAACTAGAGAGGCTGCTAGCTGCTAAGCTAGCCTCTTTGGCGCCACCTAAAAGCAGCTGATTACCTGCCACGGAGGAGTTAAGACCAGCTGTTATGACATGAACTAGAGAGGCTGCGAGCGAGCTGCTAAGCTAGCCTCTTTAGCACCACCTGAAGGCAGCTGATTACCTGCCACAGAGTAGACCGTGGCAGGTAACTCCAAAGAGGAGGAGGAGGGGGGAGATTGCCGTGCTGAGTTGCCTCGGCAGAAATTCAGCAGTTTTCGGTGCTTTAACAGGAGGGACAGCTTTACCAAGGACCAGTGGATTATACTTATCAGTGAGGATGTGCAGTCGGTAAGTGTTGCTGCTTGTGTAACTTATCTTTTGTGTAAGAGACCAGCAAACGATGGGTGATGAGCGGACAAGCTGCTAATGTAGCTACAGAAGCTAACACTGTTTGGTTAACTTCACGTCAGACGTCCGCTCCCTATATTCATCAGAGTCCAGCCCTTTTACTCTCCATCAACCGTGCTGTTACGTTTTTCTCACGTTTTTTCTCACGTTTTTCTCTGTTGGGACATCATTTCCTTCACCTGCTCTGTCCTGATAAAACTTTGTTTTGGCTTTGACGTTTGCCTTGTGAACGCGCTTACAGACAGCTCTAACTCTCGTGCGTATTCTCACGACAAACAAAAGTTTGGGATAAAAAGAGGTTAAAATGAGCTCATTAAATTTTCAGCCCACCCAACTATAATTAAAAATTCATCTGTAGATAATTTAAAGGAGCCCTATCATGAAAAATGGACTTTTAAGAGCTTTTCAGCATGTCAGTGTGTTATTTCCTCATCAAGAAATGATTTAAATCGTTATTTTTCTTCATTCATGCATATTTGAGTAATCTACATGAATATTTAAACCAAGCGCTACCTCCCTGCAAACGGCTGACTACCCACCGCGTTACGTATGAACGTGGCACCAATCACGAAAGTCCAAATGCGCACGCTCAGTATCGTAGCAAGACGCTCTCTGTTGAACAGAAACTCAGAGAATCCTATCCACACTCTCTGAGGAAGAAACTAACACCTGCAGGAAGATTTCCTCAGAGACAAGCAGCCATCAGCTAACAGATGTTTGCTCCAGAGTTCAGGAGAATTTTCTTCCTTTTTTTTTTTCTTTTTTTTTTAAGCTCTAGAGGACAGCAAGTTGGGAAAGATGCAGTTATGTTCAGCGTGGGCGTGTATTTGTTGTACTGGATGAATCGACTTGCCAGAAGTGGTTGGATTTTAACTTCAGGAGCAGGGGGAAAAAAAACTCAACTTTGTGTGTGAACTTCACTCCTGACAACTTCATGAATCTCGGGCAGTAAAGTGTTTTTTTCTCTGGGATTACTTCTGAAACCTGACGCAGTTCCTACTATAAAAACGCGCATGGACAGACAACAACACTGGTGAGTCAACACATCTCTCAGCTCAGCGCTAACTGTTAGGCTATGATTTGTTCGCTAATTTACTTACTTGTCAGGGGTCTCTGTGGTACTTCTGTGGTACTGCGTGTACTTCAAACTCCATATCAGACTCTGGGTCGAGCGCATACAGCTCCATAACAGGCTGGTCTGTTTTATCCCGTCGATTGGAGTAATTATCCATCAATGTTTACTACTAACATCCACATGAGAGCTGCCCGTGCCGGTGCTACAAACAATTCTGTGACCCTTCAGAATAAGTGTCTCTTCCGGGGCGACGTCATGAAATGGGCGTAAAACATGCTGCAATTGGTCGAGAGCTCCGCGGTTCAGTACAGTCAGCCATCTTACTTCCGTGTTGGAAATTAGATGCATCGAAAAACTAATATTTAACACCAAATTAGTTTCTATAGTAACGATGGGAACATATCTAGCTTATAAATGCCTATATTTGACTTTTGGAACATTTGAAAAGCATGATACAGCTCCTTTAAGAAGGATTGTGTATGTAAAACACTAGGTTATGACACCTTTAAGACTTAAATGATTAGGATTATAAGCTGCAAATTGCTTACAAATAAAACATCACATGTTGTTTAATTGCTATCACTATGATTTGTGCCGATTTATCACTTTATTCAATCAACTACTGTTGAAATTGAATGATCGATGGAGGAACAAACTGCATAAATAAAATTGGATCAAATTGATTTTCTTCCTTTATTCAGCTAATAGTAGAAAATACATTCTGGCTTTAAAGAGACAATACGTAGCTTTTCAAGCTTAAACCTGCATTGCAGTCTTATTTGATGGCACAATGACATCTATTATGTGCATGTCTGGAGCCGCCGCTGCCCAGCAGCGCCTGAGGCTGAGAAACCAAATTTCATAACTTTTTCTCTTCCAAGATTCTGCGTGACTTTGCAACAGAGTTTCCTGTGAACCCTGTAACATTTGTACTAAGTTTCTTTGCATTTTTATATTTTTCTTTGGACAATAATAATATGAATTAATGTTTTTTTTTTTTTTTAACAAATTGTTTAAATGACAGTCAATAATATGTAATGCCGGTTATTTTGATCAGACCAACCAGTAAAAATGGACAAAGTGAACAGAATCATGATCAAGGTTTAAATAAGGTAAGCTTATCACAAAATATTAAAAAGACTAGTAAAAATATGAGAAAGTCTGGGTGTGCTGTTTGAGTCAATGGAGGAAATTGGGTCCATTACTTCCACTTTCTGCTGGTGAGGCAAAGCTATGCAGCAGGCCCCTGAAAATAAACGCTGGACTTGTGTGAGTGAAATCCGTCTTAATCCGCACCTTTGGGCCTCTGCTTTCGTGTTGTGGTGAGTTTTGTTTGCAACTTCCCCTCCCCTGGCTGTGTTTCACCTTTTCCCTTTGTTTTGGTGTCTTCTGGATGTTTCTGAGTGGAGATTTGTGTGTTGTCTCCAGCCAATGACAGAGCTAGGGGCGTAGCGTTCTGTTGGGATAAACTCATCGATTGGAGCAAACTTTTTTTTTTTTTTTAAACGTTTGCTGGAGCCACAACAGAACTTTTTAGCAGTTTTCTCAGTGACGCGCCCCCTATTGGCAGCTAAACTAGCATCCATCTTGCATCCATCTCGTACCTGTACTGTGATTCACTCCAGCCAGTAAAAGACAGTCTTAGCTTGACTCTTGTTCTGTCCCTTTCTCTCTTTCTTTGCCTCCCTTCCTCCGGTAATGTTTCCTTGCATTTCTTTACCAAATCCAACATGATGTGCATTCAAAACACCTGCGGTGTTCATACCTGGTTCATATCCATTTGCTAGTAAGTGATGTGGTGAGCAACAAATAGTCGGCTGCAACGTCATAGTCGCGTCCTGGATGGGAAACTCGCATACTGCAGTTTCTGAGCCCCGGGACGCTCTGGGCAGTGATGGGTCAAGAATGCGCATAATGAATGTTGGTGAGCCATCAAAACGAGTCAGAAACTCAGATTTTTAAGGTTTAAAAGTTACATTGTGGGTTATTAAATAGGCGAGAGCAGTGCTTCCCGAGCTGATTGAAAGCACCTGATTCCCCACACCTGATTCCATGTCGTGTATTTGTTCTGCCCAGCCACTGAACCAGGTGAGTCCAGTCAGCCCAATTTAATTCATTGTGCTGATTGGACTTACCTGGTTCTGTAGCTGGGAAAGACTTGTTGACTCCACAATTCCCACCTCTGGCACAAGTCCTATTAAATACAGTCAAAAAATTACATTTATAAAACTATCCATTTTCGAGACTGATCCTATGTGTCATTTCGTCATGCAGGCCGAACAACCAATAAATCCTTAAAGGCAGGATACAGATCTGGGCATGAAAAAGTTCCTCCTTTTTCTGCCAGAAGTGGTGCAGTAACAGTACACTATTACTGCGCTATCACTGGCTGAACAACTTGTCCCACGAATACTTCATCACGCACGGTGTCCAAACTTGGCGTGTGGAAGGACTGGAGTTGCCCACCCCTGATATAGCCCATTTTGCTATGAGGCTAATGAAATCATTTCATGAAGAAAAAGACTCAGTATGAAACTTTTTAACAGCAGAAGCACAAACAGCAACAGCCACTTTAGAAAAGTTAAATGGCATTTCATAAAACCTCTGTAGAATCCATCCATCCATCCATCCATCCCACTTTGAAAGTCTGAACCATGACATAAATGTGATGCAGTCATTGTCAGAGTAGTGGAAGTGTAGACTGCGTAGTTTATGCTCAGATACTCCACATTCCTCAACCTGGTCAAACAATTTGTGCTGTTATAACGTTATGTCCAGCTATGTTTTGGCGTCGTGCCATTATGTCTGCACATTGAAGGTGTGTTTGCAGAGCTGCATATGTCTGTGAAAGATAAGTGTGACTTCACTGTTCACATTTCTATGGGTTTGTGTGTGTGTGTGTTTGTGATGTATGGATTATTGCAGCTGACTGCTGGTGTCCAGAGAAGGTGTCAGGTTGCTGCTGGGAACATGAAAGAGTCATCTCTGAGGGGGAGGGAACTGGTCAGTAGACGTGACCTACAGAATCAATGTCCTTATAAAAGAGCAAATGACAAGATCAGAAGATGGGCTAACATCAGGAAGTGACAAAGGAAAAATGCAGCAGGGAGTCCTGGAAGAAAAGAAATCAAATGTATAAAAGTGACTTTATATATATGTATAGTTAACCATATACAAGAGTAATGCACTTTCTTTAGAAATGTCTGCACTGCTATATTTAGCCTGGCTGTTATTTAAAATGCAGAAGGCTTGTGGATTTATAACCTGCACAATCCAGTGGACTCTACTTTTGTAAAGCTTTTTAGAATAATTAATAGAGGACAAAATGCTGAGCATACGAGTTAAATTTGTAACATGAATCTGAATTTTTAAAAGATCTTTTAATTTCTCTCTAACTTATGGTAGTTTCAGAAATTCCTTTCAATTATTAAAACACAAAGCAAACACATTTGACCAAAAACTCATTAATTACACTGAAAATGCTTTGAATGGTTTAGGATGTTTTAGTGAATAAAAAACTTCCATTACTATCCAATGTAATAAGGACTGAAGCCCATTCAGGTCTGATAATCGGCACATGGCATCATATTCAGTCACTGCACACAGTACATGAAGGGCAATGATTCAAGACACTCATATAAAGACCTACAAACCCCAAGTGTGTTCATCTTCACTGTGCTGGTGGGGGTCCAAAAGACCACTCCTCCTTCTGTATCGACATTGTGTGCCCTTTCAGAACCCCCTGCCACTTTGGCTTCCTTTATCACTGGGTCGGATGGCTCTGCAGCAACCGGTAGGGTTCCCCCCACTACAAGAGCAGAGGCTTTTTCCAATAAAGGTCAGTGATGTTGGCTGGAGGCTATAAGTCCTCTGTCCATCTCACTGCTTATACAGTTCAAACACGACAAACTATAAAATGCATTACTTTTTTAAAGTAAATCTGGGAAATGCTGTTCGAAGGCAGGTAAGTCTAAATTAGCTTGTACAGGTTCATTAGATCTTCTTTCTGTGAATACTGATATTTGACTGTATATTTTAATCAGTTTGTATTTACCTTGAGATGTTTCAGTGGTCAGGTGACACCTCTGAGGAAGACTGCAGATGTCAGTTGAAACATGTCAAGGTAAAAACATACATCTACTGTTCTCAGACTTTATGAGATGAAAAAGAATAAAATATAAAAGCCAAGTCATAACAGCATTGCTACAATTTATCATGTAGCAGAAAAGCAAATACAAATATATTTGTTCAATAAATCTGTGCTTGTGTAAAGTTTAATTTTGAGACTGTCCATAGCTGATGAAAGAGGAGTGAAATTGTTTTTATTGTTTGGTTAAAAGTGGTAGCTACACAACTGCAAACAGCTCCTAGCAGCACAAAGAAAACTTAAAATGACATGTCACAATACAAAAGTCAGTGTTTTGTCTGGGTGTTTGCATTATTACATCATGGCATACTTTGGGACTTAACAACTTAGATGAACAAAATGTAATACAGTACCAGTAAGTTGAGAGGTCAAGTAGTACATACAAATCTGTGCATATTTCTCTGCAAAGGTTACTGAGACAGAAGAATAATATCTGATAGTTGCAGTTTGTGGTTTTCCATCTTTTTGACAGCAAGGTCACACAAAAAATGTATTTCATGAAACTTGGTGCAAACTTGGAGCATAACTAAACCCATCAAAGTTTGTTGGAGATTGCTAAAACAGGATACTGGCTTTGGCAAAGATGAAATGGTCAAGCAGCCTTCTAGCTTCCAAATAATAGGATCACCTTCTAGTTCAAGTTAGATGCCTACTCTGTTTTATTGGCTCTTTATTTATATTTCACACAAAAAGAGTGGAGTTGAATCAATTTAATCTTGTTTAATCTGACCTAAGGTCACAAAATCAAATACAATACAAGTTTTCAAGGTAAAATATGTCAAGAATATTTTCAAGCTAAAGTACCACTTCTTTTCTATGTTACCATTATCTATTATGGCTTGTTACATATTCTATGATAAAATAAATAATGCAAATTAGTGATGTATCAGTTGTTAAGTTCAAGGCTAACATGAACACTATTTGTTGGACTGCTTATACTGATTATTTCCCTCATTTATTTTCCTGTTAATACCAGGGAGACAACTTAAATTCCATTAAAAAAAAAGACAGAATATTTTAAAAGCATTTTATGCCTTTATCACTTACTTTTAATTCACAAAAAAATAACAAACAAAAAACAAACATGCAAACCATATTACAAACCTTTATAAAATTTTACCTGAAATTATCCCTTTATTTAAGAAAATAAATAAATAAATAAAATATTTGAAAAACTACTTTTACACCTGTTAAAACATTGTTGAATAAAAGAGTTTACAATGCCTACGTTGTTTTCCTGTTCCCCCCAAATTCAATTTAAATAAAAAAAAGAAAAACTGATTTCAACCTTTATTTTACTAGGTAAGTCCCATTGAGATTACAAGATCTCTTTTTCAAAGGAGCTCTGGCTAAGACAGCAGTAGTCAAATTCAATTACAGACAGTAATAATTAAAACACATGAAATATTACAAGTATTATCATTCTAAAAGGGAAAAACAGGATTTTTCCTGGCTCAAATTGAGGTAGAGGTGATATCATATGCAGACATGCATATGTACCCTGTCTTCAACCAGCTCAAGCAAACACTTTACAAGCAAGTAGCCTATTTTATATTTTAGGAGTCTAATATCTAATTAAGAAAATGCAGACATGAAAAGGGGTCAGGAGTGAAAAGCTGAGAAGGATACAACCCTTCTAGGTGAAGAAAACTTTCTACATTTCATATTCAAAAATATAATTTTGGTGCACTTTGAGAAAAAAAAATCAAGCAGTTACAGGCCAGTGTGACTGTATAATAAAGTATCTACATGTTCACATTAAAGGTATAGTCTGAAGTTCCCCCCGTAAAAAATAAACGTTAGACTTGAGCAAGTGAAATCTGTCTCAAAACCCGCCTTTGGGCCTCTACTCCTGTGCCATGGTGCGCTTGAACGCAACTCTCTCTCCCCCTGCCTGTAATTCGCTCTTTATCTTTGTTTTGGTCTGGTCGGGACGTTTCTGGGTGGAGATTTCTGTTTATATCGGCAGCCAATAACAGAGCTAAGAGCATGACGCTGTGTGGAAATAAGCTAATGATTGGAGCAGACGCCAGTCACTGGAACTCTCGAAGGAAAAAAAAAAGAAGAAAGAAAACACTGTGTATGTACCGAAGAAAAGGTAAGAGCTTCAGATAATGTGCTTTGGAAAACCAGGGTTAATAATAGTTTGGCTTGTACCCGCTTCTGAGCTCTGAAGGAGAAGCTTGAAGTTGAATAGGCTAGCTAGAACGAGGCGGCCATTAGCCTGAGAGGGAGGAGCGCTAAGTTTGAATACTGTTGTTTGCAAACAGAAACGCTGGAGGGACTTCGGACTCTACCTTTAAGCATTATAAGAAATCAGACCGACCTCTATGCTGCATAAGAAATGAGACAAGAAACAATCGTAGATAATACTGTCCTTGTTCATTCGTTCATTCTACTTAAAGTATTTGTGAAATGAAGGAGTAGATAATTCCTTAGAAAGAGGCTGCCCCTCTTGCTGCTGGAGGGTGACTATCCAAATGTCACCCAAAGGAGTCAAGGTGATATAGAAATTTTTACCGGTGAGTAAATGCACGTATAAACTTCTAGAAATAAAGTCCAGGTTGAAAAAAAAGAAAGTTATCATTTACAATTCTGCTGAATGATGTGTTTATGAATTCTGTAACAACTTTCCCATTACAGTACCAATTACAGTGTAAATATGACACATGATATGATAACTAAATAATTCAAAACATTTTATGACGGCTAATCTGTTGATTGGAATTAGTGAAAATTTATTTTTAGTCTGGTTCATATTGCAGAGTTGCATGTTTCCTGCAATGACTGCACTGGCAGAGTGGGGCGCTACTGTGGACGGCCACTCTGCTATTCATGGAAGAAGGAGCTGCAGGAGCAGCCCACTGTTAAAGAAGAGTAAACGTGTTTTCACGTCAGTCTCCAATAGCTAACACCAGATAAAGTCAGTAGATTTGTCGCCAGTCGTTCTTTTGAAAAAAAGTCACAAGATGGGTCTGAAAACTCGTTAGAAGTGACAAAGTCCCTAAGATGGCAGCTCTGAAAGAAAATCCTAGTGAACCTAGTGAAAATCCAGGTAGGGAAATTTGCAGGCTCTTTTCTTCCTCTTTGACAGTTTTAGCTGCGACTTCTTGGGCACTGTTGTTGATACAGCGCCGCCACATGGGTGCAATGCTGAACTGCAGTTAAAATGACATCCATCTACCACCACGCCTGTCAGAAAATAACAGTTTTCCTGACGTCAAAGTTTTGAGAGCTGAAGGCAGCACAAAATTAGGCGCAGGTGGCTGCCTCCTAATTTTATAGAAAAAAACCCTTGAAAAAAGAATAGAAAATGCTTAGTTAGCTGGACAAGCCAACTGGACAGTTTCAAAACAAAGACTATGCCACACAACCCGATCACAACAGATAAATACCAGTTACTACCATCAGATGATGCTATCCTACACAGACTGACTGCAGTTGACAAGCTAAATATTGGATGAAAGTGTCAAAGTCAGAAGCAGCAATGAGACATCAACTAAAAAGCAAGACCCAACACAAAGCATTTTGTAGCTTCAAGTAATTTTTTGCAATAATCACGTTTGTCCAAGGAGACAATGGGCTCCAGAAAATCCACAGGGGAACTTCTACTGAAATTGGCTCATACAAAGGAGACTAGTTTGAAGCACTGGCTAGTGAGACACTTCTCAAATATTAAAACACACTTCAAAGAAGCAGATTATCTGGTAGAATTGTAATGATTTTGAAACATAAATACAGGTAATAGTAATAGATTGCAAACAACCTGATGAAACCTACAGTACATGTGGAGCAACAAAGCACTTTTTGCATTATGATTATGGCAATATATCAAACTATTGAATATAAAACTCAAAAAAGAAAAGCATAAAGCACAAGGTTTGAGCTGAAATTGAGAGAATTCCTTTAGATAGATAATACATAACATGGCAACTTTAAAACAATAAGTCATCTCATCAATGTGGCCTTCAGTCACAAAGAGAGGAAACTAGCTAATGCAGGTATCTTGCTGTTTTGCAGACGCGGCAGCTGTAATGAAACGGCCTAGTTAAGCGAACATGGCGGTAATGAAGAGCTGTGATTAGCGAGCAAGGCCTTAACAAGGGTGTGTTTATTGAGAGGCAGTTGGATGAAAGCGCTGCTAAGAGAGCAAGGGAGAGCAGAGGTGGAGGAAGGGGGAGAGAAAGAAGTTATAGGCTGAGTGATGCTGCCAGAGCCAATTCATTACGACTGCAGCTCTGTCAATCCCTGCTCATCTCCCGTAGCACTAGACCACTAATGGAATTAGTCCCTGTCACACACACAGACACACATATGTGCATGCACACAAACATAAAGTAAGGGACAGAGCAAGACAAACACACATACGCAAGCACACACTGCATTAACACAATAGGTCCTGCAGATATATCTCTGTGACAAAGCTTTCACACTTGCAACCCATAAATCCATGGAGGTCAGCAGGGTAGCCACACACGCATGCAGCACACTTTACACGTTATGGAAGTGACCACAAAATTAAACAACAAAAAGAAAGACTTGCTTATCATTTCATCTGTTGTTTTTGCCTGTACCAGTGGTATTTTGTGAACATTAAATTCCCACAGACGCACCATCAATGATAAAAAAAAAAAAGCCAAAGCAGAGCAAACCTTCCCAAACCAGTTTCAAAGAAGCAAAGCTAATCTCAACCAAAACCTGTAAATGATAAATTGAAACGTTTTGTATGTTCAGACCAGGATGAATCTGAACCTGTTTTTAGTGGAAATTGACAAGACAATGGCTTTCACTGAGAGCTGGTTATCTGATTTGATCGAATAGAGGTCAACACCAGTCGGTCAGTCCTGAGGACAGATCACCCACCCCCCATCTTACCTCCAAACATTATCACTGACCTGACCATCCCCCCTTCATCTTCTCCTTGCTTGTCCACTACTCCTGTGGCCTCCACTGCCTCCCCCTTGCTTGAGAGAGCGGTCATTAGATTACACAAACGGTCATGACCGTAAGGATCCTCTATCACGTTCCTGTTTTCCAAGACTTTACCAGAACAACAGGAAGCCATAAAAGTAGAACATACATGTCAGCCTCTGCATGGCCTGATCTGTTTCGTACAACAAAAAAACATTTTTGCTAGATGGGATGGGTCCTTGGTTAGTCTAATGTCAAGCTCGACTAGGTGCACATGCCCAAGCTGAGACTTGTCAAAGCAGACTGCTATGACAGAAACCCTACAGATCTGTCGTGATACGCAGACGCTACAACATATGCTCCATCACAGCAGGGTGGTTTGTTTTTATGGTCAGCAACCCCCCACTTCTACCAATCTCTTTCATTCTGAGCAGAGTGTAGGAGAGTGAATCAAAGAGAATCGTGATTGGTCGGCTTTTTACTGGACGACCTTAGAGGTCAAGGGTGAGAGACCTCACAAGGCCTGGTGAAAAGTCAATTCTCCCCTTGTCAAAGGTTGAAAATAATGCCCCCCCTTCAGCAGCCTCAGGAGCAGGCACACCATGAAGATGAGTCGTGTTACAGCATGCATTGGTACCACACACACCAATCACCAAGATTGGAGGAGGTGAGTTGAGTGTGAATGGTTTGATTGGGAGTGAGTCAGGGTGATGGTGCTGCAGGGGGACTGGTGGTGGGGACAGTGTTTGGTTCTCTGAAAGCCTTTGACCTCTGCACTGACCCCCTACTGAATACTTTCCCCCACACTGACTGACAATCATGTGTTTGTGTTTGTGTGTATATACACTAAGTGCACATTAGCAGTCAGCTAATTCTATCTATCTAAACCTTTCTGCAAAGTCAGTTTCTCTTCATTGGTGCTGTGTAAAATCCACAAGATCATTTTCATCTCATTTGCCTGCATTTCCTTTATTGTATATCCCCTCCTTCCTGATAAGACCTGATGTAATCTGTAAGTGTCTTCAGCCAGACAACTTAATACAAACCTGTACAAACGGATAAAATCCCATATCTTCACAAAGCCTGACTTTTGGCCTTGTTGCCAATAAAAGTCTGGATGGCCCTTTTCATCTTTGGCCCAGATCACACAGCTTCCATTCCTTCCAAATATAAAGACCTTAAATACTGATTGGTCTAACCACAATACATGTTTCCACTGTGTTAGTCCATCCGAGATATCTCTAAACCCAGAGAAATCAATGCTGTTTCTGAGCAAGCTTAGAAAAATAGCTTCTTTTGTGTACAGCAAGGTTTTAAAGTGGCATTTGTGATTGAAACTCAGTTTAGTGTTTGCTAATCCAACTATATGTAAAGTCCTGTTTACAACAGGGGAAGGCTAAGGTCAGCATTGTTTCGCATCTGTAATATGTAAGAGCTAAAATGCTGAAAAAACAATCATATTCAATTAAAGTAACAAAGAGACACTGATGTTTTAGCTTTCTGAAGCGCTTGTTCCCAAAACTGGGTACCCATAAAAAGACTTGGTATTATGTGCCTGTATGATTTCACTAACTAGTAATAAGTTTTAATGTATCCATCCATACCCTGAGTGATAAAAAAAGGTGACTGAGAGTAATCAAGAATCCACCGACTGGGACTCTGGGGACACTTTGTGGCGAGTTGGAGGCTAGGAAGTTGTTTTTAAATCAACCACAGGACACTGTTGATTGAATAATTAATGTGTGTCAGTATGTAGCAGGGAAACCGCACACTCACCACAAAAAGACTAATTCTGTCTCCTACAGTAAGTTCATCCTCCTACAAGCATGTTGGCATTGACCTCTGCACTGAACGCCTACTGAATGCCCCCCCCCCCCCACCACCACCACCACCACCAAATGACTGATTATTTATGGGTAAACTTATGCACACGAAAGCAGTCATCAAATAGTGTTTTAATATCTATCCATCTATCTATCTATCTATCTATCTATCTATCTATCTATCTATCTATCTATCTATCTATCTATCTATCTATCTATCTATCTATCTATCTATCTATCTATCTATCTATCTATCTATCTATCTATCTATTCTCCCTTCCTCCCTCCCTCCCTCAGTTCCACCCCCTTCCCTTTTTACTACCCCTGGTTAGTCGTCTTTGACCTTTGCCCCTTGGTGTGATCATGCTAACATAGCCCACACTCCCATGCACCCTGACACACACTCACACACGCAAACACACAAATATCATATGAGCAAGTGAATGTTTTTGACAGCGTGGAGAAACACAGCTGGTTTAAAACACAGAGAGATGAGACTCTAATATGTGTGACCAAGAACTCCTGCTGGCATCCGAATGCTAACTACTATCAGTGGAATACACCCACACCCACACCCACATGCTGTCCGCCCCAACACACACAATCAGAAAACACACACACATAATACAAAAACTACAGTCACGGATGCACAAAAGATGAGTGTATAGTGAATTATATGTCACTAGCACGAAAAAAAAAAAAACACACACACACACACGCACGCAACACAACACACATGTTCTCACTCACTGCATTTGTCAAATACTAACACTCATCACATACACGTACACGCGTAATGCACGCATTCATTTCATCTACACTGTCCTTGTGCTCCTTCCCCTGTATACGTGACTGCATGTGCATATGTGTAGTATGTGTGTGTGCGTGTGTGTGTGTGTGTGTGTGTGCACAGCTTTCACAGTGAAACACTGCACCAGAGAGATTGGAATCAATACTCTCTGCTCCGTCATTTGTCACATCTTTACAAGGCTGAAGCCATCTGAACACTAGTCTATTCTACTTTGGTATCATTTATCAAATTGCTCCACCTTGCAGAGGTGCTCACACACTCACACAAACACACACCTACATACACAAGGACAAACATGCTGAATTTATACATAAGAATGCATAACAATGGTGTAATTGGTGATTGTTTGCCACTTGAACATAAGCAATCTGTGTATGTGGTAGAAGTTTACTTTTTCCATTTGAAGCCCACTGTCACAGAAATGTCTTGCATTATGCATAAAAATTATTGAAAACATCAAAAACCTTTTTCAGTTGATCTTTCACACAGATCTTTCCCCTTAGGTCTTGATGCCAGATTACATGAGTAAAGATTTTCTTGCATTCTCACATTTTCTACCCTAAAAGTTTTTTTTAAATCTTTGGTTTATTTATGAAGCTAACGATATCATGACTATTTACTCTGTAGGAGCTAAACACAAACTACATCAACTCAGACCTACAGATATGCTTGGATATTAGAAAGTATTGAACAAATTATTGTTAGCAATTGCAAGACCGTCTAATGTTTTAGGCCTGATTTCTAGAAATAAACCTTCACCTTTTTAGCCTTCTTGTCCTCGGAAGCAGTGAGCTCTCTGAACTGTATATGTTTATCTGCATACTTTTTTATCTGTATAGTTTTTGATCTGATAGATGTTGTAACACCTCATGGTTATGATACTAAGTGTTTTTGGATGATGACATGTACGTTATCTTTGACTGCTGTTTGAGTTACAGCAGTATTAAATCCCCAAATTTATGCTGCTACATCTGAGATGAGTCGATAAAGGTGGCAACAGTTTGTGCACATCAATGTATTGTGCACATGTGTACTGTGTGTGTGTGAATAAATCAAAAATAAAAACAAATGAAAACAAACAAACAACTCCCCCCCCCCCCAAAAAAAAAAAACCAAAACAAATACAACAACAACACCTGTAAAATCCATGAGTACAAGACCCAACATTTCAATAATGGGAAATCTGTTTAAATAAATGTTACAGATGTACAAAGAATTATACTTTTTTGGTGATTAAACTCCAATGAAGCACCAAAGTGAACTGTGAGATGAGAGGGCAGGTATAGGACAGAATCCTCATTGCTTCTAGAGCAGTGGTTCCCAACCTATTTTGCCTGACCACCCCTTTGGGCAACCAACAAACAGCTGTGAACTCCCTTCTCCGCTCTTTGCTGAAACCATGTTTAGTTTTGTCCGCTAGGTTCTTGCTACAAATGACGTCATCTGGCTAATTCCTTTCCTGTCCTTTAAAGGAGTGATGACATAGCAGTATAAACTACTTCGTAGTTGATATTGCTGTATATGTGAATTCTCCCAAGAAAGATAACGTCACTTTCCAGATTTCCCTCTTCAGTAAAAGTGATGGGTGTGGTAATGATTTGCGGCTCTGTCCGGAGACCAAGATGACTTTACTTTGATTAGGTACAACCTTATTTGGCTATAACCTTATTTAGAGAAACAAGGGCTGTGTCCGAATGTACACCCTATTCCTTTTATAGGGCCCTATATTTTTCATAAGGGGAGTCTTAATGTCCAGAAATTAAAAAGTAGTACACTCAAAATTACCCACAATGCATCTCGAAAAGACGGGTCAATATAGACCACAATGCATTGTGGGCCGGAGTGCTGAATGGTGCAACGAGGTGAACACATCAAGCGATGGAAAAAAAGAAAAAACAAAAACAGAAAAAAAAACAAAAAAAAAAACAATAAGTGTTAACGTCTTATCCGTTAGCATCATAGACACTTCAGACAGTGAAATACGTTAATCAAACAAGACAGCATTTCTGCTTTCAGCTTTCTGTGAAGGTGTAGAAGGCCTTGACAGAAAGATAACCTAGAATGAAACGCTGCTGTCTGATTCAACCATTTTTGAACAAAGAAACAAAGCTGACTGCACATGAACAGGGACTTTGATACTCACTCTGGACATTCACATGGCCTCATCAGTGCATAACAATGGTGTTATGGTGTTATTATTATCAGTGCACAGAAGATCATATTACACCCCAAATCCACAGAAAATTTAAGTTTTTAAGTTTTTTTTTTAAAAAAAAACCATGTTGAAACCAAACCTATATATATATATATATATATATATATATATATATATACATATATAAAAGTTAAGCCAATACTCATCTCTGTGTAGACATGAACTTAAATTTAATCACATTTGCTCTAAACAGTCAAAGCTTTGTGAACCCCCTCGTGCTCTTTGGGGACCCCTTATATAAGTATAATAAAAAAAAAAAAAAAAAAAAAAAAAAAAAAAAAAAGGCCTCATTCAAAGTAAGCTGGGAATTGTCTTATTATAAAACAACAGTGTTTACCACCACATCACAATGTTGCTCCAATGGGGATGTATCGATATGAAAATTTCATATCACAATTATTGAGAGCAAAATGATCATGGTTGGGCTGCAGCTGTCGATTATTTCTGTAATAGAGTATCCGGCGATTCTTCTGATGATTAATCCAGTAATCGGATAAAATTACATTTTGCAAGTTATTTAAATTTCACAACTTAAATTGACTGTAAGTGCTAGAATTTCTAGCTTTCAGAGTTCTAGAGTGCAGAGTTTGCCCTGAACACAGTACCGACGCCCACCCATGCTTCTCTGCTAAAAACTTCATTGTTGCTTCCACATCTGCACATTCTGTGCTTTACTGAAATGGAAACAATTGGCCGTTCATTAGGGGACCTAAATACACATTCAAGTCCTCAACACTTGCAGTATACTGTAAATGTATTAACAAGAAAGGATGATCAGCACCCGCTGAACTGACTCCCAGCAGTTTAAAAAAATAATTTGTTTATTGTTATGAAAATAAAATAAAATGAAAACACTGAGACCCTCTGATAGACTCTTAACCTGGTATCATGAAACGTTTGATGTAGTTCAGCGACTGTAAGGGCTGGAATATACTTGCTGTTGGCGACGTGTCCGCGTCCGCATCATGCGGCCCACGCGTTCCCAGCGTACTTACGGCACGTAGGTCGCTCGCGTTGTGCAAAATCGACTTGAACACTAGAGGTGCTCATGTGACTTTCTCTGCGACTTTGGTTAAATGGCCGTACATACCACCTCCGCTTGCAACGAGACCTCTTTTTCCTTTGCAGCAGCAAAAATAACTGTTTCCTTGAAGAAGTTGTCCACATTGTCCATTTTCCACATACAACTGAGTCGTTCACGTATGCCCCGGAAATACAATCTCTCCGGCAGATTGACGTTTTCACATTCTCAGTGTCCAAGTGCTGTGTAGTGCTCCTAGCGGTGGCCTTCGGTATTGAGCGTTTTGGCCGCGACATGCTGCAGCAAGTATATGCACAGAAGACGCAGACCGCTTGCGTGAACGTTTGCATCCACAACAAGTACATCCCAGGCCTAAACCTGCAGGGGCGTTTTATTTTGAAAGTTACGGATGCTTTCTGCTACTTCCACATCTGATTTCTTCTATCTGAACTAATGAGAGCTGATTCTGGAAGCTGCTCTGTCAAAAATAGACTCTATGCCCATATTTAGAGGAGAGTTGCGACAGCGTGCTTCTGGCTTGTGCTGTGGAGTCCCTGGCGTGAACTAAATCATGGATTAAAATGGTCCTCTTAAGTTCCGGAGGCCGCACAGCACACGGAGTGCAGAGCAGACGAAACCACTCTGAACTACCCTTACTGACCAGGCGCAGCCAAATCCACGGATCACACAAATAATACTGTAAAGGACTTTTATTATTTCTATGTCATGGATCATGTGCATACCGAACTGCGGAGAGGATACTGTGTTTCCTCTCTCTTTCGGTCCAGTTTGCAGGGTCCCATACAGTTTTTCCTCTCTCCTCTTTAGTTACGTTATCAGAATAAAGCTAATTTTTATGTTCAACAGAAATACCAGTCCGGGCGGAACGTCACTTGTGTTAATGTTCAGCCCGGGTTGTGTAACAGAAAAACCATCCAGGCGGATGCACAAAATACAGAGTGAATTTAACGAATCCTCGTGGCAGTTAATTTTCCTCGAGCAATTTTGTGAATCGAATTACTTGAATTACTCGAGTAATCGTTGCAGCCCTAGATCACGGTTATCATTGTTATCGCAGTATTATTAAAATCCCCCCCAAGCATCTTTAAAAGTATCCAAAATAGGTCCAGATGTGTACTTTGTCTGTTTTAAAGGGGAAAAAAAACCTCCAGAGAACTGTCCACGTGGGTGACTTTGTTGTCTTCCACCCCATTTTCATCAATTAAACTTTGCTGGAATTGCTGCTGCTTTTCCAGCAATGAGCATCATCACTGTGAGTTTTTCAAAGTACAGTAATAAATCACAGTTTTAACAATAACTGAAATTTGAAACAGTATTATTAATCATTAGGAGTTTTATCACGGTTAAACATTTCACCGGTAATCGTTACATCTCTATGCTCCAATGAAACAAATATGTAAAAAAGATTGTTTAACTTTGACAGATTCTTTGCAAAAATAACTCCTATTTCAATTTTGTTGTTTTTGTTTGTGGGCTACAAATTTACAAGTCTACAACTGACAATCTATTCGGATGCTTGGATTGCTCCATGTGTGCTGCTGGTGTGTTTTCTTGCCTTCCAACTTTCAGCTGAAACAATCTTTAACTGCCATCCTCTTCTGCTACTACTTGCTTTTAAGATGCCAAAAAACATTTCTATAACTTTGTGTGAAGGTGATTTTCTAGTTTTTCTTGCTTTTCTTTCTTTCTGTCTTCTTTTTTTTTTTTTTTTTTTTTTTACAAACCCATAAGGTGTTTTTCCATAACAGTCCTCACTGAGTGCATGGAGAGTGTGTAACAGGATCTTGGAAATTTTAGTGAGATTGCTCCACTAACCAATTTTCCGGAACCCTGTGGTAACATTCCAAAAAGCCAGATATGACTTTATTCAATTCATCCACAAACGATAAAGCAATTTGGCCCTGACCACTTTCCACTGCCTTACACTTGGTCTGCCACACAAACACACACACCGGCTTACAACATACTGTAAGTGCAGTTAATCCAGGCAGTTCTACAGTAAGTGTCCTCTTGAGAAGGCTCTTATTCAGCTCAGTTTTCCAGGAAGGATTAGACAACACTTAAGCTCGAATGATATACCTGAAATATTGTATCATATGTTTCTACTTTTTAATAGTCCAGCTTTTCACAGTGTTAAACTTTTCCAATAAAAACACACTTTATTTAAAAGTCTAAGGTCTTGTTTAGGGTCATGTGATACATGAGACCCGTTTGGCAGGGATTAGTGTTTTCATATCTTTCCTTGTCATTAGAGGCTGTCTTCCTCTCATATCACCTCTATTTAAGCATCCCTCCACTGGATCCCCATATATTTTAGAATCCATTTTAAAACCTTGTTATTTGTTTTTTAGTCTCTTCATGATCTTGGTCCACTCTTCCTCTCTGAGCTCCTACATCCTCATGCACCTGTGAGGCCCCTGAAATCAGCTGGCAAACTGCTCTTGGGTGTACCTTGAACAAAGCTGAAACTCAGAGTAAGCTGTGCATTCACTGTTGCCAGCCCCAGGCTGTGGAACAACATACCACTGCTGCAGTGGAAGGCCTGTGTAATATGCAGTGGCACTGCATATTACACAGGCCTTCACACAATCAAATTCAACGTCTTCCCTTAAAAACCCACAATGGAACTTTTAGCAGTTTTCTATGAAGTGCCCCCAATCGACAGTTAAACTAGCATCGTACTGTGAGCTCACTCCATCCAGTAAAAGACTTATCTTTCTTATCTTGACTCTTGTTCTGTCCCTTCCTCTCTTTCTTTTCCTTTTCTTCCTCCTGTATAGTTTTCTTTCCCGAATCCTCCATGATGTGCGTTCAACACACCTGGTGTGTTCATATCTGTTTGCTAGTATGTGGGGCAGTGTGCAACCATAGTCGGCTGTAATGTCATGGCCGCGTCCCTGATACAAAAGTTGTATACTGCAGTTTCTGAGCCTCAGGATGCCGCTGGGCAGAAAAAGGGCATAAAGAATGTTGGTGTGCCATCAAAACAAGTCAGAAATGCATATTTTTAAGGTCTAAAAGTTACGTTGTGGGTCTTTAAAACCCAACTGTCTTCTTTGGCATTTGACACTTTGTGAGATGCTGACATCAAAATTTGACCACCTTATGATTTCAAAGTTCATATTGTTTTTTGAAAATAAAATAAAATAAAAGTGGAAATTTAGTTTTCAAGTTTTGTTGATGTAGTTAATTTTTCTTTAAATGTGTCACTACCATTTACCCTTGTTATTTTCATTTTTGGTCTATTCTGTATGTATGTAATCTGTACTTTAGTCCTGTCATGGTTTTATTTAAAGTGCTTTAAAAATAAAAATGGATTGGATTCCTTTTCATCATCAATTGTTTTATGATTGTTTCTCATAGGTTGTTATTAGTGAAAGGATATTTCTATTTTAAGGACATTTCAGAGGAAAGAAGCATAAGAGCTGTGAGGGTTTTGGTTGAACATAATGTAATTAGAGATCAGTCTCATCAGTCATTAAATTATCTCTTATTGCCATTTTGATGACATCTGCTCCTGTAATTTTCCTTTAATTTGTCAACCATCGTCACATCACATGGACATCTTTTTTACTTAATATTTTATAGATACACGGAAAAAGTGGCAAACAAAATGGTTTGCAAAGGTTTTTAGTTTTCTACATTTCTGCATAAATCCGACAGAAATCATTAGATTAGATTAGATTCATTAGATTTCATTTTTAGATTTTATACAAATCCTCAAGCAGATATATAAAATACAGCAAAGTAGCTCTACACTCCAAAACTACTGTACTTGTTCTTTCTCTTATTAAAGAAAATAATCCAATATCATATACTATATCTTTGAAAGGTGGGAGTATTTGAACTTTTGCCTTTGGTATCCGGTGTGACCTCCTTGAGCAGCAATAACTGCAAGAACCTGTTTCAGATAACTACTGATCAGTCCTGCAGCCCTCTGGCTCGTCTGTGCAATCTTTAGCAAACTGCAGACAGGCAGCAGGGTTCTATTTGGAGAGCAGTGATTTTCTCCAAGCACACCCCCATGCACACTGTTGTTCAGTGTGTCCTGATGAAGGACTCATGAACATGGACATTTGCCAGCGGCCTTAAGTTAATGCATGATCTCGCAAATTGTTGAACACCTTGTTCTGAGAGTTATTCTTGCTTGTCAACCATTCCTGGTGAAGATAAAAATGGTCTTGCAGTTCCTCCAAATGAGCATAATTCCTCTGATACTGGACTGGTGAAATTTTTAGATGAGCTTTTCTAATTTCTATTTAGTTTTTATGAGCCACAGCAATTCTTTCTATAACATCCTCAAGAATCACTTTTGCTTAATACACTTCCACCCCATGTAATGTGAAAATCCAAGTATGATCCCTGCTCTTTGAGGGCACCCACTCAAATCTATCTTCTACAGTATTTAGCTAAATCATTAAACCCTAAACTCTAGATGGTAACTTAATTTTATCACTTAAAGGTATGTGATGTTTGAACGTCGAATGAATGAGGGACCTGACTGACATTTAGGTCAGCTGGTCCAGCTTTCGGTTGTTAATCACTTTTTGTCAAAACATTTCACAATGATAATAGATGAGATAGTTATAAGACAATTTTTTTCAGCCTTGAGAATCTGCATCTGTTTTGGCTTCAGAAATCCAGCATCAATGGGCTCTGTTTGGCCTCATCTTTTTCTTGTCCTCTTTTTCTACTTGCAACTTGTGTGAAACACTTAAAGGTTAAATATGGAATACGGACAGAATAGCGACATCACGTGTGTCTAGGTTGTAGTTGCAACGTCAGAAAAACAACTCCAGCCGCTGGGATGCCAGGCTCGCTGCCGATACGCAAGTGACCAACAGTCTGCAGCATGTCCAACAAGTAACACAGAGAAGTTTATAACTGACAGCTAACGTTAGCCATGCTAGCAAACAAGCTAGCTTACCGATCCAGGAGGAAGGTCGCCATTTCTGTGTTTTGACTCCGTGGAAAACATTTATGTAGGTCCATTTAGTGAAGTCTTCACCTAAATTTACTCCAGGTTTTGCTCTTCTCAGGTCACTCCTCAGAAACAGATAACAATATCTCCAGGGCTCTGAAGCAGCTGCTTCACTCGTCGTCTCCACGGTTTTCCCCTGTACAAGCCTAACCATGACCAAAATATTGTTTCCATACATCGTATTTGGCAACCTGCAATGGTGGCGTGTATTGGCTTATAGATGTAAATATAATGCCATTATCAAACCCGTAAAAATTTATTTTATAATTATTTTTAGGCTAAATATAATTTTTCCGGGAAATGTTGTACTTTCATTCTGTACACCCCCAAACGACCTGTAGAGGTATTATTAAAAAAAAAAAAGCTTTTAATAAAAATGTTCCATATTTAACCTTTAAGATTCTGTATGATATTAACACTCATAAACTTATTACATTTTTAAACATTAATATTGAGTATAGAAAATTTGAACAAGCTCACCAACGTTTAATCACCATTGTCAGAAAAGCAGAAACCAGGAAAAATACCAGCACCCACTTTGCCGTTATGCAAAGAGAAAACGAGGACAAACAACCAAACACAGACCCAAACCTCAGTGAAGCCCTATAAGTTTTATATCTGCATGCTCCTCACAGTGAGACATGGAGATTACAGTTGTTTGAGAAAAGGGGGAAAAAAGTTTTTTCCTGAGGGCAATATTCAGACCAGCCCTTTTGATCTGCCCTGAGGCCTGCTGGTGGGTTTCTCCTAATGAGCAAGCAGCCATTGACCACATCCTCTGCTTATTGATTCTTATAGGTGACATGCACTAATAGGATTCTGCAGTTCTGGAATGAAAGATCAATAAAGAAAGGCCGTACCAGCTTTAACAGACAACAGAGTTAAAGAGAGATGGCAGTCTATTCTGCTAATGAGTGCTAAATACATATATGAGAGCATCTGGGAATCAAACAAGTCACACTGAATTTTCTTGCCAGTTTCTATATCATGTTTATGGCAACAAAAATAGATAATATTTATCCAAACATAAATTCTATAATCAAAATAAGATAATAGGATAATTCATATCAATATAAATCTTTTAACTATAAAAAGTGGCTGAAATAAAAAGTTAAACTTAAAAGGTGTAATTGAACTGAGCATTATCAAAGAAAAAAAATAAAAATAAAAAAAGGTATCTATAGAAAGCAAACGGGTTAAACATTAACATCTTAAACCCCCATGCAGGGCCGACCCAAGTGTTTCTAGGGCCCCAAGCAGAATTTGATTTGGGGGCCCCTTGACCACTTCCCCACCACCAACACTAACTTTTATTGATGCTTGATCCTTTTACAGCCTGTGGATAAAACACACACATTCATTTTCACTAGTTGTAGTTGACCAACTGGTGTTACTCTGGCTGTTTTTTGGGGGTTTTAGCAAATTTCGAAAAAATGGTCCATTTACACTTTTGATTATGCAGATGTATGCATGTGGCATGCTGAAGTTTTATTTGAAACTATATGAAAAACATCCTCAGACAAAATCAATTTTGAGTGAACAAATAAACCAATTTCAAAACATTTGTTCTCCAAATTTGGAACATAGGTACAAAACTGCAATTGTTAATGACAAAACAGCTGAAAACTGTAGTCAACCATGACATTGTTGGCATAAAACCACAATTAAAGAAGTATAAAACCAAGTTTTTGTTGGGAATTATCATTTTGATTTAAATCGTTCATTTGATATATTTGTTTTTTTATGAACTTTTTTTTTAAAACAACAACAACAACAACAAAAAACAAAACAAGATTTCTTGACATTTCAAGCACATTTTGAGGGATAGGTGGCATGGGGGCCCCAAGTGGCCACTTAGTTTGCTTATGCCTTGGGCCAACTGCCCTAATGGATGCATCCCCACCTAGATGAATACTTTAACTGGATCACTGCCACACTTGACAGAGAGGGGATACGATGGCTAGCAAACAAGTTAAAGTAAAGATAACACCTCAGACCACTGGGATTGCGTCCAAACATCTCACACCTCTTCTTTACCAGACCTGGAACAAGACAACAGGCTTTCTCCATTTGCACTCATTGATTCTGTCACTGACATGTGTTTGAGACTTGTTTGGCTAAAAGTCGAACTTTAGGACACATCAAACCATTTGATTCATGTTCTCGACCTTTATGATCGAAAACTGTCTTTCCATGTCCTGGTGAGCGAGACAATGCATGGACTCAGAACATATTTACATCAAACTAAAAAAAAAAGTGTTTTCCTTTCTTTCTCTAGCACAGCACAAGATGTATTTAATCTAATGACATTTTAACCTGTAGGTCTTCTGTGTTCATGTAACATATTGGAACTAAATTTAGTCACCTCCTAAAGGTCACATATCATAGACAGCTTGTCAGTCTGGATTTGCCTGTTACTCATTGATAAATACAGTGCAACAAACATTTAACAAATATAACAAGCCAAAATTTTTGCAGGTGTGCCACCAGAATAAAAAAGAAATAAAAATTAGGGTATGAATTTTTTTGTCCTTTTTTTTTTTTTTTAAAGTAACCGTCTATGATGTCTGCTCGGGGTCTAATTGACCATACAGGAATATTCCATCGATATAAAGTGGGGTTGTGTGATGTGTGCATGAGCATTTTGTATCTTATTTGCAGTAGAGAGTGGCCAAAATGCTTAGTTTGAGGAAACAAGGATGAATTCTGATAGGGAAACTTCGCTAAAACCCGGTCACACAAATGAGGAATGGTTTTACCATTCAACACAGATTTTTGTTAAAAATATTTTATAAACCAAAGAAAAATCTTGGTGCTCCATGACACTGGCCTGCATGCTGACTGGTCAAAACATCCTGCAACTGATGAGTTGAGACTCAAATGTCTGGTGGTCTAATCCCAAAATACCAACTAGAAGACAGTCTGGAATATAATAAGCATACTTTTTTTTTTTTTGCTGCTAAGGTAATTCCAAGCAGCTATGATTTTTTCTCTTTTTTTCTGGCTAAAGTTCTTTTAAATGGGGAAAGTTTTAAGTTGCTGTTGGCTTTAGCTTGCCTGTCGAGAAAACTTTGTCCCCTAAAGAGAGGACTTTGATTTCAACTGCAAGTGAAATACTCTCTCCACTCCTCTGAAGTGACATTGGGGTTATTGGCCTAAATGCTACTTATCCTCTAAAGAAATAATGCTGTAATAATATACTCCAGCAGACCTGAGAGTACTTTATGCATATTGTGGTAACTGCTGACATGGCCACATGTCAGCTGCTTTGCAACAAGTCCAAACACTTTTAATGCTCTACCATTAAGAGCTGTATTGTCACAGCTCTTATGTTTGAAGGAGGTGGGAGCGGCAGTGGTGGGGTGCTCAGGCGTGACTCTGTAAAGTGGAATCATCTTTCCTTTGAAAGGACACATAGTTAGAGCTCCTCTTTGAGAGTGATCATTAAGGATAACCACTAACACCACAGTCCAAGAAGAGACAATTACCCGCAATCACAGTGGCTGCCAGGGGGAGTGGCGCTTTATGCAAGTGTTTGTGTGTGTATGCGTGCAGAGGTTTGTTCACCCCTTCACTAGGTGTCTGGACGGCCCCGTCTGCACAGCCAGTCATCTGTCACCATTACAGGACAAAGGCAGCAGCATCTCAGGGCCATTACTGAGATTGCTGGAGATGATTTGGAGTGTCCTCCTCAGCACAGAGAAAATAATTTCCTCACAGAGAGGCAGCGGCTCTGCTCTGCAGGCCCCTGCCAGCCTGCAGGACAAACTGCAGAGCCCCTCTTCTGCTGCACTCTCCTACAGGAGTGATGGACACAGACAGGGTATGCTGTGTGCATACAGAGAGAGCTAAAGAGAGACAACAGAGCAAATGTGATAAAAGAGGAAATGATAGGATCTGTGATGATAGAATGTGGATCTCTTGATTGCATTCAAGGGAGGTGGACGGTTAAGAAAAAGGAAATTAAGTACATTTGTTTGGACTTAAGGAGAGAAAAACAATTGGGGAGTAAAGGTAAATTCTCCCAAACACACTTTCTTGATTTGGTTTATACACTGTTCTCATCACTCATTTCTCATCTCCATCTCTTATTTCACCCTCCCTTGTTCACTCACCCTCTTTCTCTCACTCACAAACTGCTGGCCAGATATGTAGCTTCATTCACAGTCCAGCTGACCTTGGCCAGAATGTGGATGAGTGTTTAAAGATCAGTGCTGTGAAGGGAACACGGCGCGTGTGTGTGTGTGTTTGGACAATTGGTCAGTGGCTGGAGGGCTGCAGTTACACCCCCCTCCCACCAACTCCACACCCCACCATAACCCCACCTTCACACAAACACACACACACACACCTCTGACACACAGAGATCATGATGAATTGTCCTCTCTGCAGGCTCAGATTGTTTTTTAAGGTTTAATTCAGTTTCTTCCTGTGCTTGGATGAGCAGCAGTGTGTATGTGTGGGTGTGCATGTGTGTATCGATGAGTGTGTTTGCACCTCTGTGTCGGTGCGCCACAGTCAGTGTGCGAGACAGGGAAGAAAAGGAAGGAGGGAGAAAGAGAGGGGGGAGAGAGTGAAAGAAAGAACAAACAGGAGTTATGGATCTCAGGTCTAACGTACTCCAGCAGGTCAGAACGAGGGGGGCCTCCAGTCGCCATGGAAATGGCAAAACCTGATCAATACTCAAGGTTACAACCTCTTAACTCTGACCCCTCCCACAAATGTTCATTTCTCTATCGTTTTCTACAGTGTTATATAATTGGCAAACTAAACTAAACTCAGAAAAGCAGCTTAGTACACCAATTAATCCTTACATTGCAAGTAACTAAAACATTTATAATATGTTTATTGTCTGGAATTATTTTAATTTATTTAGTTGTTCATATAGAAAATATTAGATTAAAATAGAAGAAAGGTCACTTATTTTATAAAAATAATCACTACTAAACCAAAGACATGATAATAAATAAAAACATGACATGCCACAGCACATGACATAGCTGAGTTTCAAATAAAGCAAATCTAAAGAAATCTACTGAAAATCTAAAAAGCAGAAATGTCAAAGCTGACATGTTTCTATTACCTGGTTGAAATTAAGCCTGGGATACACTGCGATATTTTCAATCATTGCTCGCAGCCCCAATTCAAATTGTCCTAATCAGTCACTGAGTTCAAAAGTTTACAGCTTGCGATGTATATCCTCACGCTCTACGAACTGACACTTGGATGTGATCTGACTACTAACACTATACATCCTCAAAGACAGGTCTTTACTTTAATTTTTTGTTTTGCGCATGCAAATTGTGAAAATCTCAGAGGAAAGACTCTCAGTCTAGTCGTGGCTCCGCTTCAACATATGATTCAATCACAAGCTACGACCAAAATATCAAACAGGTTTGATTTTCTTGCAACCCATGATTTTTTGATTTGGAGCTCGTCATGAGGTGCCAATTGCCTCTCGTGACCCCCTTGTATACTGCACGATGCACAACACACAATTTGGCCAAGAGTCGGCCCGATCCCCAACATTGTCGCATGACTGGAAAATCGGCCCGAAAAACGGCCAAAAATCACAGAGCGTTTGCCAGGCTTTAACTCACTGGCTGCCATTCATGTGTAAACACGTTAATTCAAATCCGAAAGTTAACTGCCAATCACGTGTTTACACGTTAATTACGGGTTTTAATCTGGGGAGCTGTTTTAATCTCTGGCGGAGCTTGTCAGAGAGAACCAAGTGTTGATCGTCTTTATTTCGGTAATTTTCATCCGATCCAGCAGATGGCGGTGTCAGACAAGCTTAAAAAAACATACCAGGAAGTAGTGTGCTTTTATGGTGTATGTTTAGTCAGCACGAGTCAGCAGCATGGTCAGCAGAGGAAGTGTGCTCGATTCTGTTGCGAGGGGGAAAGAACATGGCGACCCGGCATAATTGAAGCAGTTTAGGAGGTGGATGACAGAGGAAAGTTTGTGGAAAAAGTGATCGGTGACAGACAGTGACACAAACAATCGAAGACACGATGGAGATACAGCAGCGAAGTGCACAGAAGGTGTTTCCCGTGGGAGGGAGGTTGTGCTCACCTAAGCTGCGGTGGCTGAATAGAAGGAGGGAGGGAGGAATAGAGGGAGATGTTTCTGCCAAATGTTATGTTGTGAAACAAACTTCTTGTGGCTTATTTAGCTAGTGAATAATTATTTTGCCACCAAAACGCTTTTCTCAGTGTTGTATTTGTTTTTTCATTGAAGTAAACTGCTCTTCAGATGACGAAAGTGTTACTAAAGTAAAATGATATTGGCATCAAAGACACACTTTCCACTTGAAGCTCACTGCAGCATTTAAAGCTCGTTTTCTCAGCTTTTTGGTCAGAAACAGGCATTTTTGCTGCAACAAAGCCATGTTCTACTGCAGATTGTTAAAGAATGGAAAAAGCTGGACACAAATGTTTTTTTTATCTGATAAAAGAAGAGAGTCTAAGCTTTCCTTTGGTACATTCAGTGTTTGCATAGGCATAGTACACAATATTCTGTGGATCTCCAAAAATCAGTGAAAATGCTTAAAAATCCTGGCAATGTGGAGCGCTCTGCTCGGCAAAGGCCTGGCAGTCAATGAGTTAATGAACTAGGCTGCATGGTTTTATCACAGGGTGGTGGCAAGGCCTTTATGGTTAGTGGTTGTAATTCATTGGAGAACTTACTCATCAAGAGAAAGAAAAAAGAAAAAGCAACAACTGCAAGAGACATCCACTTAAAGGCCCACAATGGCACTTCTAGCAGTTTTCTCTGTGACACACCCCTTATCGACGGCTAAACTAGCATCCATATTGCATTGTACCTGTACTGTGAGCTCCCTCCAGCCAGTAAAAGACAGTTTTATCTTGACTCTTGTTCTGTCCCTTCCTCTCGTTCCCTGGTTAATGTTTCCATGTGTTTCTTTGCTGAATCATCCATGATGCATGTTCAAAACACCTGTGTTTATATCTGGTTCATATCCGTTTGCTATGAAGTGACGTGGTGCGCAACCAATAGTCGACTGCAATGTCACAGCCACGTTCCGGATAAGAAAAACTTACATTGTGCAGTTTCTGAGGCCTGGGATGCCTCTGGGCAGTGACGGCCCGAGAATGCTCATAATGAATGCTGGTGTGCCATAAAAAATTAGCCAGAAATCCAATTTTTTAGGTCTAAAAGGTACGTTGTGTGTCTTGAACAAAAATAGACGCAGATCTTCTTTAGGTTTCAGTTTCATCTAGAAAGATTTGGGATATCATATCAGATCTATGAAGAACTCATGAAAGTCATGAAATCTTGTCTGTAACCTCAGACTGGAAATAAGTGGTTGTTTTCAGTCTGGTTCCAGACTGGAACCAGTTTGGTTGGTTCCAACCAGACTGGGACCAACCAGACTGGTTGGTCAACCAGTTGTTGTTTCCAGTCCATTTTAAATCTTTGTTTGGTAGAAAATTATTCTCAAAGTTTCTTCAAGTCAGGTTAGCGTGCTTGACTCTTACCTGGAATATTGGGATTCAAACCCTGCCTGGGCCCTCCTTTGTCCTGCCACATTTGCAACAAGAGAAATTCCCATTTTCTTTTTAAAAGAAAACTTTACTTTTTCAGCCTGGACCTTATTTTTAGGAGGTTCATGTACATTTGATCACCTGTAAAATTTCTATATCACTTTGGCTCCTTTAGATTATATTTCGTTGAGTCACCATCCAGTCTACATCCATCTAATGGGAAAGACGAGGCAGCGTCTCTATAAGGCATTATCAGCAGCAAAACTCTTTCATTTTACGGACACTTTAAGTAGAATGAACGGACGAACGAGTACTATTGTCCTGTGAGTTCAGATTTAGCTCTCCATTAGTTATTTGAGGCTTACTCTACACTTTACAGGCCACACGCGCGCCATGCCGCATGCCACCAGAGCACAGCTGACGAGATCAGTGAGCTACCCTGACAACAACAAACCACAATCTGCGAAACTCTGAACCTACACCAGACTACACAACAACAAAAAATTCAACAAAAAGTAAGGTACAACACTTTAAATGGAGAAAGTTTGGGATGACCAGAACTTTTCCTAGGCCCGGTCGTCCAAACTGAGCAATTGTGGGAGAAGAGCCTTGGTGAGAGAGGTAAAGAAGAACCCAAAGATCACTGTGGCTGCGCTCCAGAGATGGGAGATGAATGAAAGTTACACAAAGTCAACTATCACTGCAGCCCCCCATCAGTCGGGGCTTCATCGCAGAGTCAGTGCAAGACGTATGAAAGCCCGCATACAGTTTGCTGGAAAACACATGAACGACAGACTGTGAGAAATAAGATTCTCTGGTCTGATGAAACCAAGATTGAACTTTTAGGTGTAAATTCTAAGCGTTATGTGTGGAGAAAACCAGGCACTGCTCATCATGTGGCCAATATGATCTCAACAGTGAAACATGGCGGTGGCAACATTATGCAGTGGGGGTGTTTTTCAGCTGCGGGGACAGGACGACTGGTTGCAATTGAAGGAAAGATGAATGCGACCAAGCACAGAGAGATCCTGGAAGAAAACCTCTTCCAAAGTGCTCAGGACCTCAGACTGGGCCGAAGGTTCACCTTCCAACTAGACAATGACCCTAAGCACACAGCTAAAATAACAAAGGAGTTGCTTCAGAACAACTCTGACCATTGTTCCAGCCACCAGGACAAGGGCAGCCACCCACCAGCTCTCTTCAGACCAAGTAGGCAAAGCTCCCAGAGTGAAGGATCCCCATGAGGAAACACTGGTGTTAAAAATGTTAAAACAGAAAAATTAATTGGACAGATAACAGCAACATGGAAAAATACACATATAGGAATTCATGAAATGATATGTTAAACGAGTCAATAAAATCTAAGATAACTTTAACATAACATAAAATAAAATAGAGTGAAAGTTAAATAAGTAAAATGAATAAAATGAAATCAAATCAAAAAGCTAAGTTAAAAAGGTAGGTCTTGAGCCTCTTCTTAAAAACATCAACAGTCTCTGCAACCCTGAGGTTCTCTGGCAGGCTGTTCCACAGATGAGGACCATAGTGGTGGAACATGACTTCACCGTGAGTTTTAGTTCTCACCTGGGGAACAAATAAAAAGCTGGTACCAGAGGACCTCAGGGTCCGCAAGGGTTCATACTTTAAAAGCAGGTAAGATAAATAAGAGGGCCCAAGACCATTAAGACATTTATAAACCACTAAAAGAACCTTAAAGTCGATCCTGAAACGCACGGGGAGCCAATGCAGTGATTTTGAAACTGGTGTAATGTGTTCCCACCTTCTGGTCCTTGTCAGAACTCGTGCTGCTGAGTTCTGAAATAACTGTAAGCTAGAGACAGTCTTTTTAGACCTGTCTTTGTAACACTTCTATGTGGAATAAAATTCAGCTCAGAGCCAAAAAGAACACCCAAGTTTCTCACACACATGAGAAGGATTAAAATTCTGTAATATGTGTTTATTAAAAGATCGATGGTTTTAAAAAGGAATTTGGGGTTCTTGTTATCGGTAATGAGGTTTGAGAAGTAGAGTGTTCTTGCCTGTTTAACTGTATTATTGTAAATTTTGAGTTGTTCACGTAGAATTTCACAGTGTATTGTTAGTTTCGTTTTCCTCCATTTCTTTTCTGCTCTCCTGACCCTTCTTTTCAGATTTCTAATTTCTTCTGTTCTCCATGGTGTTTTGGATTTTGTTTTTAATGTTTTTGTTTTCAATGGAGCCATTGAATCAATGGCTGATGCCAGTCTTTTGTTAAAATAATCAACAATAAAATCACATGTTGCAGGGGTAAATCTGAGCAGGAGTTTCGTGTAAAACGTTAATAAATTTTGCAGCCACTTCAGGAGTAATATATCGCTTCCTCACAGTTCTCACTGGGGCCTCCCGCTGGTTAAAACTGGTGATGTTAAAAAATACACAGTAGTGGTCCCACATAGCCAAGTCGACAACAGAGGACACACCAGTGGACAGGCCATAGGTTATGGCCAGGTCCAGGGTGTGTCCCCTGTTGTGAGTCGGCTAACGTGCTGTTGAAAACCCATATTGTTTATAACATTTAAAAACTCACTGGCGTGAGGATCTCTAAAATTATCAGTGTGCAGGTTAAAATCATGGCTTGTATGTGAGTGTTTGCGTGGTGGTGTGTGAGGAGAGAGAGACAGTGTGTGTGAGAGTGAATAGAAGCAGGGAAAGAATGTTTGTGTTTATTCAAAAGTTGATAACAACCTTGGATCACAACTTTATAAATGGCACTGCTCTTGTATCACTTTGTATTACAGGACACGCACTGAAAGATGACAAAATGTCAAGAGCATCAGGGCTGTGCAAGACGGTGCTGGGCACTTCTCCCATAGTTGGAAGAAGGAGGCAGCAATGACTAAAGCACAGAGGGAGCTCAGACTTCCTGAGCACATCCTCATCACTGTATGCCCAACAAGATGGGGATCCTGTTTGGCAGAATTCTGTTACGTTGTTATGGTGAATGCTTACAAGACCACAAGTCAACGTAGTTAAAGTTTACAACTGTAATTATAGTAGATAAATAAAACTGTCTTTCATATTCATTCATGCTTCATTTGCCTTTATCTTAACATAAACCTAGCCTATAAGAAGGAAAACTTTATGTACATAATTTGTTTATTATAACACAGATAGATTTATGTGTGTGTTTGTTGAAAAATACAGAGGACCTTGAAAAAATAATCGCAAAATAAATTGCAATCACAATATCGAGGGGAAATATCACAATTAGATTATTTTCTAAAATCATTGAGCCCTACTTCTATTCTATTCTATTCTATTGATGCTTTTATACTAAAATGAATTAATAAAAATATTTTATTTATACACAAGTGAAATTGAAAAAAAAAGGTATAAAAAAGTAGAATAAAAGTAAAGTACAAAAAGGTAGTCTGCAGCATTGTCCAGATCCTGTAAGGTAATGTATGCTAAAATCCAACCAGTTAAACTGCAACATCACCATTTAGTGCGGTTACAATTACGGATCGTCCAATCCAATCCACTGGATCGGTATCAGCTCCGATCCAGGCGAAAATGGCTTGATCGGGCATGAGAATGTTTTATTAGAGCCTGTCTGATCCAATCTGTAATCGTAAGCTCAAACTTGATCGTATCCTCTACTATATTTTGCATGTCATGCACAGTGACATGGAACTGTCGCTGCCATGTGCCTATGGTTTTGTCCCATGATCAAAAATGTGCATAGTTGTACTCATGTCTGCCATGTGGAAATACTTTATGCTAACTAAAGAGAAAAGTAAAGCAGTTTTGTATAAGTTTAGTTCTAGTAACACATTTGCCTTCTTTCTTTAGGGGACCAGAATAGCTGTTGAACATTGTTTTCAGATGTCAGTAGCAAGCCAATCACATCCATGTTTTAACAACTTTTAGAGTGACAAAAGGATCAGATAGGTGCTGGATCGGTATCGGCTGATCTTTAAGGCTGCTGTATCAGTATCAATATTGGATGTGAAAAAGTGGAATCGAGCCACCCCTAGTTAGAACTGTCCAGCCAATGGAAGAGGGAAATTCCCCATGAGGACTGTTACTAATTTACTGCTAAATACTACAAACCCCACAAGAGCGGTGAACCAGCTAGTGGGAGTCTAACTGAGCATGTACGTAATGTTTTACATAGTTTAATGTGGACTGAAACAATGAAATGACTACGGACTAAAAGTGTCATCGTTTATGGATGTTAAGACTGCATGAATGCATCTCTCACTTGATATTATAACAAAAGAACAGATTTTGTTTTAAATTAATCTTTATTTAAAGGGGATACTCAGTAACTTTTTTACCTCAATAAATGCTTTTCGGAATCCCTGTGGGGCTAAACAAAGTGTTTACGGAGCGATTCAATGTTGTTCCCCCCCCCCCCACCAGTGCCTCTGGCCTGCGAGCAGCTCTGCCTGCGCCGACCGGTCTCAGGTCTCAGGTCCCCTATCTACCCAGCTGCTTCCAGCTCTGATTTGAACCAGACTACTAGCGCTAATTCAAAGAAAACATTTCTTTAGCTTCACACCACCTAAACACGGCTCCTGGTTCTATAACCAACTCTTTGCTGGACCAGAGTGATTCACGTAGCTTGCGCTGCCTGGGTGCCGGGTGAAGCATCACTGCTTCAGGTTCAATAATCACTTGTCATGTCCGCAAAGAGTAAATGAAAGTTCGTATTCTTACCTGCTACCCGCCAACACCAGAGAAAAATATAATCCACGGCATATTTACCCGTAAAACGTCCCATTTCAGAAGAGACAGTACTTTGCTTTGAGCAGAGGGAGACGAGGTGCTGCTACCAACGCAGCAAAGTAGCATCAACAAGCTAGTAAACGCTTAGAAATATATCCAGTGATCAAAATAGAGGAAAGACAGGTAGAAAAGCCGTCTGTGTGCTGTGGGGGTGTAAGGGGGGTTGAACTTTACAACAGTGAAAGGACGCCACTAGGGGGAGCCCCGAGCTGAAGTTACTGAGTTTCGCTTTAACCAGGAAAAAGTCCCATTGAGATTAAAAACCTCTTAAAAAGTCCCATTGAGATTAAAAACCTCTTTTTCAAGGGAGTCCTGGCCATGCCACATGGGTGCTGTAAATCTAAGTCTTGTATCAAATAATCATAATGGATCATTGATTGACTACAGTTAGCTCAGAGACATGCAGATTTTGGAGATACTAACAGACCAAAATGGCCTAATAGGGAAGAGAGGATGAATTACATCATAGGAAAGACAAAAGTGATGAAACCTGATTTACTGTCAGAGATCTCCTGGCACTGCCAAGTGTATTCATCAATGGAGAGACAACACCACTTTCTATCTTTGACCTGAGGACAAGAGGAGACTGTTGGACAACTTCCACTCTCCAAACCCCCAGACCAAAGCCAGACCATTTGAATTTATCAATATCAGTATATCCTAGCCTTCCTTCAAACATAGTAAAGTGCATGGGTTCTCTGTTTGTGATAAACAATGAACTGATACCATCTGGCACCAAAATGTAGGACGAAGCCCGCTAAAGGCTAAGGCAGAAATGATCAATCACAATTAACTCTTTTGAGCACTCACATAATACAGAACTATTTCTGACATTATTTTCTTGTGGTCATCAACCAAAGGCATGACAAAAATAAATGAATAAATAAATAAATAATCAAGCCACTTTTCCAGTAAAATCTAATAAATTATTCAATTCTGAAGTCTATTTCAGTGAGAGCATGTCCAGCATTTTGCACTTTCAGTAGTTTTTTTTAAAAAAAAGCCAGTAGTAGAACGTAATGAGTAGAAGATGGTGGAGGTTGCACTGAGTGACTTTAAACCCGTTAAACCCTCCTCAGATTGCGCTAGTGTTTTGACAATGGCCAGTAAACTATCTAAATTGCAGTGTTTTACCGCCTGTCTCTCTGTGCTGAGCTGGGTAGCGAGGCGTGAGGCTGTCAGCCTTGTCAAACGGCCTTTCTCTCTGGCTGCACGGCTGCTATCATCATCACCGGCCTTTCAGACACCAAACTTTGTCCCTTTATCTCCGATTGTGCCTCTCCTTCACTATCCTGCTAAAATTACCCTTTCATTTTGTTGTGCCATAAAATTACAGCCTGGTGAAGATTGGCAGTGTTTTTCTGCAGAGGGAGGGGGGCAAAAATCAATGTTTTTGTTGTGACGGTGCGCGAGTGTGTGTATTGTGCATGCGCTTCTTGAGAATGTCAGAATGCGGTGATGTGTGATCGATGTGCCATTGTTCACGTGTGTGTGTAAGTCTGCGTGTGCATGTGTGTCTCAGAGCTATCACTGAGGATAATAGGACTCTTGGTAATGCCAGGCTACAGGGGCAAAGACCCCTGTTTTACTGGACACTTTTAGATTTTTTCAATCAGTAAGAGGAAAATGGTGAAGTAGTAGTAGAGGTGAGGACCTGTGGAGGAGCAAAGGAGAAAGGGGGAGTGCTGCGCTTGATCTCTGTGTAAAAGTAGTCATATTCACCACAAATGCTGGCAGTGAAGAGATGATTCTCTCACTCTGTGTCAAAGTTGAAGCTTCAAAATATCCAAAAGACAAAGACACAATTTTTTTTCATCACAATGTTCTGAAAATATTGTCATTATACAAACAGAAAGCCCTGCATTTCTGAAGTGTGATTCTTATTGGTTAATTAACTAACAAACAACTCAGCACTGGAGACAGCTGCGTGACCATACAGGTATCTAGCATCTGGGGGTGGATGAGAGTTTAGTCTATTATTAATGTAATGCATATTACTGAGGATAAATGGACATGATTAAGTTGTTGTTAAGTTTAATGAAAGGTTTGTAGAACATATTGACACGCTTGCTTGGTTACTAGAGGAAAGGAGACCAGTACCTGGAAGGGTCTGTTTTTTTTCTCTGTTAGATGGCTCCTATAGCCTTATGTGGTTTACAGACCTATTCCTTAAAAATGAACAAGCAGAAATGGTAAAGAATTAAAAGACATAAAGAATTTAACTGCCTTACAAAAATCCTAGCAGCCCACAGAAAGTTCTGAGTTCATCCCTGGAAATATCTCCTCTCTTGTCTCCCTTTCTTTTCTCCTCTATGTCTACCAACAGTCTTTTAGAGACGGAGTTTGTTATCACAGAGAACCAACACGGTTCCTTGGGTAACTGTTTGTGTGGTCAATTAATAACCAGTGTCGATATTAGCATGTTTGAGTAAGGAGCGAGAGAGTGAGGGTATACATTTCTGATTCCGCCATCTCGTTATCTCTCTCTCTTCGTTTGCTTTTTTGCTCCATTGATACTCTTCCTCCTCCTCGTTGGCTGGAGAGTCAAAACAAACACCGCGTCCAGTTTGCACACAATCTGAAAGCTATCTATCTAATTGGGTAAATAAAGTTTCCTTTGTAGATTCTGCTCTTGTTATTTATCTTGAGAATGCTTGTAATATGTGGGACCCTCAGATCTTACTCGCAGTCTGTGGGTGAGGATGCTGCTAGCCTTTCTTTATGGCTGTTATTAATAGACAAATTTAAAAGATCTCAGAGCTCGATGGCAATATTGGTCCAAATCAATAATATGATCAGACCAGTGATTGAACTCATTGCAGTCATCTGGTTTCTGTTGTTAGTACAAGAAAACCCCCCGAAAACATATTTGTTTAAATCGATGTGATGTATATATAGTTGCCGGAGTCTGAGTTAGACTGACTTTAGTGATTTACCTGCCACACTGACAATTAATTCAGTGTTTTTATGTGAGGCATCGTGCATGGAAGCATCTGTTAAACTGAACCTCTCCTGCTGCTGTTATTCTTACTTCTTATGCATTTTTTCATTGATTATGCTCAAATATATTTAAATCATCACATAAAGGTTTTGGTGTTCTTTCAGGTGGCAAGACATTTTTTTTGTCATAGTCCATATCAAACCCTGTTTACTGTATGTTGCAGCACAGTTTTAAAACATTTCTCTCCTGTGCTAGTCACTTAGAAATAGCTGTTTGTTTGAAATAATTATTATTTCGCAAAGACACGCCTTGTTGTAAACAGATGACACTTTTCAAGATAAAACATATGTCATGTAATAAAAACGATCGTCTAGGGAATGATGTTGGCTTTGATGTAAACTTTGTCTTTTCTTTATGCTTTGTTCAGGGAATATTTGGATTATGAGGTGGTACTGGAATCACTGCCTGAAACAGAGGAACAATGATGACAAGTCTAATTTGCTTGCTTGTTGTTTAGTTTATTTTCTTCCTTCATGGCACCTTTCTGTGATTATGGAATCGACAGAATAGCCGCAGAGAGTCCAAACAATGTATTTATTGAATCAATCCATCTCTTGGACTCATAACTCACAGCCATCACTTGATATGACTAACATCAGCATCCACAAAACAGACCGAGTTCTCCTACTACACTGAATAAATGTTATAATAAATCTGTTGATAGCATTGGCAACTTCTGTTCTCTGAAAGCCTTCTGGATCCATACCAACTCCTTTTCACTGCTGTATGAAGAAAGAGAGTGACCTTTATGGCTTTTGAATAGCATAAGGCGACCACGACCAGTTCACCTGCTGTGCATGCTCTTTGTAGCAGCTTGGCCTCTCTGTATTGCAAAGTCCAGAAGTATCTGATATTACAACAAAAGAACTGCAAGAGAATGTGGAAAGTATTCAGTAGTGGAGAGGAGAGGGAAGAGCAGTGAGAGGCAAGCTACAAGGTGCCATCAGCACAGAGAAATGGGAGTGAAAAGGATGAAAACCTATAAATGAAAATCAATACAAGAAGGCAGGAAGGCATAAGAACTGGGGAAAGAAGGGGGGTTGGAGTAATAGAATAGACTAAAGATAAATAATGAGGACAGGAGGAAAGGGAAAGAAATGAGAGAGGAGCGCAGAAAGGAGACAGGGAAAAATGATGGCAGAATACAATCAGAGGATATATTTGTTATTGTGTGGCTGTCTTTTCCATCAATACATTCAAGTCAGAAGAAAGAAAAAAAATATCCTGAGATGCTATGATGAGTTAAGAGAGTCCAAGTCTCCTCTATTCTGTTTTGTTTCTAAAAGACTATCTGATTGACCATATTTCAATGTCACACTGAACTTAAATATGCAACTACAAACTTCCTACTTCAACAGCGAAGTTGCTGATGAACTGCTGTCACATTACATCATTTATTTATTTGATTGCATTATATATTATATATTGAGTAGTGACATGTCAGAAACTATTGATGTAAGTGAGAAATACCCAGTTTTTACTGTTAATGGTCTGGACAAACATAACATCAACCATGGGCCTTGAAATAGCTGCTCACTTGCAGCAGTTGCAAGTTGCAAGAACTTACTGAAGAACATTAAAAAGCAGCAGGAGAAATAAAAGAGGAAGAAAATGACCATAAAGACACATGAAACATCAACAAGTTGATGGAAGATGACCAGTGAAATGCAGTCTCCCAAATGGGACTCGAAAGTGATGCCAAATAACAAAATTAGTCACACATTTACAATATTTTTTTCTTTCCTGTAGAGACAAAGAACATGCTGTTTCCCTCTACTCAGTAATAAGTCCAGACATTTGTGCAGCTATCAGATCTATTTAACCGTGTATCTTTTAGTTTGTGTTTGCTTGTGCAGGAAGTGCATTTGTGTAAAGGAAGCTATTTAATTGTATTTAGAGAGCAAGATGAAGGATCACAGCATTTGAGTTATTGATATGTTTCTATGCATGTGTGAATGTAGCATCCCATCATGCACTGTGATATTTCAACACAACCATCGATCAGCTTCAACAACACCCAGATCAGATGATAGCAGGCTGGGTTACAGGAAGCACATGTGTGAGTGTGTGTTTAGGCCAAGGACAAAGACGGCCGCAAGGTATCAAAACAGGCCAGCATCACCTTCTTCCTTACTGGGATGAATGGGGAATGAGGGAATTGACCAATAGAGCAACATAAATCATGCATAAAGCTGCTGATGATGGAGAGTATGTCTGTGTATGTTTGTAGAGCATAGATGAGGGGGGCAACCCTAAAACTAACTCTCAATCATGAATGAGAGCTTCACCATCACACTGTGCTTCTCTGGATGCAGGCCAAGCAGGAACAAGAGGCTGGCAGCAATTACAGACGCACACACACACACCCACACACACACACACAGATGCACTGATCACACAGCATCAAGAGCACAGAGCAGTGAGGCCAGTTCCATCTGTGATTCTTCAAAGAGTTTGGCTGATATTGATTTGGTGCCAAGGTTAGCAGCTCATTCAGGCAGAGTGGAGCTTTCAGGAGCAGCTGGAAGGAGCTGAGACCACAGCCGGAGACGGAGGCTGAGACCTTGAGCTGAAACACACGGCAGCAATCCTCAGTTGGGGCTAACAATGTCTCCAAGCACACCATCACAATCACAGCGCAGACAAAGACAAATAAACACACTGACACATACACACGCACACACATGCATACATACATGCACTTTCGCTCTCACAGTCATGAGTGTGCTGCATCGAATGTAGAATGGGAAAGAGGCCAAAGGAGTGTGAGAGCAAGAAGAGGTTTTTATTTATTTATTTATTTATGTTGTGTGTGTGTGTGTTTGTTGTGGAGAGAAAGAGGATTAGTTGTGTTTTTGAGAAAGCGATTGAAGCTCATAAATTCATCTCTCATTCCTGGCCAGGAGACCTCTGGGGTAGCACTGTTTATATCGGGTTGTGCAACATTTGTCTGTTCTGTGAACATGCGTGTGCAGCTTTCCTACATGGTGTTTACTTTTTCACTAATTTAACATGCTAATTGAACTCTGTCGAAATGTCATGGAGCCTTTTTGTGTTTGTGAGCTGCTGACATGTATTTGATGTCTTTATTCTCACAACAGGATCGAGATTCTTCCTTCTCAGACCCACCATTCAGACAGCAAGTGGAGTAACAGCACAAAGGGGAAATTACTACATTATAAAAAATGCCATATATAACAAAACCAGAGGGGTAAACTATGAGGTTCAATGTAACAACTTAAAAAACACCACATATGTTTCCAAACTCTGCGCTTCCGACTCATTTTGATGACACTGACATTCGTTATGCACATTTCTGGGGCCATTATTGCCTTGCAGATTCACAAAGCTGAAAAATTGCACTAAACTTTTCTTTTTAACCCAGGGCATCACATGACAGCTGCGTTTCACTTTCGCATGTTTGCAACTGGATATCAGCACACTGACTGTTATGAATGTGCACCCTGGCTGATTGGCCAAGGAGGAAGAAAGAAAATGACACAAGAATCAGCATCAGACTGACTTTAACTGGCTGGTGAGAACTCAGAGAAAAGGCAAGAAGCAACACAGATGCCAAATTTGCTATTGTTAGTTAGGGGGTACTACGGTACAAAAATCTGCCAAAGTTTAGTAGCGTTGGTTTATAATGGACATACTGTATAGTGCAGCAAACAGCTTTTGTTATTATCATTGAGTAAGTTTGCAATCAATACAGTATTAATTTTAGAACTAAATAAACTTGTGTCATGTTTTTTCCGCAGTTAAACGGCTACATATGAGAGATCTATAACTTTACATTTCATTTAGCTTTGATACTGAACGTGATCTCATACATGTCGAGTTGAACTACAGTTAGGATTCAACCTGCTTATTTAATTGGAGGAACATCCCTGTCCTAATATGTTTTACGCATATGTAAAGGGAACTGTATTGATAACAGTATATTAGATGCAACAACACTGTGGACTGTAGGAATGTGTTCAAGACATTCAGCAGTTTTTGACTTTCTTTCTGGAAGATCATACTTACAAGTACAGTCAAACTGACTGCACAGGAAATACATTAGATTATATTCTCTTTTTTGTGCATGCTCTTGTTATTAGCAACTAGTCTAATGTCAGGGTACAAGAAAATGAGTATTACTTCAATAAAAAAAGGTATTAGGCAATAACCATGACAGCTGAAAATGGGGAACATGCTAAACTTTCCAGGGGAGTCAAAGTCCAGTCCTTGGAAGCTACAGTACCTTCCTGCAACTTTTAGAGCATACCCTCTCCAGTACACCTGAACCAAATGGCTAATTCCCTCATGCACATGTCATTCAGCTCTGCAGAGGCTCGGTAACGAGCCATTCATTTGATTCAGGTATGTTGGAGAAGGGATGCAATCAAAATGTGCAGGATAGCTCTCGAGGACTGGACTTGGACACCCCTGTGCTGAATAGTATTTGTCTACTTTTAGCCACTGGAAAAAAATTAAATGGTGCCAGTAGCTCTAAGGATAAAGTACAAAACTGATAAAGTAACTGGTCACAGAGGTGATACAGTTTATAGGTTATTTGTAATATAACTGTCAATAGTGAGACAAACAATTGTAAGAACACTAAAAATATAAAATCTTTCCTTATAAATATTTCTTTGTTGTTATCTGAAAATTCTACTTTGACAGATTTGAAGTTTTAGTTTGAGCAAACCCTGCTTGTGTGTGTGACTGTGTGCACTCACACATCCACACACATCAGCAACTCTGCCATCATCATTCAGACTAATCCCCTCACAGACCCCTCATGTTGCTCTTTGAACGGAGTACAAAGCATGTTCTGGGCTTAAAACAGCAGCACAAAGACACAAATAAAAAACCCACTGAGACTTTTGACCTTTCAGCTGGGATTACAGTTTTCAAACAGCGTTCAAGGAATTCAGCTTTTGCATTCGTAGTTTTTCAAACTGTCTCCATGCTCCCTTTATCTCTGCTTGCTTCCCATCTTAATGGCCTTCATATTTCTTAAATACCACAAACATGCCAGAGTGAATGTGCCATGTCTTAGGTTTATGTTTGGTTTGGTGGCCTGTGCGGATACAAAATGTGAAATCCAACAATACATATAAAAGACTGTGGTCTCTTTTAAAAAAATAACTGGATTTTTATAATTTGTGAAAGGACCGAGGTGGAATGGTGGGAGTTGTCAGAGTTATAACTTTATAACTCACCTCTGATGTTCTTCTGAGCTAGCATGGGAAGCAGTAACAGGTGGGGGCCCTACAGTGCTGGAGTGCTGCTACTTGTCCATGGGCCAGAGCACCAAATTTCACTCATCTGTACCACTCAAGGTGACAAATGATTTTTGAAAAGAATCGTGTCTGTAGATAATATCTTGGTATGATAACCATTCCTGGTTTGTAGCTAATTCGTAGTTAGCAACTTATGATGTTAACCACACCCCTTCAGAAAATTACATTTCAGATGATGGTACATATCCTGGTTTAGACTCAAGTACAAGACATCTGTCAATGTTTAACAATATTGTACCTGGCATTATTTTAAAGGATACCTTTTAAGGTTTCATTCATTCAAATCATAACTAAGGGTTTTCACCTTGAGTGGTACCAATATCTTGTCTGGCCTGTGGACTATGCAATGAAAGGAGGAAGGACAATAAAGAAAAAGAAAAAGAATAGCAATATGAGTTAAATAGAAATTGTATTCATAAAGCCCTTTTATTGCAAAATAAAGCAAAAAGAGTTTTTCATCAGAAAAAAAACAATTTATGCTTATTGGAAATGAAACATAAACCATCACGCACCAAACTATTAAACATAGCAATTCAAAAACACACACCTCATTTTAGTCTTTTTTCCACACAAACGCACACCTACCAGCCCAGTTTTAAAACATTTTATGAGAAGATGTGGTTATATAAACATTAACGTACAGACATCTTTCAACGCAGTTTGGTCATTTTGATACTCTGCATGCACTTTAGAGAAAAATGCAAAGTGAATCATTAAACTCTCAAACTTTACTTTCACCTGTGGTTTACAGGAGTTTCTTTTGGACTGAGACCCTACTGCTTTGCATAATTCCCTCTGCTTCTTCACTCAAGCTTCTTCAAAAAAGTCCAAAACTTTTTACACATGACCTGAAATGAAAAAAGTTTAACAATAGTACAAAGAAGAAATAGCAAAACTGAATATAAAACCTTGTACGGTGTATCATCTTATAGCAGGGACAAATTTAGCTTCATCCTTGCAAAACCAACTGCAACAAAGTCTTGTTTTGTCATATATGCTAGTTTCTGTTTCACTGCATCGAAGATTCTGCCACAAATAGGATAGTATCTACTGTGCTTTAGGCAGTCTCATAGTTCCTGAAACATATCTTTTGGATTTTAAGTCAAACATAACCTGTAGTTATTCACTTGATCACTCTCAGATAATCACTGGGAAACACCACTGGGCTTTATTTTTTCATTACATCACAGACTGGAACGCTGGGTTCTGCCTTTAGGAGACAGTTTTTCATGCACACAAATATTGATTAAGCTGTTGAGCATACAAGGAATAACATATGTGAATTCTGTTTTCAGGCAGGATCTTTTGCTTTAACTAGTGTTTGCCTACAAGCAGTTTTCTGCGCACCAAGCTTCAGTATAATTAGTGTGCATTAATCTATAAAAATACGGTGCATATCTGTATATATGCATATGCCTATACACACACACACGCACACACACAAGCGTAGAGTCATATTATGATTTCTGAGTAGTCTGAGGTGACAATGGGGACTTGAGAGCACATTTCAAACATACGACTATGAAGGAACCATGTCTTCTGCAGGTGACAATCTTGTGCGTTTGTGTAGAGGCACAAGTCATTGTGTGATGATCCAGCTTCAATACCTTCTAGCTGTCTTCAGCCCATCCCCCCAGCTAAAACACACACACACTCACATTTTTTTCTCACTCCTGCTTGGCCGTTTACGCCTCTGCGAATCAATATGTGCAATTCTGAAGAAATACTGCATCGCCATGGCAACCAGGCCTCCAGTCCTATGGAGAGGAGAGCTGCAAACCACGCAGTCTGGCTTCTGTCCCACATGCCTCCCATATGCCTGGTAAGTTTTTATTTACATTAAAATTTCTTGGTTTTAATTAAATTACTGCAAAAGGAAAAACTTTGAGCATAGAGAAAAACCAAGTGTTTTCACACTTCTTTCTACAAATATTTGCATGCGCCTAATATTTGGTGAGTTTTCTGCTTCATGACGCTTTGAAGTGAAAATCAAACACATTTCATATTTTTTGCCTCGCAAGGCGATTAACTCACCGTGTGCGCTCAACTTGAGCTGTCCGCTGAGGGCAGAAGATCGCATCCGCCTATCACATGATTTCAAGTCGCTTGCTAGTGTGACAGCGTGGAGTCCTGTCACTATGCCTCTGATTGATCATGCGCCTTGGCTACTTGGTCACAAGGATATGCCTTTGGCTGACTGGTAAGTGCGCGTGACTCTCACCCGGAAGAGTGGGATCAAATCCTCCCCTGGCCCTTGGTGTGTAGCTTGCCACGCTAGTATCTATCTGACGAACCATGTTTCTAAAAGCCTTAATTTGCTCACCTCCAAAAAAGTCCACACTGCAAACATCAATGCCTCCAAGACTTGATCCTTATTTTTTTTTATTTTTGTTTTGGTGCAGTAGCAGTTAGCAGTCCGTTAGCCATGTTCGTTTACAGTGAGTGGTGATCAGAAGGGTGCACAGGTGGAGGGGGGCGAGGGGAGGGACAGAGTCGAGACATAAAAGCATCGATTGGTTCTCTCTATACTGTATGGTGCGAATGTCCAGCTCTCACAGAGCTCTGACGGCTTCCTTCCTTTTTTATGAATACATACAGTAATGTATTGTATTGACTGCTGGATGTAAGGACCATTTCACCCAGTATAACAAAAAGTGTTTCTGAACAGGATTACCAACACTGGCTTTAAGACTTGAGCAGCATAGTGGAGTGATTTTGATTGGTCAGCCATCACAAACTGAAACTCAAGGAAGCTTTGATGTTGAAGAGATTTGGTTTTGTAAAAGCTAGATTGCTTTATGTTTTTTCAACGTGTGCTGTTCCTAAATTCTATATTTTTCTAATGTATGTATATTATTTTAATTAGGTAGATTAAATTTTGTTAACGTTTCACACCGCATTGTTTTTATATCTGTTACTATTTTAATTTGATTTTGATTTTCCTAGGTGGGGTTTTGAATAAGCCTGTAATGGGTTTCTACCTCACCTGCACATGTGATATATTTGTTTCTTTTATGTTTCTGAAGTTTTCTTAAGAATGTGTAAATAAAAAACAAAACAAAACATAGTTCATCTTTGATACAAGACAATAAACGAATTATTGAGGAAAAGTAAGGAAACACAGAGAACATGTATAAACATCAGCAGCTATCTGATTAAGAGATTATCTCTGTGTAACAAGACTATGATCAACAGCAACCCCTGTTAATGCAGACTAGAAGAAAACACATGCAGCTAGTCAGTGCTGCAGATTTCTGACCGTTACAATGCTAAACTCTACAATGCACTATAGAAAAGAGACAGACATTTCTCTGCTTTCAAACACCTGAGTCTTTGTTTTTTTTCATCAAATCACAGATTTTAGATTTCATTTCTAATGATCCAAACATTTATCGTTTAAATGAGAGTCATTTTGTCAACTGAGAAACTTTGCTTTGTTCAGATTTTGTTCAATACTTGGTGGATTTAAAATGATACCTTTTGAGGTTCCTCTGAAAGGTGTTCGGCAGTCATCAGGGAATACAGAGGAATATTTTGCAACTTCACTGAACAGCTTAGTTTTGCCTTATAACTAGTTAATTTTTCTTTTATCTCAGCATTGTTTTTTCTGTGTATTCATTTAATTTTTTTTTCTTTTTCATTCATGCCTTTAATTTTTCCTTCATATTTGCTACCTTAATTGCAATGGCATATATCCCAATCTTTTTGTTGCAAAGTATTTTGAGCTGCTTATTTTAGGGTACAATGGGTCCAACTTTCTTCTCTAACACTCTCAAGTCTTTGTGACACCAGTTATGCTCATAAGTAAAGGGTTAAACAGTTTTAACTGCAGCTCTATAAGATGTTAATTTGATTTTAGGCAGCATTTGCGTGCTGTGTCTGCCTGTGAGTGTGTCTGAGGGTCTGACGCTAATGAGGCTGCTTGACAAGGAGAATGGGATCTATGTCTCTGGCGTTTGGACTCTGTGTCTTCCCGGGAGGCATACTGCCTGACAAATCCCCCTACACCCCAAACAGCAGGACCTGCCCTGCCATCATACTGGATGCTGCCTGTCAGGAGAAAGCACTGATGTTTTCTCAGTATTTCTTTATGGGACCTTAAATGGTGCAATTGTTTTTGTTATCAGTCTGCCAGACTCCAATGCAAGATCTGCCTGATGTGTGATCCAGCCACCTTCTTCCCTCTTTCTCTGCCACTTGCTTGTGCTATATCCCTCGCTAACAGGAGGAGCCGAAAGTAAGTAGATGTGTGTGTGTGTATGTGTGTGTGGGTGTATCTCCCCAATGTAGCTTCAAGGCTGAGGGCGCCACGCTCCAGAGATCTGATGGACAACAGCCATCAAAGGCGGAAAGACATGTGACAGATAAGCAGCTAAAAATACACTCATCTCTCACATAATCTTTCTCCTCTTTATCCTGCTTGGCTAGTTTGCTTCCTGTAGGATATTCTTTTTTTAAATTGATTACCAAAACAGAAAAAAGGTTTATTTCTTATTGTTTATTTAATTCTATCTTATTTTATTTCATTTGTTAATATTTTGTAATCAAATGCCAAAACCTGTCAAATTACAGGTTTCAACATGCTGCAGTTATAAAAAAAGAAGAAAAAAACGCTATTTTGATAATACATTATCTGTCTGTATTGTAAAGGATTTTTATTTCATAGAAATAAAACTCATTCTACAGAAATGATTAATTTCTATAGAATTTAAGTGGGAAAAAAAATTCAAAGTTTTCATTATACTGCCCCCTGTTTGAACCAGCTTTCTGGGGCTGTTGTTGGCACATGGCCTGAGGAAAACTGCTTTATGGAAAAGAAAAATCAATGACAAATTCATGAAGGACATTCAATGACATTCACATTCAACACTCTAAAAGAAGGATTAAAACATTCAGCAGTGGCTCTCTTTAGGCCTGAGGGGATCAAACACATGAGGCAGAAAATAAAAAGAAGGCACAACAGTTTGTTTACCTGTAAAACAACAATCTGTTCTATGCAGCAAAAAGCTTTTAATCCATTTAATTCTTTTCGATCAACTGAAATATTTCCTCAGACAATATGCAGTCTAAAGTTTGCTGTTAGAAATCTGTGAAACGTTTATGATTAATAAGTAATAGTTAAGATCGTATCAAATTTTGCAGTTGTGTTTGCTGTGTTGCGCTGATAAAGCTTACCTGCTCTCTTAGTCATGCCTCATCATCCTCAGCTACCTTGCACACAAACTAGAATTACTCACTGGCTCATCAAAAGGAAATCAGTCCGGCACTGTAGGGAAAATCAATGACAGCATCATCAAGGACATCCACGGACTATCACATTCAACATCCTGAAAGGAACCTAAAGAGAAAAACAGCCAAATCTATGTGATTATCCTGCACTCTTCAAAGTAACAGACATGCAACGTAATGATCAATAAGTTATCATCTTCTCTTGCTATAATGCAGGATGCATAACATATTGTAGCACTTGATTCAGGAAGTGCGCACCTCAGCATATGTTTCCTTGTTAAGGGGCCAGAGACAGGAAATGTATGTGCTACATAGAGAAGATCTTCAAGTATTCAACAACAAAGCAGAAAACAGAAAACTGGGGGATGTTTTGCTTGGCTGTTTCTACAATCTATCGTCAGACATAATGATGCTTTTAGTGATCCTTATCTTTAGTTTTTGCAAAAAGGCTGTGGGCAAGTGATAAAAACACCATCTGTTGGGCAAACACTCCAACTCGGCCATTTTATCATATATAACATTCTAAATTTTGGTCTTTTTTCTGGACATTTATTTTATTTTTATTTTTTTTCCTATAAAAGATAATAGTTACCTTTCACTGTGTGAGCTGTTTTCATTGCAGAAAAACCTGCTACACTCTACAAGACTGCAGTGAAAGAAACCTGTGATGATTGTGAAAAGAGATCATGTGTTGTGCTCTTTAAGTGCTGCCATGTATTCGTTTGCACAGTGACTAGTTCAGTCTGGTGGATAAAAGCTACTCTGTCTATTTTGTCAACTAAATCCACCTTACAAAACAGGTAGTTTGAAACTCCACTCATTTTCTCAAACGAGAACCCACAGTACAAGAAAAGAAAAAAAGAAAAGAAAACATGCATTTTAAGGACAAGATGGAAACATTTATACCTGAATGACAAATCTATACGATGTCTCACTCAACACACTTTATTCTGATGGTGCAGACCTGCAGAGTGAAGCTCCATAACAACTATAGCTGCAACTACTCCCAAGTTATGCAGCACAAAAGCTCAGCAGGGCTGATAAATCTAGCACATACTTGTGCATTTTACACATACCCATTGCTCTGATTGCCTAGTTATGGAATGGATAGCAAAGCTACTGTAAGTGAATTGGGTGTCTTCAATCTTCCCCAATCACTTAGAGGCTGTGCATCAGCGCATGTCATCCATCATGTAGAACTGAACATGCCCCAGACAAATGGTGCATCAGCATTCTGTAGAGCCTCAACACTGCAGCCGCTGGTCACTGAAGCTGGCATTAAGGCTAGAGTCCCTCTGACCATCCAGAGGAGATGACCTTGCAATTACACCACTGTTGTTATTAGACACCTGAACTGACCTCTGGTAGTGCTCCGAAGTCAAAGTCTTTCATTGTACAAAGTGTCATAAGGCAAACTCATCCAGTGAGAGGGACAGACAGGGTCTTGGTGGGACAAGCTGGAGAATTCAGGGAAGCATGAAAAAGAGGAAATGTTTGGAAGATAGAGTTTCAGTGGCGGGAAAATGTGCAACGATCCCTGCGAGTGTGTGTGGACAGGCAGAAGTGTCACCTGTGTGCTCTGTGTCACAGTATCGTCAGTGTGATGCAGGAACTTAGAGAGGTGTTGCTAGGACAGGGTCAGTCTTGTAACCTTGGTAACATGTCACTATAGGACAGTGGAGCTTATTACTGAATGCTTGACCTGCACCTCAGTCCTTTCTCAGAGTGAAGGAGCCATCTACTGATGGCCTCAACTAATCCGTAGATGGAGGGACTGTTTAATGGATTACTACACCTCTTCCCCTCTCGTTTGTTGTCTCGGCACAAAAGCATGCACAAATTCACACAAATACTACAGTATGTGACTCACACATGCTTATGCTCACACGACACTTGGAAACCCTCTCAGAACAGAGCCACCTTAAAAAGTCAGTAACAGTAATAATTACTTTTAAAGTGACTGGTGTTTACAATTGTTAAGACAACTGACTTTTATTTCTATGAAAAAAGGCTTCATCACATAATAAACATCACAGTCTTTTGGTGGAAGAAAACCCTGTTTCATATCAACTCTTTTAAATATTTAAATCACATATCAAAATAGTTGTATTCACATATGTCACTCACATGAATACAGCTGTATATTATTTAAAGTGTAGACATGCTTTCATTTGATGCTATCTTCATCCAAACTGGAGGTGAAAGTTGCAAAGAAGAAATAAAAGCCAGGATTTGATTTAAAAAAAGGAGTGCTAAACTTCTGATTATCTCAGTGAGGCTTAACCGCAACTATAAAACGAGAACTATAAAAAATATAATCCACGACATATTTACCAGCAAAACGCGGGTAAAACGTCCCGCTGCAGGAGACACAGGACTCTGCTTTGAGCAGAGGGAGACGATCTGCTGCTACTAATGTAGCAAAGTAGCATCAAAAAGCTGGTAAAAGCTTAGAAATATATTCAGGGATCAAAATAGAGGAAAGACAGGTAGAGAAGACGTCTGTGTGCTGTGGGGGTGTAAGGAGAGTACGAACTTTACGATAGTAAAAGGACGGGGAGCCCCGAGCTGAAGTTGCTGAGTTCTGCTTTAAAAAGAAAGGGGGGAGAAATATGTAAGATGGCGATTAGCATGTGTATGCAACTGTGCTTGTGGAAATCATTGTTTCTTCTGCTATTTCCAGAAATACAGATAATTCCACACGTCTAAATGGTCAATTCCATTCCAACATGTGATGCATACTGTATAAACACGCCATAATTGGAATGATTTTTTTCATTTTCAAGACTTATTTGACAGTTGAAGATCCTGTCACTATGCCTCCAACTTTCAAAATGTGCCCTGGCTACTGGCTACTTGGTAATCCCTGGTTAGCCCGTATGACTCTCATTCAGGAGGGTGGAATCCTGTCTGTGCCCTCCTTAATCCTGCCACACCTAGAAACCTCTGAAGGAGCCAAATGTGTCCTGAAAACATTTTTTTTTAGATGGATGAGACTACATTCAACTTGTACAAGAATAATGGGAAGTAATGGAGTATGGAGGAGTTTCGGAACAACTTGGCTACAACTACGTGTTCACCTGTAAGAGAGTGATTACTTGAAATATATACTGACAAAGTAATAGAGGAGAGAGGCAGGTATGTAAATGGTTATAAGTGTGCTCTAAGGGATGAGCAGTCTGTACTGAGTCAAAGAAATGGAGCAAAGGTCATTATAGACCATCACAAACAGGATGGATCTGATCAAAAATGTTACACAAATGCAGCAAAGGTAAAAAAAACAAACAAACAAAAAACTTGCACCAATAACCTGATGCCCCATTGAGATGTAGTCTGTATGATAAGACAAGACTAATATCACCAAACATACAAAAAAGCTATGTGCAAAAAAAAAAAAAAAAAGGAATTCTAGCAAAGCATCCCAAAGGAGGAAACCTATTCTTTGGTGATGTGTGGGATGAAAACTTCACAGTCACTTGAGTCAATAAAAAATGCATTTCCCATACTATAACTGAAGAAATGTGATTCCCTGTAATTTCACTGAGTTAAAAGTTTAAACTTAAAACAGCTAGGTTTAAATACATTTATGAAACTCCACCCAAGGTCTAATTTTCATAAGTTGTATCCATTTCAGTCCCTTTGCAGAGTACAAAGTCTGACTTGTCACAGTGGAGAAAGCATGGGGGGAATCAATGCTGGCTCTGTTTCATTAAGTTCACCAGTAAGATGAAATAGGGAACGGACATATACACAAAGAAGAACCGGCAGCCATCATTTACAGTTTGCAGATTGAGTATGGCTGTCACTGAAGCAAAAGGTACCAAATACTAAGATATATTGAAATCTATGAATAGTTTGTCATTGATTTAAGTTTTCACAAAAATTGTTCAGATAACATTATCAGTTGAAATGAAAGATAATTGAATTTAAATTTTCAAAAATGCATATAGACATCCCCAGAGATTGTGTCAGACTTTTGATGAACTTGTATGTGTCTTCACATCCACATGTGTGGATCTGTCATGGCACAGCAACGTGAGGCAGTATGTGTTAAAAAAGGTGAGAATTGTATCTCCCTCAGAAAACTATAGTCAAACCTCTCCAGTGCAAAAGGTAAACTTGGCGCCTATAGCCTTCACTGGGCTATCTGCCCAGAACTCTACAAAGTTGTGTTTTTCTATCAACACTCTGTTACATTTGATAAGTATTCATGTATCACACCAAGATTTGCCATGTTCATCTGAATCCCCAGAATATGACAAGGATTGCCCTGAAAACATTACTTTCTAACAACATCAGTTCATGCTATTAAACTATTCAAGACACCAAACAAAAGCAGTTTAAGGGCTAAGCTGTTCTATGTCGTCCCGACTCACAGACAAACTGGAGCCCAGTAAAATAGGAGCCCCATACACAGTCAGACTGAATATTCCCCTGAGCAATGCTATTGACAGGACAAACATCAAGGACTCTCCCTCGCCTGTGCCTCTGTCTCCTCAGTATGTCAAAGCACACCCTCTTGACCTCAGGACTCTAGATCCTCTCCTCACACCAGTGGTCATATCAAACATTCAGAGGCTACAGCTGCCACAACATAAAATGACACACTTCTAGAGGCACACACACATACACACACAACACAAAGGACACACGCTTTATGAATTCATGTGTACCAGACTTGGGCACAAAAAGAGGCTTCAGGTGGGTTCCAAGGTCGCCAGATGACATGGAGGGCTTGACTGTAGGTGCAGAGCTACTGCAGAACAACTGGTTCAATGCAATATTCATTATCTTCAAGTAAAAACCTTCAGGTAAACAAATGATTTTTTTTCCATTTTTTTTTTCATTGAAAATGCTTCTGTTCCCTCTAGCAAGTTGCACTGAGTGGCAAAATTGATCAGGATCTAATTGATTCGTGACATTAATATTTGAGAAAATTTTTAAGACACACCCAAACTTGTGCCTTTGTGCATGACCACCCCTCCCACATGCCATGACTGTTACATTATGGAGCTGTAAGACAATGTAACCCTATAGTGGAGAAACAGCACTCCCCCCATCTTCATTAGTAGGAGTTTAAATTCCTGCAGCCTCTCTGAGCGCGCTCGACTGGGGGAACTGTATCCCACGCCACACTGGGGCAGACGGAGGTGGCGCCTCTGCAATTTCATTTTGTTTAAAAATACTCCTCAAATGTTGTTAAGGCTGCATTAAAGGATCCTGTGTTAAAACAGGCAGGAGGGGAGGATTGAATCAGCTCATCGCGGGCTGGCCCTCCTCACAGCTCCACTCTGCATTAAAGGCCTGTTGGGTTACACTCTCAGCAGGAGACAGCGCTACAACGGCCCACACTAACTGCATTAATTCCTCTATGTTGTTAGATATACAGCACCTGTGGATCCAACTTGCTCTGTTGTCTGTAATTACTGTCTGAACAACAAAGCAAAACATGCTGGAAGCGGCGGCCAACAAAGGAACCTATTCTGACGCTCCGACAAGAGGCTGGAGCCATCAAAGCATTTGGATTTTTGTGGATGTTGGACCTCCCTTAGTGCAGTGTTTCCATCACTGTTTTATATTGTCTATAAGACAATCCTGTGCATGACATCTGTCATCTTCATCTTGCCCACAGTACATACTGTATTAGGTCATTTCTGTTCATTTAAGTAATTTCCGTTCATTATTCCCTACACCTTTGCTATTTTTGGCCGACTATACTTTTAGGGTTAAAGAAGGGTTTAAAAAAAAAAAAATCAAAATAAAGGCAAATAAAAGAAAATTCCACCTTGAAAGATTATCATAACAATTATTAGAATAAAAAAATAAAATAAATGATGAAATCAGAAGCCGTTGTACAAGATGTAAATCCACTCTAGTACTTTTGGACAACTGTCCAAAACAAATGATGCTGCATCACATCTTCACCATAACAAAGACACTAACTGACTCAGAATTGGCACCGTTTACAGTATGTGACACCAGCATGTAGTGAGATTTTAAAAATCAAGCTTATTTAATGTATTTCTGTGAGATTGTGTCACAACAGTGGGTGATCATACAGCACTGGAAGTTTCTGTCATATAACAATAGATACAAATATCACCCAACAATCTAAAATTAGGATTTGTATTGGCATTGATATCAATAATCAATTTTTATTTTGATGACTACAGTTGTGTTTGCAAGTTTACCTACCCTCCCATTAAAGACAGAAAAACATCAACTGCCAGAGAAATAAGTTGAAATTGACAAAAGTAACAATGAATAAAAGTTTCATGAACATCGTGACATTGATTTTGCATTGTGGCTCAAAAGACATATTAAAAACAAACAAACCAAAAATAAAACAAGTATACAAGCATGATAGGGCTCCTGAACTAAAATTTTGCTGAGCAGCACTTTGAGGCAATCACTACAATCAGGTGTTTCCTGTAATGTTCAATAAGTTTGAAACGGACTTACACTATTATTAACCTTTAGACACTTACAAAATCTTTGAAAACTTAGATGGTAAGATAGAAAATTGTATTAAGCTATGTAGTTAACAAAACTTCTTATATTAACCAACAGCCTCCTGATTGGTTTGAACCCTGAAATGCACTCATGGGACCACAGTGATGGAAATGAGATGAATAAAAGAGACATTTCACTGACATCAAGGCTTACAAATACAGTGTTTAATTATAAAGGTGTCTAACCTCATATCAAAGGATTTTCCAGGAGAAAATATAGAACATATTAACCCAACATCTAGTTATGGCCAAAAGTGTTGATTTTTGTTTTTTGCTGCTGTCTGGCAGTCACACAAGTGCATTAGAGTTTTACAGAGAAACTCTTGAAACGGAAAATTCTTTACTGATAAAAGAATAAGGACAAACAGAGCTGCATCTGCGCTCAGGGCCAAAGCAAATACACATGCTGCTGTTGTTCATCATTCCCGATTAGAGGTTTAACAGACCATTCTTCTTCCAGTAAAAATGTTGAATCTTTCAGCAACACAAGTGCAGGCTGGAAAAATTCATCTGTTTGTGGTGAAGGAAGCTATTGATTTCCCTGCAGTCTGTATGGTGGGAATGTGCTCAGCCAGCACAGCTGCATGCAAGAGGGATTTTTGTCTAGCCTGTCCTCTGTCTTTTGTTTGGTCAGGCTGCATCCCCTCTGTCCTGATTTGCATCTGTCAGTAAACTGATTTTGAAACACACAAATGAGGACCAAACCCAGCAGGTATAAAGTTTATGTACATTTTTATTTTCTGCTTCAGCTATGGAGTGTAAATTGTTTAGCTTTTATAGCTGCACTGCTGAAATCTAAAACAGCTCTGCCAATAACAGTGCTACACTTCCGTTACAGTGTTGATGACAAGCAGCTTGTGTTGTCAGGTTTTTCTTTTTGGCTTCGATGTTGGCTAAACTGTCACTGATTGAACTTTATGAGGCTCATGACCTCAGAAACATGTTTTTCTGCTCCGATCCCTTTCACCTAAATGACTCTCCATTACTGCATCAGTCTGATTTAAAAAAGACTTTCTGCTTTAAAATCACACAAAATTATCCAACAAAAGGCAGAAAAAGTGGCCATTTGGTCTGTTGCTTTCCTGCAAAAGCATTAATTGCCTCTTTAGATGCACAAGTATTCTCTTAATATAGGGATTCAGCAGGATTTCATCCGCATACTATTGTGTGGGTTAGTGAATGGATATTCTTGTGTTGCGATCCAAGGTATAAAGATGTAGGTGTTGTTGAAAGATGAGTGTGCATGTGCTTTGATTGGCAAAGAAGAAAGAAAATACATGAGGGCCATTATTGAGAAAATGTTTTTATCAATAAGATGGAGCTCCCGTGTCTAATAGAGACCAGACGCCAGCAATAGGCAACATCTTTTTCATGGTCTTGCACTCAAGAGGCCCTTTAAGTCTCATTACAAAGGCTGAATCACTTTAAATGTCTGTAGATGCTGAGGGAGGGAATGTCAGGCCTCAACAAGAATATATGAGTGGATACACAAGGTGGAAAGAAACCATAAAAGAGGGGAGACAGCAATCTGTATGTGTACCGCTGCATCTCTGTAGAAATTAAAGAACACACACATTCAACTGAGGTCAGTGGTCAGTCTTTCCTTTTGTGGAGGCTCAGTGTCACGTCAAGCTAACAGATGGACATTGACCCTCCCCCTAATGGACTCCGATGGACTCCTGAAATCAAGATGGATCTCACCTTCTTCGCATTTGCACTCTGCGAAAATGCCCCAGGCATTCATCAAAATGACACACAACAAAGCCTTGGTTTGTGTATTTCCAGTGTGGTTGAATAAAATGACTGCTGAGAGCTTCTTCAGCTTTAGATATGGCAGCGTGTACCTGTGCCTTATTATGAGCAGGATTAATTAGCTCATTGATCTGTGCCTCAGTTGAGATAATACGCAAATAATGTGCATTTTAAGAATTAGCAAAGCGTAATCGGACGTTGATGTTCCGACTGAAGGTAGCATCTCCTGATGTTCATTCACCTTCAGGGTAAATCTCTCAGCTTAATCAGATAAGGCCATTCATCACACCGGAGCTTTTGTTAAACCTGTTATGCTTCATCTTTTTTATGATTAAGAGCTTCTAACAGATTTTTTTCTTACTCCTCCAGGCCCCAGGTGGCGAGGAAGGCTGCTACAAACTGCACGCATTGAAGCATTTGTGCGAGTGGGGCGAGCATTGTGCAAAATGCTGAGTGCATTACAGTAAAAGAGAACAAAACTCGACCGGTTCTGAATGAGTCCTTTCATCAGGTGATCGGTGTCCAGTGGGAAACCTTGAGAGCCCAAACTGTGTTTTAAGGGAGACTGCAACTGTTGGAGCCATTATCCTTTCACTCTTAAACCTTTCTCTCACTGTCTGTATATGTGTCTGTATATATGTGTGCATACATGTGTGTCCATGCCAGTGGTTGTGTGTGTGTCCTTCTCCTGCCTTGAAAGCCTTCGGAGCCTCAGGGAGCTGTGAAAAATCAATACTCTTCGGCAGCTCTGCCTCTTTATTCATTTAATAACTCACTACCATTGCATTACTGTTCCACTGATCTCCCATCACAGGGCCCAGATTGACACCTTTGTGCTCTTTTACCACACTGGAGTTTGATGTAATCAGTTAAACCTCCACCTCACGCCTGACACATGCATCAAATGGACCTTGAGTATGAACATGGGTGCATCAACAACATTGCAATATGAAAAAGAGGAGTCAAAGTGTGCAGCCTAAGTGTGAGGGCGGAATCTGCGTGTCTGGCGTCTGCTTGATTGTGGAGTGGTGAGCTGCGCTGTAATCCTGGAAGTGGGAGTCAAACAGGAGCAAGAGTCAGAAATAACTGTGTAAGCAAGCACGGCTGAAAACAGAGGGGTGTTGCATCCCAAACAAACTCTCAAATCAGCCTTCTGTGTGTGTGTGGGGGTGTGAGTGTGTGTGTAAGAAATCAGAGTTATTAATGCGCCATAGGCAAGATGTAATATGATGACAATTGTCAGAGGAAGGAGGGGTTTCAACTGCATGAGGTGTTCAAAAAGCTGCTATGTGTCACAGGAGGGCTGTGCATTTGCATATATGTGTGTCTTTATGTGTGCTCATGTACAGTGATTGTGCTGCTGGAGGTGGGGGTTGCCTCCCTGTGTGGGACTTGGAGCAGAGAGCAGGTGGGCTCGGGATGGAGCAGAGAATCTGTATTGATTGTTTTTGTGCCTCTGAGCTGTTTAGCCATTGTCAAAGCTGACTCTACCAGCTGAGAGGCAAATTGCAGCATTTACACTGAGAGGCGTTTTCTTTCTCTCTTATTTTAATCAATGTATTTATTTATTTATTTTTACAATGGGAAATGCATCTGCAAAGAACTGTCAGAGTTCTTTCAGTAGTTCAGCAGTGGCTTTGAAATCATAAAGGTGGAGCAAAAGTTATCTTGTCTCTCAGACAGAATAATTTAGTCATTTGTGCAAAAAAGTTGGAAGATAAAGTCAAATAAGGGAAGTACTTGTTTGTTTTATCCAAATCAAGAATACACTGCTTATCTGAATACAAGGCAAGATGTTGTCACACTATTTGCAACTGTGTATGTTTCATGCAGTAGCTTCCATTTTTCCAGTGCACAACTCTGATTTGATAGAAGTCAACATGTTTAACTGTTGTAGTCACTCTATGTATACAAATATGAAACATTTATGCTTCTTAAACAGATAAAAAGTAGCAGATTGTTTTATGACTGCTTGGATTTTAGGGAAAAGTTTCAAAGGGCAGTCCTTAGAAAGATGCAGCTGGACATAAGAAATACAATTTAACTGCTATAATACTTGACATATTTGCTTCTCAGATACAAGTTCACTATATGCATTTTGTTACATCTCTAAAGCAAGAAGCAATGTGCTCAGGGTTATGCTTTTTCTGATAGTTTTGGCTCACGTTCAACCAACACCCTCAAGAGGGAAATGAAGGGAATTGACATAAATAACTAGTTTATTTTGACTTTTGGGTCATAGTAGTTTTTGTTCTGCTATTACTTTGTAACAAGACTGATGATTGTTATTTTTAAGAGAGAATATCCAACATCCAATAGGTTAAGTCAAATAAGATGGACTGGGTTTAGTTTCTTGAAGATGTTTTACTCTTATCCAGAAAAGCTTTTTGTGATGTGATTTACAGTAGCTAGTGGAAGATTTCACTTAAGCTGCCTGTGAAACTACTGAGTTTACTATGAATCACCTGATGTCTCGTTGAAGTGGCCATTTTCCATTGTTTTACTTGAGGCTAAGAGTGAATAGAGAAAACAGAGTGGAGATGATAGAAAATGACTATTTGCAATATAATTTTTTAAGAAATCACAATGGCAGCAACTAAACACACCCAAACAAAACAAGAGTACCTAACTGCAGTTACAATGACCAACAAGGGTGCCGCCATACTTAAAATCCATACAGGAAGTCTCATGCGGAAGTTAGTTAAATACTGCCAAGAGTAACTATCTGCGGCTTGCAAACAGATGTGTATGGTGTAGTCGGGTGGTTAGGGTTAGGAGAAGGGTCAGGGGTAGGGTTAGATTTTAGTAAGTTACATGAAAAAGACACTTCCGATTGGGACTTCCGGTGTGGATTGGATATATGGCGACGTACCGTGACTGCAGTTGGGTCCCTCTCAAACAAAAAGCTCTAAGTGGAAATCTTTCAAAATGTCTAGGTGAATGAAATATCAGACATATTATTTCATAAAGCTTTTTGTGATTGCATAAAGGTTAGGACACATTTAGGGAAATCTAAATTGTCCATGGTTCTTGTAACATACTAACCTGAAAACATTTAGCTAAAAAGTTTATCTCACATGCTTTCTCTCATGATATACTGCCTTTCACAGGGACATGGAGCCATCACACTAAAGGAAAGAAAGAAAAAGACAACAGATGTATACATTCACTACAGAAAAGTAACATTAGCTCTTTATGCAGTTATAGGAACCTGTATTGGTGGACTACAAAGATAAAGAAGCAGAAAAGCAGACAGAGAAGCAATATGCCCAATGTTTTACCACCATAAAACTCTGATTTAGGATAGCAGAACTTTACAGTGCCTTGTTATACAGTACCTGATAGGTTGAGTCATCATCAGTGCAGAGGGCTAAGCATACAATTTTATGATGGTTCTCAAGCAGAATATGCACACTGCAGTGTGTTTGCTGATCCAATAACCAGCAGAGAAAGTTAATGACATGAAAGGAGCTGCTGTTTGCCAAACAGGCTGAAACATACAATTGATTGATAATACTGGGGGAGCCCTGATACCATTCCATGTCAGTCAATAATATAATTGCATATAGCTGAGGTATACTAAACTGGTGCTAAACTGGTGCATGAACACACCCGTAAGAATTCTCAACAATGGATCCTGTGCTTGCAATCCTTTAAGAAATAAGACAGCTCAGCAAGCCTCCTCTCTCCCATATTAGCATCTCTGACAATGTACTTCAATCTAAAAGTGCTCCAAAGGGTGTATTCACTGGCCAAAATAAAAACAAGCCAGGCTCATATGTGCTGGCAGTGATTTACAAGGCAATAAAGTCAAATATATAAAATAAAATTAAATGACTTCAACCTGTGGCTGAGTCATGTTGAAAAGCAGCTCTCGTAAATAAATGCAGAATTCGGGCCTCGTTTAAAGTGAATATTTTTCCCATTCGGTGCAATGAGAAGACAAACAAAGAGATGCAAAGACAGTGTGAGAGAGAAGAGTTAGTGGGTGTGCTGTGTTAGTGGTTGGCCTGGCTCCATGCAGAGAAGCTGACATTAAATCATGCATTGTGCTTGTTTGCGTGCCTGTGTGTATATAAGTGTGTGTGTGTATGTGTATTGATTGGCTTACACAGCTTTATTGCACTCTGTTGTAAATGTCATGTTTTTACAGGCTACTGTTTGATATAAACCTGATTAAAGTATTTGCTTGCTAACACAGATTGGGGGCTACGAATGGTTACAAACACACAATTACTCAGCAATTAGGAACCAACTAAATGACTATATGGCAGTCTGATCAAACAAAGTAAACAGAGTGTCTTCGTGCTCCCTGCCCATCACCCTGCTTTTCAGCTTTTTTCTGTGAACATAAGAAAGTCACGGAAAAGACTGACAAGCTCAAGCCTTTATAAGTGTCTAATTTTGGACACAATTTCAATTCTTCCTTTTGCACAGCATGAATTCACAGGTATATAAAAATGAAAAATCAAATATAAAACACAACAAGGATTATGTGCTACTTTGATCAATTTAGAGAAAAAATAGTTACATTGCTGGAGGTAACTGCTGGTGTTTAGTTAAATTATATAAAACTTGTGCTCTAAAAATGTCTTTCTTTATTTTTGTTCAATTTTTTTAACTCTATGTCAAAGAAAAATATTGTTTTTCATTAAATATATGTGACCACCGCATATCACTGTATAATAAATTCTAACATTTGACTGTGCGGAATAAGAAAAACAATAAAGGAACATATGAGCAAGATGTCAAAATAAATTGTCCAAATATGAAACAAATCAATCAGCCTTGCAAAGCAACATCTCAAATGTTCAAAATAGCCTGTTAGGCTCATTTTTGGTTGTGCTCTGAATTCTTTTTCTAATCCTTCTTCACTCATGTTTGACCAACATCTTGCATGAGTGACTCCTAACAGATAATACAAAGCTAACAACAAATGGAGTGATGAAAAGAAAGTGATTTTCCAAATTAAAAAAAGAGGCAAATATATTGATAAACTAACACCAAGCAAATTCTGAGTCATCTGAGTTTCCTAAAAGCACAGTGACACCTTCTAAACTTTAGGTTCATTCATATATTTCCATGAAAATCAATGCTGAAGTGTTCAAATACAAGAATGTATTTTTGCTTGACATCATACTTTCTATGTGAAGGAATATTTTAATTTGCCTTCAGTGTTTCCACAGAATATTCCCAGTTATTCCCAGAATAAAAATGCATTTAAAAACATTCATGTATGATGTAGTTTGAATGGAACTGTGCCCCTTCAGAAGGTCTGGTGCATTACATCCCAAAAGTCATTTACATTATCATCCATCTTATTTAAGATTTTTAATTGAACACAAGTTCACATGTGCAAATATAATGTCGGAGTAGCAGTAAAAAATTATTGTTGCTCGTGAATATACTGAGTGATTTTACTCCTTCCCACAGAACAGATGTAAAAGTTTACTGACGTTAATGTGGAATTTAAATCTTGCAGAAAGGCTGTTCACTCTGTGGTCACATCACTTAACTGTGGACTTACAGCTACACCCAGTGGTTGAACACCAAAATTGCAACAATAATGAGAAGAGACCAAGACAATGAAAACAAAAGATTGTTCAACCAGGACTTAAACAGTTTTTAAGTTTCACTTCCACACATTTACAGAACTCTTTATTTCACAGAATTACAGGGCATACTTTAAAAGCACCCAGGTGAGTGGACGCTCTGGATGACGTGTATAGTCTGGGTGGAGAGGATGTGAAACTTTTATTCAATGGTATTGTTTTAATCCAGATTTTACTTTATTGCAGGATCGTGAGAGATCGGCGCGGACACAATGACAACACAAGACAGTGACTTTGCTAGAATAATGTGCTCTTTATTCCCCACAATCAGTCACATACAGTTACAACAATCCGTTTTCATTTCAAGAGCTGATACATAAAAATTGCTTACCATAGCACAGAACCGGAGAGCCCAACAGTTCGAGTAAGACAAAAAGTATCAGCTGGCTGGGCGATTGATCAGATCCCGCAGCAGACTCCGACTCGATTGCAAGTTGCACACTGTTTTATCAGGTTGGGTTGCGTAATCACTAAGCTGGCCAAACTCAGTGATAGGCCATCCTCCCTACTGACTCTCAGGCTTGGTGCAAAAATGTTGTGTTAGAGTAGAATAAAAACAAGTTATATTCTCAGGCTTGGTAGAAACATGTCAAAGCAGTATCAAAACAAGTTATATAAGGCAATTATCAATATATAAGCATTAAAATGTGCATAAAGACATAAACACAAAGCTATTCCATATCAGATATTAAACTAGAATACATCCAGTGCAATGGCAAATATGATAACAAAATGTATCCAAAGCAGCCACTTCTTGTACACTCCTTGTACAAAAAAAAAGCCACCACCTGGATTTAACTAAGCAAATAGGTACAAGCTTCCTATTGGATATTTACTGCATGGGCGATTTTTTTCAGTTGGCGACAAGTTATTTAACCCAAACTGGTGCAATGAGTTGCTTCTCATTTCCTAAACGACCGTGTCTAAAGATACATCCCGTGGTCATGGAAAAGATGTTAGTCTGTCTCAGAAAGGTCAGATTATTGTCATGCATCAAGCAAATAAAACATCTAAGGAGATGCAGAAACTACTAAAATTGGGTTCAGAACTGTCTAACGCATTATTAAAAACTGGAAGGATAGTGGGGACCCATCGTCTTTGAGGAATAAATGTTGCCAGAAAGGCAGATGAAGTGATTCAGCATCACACCCAGTGCCTACTGTACAAGCCTGTGGGGGCAGTGTTATGATCTGGGGTTGCTGCAGTTGTTCAGGTCTAGGTTCAGCAGCAGTATGTGCTTAAAGAATGAGGTCAGCTGATACCTAAAAATACCGAATGAGCAGGTTATTCCATCAATGGATTTTTCTTCACTGATGGCACGGCCATATTCCAAGATGACAATGCCAGAATTCATCGGGCTCAAATTGTGAAAGATGGTTCAGGGAACAACAACAGCAGTAACACCTCGATATCATCCAATGCCTCCATTGTTGTTTTTATTTTACTGACCACCGCGTGGCACAGCAGTGACGTCACGGCAGTCTCGACCACGCCTACTCCACCCACTTTCAGGTAGTAGACTACTGTTTCTCCTGTGTGGAAACAAAAACTGTCCTGGTCTTCTTAAGCGTGTGGTGCTGTACTGCTGTACCGTGCCCTGTGCAGTTGCGATGGAAAATGCCCATAAGACACGATTTTCACACATGGATTGGCCACCACAGATTACAGACCTGAACCCCCTTGAGAATCTTCGGGATGTGCTAGAGAAGGCTGTGCGCAGCGGTCAGACTTTACAATCATCAGTGCAAGATCTTGGTGAAAAAATAATGCAAGACTGAATGGAAATAAATCTTGTGACATTGCAGAAACTTATCGAAACAATGCCACTGCGAATGCGTGTCGTAATCAAAGCTAAAGATGGTCCAACAAAGTATAGTGTATGACCCTTTTTTTTTTTTATGTGGTGACTTTGTTTTTGGTCAGGCAGTGTATTTGTGATAGTCTTCAATATTGTCTAACTGATGCACTTTGGAAACTGAAATGTCAGTCACTTATAACATGATGTTTTAGCTCTTAATAATTTAGCAAGGGATTTTTTATGTTCGTATGATCAGGAGTCTTTTTTTTTCCTTTAAGAAGTGTGGTGGTCTGTTTTTTGTTCATCTCTATGGAAGACATGACAAATGTTCAGGGAGCAGCTGCAAAAATATACATCTGGAGATAAATCTCAATATAATCCTTTGCATCTTTTTAAAGGGACACTGTGTAATCGGGAGCAGCTCCCTCGTACTTTTCATGCTGCATTCGCGTGAAACCGGGCAGACCGACGACAGTCGATGCATGTAAAGTTATCACCAGCCTCTATGTGAAGATGTGGTCCGTCAGTTACAGTGACATCAGTCCACATCTGATTTGTTGTCATGGCGATGTCGTATTGTTTTCCCTGACCCATGTTTTACCGTCTTTCGCTCGGCTTCATTGATTAAAATGACATCTGGTTTGTTACCAACGGCCGTCTGCCCGACTGCACGTGAACGCAGCATCAGTGAGACGTTAGTTTCTCCCCACTGCAGCGCGGTGACTTTTCAAAGGCATTACCTCGAACTGAGCTGAAAACTCCGGTGTGTCCGGTGAGTTTCTGTGTCTTCCTACTGTCACGCTTCTCCCGAACGCAAAAACATGGCGATACAACATGGCAGCCTCCACCGAGCCGCCCCGCTCGATGTGTAAATGAATGATACGAACGGCAAATTTAGAACTTAGAGGAGCACTTCAGTTTGTTGATGGGAGTGATTACTGATTAATGAAAAAACACTTTTGAACCAAATAATCAGTTTTTGTGAATAAAACACAGGAGAACTTACACAATATCCCTTTAAGCACTAATGTGCTGGGGAAATGAATAGCCTGCTGTGACCTGCCCACTACAAAAACCTAAACCTTAACCCAAACCTTTTATTCCTTGTTTGCACCTTACACTCTAAATTATCCATTCATTTATCCACTTATTTTAACTCAGGGAGCCTCTGCCAGCTCCTATAAGGCATGAGGCAGGGTACACCCAGAACACCCCATTATTTAGCCACTGCAACAAACAAACAAAAAACCTTACACTTAAAGAGGATCAAGAATCAGTGATTAAGCTAACATGTATATTTAAAACCAGAGCATCTAGACAGAACCCACACATTTATGGGGAAAACATGCAAACACCACATAGAATGTTAACCGATTCAACAATGGCCCTGTGACCCGGCACTGGAATAATGGTATAAAAAATGTATGGCTGTATGGATGAATGGACAGATAATAGCTGAATTATTACATACTGTTTAACACTGCTACTTGTTTACCTTTGAGTTTTATCATTTTCTGCATTTTTATTTGGCTTTTAAAACATCTGGGTTCCAAGATAACTGTTCTTCGTAGATATTTCTATAATATTTCTGGTCGGCAGGGCCATTAAAAAGTCAACGTGTAAACATATCAGAAAAGATAAGACTTTACACCTATACTGTAAGCATCTCCTACAGACATGTAGCTTGATCATAATTGAATCTTAGTGATATTTATAGACACTAAATGACCAGGTCCAATATGTTGTTGCCTCATGAGCTAAAAGCACTCGAGTGCCAGACAGTATGCCTCTCTGAGTATTTATGCATGCACACGTGTTAATCTCTAGAGTATGTATTGCTTGTGTTTCTCATGTGTGAGTATGATTATTGCTGTACAGTTTAGAGTCTTGGGGAAGTATTCCTGGTAGTTTCGTGAATATGCATGGCTGTCAACATGCATGATTAATTTCTTGCGCAAATGTCAGCATATCAAGGATTAGAATGTAAATTCACCTGTGTGCCTGCAGTTCCTGTAGGTTTACTGTGCCTTTTAACTTTGTTCGGCACAGTATGAATTTACCCACATCTCTGCAATTATGCATCCAAGTATGCAAAAATATTACAAAGATCAAAGACGAAAATAATTCAGCTGTTAATACGAAGCAGCATATCATTGCATTTGTGTGAGTATGGATTCTTTTATGCTTTTTAAGACTTAGATGCTTGTAAAATATTTCATATTTTTGAGGCATTTAAGGGTAAAAATCAGAGTGACAATAAAAAACCTAACACAGAGAAGTTGACTTCCATAACTTTGACTAATATTGCATTCGTTAGAGATAAACCAGCCTGTCACATAATGCAAGTGATTATAATCAGAATTTCTTTTTTTTTTTTTTTTTGAGGAAGGTGTGATGGATGCTTAGTAGAGTGAGCATGCATACTCACCCAGGCCCAGTTCCAGCTCCTCCCCTTGGTCCACCGACTTGGCTTTTCCTTTGTTTTGCTTTTCATCAGAAAGTGGATGTGCCCTTTGGGGATCAAGCTATAGTGTTCATAGCTGTCCAACTGGCTCTAATGCCCCTGCTGATGGGCTAGATGACCACTACAACTCTAGCCCTTTCAGAAAATGGGCAATGTTTCCTTGCAAAGAGGAAAGAGGAGGAGTAAAGCCAAGGGAAGGGAACTTCAATTGGGCACAAATCCAGTGAGCAAGTACATCATAAATAAACCAGAAACAGGAGATTAGTACCACCTAAGGCTGATGATGAGAATCATAAAGAATATTGTGCAGAGATTTAATATTAGGATATTGAATTTATTTGATTTTAGAAATGTACACATTTATAGTAAAATGAGTTTCTTTAAAGCACCAATCAAAGATTAATTCCAGGTTCTGTATGCGTCCTTGTTGCCTCTTCAGGTAATATGATGTATTACTGCTGTGATATCACGATGCACTTGATGATGCAAGTGCAAGGTTATGTTGCCCCCTTGATCTAATATGAGTGAACTCTAGTTTGACTCTCTGTTGCACAAAAAACATACACTTTCTAAAGTTGAAATGAGATAAAACTAAAACACTACATCTGTATGAGAAGATGTTGCATTGAACCAGGTTTATCTGTGGAGTTGAAACTGTGAAGAGGCCAAAAACCTATTGGTCTAGTAACAAAAAAAATGTTCAGTGTGTGTTGTCATGTACAGAAAGGTTTACTTCCATACATGATTTAGACGCTGAAAATAAGACTGCAGAGTTGTACTCATGGTGAAGCATATTGAGTTAAAAAAAAGTGTTCTGCACTCCAGTTCATGGTTGAACTGTAGAAAACTAGATGCAATCTGAGTAAACTACACATTATATTTTGATAGCATTAATCATTTTCACTGCAGGTTCTGCATAGTGGACCAAATTGTTTCATTCTGGGTGAGTAACACTAGCTCCTCTAAATTTCAAGCTTGTGGGAGGTTTTCAGTCAAAGGATTGTCATAAAATGTCAGCTTCTGAGGGCAAGAAACACTACAAGATATTTTTCAAGCTGAATGTGACCAGAATCCACAAACAGGAAGAAGGTCAATACTTTGAAATACGACACTGAAGAACATTTCCTTTCTTCCACTAGATGGCACCATTGTTCTGTCTGGGCTTTCTCAACATAATCAGCCCACAGTATGATGCTCAGATGTGTAGTACTGTATGTTCGCCCTGTTGTGTTTTCTCAAGATTAAGGAAAACTCTGAATGTCATCAACCTATTATTACAATATTGGCTTTGGCAGTATGAATATCATCATGTGTATTTATGTTTGTGTTTTATCATGTGAAAATTATCTTGTTATAGAAAATATGTAATAACACTTTGGTTACTTATGATTCACAGTAATGACAATTTGGATAACAATAATTCCATAGTTATTATTTCTGAGTTATGTTTAATTGCAGGTTCAATCATGAAGACTTGTTCTCCCAACATTAACCTGTTGTTTTCAGCTCTACCTTGCCATCACCAGCATGCATCTTTTCTCCTATCTTTGACTCTTGGACCTGTGACTGCTAAAACTTAACAATTTTCATGTTTCTGCATTTTGCAAAGTTTTCAAACTGGAAAAAAAAAGAATCTCTTTTTGTGAAAGTTCATTGTTGACAGCCATGACTCAAGGTCATTTAGATCAGTAAATGACTTCTTAGGATTCATTCTGAATGTAGATTTTACAAACACAATGAATATTTTGTAACAATATAGATTGACTTGTATATTGGATTTAATCTCAAATGAAATATTTGGTCATTTTTGAAGTTCAGGAGTATTTCAGTTTAATTTTATGAATAATTTGACAGTGTGTCTCTGAAAAAAGTAAGGGTTTAATACATACAGGCTGACAGGTCTCATTTAGCATCTCTGAGCATTTTACCCAAACACTGACTGTGATGATCTGGATCTTTGTCATAGTTTAGGTTATGCTGTAATGTCACTTCAGTATTGTGATCTGTGTTACTGCTACATTTAGCTTTGTTTATTCCACTTTTGGATTTTCTGTTGTTGCTTAAGTTTGATCCTTAAATTCTCTCAGCTGGACTTATTTTCTGCTTTCCCTGTACACAGGGATTCATTTAGCAAATTACCACCGTCTGCCTTTTGTTAGTTATTAGCTCCCTGAGTAAATACCCCTATGATTTCCCTAGCTCAGTGCCAAATCCTTGTCACTAGCTTCACGTCTGTTCTGTTTCCACAACATGGTTTACTTTTTTCTTTCTTTCTTTTTTTTTTCTTTTTTTATTCTTTGTGTTCAAGTTTTCCAGCTGATGGTCTGAGGTTATATAGAGGCGTTTTAATTGAATTCAATTTAGCTTTATTTGTGTAGAAGCAATTCATGACAAAAGTCATCTCAAGGCACTTTTAGAGATAAAATCCAGTCCAATTAAGATCCAAATTAATTCCACCACCCTCTTTACATTTACTTTTTAATTATGTCATCTATTTTGAGCACTTTACCAGTTTTACAAAAATGATATTCATGGACCATTTACAGTTTCAAAAAATGTAATGCATAAAAGCTTCACTGCACTATAGAAAAAAAGGGGAACAATCATGGAAATTATTAAAAGCCCAAATCAAAGCTTGATATTACCATGAAGTTTATGCCTATGAAAGGCAGAATATAGGATACTTTAAGTGCCTTCTACACTCACTCCCCTTTATGTTATGGTCTGAACAGTGTTATAACAATATTGTCAGCAAGTTCATACTCAGACGAGCCAGAGAACACAACATTGTTGCTATCACAAGAGTTTCAAGTATACTTGCCCTGGCTGCATAGCTGCTATAGTACCTGCCAACCAGAAATAACATTTTTCCCAGTTTAACAGTTAATCCTATTTCCCAGTAGTCTTCATCCTACTGACATTTTTACAAAAGAGAAATACAAATGAACCTGGAGAAATATTTCTCTGCAGTTTACTCCAACTCTGAATGAGTCTTTGCTTTTCCAGTTTGGCTAATTTCCAGTACTAAATTACTCAGTGGGAAGTATGGTGATCCAGTCATTATTTCTGCTACCTAGAGGGAAAGGGGCTCCTGGTTCACACTTCAGCTGTGTTTGGAAATTCTCTCTGCTCTTTGACAATTAGGTTAGGTTAACTGGGTAATCTACCTTGCCAGTAGGTCTGGTTGTCTGTCTCCATCTCCATTTGAAGGGGTGGCCCTGGCAACTGGTCCAAGGTGTCCATGGCCTCCTGTCCTATGGCACTTGGGACAGACGCCGAGCCCATGATCCTATGAAGTGTAAAAAGAATGTAGGTATAAATGGATGGATTAGCTGCCAAGTGCCAATGTTTTCTCCGAAAAACATCGAATTACAGAACACTGCCAAGAAGACAAGGTTGCTGTACTTGGAACATAATTCTTCAAACAATATATTAAATTCATACTCAAAGTGAACATACAGACAAAAGCAAAAAAAAAAAAACCACAATATGCACACATTTCTCTTCACTAATAACAGTACTGTCCATCTTAAAGTTTGCAAAGTGTGAACAAGCTGAAACAGAAGTGTTCAATACAGATCACTTTATGTTAAATGGCAACGACCAAGTGGAGACCAACTGAGATCACCAAACAAAAACAATGCTATCATTTTAGGCACTGTTCCCTTTCCAGGCCCTTTTTTTGTACATATACAAGTGATGACGTATGGCTAAAGTAATGGAAATGTGGTTCTTATCAGTTTGTGCTGACTGAATACAGCAATAAAAAGAAGATGAATATTTAATGATAATGCTTCTTTGTGTTGGGAGCCAACAGTTTTTTTAAAATCAAGTTTTCTCAAAAAGCCCAGTATAATGGCATGTTTATGGTTTTTTTTTAAACCTATTGGATATATTCAGTTTACCAATCTTTTAAAACTGTTTCTCACCACTTCTTTGCACATTTAGAAAAGTAGGCTACATTCAATGTATTTTGATACAGTCATGATGAAGACATTAAATGAGCAACAAAGAGCCTATACACACATATATATATATATATATATATATATATATATATATATATATATATATATATATATATATATATATATATATATATATATATATATATATATATATATATATATAGAGTAGTGTATATATACACTACTCACAAAGAGTTAGGGATATTCAACTTTAGATTTTTGGAGAACAGAGTGATGCCGAATAAATACAGTATTTGAACAATGTACATATGCATTGAAAAGTCAGAGAAAGTTTAATTCAGTACACCTAAAAAAGGTTGTAGTGGATTTTAGATTCATTCTGACATCGTACAAAAAGCCAAATATCCTTAACTTTTTGTGAGTTAGTGTATATATACAGTATATGAAGAGTTCATTTGCAAAAACAGTTAACCACCATTAAAAAAAAAAAAAAAAAACGGAGTTAACTGCTTTTCATTTATTTTTTCAATATTTTCACCAAATCACACTCTCATGAAGTAGAGGGTTTTCATGATGTTAAATGGAGATAGGAGGTTTGTACCCAACGGCGACAAAAAGCAGTTAACGCTGTTTTTTTGTTTTTTTTTTTAAATGGTGGTTAACTGTTTTAGCAAAAGAACTCTTCATATATATTATACAGTATACATATATATATATATATATATATATATATATATATATATATATACATACACACATATATGTATGTATGTTTGTATACATACATACTGTACAGTGGGTAAGGAAAGTATTCAGACCCCTTTAAATTTTTCACTCTACTACTCTACTTCATTGCAGCCATTTGCCAAAATCAACGAAGTTAATTTTATTTCTCATTTATGTACACTCAGCACCACATCTTGACAGAAAAAAGCTGAATTGTAGAAATTTTTGCAAATTTATTAAAACAGAAAAATGATCATAAGTATTCAGACCCTTTGCTCAGTGCTAAGTACAAGCACCCTTTAAGCTAGCACAGCCATGTCTTCTTGGGAATGATGCAGGTGTTTCACACCTGGGGATCTTCTGCCATTCTTCCTTGCAGATTCTCTCCAGTTCTGTCAGGCTGGATGATGAACATTGGTGGACAACCATTTTCAGGTCTCAGAGATGCTCAATTGGGTTTAGGTCAGGGTTCTGGCTGGGCCAGTCAAGAATGGTCACAGAGTTGTTCTGAAGCCACTCCTTTGTTGTTTTAGCTGTGTGCTTAGGGTAATCATCTTGTTAGAAGGTGAACCTTCAACCCAGTCTGAGGTACTGAGCCCTCTGGAAGAGGTTTCTTCCAGGATATCTCTGTATTTGGTCACATTCATCTTTTCTTCAATTGCAACCACTCGTCCTAACCCTGCAGCTGAAAAACATCCCCGTAGCATGATGCTGCCACCATCAAGTTTCACTGTTGGGATTGAATTGGGCAGATGATGAGCAGTGCCTGGTTTTCTCCACACATACTGTACAGCTTAGAATTAACACCAAAACATTCAATCTTGGTCTCATCAGACCAGAGAATCTTAGTTCTCACAGTCTGGGAGTCCTTGTGTTTTTTTTTTTAGCAAACTGTATGCGGGCTTTCGTATGTCTTGCACTGACTCTGCCATAAAGCTCGTGGAGCTGGTAGAGAGCTGGAGTGATAGTTGGCTTTGTGGAACTTTCTCCCATCTCTCTAGCTCAGCCACAGTGATCTTTGGGTTCTTCTTTACCTTTCTCACCAAGGCTCTTCTCCCATGATTGCTCAGTTTGGCTGGATGGCCGGGTCTAGGAAGAGTTCTGGTCATCCCAAACTTCTTCCATTTAAGGACTATGGAGGCCACGGTGCTCTGAGGAACCTTTTGGGCTGCAAAAATTCTTTTGTATTCTTTTTTCTTTTCCTTGTCCAGATCTGAGCCTTGCCACAATTCTGTCTCTGAGCTCCTTGGACAATTCCTTTGACCTCATTTGCTCTGACATGCAATGTGAGCTACAGTATAAGGTCTTATATAGACAGGTGTGTGCCTTCCCTAATCAAGTCCAATCAGTTTAATTGAATGCAGCTGGACTCCAATGAAGGAGTAGAACCATCTCAAGGAGGATCAGAAGCAATGGACAGCCTGTGGGTTAGATATGAGTGTCACTGCAAAGGGTCTGAATACTTATGACCATGTGATATTTCAGTTTTTCATCTTTAATAAATTTGCAAAAATTTCTGCATTTAGTTTTTTTTTTTTTTTTTTTTTTCCTGTGAAGATGGAGTACTGAGTGCACATCAATGAGAAATATAATAAACTTTTTTGATTTTTAGCAAATGGGTCCAGTGAAACAGAGAGAAAACTTTAAAGGAGTGATGTCATAGCAGTAAAACTGGTTCATGTAATTGACATTACTGCATATGTCAATTCTCCAAAGAAAAAAATGGCACTTTTTACAGCGGGGATTGTTTTGGCACCCTAGACCTCCCTTTTTCAGTAAAAGAGTTGGGTGCGGTAATGATATGCAGCTTTACCCAGAGACAAAGTTGACTTCATTTTGATACATTTTATTTGGCTATAACTTTATTTGGAGAAAGTAGGTAAAGCAGCGGCTGGAGTTTGCTAAAGGCTACCTGTTAGCAACACGGGCATTTCAGACAGTGAGCTTTACTTATCAGACAAGACAGCATTTAGAAAATAAATAAACTTACAGGTAATGACAAGTTTGTGGTCGCCTCCCTCAGTGTTGCTGCAGAAGTTTTCTTTTAAATCCATTTGTTTGAAAAACCGACCTGACTGCTCAACAGTTAATCAGCGCCACTCACGCAGTTGAATCAGCCAGGGAGGGTGTGAGAGCGGAGTGAAAGATGGAAGGAGAGAGGAGGGGGGAGGCTGTTTGCTTTATAGTGTGTAATTGGAGCAATTGAATTACTTAGCATGCTAACACTACATAAAATGATAAGCTGCTGTCTGATTCAACCATTTTTGAACAAAGAAACAAAGCTGACAGACCATAAACAGGAACTTTGATTCTCACTCTGGACATTCACATGGCTTCATCAGTGCTCAACAGATCATATTGTACCCCCAAAACCCCAGAAAAGTGAAGTTTGATGTCATGGCACCTTTAAAATCTTTGTTGACCAACTTTTAATCTTTGTAGAACTTCTTGAATAAGAAAGATTATGTTTCTGTTAACATTAAAACAAACCATTTATATCCACAACTCTCTACAGAAAACCTTTCAAAGTATTAAAGGTCATTGTAGTCTCCACTATAGAGAGAGGCTGGAGAGACAGGGGAATATTAATGTGACTGCAATCTGCAACTTTGCTCCAACATACCACTAAATCCTACTGACTAGATGTTTACACAAATAAGTGGGGAGTAATGTCACTTGCTACAAACTGAGAGTTTTAGTTTATATGATACAGTACAATTTAAATTACATTAACAGCATGTAAAAATTCATCATCACCACAGTATAGCTTCAGTTTTAGTCAACATTATATTTTGAAAAAAATATTAATCAGGTTGGACGTGTTGGACATACATAAACTGTATGAAATCAGTGAGTCAAAGCATGTTTCTGGATTGTTCTATGACAAAGTATTATACTGCTGATAGTATTATCTCAAATTTAAAGAGACTAAAGGCAAGATTAAGAAATGAAACTCGGGACTGCCGCTTCACGTAACTGCAGCCAGGAGCCAAGCCGTCACGGGAGCGTGCACAAACTGAAGCTACAGTATAATGTTGTTTACTAAGCTTTTTCCTCGTAGTTACACTTTTTAGTGTCTTTCAGTTGATCTGGATCGTTTGCTGACGGCAGAAATATCCATAACTATCGCTTACAGTGTTTGAATTTACCGCGACCGTCTTCATCAAAACTGCGGATGTAGCGTCATTTGACATCACGTCTACAGGGCCAAACAGTTGCAAATGTTTTTTTTTTCTGTTTTTTCCATGAGCACAAAGCTGAGCAAAAAACCTAATTAACCCTTTGATGCACAACATATGTACACCCCCTCTAATGCACATCCTGGGTCAAAAATGGCCCACATTCATTTCTATGCTTATTTCATGCTGGCTGAGTTATTTATTCTTATATTGTTTGAAATCAATTTATTTCAGGATTGAATATGCCAAGTATTCTTTACATATCCCGTTTTTGATGACCACAAATCATTACTTCCTTTTTTACTTTTATACTTTATAAGCAAAAGCAGTTTTTATATCACCAAATCAAGTTTACACACATGGGTCTAAACTGACTCTTTCATGCAAGTGTGATCTGAAATGAAAAAAATTAATACTATGATGAATTTTTTCAGGTTATTGTGTGACAGCTGAGTGGAACAAAACAAATTTATAATATATAAGTTACATGTATATAATACATGTAACATGTTTATAATATTGTCACACACAGAAAATACAGCTATTGAACTGAACTGTATCTGTAGTTTAACAACTGTACACTGGAGAAAAATGACCAAACAAATTTTAGATTTAACTGAAAACAGAACAATCTCAAGTCTTTTTTTTTTTTTTTAATTTTAATTAATTGATTGAGCTTATTAAAGGAAATTTATACACAGATGGGCTAAGGTTAATTTCCTTTTCTGTCTTACAATTACTAAAATAGCAATAACAACATAGAACAATATATCATTGTAATAAATAGAAAGGAAAGAAAGGGGAAAAAGACCTAAACTAAAGAACAACAACAACAAAAAAGACAATAATGAAGTGCTTGCATACATCAAATTAAACTGTACTGTAACTCTCTTTCCTACATGAAGAAATCCCTCAAATGAGACAGACGATACATTTGATGAGGAAACTCAGCCTAATTGCATTAGATCAGGTTTTCTCAATCCTGGTCCTCAGGGACCCCTGCCCTGCATGTATTCCAGGTTTCCAACTCCACCACACCTGATTCAGATCAACTCAACTGCTCATCAAGTTCTTTGCAAGCTGCTAACGAGCCATTCATCTGAGTCAGGTGTATTGAAGTAGGAATATCTTGAAAACCAGCAGGGCAGGGGTCCCTGAGGACCAGGATTGAGAAACACTGCATTAGATTGAGCTATGATGACAATTATAATATTTAGCTAACCAAAATGTGCATCAACAACTTACTATCTAATTTATAAATATGGTAGTAATAATACTAGTGTTGTAGTCAAGACTACAGTACTGTACCAAGACCAAGACATTACTGAGACCAGGAGCCGAAACAAGACATTGTACAAGACTGGGCAATGTCTTGGTCTTGGTACAACACTAAATGACAATGATAGTCATAACTTGTATCTTTCTGACAAGGATGTAATGTACTCAGTCTTGAGGTAACCTAAATGTAATCAAATATAGTTATCTTTCACAACTGTTATCAATTAATCTCAAAAGTAACATCAGAACAATAGAAAAACAATATTTACATGTACAAGATGTAAAGAGCTGTGCTGAGCTTGTTTCACTGTTCATGTCTCAGAGTTTATTGTCAAATAGTAATGTAGATGTGTCTGTGTGTGTAAACATGATGTGGAAATACAACAGCTGTATAATGTAAGAAAGAAAAAGAAAAAAAGATTGGTTTTAAACAAAAGTATATTCGCTGCACAATTGGAAAAGTAAATGATAAATTCAGTTCCCTTCAATGACATATCATTGCAACACACATTAAATTACATAGGGAATGAATACGGGTCATTTTTGACCCATGTTTTGCATTAGAGGGGTAGTGACCAAAACCTGATTTTTATGCAAAAACTGAAAAAGTAAATGATTACATAAGAGTGTTTTATGATCAAAAACAAGAATGCTGAATGATGAAATTAATTCACTCCAAAGTTATTAAAAATTAATCTGGGTCACTTTTGACCCATGTTGTGCATCAAAGGGTAAAAACATGAGACTATAGGAGGTCCAAATGTGATACGCAAAAAATATTATATTTTTGTAGCAATACCATCAACTAGGCGTCTCGGTGCGGGCTTCCTGCCTCTTGCAGAGAGGAGGCTGCATCTGCATGACTGCATCACCATAGAGCATGCTTTATTCTGCATGATGACACTGTGAAGCTGTTCCTGTTGCACTGAATAGGTTTTACCTCTGCACAGTTCTGTGTGTGTATGTATGATACTTAAGCCACCTGCAGGTCCTCCTGTGGGGGATTGTTAGTTTTGTTTTCCAGCAAAGACCTTGGAATGTTGTTTAGGGTTTCCGCATAGAAGCATCAATTGACTGTTTAAGTGTATCCATTTTTTCTCTCCTCTCTCTTTCTCTCTCTTTCCCTCACTCCTTTCTTTCTGTTCCACTTTGTATCATTGCTTCTGTTAACTTTCATTATTCTCTTGTCAAGCCCAGCAATATGATGTAAATTGCTGTTATAAACAAATGCTTAATTAAAGGGGCTACAGACAGGAATTGTGAAAGAATAAACAAGCATGTCCAGTTTTTTAATACTAATGGGTAATGAAGTGCTAAAAACCAAAAAGAACGAGCCCACCCACATCTCTCTCCTTTGCCTTGAACAGACTGTGTGCTGCATAATGCACTGCGATTTGGTGACCGAATTTCCTGCGCAGTCCTGCAGATGTGACGTCAAATGACGCTGCCGTGTTCCTGACAGTTTCGATACAGGAAGGAGACGGTTGCGGTAAATTCAAACACTGCAAGGGATAGTTATGGATTCTTCTGTCGTCAGCAAACGATCCAGATCAACTGAAAGACACTAAAAAGTGTCAGTACGAAGAAAAAGTCTATCAGTGTAGTAAACAACGTTATAGCTTCAGTTTGTGCACGCTTCCGTGATGGCTTGGCTCGTGGCTGCAGTTACCCGCTGCGCCAGTCGCAGCAGTCGGAAGTCTCATTTCTTAATCTTGCCTCAAGTCCCTTTCAAGGGACATTGTGTAATCGTGAGCAGCTCCCTCGTACTTTTCATGCTGCATTCGCGTGAAACCGGGCAGACCGACAACAGCCGATGCATGTACTGTAAAGTTATCACCAGCCTCTATGTGAAGACGTGGTCCGTCAGTTACAGTGACATCAGTCCACATCTGATTTGTTGTCATGGCAATGTCGTGTTGTTTTCCCTGACCCATGTTTTACCGTCTTTCGCTCGGCTTCATTGATTAAAATGACTTCTGGTTTGTTACCAACGGCCGTCTGCCCGACTGCACGTGAACCCAGCATCAGTGAGACGCTAGTCTCTCCCCACTGCAGCGTGGTGACTTTTCAAAGGCATTACCTCGAACTGAGCTGAAAACTCCGGTGTGTCCGGTGAGTTTCTGTGTTTTCCTACATGCTTCTCCTGAACGCAAAAACATGGCGATACGACATGGCAGCCTCCACCGAGCCGACCCGCTCGATGTGTAAATGAATGATACGAACGGCAAATTTAGAACTTAGAGGAGCACTTCAGTTTGTTGATGGGAGTGATTACTGATTAATGAAAAAACACTTTTGAACCAAATAATCAGTTTTTGTGAATAAAACACAGGAGAACTTACACAATATCCCTTTAAAGAAATAAAATGAATAAACACAGATTATCAAGGGGAGCCTTGTGTTCATAAAGCTCCCCTTGGCAAAGCAAATCTGTTTAACACAATAAAGCAGCCAGATCATCATTCTGCTTGCTACGATGCTGGACAGGACAAGTTGAAAAAAGAAAAAGAAAAGAAAAAAAATCTTGTGTTTTTCAAACAGTTGCACAACTTCCAAGTAATTGAATAAGCATAGTCCTTGTTAAGCTTTTAAGCATGAACATTTAATCTACAGCAATAATCATTTAATCATGTATATATACCATATGGCATAGAAGTATCGACCGATACATCAGCCGGCCAATATTTTTGCCCGATATTTGCGTTTTTGTTGGTATCGACATCGGCCGATACTGTACGTCGGGTGTGTTGAAAGATTCCTAAGATGGGTTTTATTTCTTTTACTACTTGGAAACCTCTCAAACTAATTATGACAGTTTTTTTTTATCTTGACAACGTAAGGTCTGCTAACCTTGTAAATAAAACTGTGCCTCTTCTCTCTCTGTTGACTTTTGATTTTAATTGCATGCCTGTAAGTTTAGGTTGTTAAACATCTATTAACAGTGTTGAGGTCAGATGTGAGTGAGAACAACACTGTGTCTCAAACACTTCAGAAAGATTTATATGCACTTAACAAGAGCTAACAAATCAAAACAACTAAAAATGTCAGAAATAGATACATACAAATCTCTGGTTTGTTTCCTGTAAATGTTAAGTTTGATTTCTTTACAAATTATGTAGTGACCTTTTACTAATTTGTAGTTGACCATGCCCACACAGGTGTTAGATGGTGTTAGATAACGAGGGTCATTGTCGTAACTACTCTGGGTGTGAGTCCAGACATGTGGCTCTCTGCTGGATATCATCCCCCCTCTAGACCAAGGCCAAGACACTCTTTGAAAAAGTGAAGTTTGAAGGTCACTGTACTTTTATAGAACATACAACCTGCTCTTTGATATATATATATAATTAGCTTTTTTAAAATCATTTTTTACTTTTAAAATGTTTAAATTTTAATCAATTTTTCATTTTTCATTTATTTAAAACAAAGAAACAAACAAAAGAAATTAGCTTATTTTACTTCCAGTTTGAATCCTACACACATACAAAGTAATGAGTACCTCATACCTTGTACCCTTGAAAACACTCCTAATTGAAATATTTCTCAGCCTAGTCACAAGCAAAAGTGAGTGTGTATATTGTTTATGCATGTGGGCTTGCAACCCCCTCACTGTAAAGCTCACAAAACCAATAAACCCTATCCCTTTCCTGAAAAACTCATTAACTACAGAGCCCTGCTGGTATTCCCTGTCACTGTAACACACACACATTTTCTGACATGACACCTCTTCCCGTTGTAACCCATCTGTTTGTACTCTGATTCAATTGTAGGTTGCAGATGACCTTTTCTTTGCTAATATATAACCTTTCTTGCTTTGATCAACCATTTACCATGAGTCAGGTATAAATCAATCTGACATGAATGTCAAGCAGGATGTGCACAGCTTGACTCTTACTGCAAAAAAACACAGCATCACCACACCCTCTTCATGCTACACTCCTCATTCATACCGTACATACCGTCAAAGCAGTATCTTAATTTTTGCTGGAATTATATGATGTCCTAGTTAAGGTCATGGAGATAATGAAGGTTTTATCTAATTTGATCTGATCTAATCCAATCTAATGTAATATCACATAATATAATCACACACACACACACACACACACGCACACGCACACACGCACACACCCACACACACACAGCAGAGCAGTGACATAGACCTGGTGTTCTAATTTCTCTGCAAATGCAATAAAAACTGCATTTAGATGGGACTTTACTGGATATCAGCACAGCTTTGTAAACAGTGCAAAGAATAGAAATGTATTCTCATACCAAGAAAAAATACACTGATATGATCTGGATGGATGAGACAAAACAGCATGACCACCCATAATGCTAATTTCCTCATGAAAATGCTGCACGTCACAGTCTGATATGGTAAATAAACAGCTGGTTCTTGTAGACAAGATGTTGAACAAATGGGACATCACATCAAGTCTTCTTGGGTGCTACTCCATTAACTGTGTTAAACAATTAAAGACACTAGCTTGTAAAAGGAGAAGACCATAAACCAGCTGTAAGTGGGTCAGAGCTTCTTGTCAAAAGCAAGGAAGCAACTTGCCATTAATTATAATCAAGGAACTTGTAAGTTATACAAAGTAAACATTAACTTATTCTTAGGGGAATGTAAGAACTTCAACATGCTGACAGATGGTCTTAAAGTATTTATTTTCTCAGAATTATTTACATCAGCCAAAAAATATCAGTAATAATAACTCGACTGTGTTTGACAACACAGCAGTGGAGCTACTGTATATGAGCATTCCCAGCACCAACGGTGCAAAGCACTAATGAAGCTGGCTGTGTGAAAGATGAAGACTGAACAAGCACAAGCCTAAACTAAGCTATTGCTTTTTTTGTTTAAAAGAAAATTGTGGCACTCTTACATGATTTTTGCAAATACTGTGCAAAGTAACTTTATATTCTGAATATAAGAGTACATGCCTTGATCAGCCATATTTGATTGATAGACACAAAACAGTTAAAGCTAGGCTTGGCAATCTTGGAGAAACAGTTTGAGCAAGCTGCATTTTGAAAGAATACACCTACATTTTGGTGTGGATGGCAGGGGTTGGCCAGAGTTTTTACACACCTGCAGCTCTCACAGGTCTGACTTTTTTCCTTCTTTTTTATGAATGCATAATGTATTGACTACTGTCAGGATGGAAGGACCATTTCACCCAGTATAACAAAAAAAGTATCTCTGAACGGGAATACCAACTGGCTTTCATGCAAAACAATCCAAGTAATTGAGGGTCAGCAAAGCACTTTATCCATCACTATCAGGTTGGCTGAAGTGGAACAATAAAACCTTTGAGCATACAAAGTCCCACAGTGGAAGATAAGGCCTTCCCAAGTAGCGAACTCCCAAGCAGAAAAAAAGAAACTCAAACAGAAGTGCCAAAAACATTAACAGATTGGCCACTTCAGAGAGGCTCCAAAAGAAAATGCTGAGTCTCTACAATGAAATAGGGACTCAGCACTTGATCAGAGTCTGAACGATGAGACTGTTTCTTAAAGAAATATATCAATCAATAATTGAAATTAAACACAGGGGCTTCCATATTAGATCATTTTTTTAATTTAAGGCATCAGGGTAAAGCTTATATAGAAAAATAACCGATGAGAAATAACTCATATTTTGAGATGTGAAAGGTTTTTTTGAAGACTGTAGCATTTTTTTTCAACAACTCTCATGTTGCAGTTAGAATTTTCAGATGTAAATATCCAAAGACAAAACAAAATATTCACAAGGATGTCCAATGTGACATGCCTAATGTAGTCTGCAGAAAGTCACTGGAGCCCTGCATGAGATTGTTTTCTTAATCCCGCTTTTGGCCCACCCCTGCCCATGTTCTTACCATTACCACCTGCTCCCGCAACGATCCTGAGCTTGATCCCAGTGCAGCCTACAGTACCTACATTATGAATCATCTAATAAACACATTGCTATTCATGGTGACATAATACACCAGCAATAAAGAGAGGCACAAAGCTATTGATATTTACATAAAGTCTACTGACCCTCTTGCACAGCACTGGCATGTGGCCACAGTTTAAAAGCAATGTTTTTCATTGGTTTACTAAACTTCATGCAAATAAAAATCTATAAGTGACAGGAGCAGTAAGCAACACCCAACATGATATTGTTTTTATGGCTGCAGGTAATTACAAAGAAAATAGCGTTAAAGCTTCCAAGTGTATATTGAAGATGGTTGTTGCACTTACAAGCTGTTTTAGGAAGGAATAAGAATGCATATCATAAGTGAATGGATAGAAACAAACATAATGTTTGTTCTGCTCTTAGTCTTTGCTTGATGTTTGCATTGTAGAAAGCTCCTTTAATATTGTTTTAATTTTAATTAGTCAATTCTTACACTTTGGCTAAAGCTAGCTAAACAGTATACCAGAGCGGTAGTGACTCCAGGAACCAGGTTACTTTCACACTGGCAATACCATAGTCGTAATGCCAACATCAAAGTATCAGCCCTGAAGGATTTGCATTTTACAGAACTTCATCCCCAATGCAGCGCTCACTATATAAGAATGTAGCAACAGTAAGCTACAAAGTGTTAACACAACTCAGATTGTGGCTAACCTCAGGTGCTAGTTAGTGGGAATTTATCACAGGTTTTGAGTACAGTGACAAGACGCCCCCCTCTTCTCCAGAAACAGATCCTAGAAGTCTACTTCTTTTGGAGCTTTCTGTGTGTGCATGTAGTTTTATTAAAGAGTTTCTTTTCAAGTTAGCATCTGCTTTTTTTTTTTTTTTTTTTTTCAAATGGTCTTCATTGGAATACCCTTAGAGGTATTGTTAATTATTAATTCATAAAATAGCTGTTTATGTTCCAAAGACAGTTCTGTAGGCTCAGAATTTGTGCTGTGTTGTAATATAATGTCATTAAATGAATTAATTAAAATTCTCCTACAGGGTCCTGTCTTGAGGCAAGGTTTTTCACAAAGGCTGAAAACTCTGTCCTTGACTTTTGATGCACCTGGAACAGCCTTTGTTTACTCTATAATCATCAGTCACTGCAGTTTCTTTTTTCTGATGTCCCAGACACACATCACAGCCCTTCTTTGAAAACATAACATGAGGGAAAGCACTGTGAAATCTCAACATGCTTTCTAGGTCTCAGCCTTTGAGGTTGTCTTGCTGGGAGACCTCTTTAAAGTCAAACCTCTGTTTCTGTTTGTCTGTTTTTTTCTTTTGAGAGAGAAACAGAGAAGTGAGAGTGAAGGAGGTGGTAGTAGGATGAAGTGAGGAGGTAGTATTACCTACTACTGTATATGTGCTGCACCAAGCTGATTCTGTACTGTGATGGGAAGAGACACCTTTCTGAGGCAGTAACAGTCCCCATGAATCACACAGTGCCCAGTCCTCTCTCTGTATCTTATTCTTGCTCTTCAACTCTCCCTCTGGGACTGACTGTGTGGCGCTCCCTCTCTCGGTTTGTTTCTCCACTGTCACATGCACCTGGCTCAGAGCACTGTGAGCGGTATGGGATGTGCCGCAGAGAAATTAACTGCATTTGTCACAGTTTTCACTTTTATGTACTGTTGCTGCCGCATGCTGTTTTAGCTCGCTGTGTCTTCATGCCTGTCTCTGTCCCCTGCCTTGGTCCTACCTTTAGAACTGTTAAATAGCAAACACTTCATCAATCACAATAAAGACATTCGTTGGTGTTCTTCATCTTTCACTGCTTATAAAAACTAACTGTAATATAATGACAAATGTGAATGACCAATAGCTGTCTGTATTTTCATGTCTGTGAACTAAGCAGTGCACTTCAAATGACCTCAAAACTTTAAAGGAGTCATGAAATCTAATGTTTTCTGTGGTTTTGGGGGTATAATATGATCTGTTGTGCACTGATGAGGCCATGTTAAGGTCAAGAGTGAGTAGCAAAGTTTCCTGTTCATTGGTGGTCAGCTCTTTGTTCAAAAATGGTTGAGTCAGACAGCAGCTTGTCAGTCTCCTTTATGCAGGTAATCTTTCTATGTAATTTATACTCTCCAATTAGAGGACACTATCAAGCGAACAGCTTCCCCGCTCCCCTCTCCTTCCACCCTCCCTCCACTCCACTCCCCCCCACCCCCACCCCCACCCACCCCCTCTTCTCACAGCACTGATGTGAGTTGAGCTAGCTAGCATGTCTGACTGCATTCAATATGGGTGACTTCACGTCTGGGTTTCTGAACAAATGGATTTAAAAACACTTCTGTAGCAACACTAAGGGAGGCAACTACAACCTCGTCATTACCCACAAGTTCATTTATTTTCTAAATGCTGTCTTGTCTGATAAACATATGTTCACTGTCTGATGTGCTCATAATGCTAACAGATAGCCTTTAGCAAACTCTGACCACTAGCTACCGGCATGTTGACCTACTTTCCAAATAAGTTGTAGCCAATCAAAATGAAGTTAACTTGGTCTCCAGGTAGAGCTGCATTTCATTACCGCATCCAACCCTTTTACTGAGGGAAATCTAGCGTGCCAAAACAATCCCCCTGATGTAAAAAGTGACGTTAGCAATATCAACTAAATGAAATAGTTTATACTGCTATGTCAGCACCTTGTGATGTTCCCTTGTCTGTTAAAAGGTGCTATAGAAATAAACTTCATGGACTTATTTACTTACTTACTCCTAAAATCAAAGCTTTGCTTTGTGTACTTACTGTACTAGCAAAGAGGAAAACCAGATCTAAAAGAGAAGCTCCTGGAGCTAGCAGTGCTAATAATAAGAGCTGACATGCTACTTTATGTGTGCAGGGGCAATGGGAATGCCGTTCTTCAGGGTCCCCTTGTATGTGAGTGTGTACTTGTCTATATATTGTGTGCTTTTTGTTGTATTACTCTTTGCGGGCAAAGGAGAGCCTCTTCCAAAGGAGAGAGAGAAAGCAGCAGATAGACTTTGATTGATGTGAGGAGATGTGCTCAGAGAGCAGAAATAGGCTCTGACATTCCCAAACTCAACTCTTAGATTTCCCTGGTGTGTTGGCAGCAGTAAAACTGTACCCCAGTACAGCCAGTACAGTGCTGTGTTTATGTTTACACAGCACTGGCATATCTAAATAATAGCTGGAGATGGGAATGGTGTTGCAGTTTTTCTTAATTCTTTTTTATTGGCATGCATTTGAAAAGGTAGGCCCATGCGTAATTTTATATTCTCCAGCCTTAAGAACCTAACAGTATCCACTGTAGAAAAGGCTCTCGATAAATTCTGTTTATACGGTAGTCTCTTTTGATCCACTTTGATTATAATTACAGCCTAAATTACAACTGCACCTGAGAGACTAACTCTCCCAAGTTGATCCTATATAATTTAGACTCCTATTATGCCAGTGAAAATGGCCAGTCTGAATGCCTGCATGTTCATTTGTGGTTCCATAAAGAGTTGAAGCTAGAACATGAGTCAAATGAAAATTACATTTTTATCTAAGGAGACACAAATAACACATCTACATAAATCTATTTTATAGATGGGCTCATGCACAGTTAGCAGCACTGTTTTAGCCCAGGTAGCTAAATTTATAGTTAATCAAACGATGCTAAATATTCAAGTTCAAGTTTATTTGTCCAGCACATTAACAACCCTGGTTGCCCAAAGTGCTGAAGAATGAAACAAAGCAATAAAACAGTAGAAATAACATGAAACCTACTGTAACTAAGTAAAACAAATAAGACCCCCCCCCCCCAAAAAAAGTCAACCTCAACTACGTGCCAGAGCAAAGGGATGGGTCTTGAGCAAAGATTTAAAACCAGAATGAGACTGGGCAGCTGTCATGAGGGGTGGGGGGACAATTCCTCGACCTTAGAGCAGCCACTGAAAAAGCTCTTACTCCTGGATTTTAGCCTAGAAGATTCTGTATATTTAAGTATACCAGTGGTTGTCAGGCTGAAGCAGAGGCTGGACGCAATTGCAAGTTATCGGGTTTTAATGAAGAGTAGGGCAACACAAGGAATACATGACACTGGTGGAAGAGGTAGTACTGGGTTAAATAGAGGGATAAACAGGTGTGACTGATGAAGGTAATGAGGACCAGGTGGAAGCCATGATGAACAGGACAGAGGGATTGTGGGAGTTGTAGTGAGAACCGGAGATCAGTAGGTAGGTGAAGCTGAACGCAGAAGTGGGGGAGGAGTAGGCATGACAGTACCCCCCCTCTGAGGCACGGCTCCAGACGTGCTGCGCCGCCTGGCGGGAGGCCGGCCCCTAGGACGGGGAGCAGGGCGGTCCGGACGGGCGCAGTGGAAGTCCCGGATCCAGGATATCCGTACGCGGAACCCAGCTACGCTCCTCAGGGCCATAACCCTCCCAGTCCACCAGATACTCAATACGGCCCTGGTGGCGCCTGGAGTCGAGGAGGGACCGTACGGAGTATGCAGCGGTCCCCTCAACCTCCAGGGCCGGAGGTGGTTCATCAGGAGGAACCGCATCAGCCAGTGGACCTCTGATCACTGGCCTGAGGAGAGAAACATGGAAAGTGGGTGAAATATGGAAGTGAGAGGGGAGTTGAAGAGTGTATGACACCTCGTTGACCCTCCGCAGGATCCTGAAAGGACCGATGAACCGGGGGCTCAGCTTTTGACAGGGCAGGCGCAGACGAAGGTCCCGGGTGGAAAGCCAGGCTCGATCACCGGGCCGAAAGGTGTGCGCATCAGAGCGTCGACGATCTGCCAGAATCTGATGGCGAACTGCCCGGCGTAGCTGAACATGGGTGGCCTCCCAGACTCGTTCTGCTCCTCGGAACCACTCAACAACCTGGACCCCAGCCTGGTCTGGGTTCCATGGACTCAGGGGAGGCTGACGCCCCAACACGCATTGAAAAGGTGTTAGTCCAGTGGAGGCAATCATAAGGGAATTTTGTGCGTATTCTGCCCAAGGCAGGAAACGGGACCAGTCGTGCTGGTTCCGTGAACAGTGGGCCCGTAGGAACCTCCCCAGCTCCTGGTTGGTCCTCTCAGCCTGCCCATTGGACTCAGGGTGGTATCCAGAGGTCAAACTGACAGAGACACCCAGACGTTGGAAGAACGATCTCCAGAACCGGGAAACAAACTGCGGTACCCGGTCAGAAACAATGTCCTCAGGAAGGCCAAAGTTCCTGAACACATGACTGAACAAGGCCTCTGCAACCTGGAGAGCAGTAGGGAGGTTAGCAAAAGGGATGAACTTGCAGAATTTTGAGAACCGGTCTACCACCACCAGAATCACTGTATATCCCTCAGAGGCAGGTAGGTCTGTGACAAAGTCCACTGCGATATGGGACCAAGGCCTTTGAGGAACAGGCAGTGGCATCAGTTTCCCTGCAGGAAGATGACGAGGGGTGGTGGCACAGAGGGAACAGGAACGGACATGTCGTAGATCAGACGACAAGCAAGGCCACCAATACTTCTGTGATATCAGGTGGGCTGTACGCTTCGTGCCAGGATGACCTGTAGATGTCGATGTGTGCGCCCACCTGATAACTCTATCACGGAGGTTCTGAGGGACGTACTTCCTATTTGCTGGGCACTCTGAGGGTGCAGGGTCCCGATGCAACTCACGTTCAATGTCCTCGTCGAGGTTCCACATAATGGGGTTCAGAAACACTGAGGCTGGCAGGATGGTTGTTGGCCGGGTGGATTCTGTATCTGGTCCATCCCGGCGTGACAGGGCATCAGCCTTTGTGTTGCGACTTCCAGGTCTATAAGAGATGGTGAAATCAAAACGTGAGAAGAACGCCGCCCACCTGGCCTGACGTGGGTTCAGCCTTTTGGCAGTTCGGAGGTATTCCAGGTTGCGATGGTCAGTCAGAACTTGAAGGTTGGAGCGAGCCCTCAAGCCAGTGCCGCCACTCCTCAAGTGCCAACTTTACTGCCAGAAGTTCACGGTCTCCCACATCGTAGTTCCTCTCGGCTGACGATAGTTTCCTGGAGAAGTAAGCACATGGGTAGAGCTTTGGAGGCTCACCTGAACGCTGCGAGAGGACCGCCCCCACACCAGAATCACTTGCGTCTACCTCAACCACAAAGCTGAGACTGGGGTCGGGAAGACGCAGAATGGGAGCAGTAGTAAACCGTCTCTTCAGGTCCTCAAAGGCTGCCCTGGCATCTGATGTCCAGATGAGATCCCGTGGCTTACCCTTGAGAAGGGCTGTGAGGGGAGATGCCACCGTACTGAAACCACGGATGAAACGGCGGTAAAAGTTGGCAAAGCCAATAAATTGCTGAAGTTCCTTGACTGACTGTGGGACCGGCCAGGAGCTGACAGCATCCACCTTTGCTCTGTCCATTTTCACCCCTTCTGGCCCAATGACATAACCCAGGAAGGACACGGTCGGCTGATGGAACTCGCACTTCTCTGCCTTAACATATAGTTGGTTGGCTAGCAAACGCTCCAGCACCGGGCGAACATGTTGAACATGCTGGGTCCTTGTTTGGGAATAGATAAGGATGTCAATGTAAGCAATCACATATTTTCCCAGCATGTCCCGTAATACATCGTTTATTAAACTCTGGAAAACAGAGGGAGCATTAGCCAACCCATATGGCATCACACAATATTCAAAATGACCTGCGTGGGTGTTGAATGCGGTCTTCCACTCGTCTCCCTCCCGAATGCGCACAAGGTTGTAAGCACTGCGGAGATCCAATTTTGTGAAGATGGTTGCACCCCGTAGCTGGTCAAGGGCGCTTGGCACCAGAGGGAGTGGGTAGCGGTACTTCACAGTTATGTTGTTCAGCCCCCGGTAGTCGATACAGGGTCGAAGGCCTCCATCCTTCTTGCTCACAAAGAAGAAGCCGCAGGAGAGGACGATGGACGAATGAAACCCTGTTTGAGAGCCTCCTCGACGTATGCCTCCATGGCTTGATGTTCTGCCTGGGTGAGTGGATATATGCGACTCCGGGGGGGGTGAAGTACCAGCTAAGAGCTCGATGGCACAATCCCATGGACGGTGAGGTGGCAGACGAGTGGCTCGGACCTTGCTAAACACAGCTGCCAGGTCCTGATAGTCCTTGGGAACCGAGGGGCCTGCAGTGGTGGAGGGGCTCTCGACTGAAGTCGAAGCACATGTGAAAGTGTGGGTGCTTGGTGACCGTGAGGGAAAAGCGATGGCTTTCTCTCTCCAGTGGACGATAGGAGAGTTCTTGATGAGCCATGGTAATCCAAGGAATAGGGATGACGGGAGTGAGGAAGGACAAAGAACGTGAGGTGTTCCTGGTTGTTTCCCACCATGAGCTCAATGGGGCCAATGAAGTGGACCACAGAACCCCTGCTGATGGGTCTTCCATCTATGGCCTGGACGGCAATGGGCACCGGGAGTCGATGAGAGGGAAGGCGGAGTCGATGAGCCAGTCCCGGAGAAATGAGGTTCCCGGCTGACCCAGAGTCTACTAAGGCTGAGACATGAAAACAGAGATCACCAGCACGAACAGAGGCCGGAAATATAGACTGTTCAGAGGAATAAACCGGTGGGGCAACACTCACCACAGGATCAGCCTTACGCCGACCCCCCTTTGCCCGGGAAACATAAGGGCAAGTAGGCAGAAGATGACTCCCCTCACCACAATACAGGCACAAGCCTTGCTCCCTCCGGCGCCGACGCTCTGCTGCAGAGAGTCTGGCATGTTCTACCTGCATAGGCTCCTCATCAGGTTCTGCTGGAGGAGGTCTGGAGGGTTTGTGTTGCTCTCGGTGGAGGTTGTCGAGCCGTATTGTGAGGGAGATGAGTTTATCCAGAAAGAGAGCATCATCCCGACAGGCTAGCTCGGTTTTTAGCTCTGGCCGTAACCCCTGCCTGAAGATGGAGATCAGTGCTGGCTCATTCCAACCACTCCCAGCTGCAACTGTTCGGAAGTCCAAGGCGTAGTCAGCTGCTGAACGGGAGCCTTGCTGCAGACGGAGGAGCTTCTCTCCACCCTCTCCTCCTTCCGGGGGATGATTGAACACTGATCGAAATAAAGCAGTGAAATCTCGATAAGAGGCGAGGGGCTCACCTCCCTGATTCCAGACAGCCGTAGCCCACTCTCGGGCTCTTCCTCCGAGGAGTGAGATGACTGTGGAAACCTTCTCCCCGTCCTGCAGCTCCGGATGGTAGATGAAGAACAGATCACACTGCAGGAGGAAACCAGCACAACCAGAAGGATCTCCACAAAAAACTTCAGGGAGCCTTACCGGGGAAGCAATGGCTCGATTGACAGTCACTGGAGCAGCTGATGAGGAAGTAGCAGGGGGGTTGTCAGCCGCAGGTGGAGATGACCGTGCATGTGGATGCATTTGTAAGCGTCTCAACAGATCCGACATCATAGACTCCTGCCTTCCTATTCTTTGCTCCAGAGAGGCAGCTATCGCGGCGAGCTGAGCCATGGCTGAAGGCTGTTCCAAAGCAGAGGTTGAAGGAGGACCCTCACTTGGAAGAGGAATGTTTGCTGCGTCCATGGTTGGTCATGTATTATGTCAGGCTGAAGCAGAGGCTGGACGCAATTGCAAGTTATCGGGGTTTAATGAAGAGTAGGGTAACACAAGGAATACATGACACTGGTGGAAGAGGTAGTACTGGGTTAAATAGAGGGATAAACAGGTGTGACTGATGAAGGTAATGAGGACCAGGTGGAAGCCATGATGAACAGGACAGAGGGATTGTGGGAGTTGTAGTGAGAACCGTCAGTAGGAGATCAGTAGGTAGGTGAAGCTGAACGCAGAAGTGGAGGAGGAGTAGGCATGACAGTGGTTCTCAAATCTTTTATTTCACATACAGCTTCAGAAAACATCAGTCTCTTCAAATGACACCAACATTACTGGCATAAATACATTTTTATCATTTAGTGCTGGCAGCTATGATTGTTAAAGGAGTTAACGTTTTTAAAATTATTTTTTAAATCAGTTTAACATCTTTTATTTAAACTTCATTTTAGTTCCCCCAATACTGTTGGTGAGGGCTAGGACAGCGCTTAGAGACATCATTTATCGATATGTGTGTATGTATATGCAGTGTTGTATAGTAATGAAGTAAAAATACTTTGTTACTTTACTTAAAGGCGCTATACCTGATTTTGCACATTTGCGAACCGTGAGCGAGGTGAACAATGTAGTTTGAACTGTAAGCCCCGCCCCTAACTGTTTCTCCCAGTGAGAAACGCTCCTACTCTCGTTTTTCTCTCCTCCCACTCAACATGCACGAGATAATGTGCACGTTTCATACTCGTGCACAAAGAAACTCTCGAGAGAAAACTTGCATCTTCCAGTGAAATTACTGTTCTGGTTGCAAAAAATGGCTGCTGATCAGCTAAATGACATTTTCTATCATAACCGGTAGTTTACCGTAACTATAGTTATGTAAACAGATGCACAGTTATGACGAGTTATGATGTTATAGGCGATATTACAACGTGACAGCCTGATAAAGTTTTTTTTACTGGCCACTTTGAGAAGCAGTGATATAAAGCTTAATCACCTTATGTTGTAAATATCACTATGTATTATATACGGTAAACCAGCAGAGGAAGCGCCAGCACCAGAGGACATATAACATGTTACTGAGAAGAAAGTTATTGAAAAAAATACCTGTCGAGGCGGACTTCCAGTCCACATTCAGTCCGAGGCGTCCAGCTGCTCTCTACCTTCAGTACAATCCACCGAGAACACGAACTTTATTCCTTCTTTGGTCTTTCCTGCATTTCAAGCCTCTCTCCTCCTCAGTTTTGATGCTTACAGGCTGTTTTGCTGAGGTATCGCCACTTTCCCTTGGTAGACGCCATGCGGTTCTGTTTACAAGTGCTGCCGTGCACGCGAGAGAGGAGGGCGCTCCTCGTCAGAAAACGCTGTGAGTGGCTGATTGGAAACCAAAACTTATGTAGAATGAACCGCATTGGCATGAATAGAGCGTCACGCCATCCTTAGAAACCTAAACTAAAAAGGCCTGGATTCATGCTTATACGCAATCAATGAGTGATTTATTTTTTTTTAATTACCTCTTTTAACACGCATACCGTGTAGAAAGCATTTCTCTGAAAGAGATTAAAATAAAATCAGGTACAGGGCCTTTAAGTAGTATTTTTTATATTTGTACTTTACTTTACTACTTCTATTTCTGATTACTTTTACTTTTACTTCACTAAATTTTCCGAAAAAAATCAATACTTTTACTCCATTACATTTACATGAGCATCTTAGTTACTTGTTACAAAATAAGGAGAAAGATAACAGCCAATGGACAATCTTTATTTTGTTGTAGTTGGACGAGTAGTCACTAGCAGCCTTGTGCAAGCTGTCTCTCAAGCTAAACACACCTTTACCTGCCTCAGCAGCATGTGAAAGGCTGTTTAGCATCACTGGTCTGGTCTTCAGCCCAAGAAGAGCAAGACTGAGTTCTCGCCATTTTGAGAAACAACTTTTTTTGAGGTTGAACAAAAAGTTTTTCAGGGTTCAGTCATGACTGGATGGACAGGTCATGTGCTGTCACACTGCTGTGCAGTCACGTTAAAGTTCAACCAATCAAGTTTTTTGTTTGTTTGCGTCACCTCCGAGCACCAAGAGTTTATTAGGAATGATTTTATATTGAATGCACGTGGGTATGAATGTTGGTAGGCATGCACGCAGGTCTGTAAGGATGTGTTTGTGTGCATTTTTATATATGGTTGGGTTTATGTTAAGAGGTATTGAAGCTTCTTTACACTTTGGAAATTAAACACAACTTAAAAACTAAACAGGAATAAAGAAAATGTTTAACTCAAATTTCTGATTGCGTTTTATGAACAGTACTTTTTACTTTTGACACAAGTACAGTAAATACTAGCTACTTTTTTACTTTTACTCAAGTAATATTCTAGCAGGCGACTTTTACTTCTATTTGAGTAATTTTCCAGTAAGGTACTTTTAGTTTTACTCAAGTATGGCTTTTGGGTACTTTATACAACACTGTGTATATGTATATGTGTGTATGTTGTAAATACGTGCTACTCGTTGGTTTGTGTTCTGGGGGACTTTATTGGTAAATACCTTACATTGTGTTTTTAATGTAAAATTTTAATTTAATCTTATTAATTTAAAAAAAAAAGGGGGGAACAACACATATTAATGAACCTTAAAACAAATGTAAATAGCCTGAGGCAAGTTTTCATCTGTGGACCCCTCTGGGGAGGTTGATGTTACAGCAGATTTAAAAACATACTAGAACAGAGACTCTATAAACATAAAAATGCATATACAAAAAGGAATACAGCCAAGCAAAAACCTATACATATAGACCATAACTATACTATAGTGTAAAAAATTACATAAAACCCAGTATCATCTGTACTGCACATGCTCCGACTCATTAGCTGTGTTTGAAATCATCCACTCACTCCCTATTCCCTACATAGTGTATATGATGTAGTCCACTATATCATGTACACTATGTAGGGAACGACGGGAGGAGATTTCAGACACTACATGGGGTGACGCAGCAGATGTGCCAGGTATTGATGCAACGTGCAGTAGTGGAACTTCAATAAAGTTAGAAAAAAAAAAAAAAGACGTGCAGTAGTGGTAGCTAACAGTTATGAAGAACAGACAGCTTTCCTGCTACTAAGAAATACCATTACTGTTAAAAGCTACGCAACGCCGTACCGTACCGTCTTCTTCCGCTTATCCGGGATAGAGTCGCGGGGGCAGCTGCCTAAGCAGGGAAGCCCAGACTTCCCTCACCCCGGCCACAGCCGCCAGCTCATCCGGGGGGATCCCGAGGCGTTCCCAGGCCAGCTGGGAGACGTAGTCCCTTCAGCGTGCCCTGGGTCTCCCCTGGGGTCTTGTCCCGGTGGGACGTGCCTGGAACACCTCACCAGGGAGGCGTCCAGGAGGCATCCTGACCAGATGCCCGAGCCACCTCATCTGGCTCCTCTCTATACGGAGGAGCAGCGGTTCTACTTTGAGTCCCTCCCGGATGACCGAGCTCCTCACCCAATCGAGAGCTTCGCCTTCTGGCTCAGCTCCTTCTTCACCACGACGGACCAATGCAGAGTCCTCATCACTGCAGACGCCGCACCGATCCGTCTGTCCATCTCCCGCTCCATTTTTCCCTCACTCGTGAACAAGACCCCGAGATACTTGAACTCCTCCACCTGGGGCAGGACCTCACTCCCGACCCGGAGAGGAGACTCCACCCTTTTCCGGGCGAGGACCATGGTCTCGGATTTGGAGGTGCTGATTCTCATCCCGGCTGCTTCACACTCGGCTGCAAATCGCTCCAGCGAGAGCTGGAGATCACGGCCCGATGACGCCAACAGAACCACGTCATCTGCAAACAGCAGAGACTCGATCCTGAGGCCACCAAACTGGATCCCCTCAACACCTCGGCTGCACCTAGAAATCCTGTCCATAAAGGTTATGAACAGGATCGGCGACAAAGGGCAGCCTTGGCGGAGTCCAACTCTCACCGGGAATGGATCCGACCTACAGCCGGAAATGCGGACCAAGCTCTGGCACCGGTCGTAAAGGACCGGACAGCTCGAACAAGGGGGTCCGGCACCCCATACTCCCGGAGCACCCCCCACAGGAATCCCCGGGGGACACGATCGAACGCCTTCTCCAAGTCCACAGAGCACATGTAGACTGGTTGGGCGAACTCCCATGCCCCCTCTAGGATCCTGAAGAGGGTGTAGAGCTGGTCCACTGTTCCACGACCAGGACGAAAACCACACTGCTCCTCCTCAATCTGAGGTTCGACTATCCGACGGACCCTCCTCTCCAGGACCCCTGAATAGACTTTACCAGGGAGGCTGAGAAGTGTGATCCCCCTGAAGTTGGAACACACCCTCTGATCCCCCTTTTTGAAAAGGGGAACCACCACCCCAGTCTGCCAGTCCAGAGGTACTGCCCCCGATGTCCACGCGATGCTGCAGAGGCGCGTCAGCCGAGACAGCCCCACAGCATCCAGAGCCTAAGAAACTCCGGGCAGATCTCATTTATAGCGGACGATGTAGGGGATGAAAAGTAGTGAACAGAATTCAAACAACACTACAAAATGGCGTGCTCACTATATAGTGCACTGCATCCGTGATAGGGAGCGATTTTGAACACAGCTATTGTATCACATCCTTACATTACAGTGATTAGGGATGGGCACTTCAATACCAGCCTGACAAAATATCAGAATCGATACTTTCTTGAGTATTGCGGTACCACTGTACAGATACAAAACAATTAATTAGTTTTCACTTCTAAGAGTTTTAGGCAATTAAACTTTGTGTAAAAGCAGCCAGATTCTAGCTTCTGTGTCATAATGGTGGTAGCTTATCAGATGTCATGATGATGATGCTACTGTTAGTGATGATGATGATGTTTTGGTATCTTTCAGTGCTTTAATACAGGTTAATGTACGTTATGTTTTGGTAAATTTATAATATTATTACTATTACATTTTATATTTGAACATTTTCACTGAATAAATTTCAATAATCTTAACCTGTACTTAAGTTATTTGATAATTAAAGGCATATGCCACCCCTGGGTGAAAGTGAGCCTGTGATTCGCTTGTACTTCAGCGGCATATAGTTCCCCTATTGAATGCCGCCTAGTCAGTCCTTTGATGTAAAATTGGCTTGTCATTTCTACTTCATCAGAATGTCACAAAACGTAATTGGAAAAAAGCTTGAGTTAATTAGGTGAATTTTGCCAAGTGGTGCAAGTTGGAAACACCAGATTATCCCAACTATGCTAAGCTAAGCTAAAGTCATTGCTGCCAGATTCAGAGAATGACTGAGTTAGCTGGAAAACGCTTCTGCCAAATTGTCCAACTCGGGGGACTGCGGGTGGAGGCTCAATTTCACCCAGGGGTGGCATATGCCTCTAAGAGAAGTATTACATGTAATCTTATTTTTGTTTAATCTCTTCATCAATATAATTTATTATTGTTTCAAAAGCATTTTTTCTAGTACTTCTGTTTTCAAGTTTTACTTATATTTACTGTTACTCTTGCATTCAAGATATTAATGCAAACTGTACAATCATGTGGTTTAATTTAAAGGGAGCAAAAGTATCTGCATCAATATCAGTTTTGATGAAAAAAAAAAAGTACCATAAAGTACTGGTAACATATTGACATGAAAAATTTTGGTATCGCCCCCCTGCTCTGTGTGTCTGGTATTCCTCCCTGATACGAACATACTTACATCAGTGGACAGACACCAGCAACACTGTCCACTTCAGTTTTAATGAAATAAATGTCCAAGATCTTCTCATTTACTTATTACCACAATTAAACTTTCCACTAATGTTCCAACAACCAAAAATTGTGCAAGTTCTCCCAGATTTCCTCGATATTGTGAAATAGTCCGATTCTCCTCTGCTCTAATTACACATGGACAAGAATACACCCTTAGCACTGGCGGACGGTGTACTTGCACTGTTTGCCCCGAGTCGTCTATCTACAAACTTACTTATTTGAAAATTGTCTGGTTATTTAAAAATCATGGTAATGTTACTTGGCAAGTTGGCAAGTACAGTAGAAATGTGGTCGATGTGGCTGGTTTAGACAGACAGTCCAGATACCTGGATCAGTATATCAGCTTCAGTCTCAGATTTGACTCTCCATCCATCCTTTTGTGTTTTCTTTCTATGACAGTAAGATGAGAGAGGCTTTAATCACAGAGTCTTACAATTTACAGTGAAATGGCTGACATTGCCCCTGAATCTGTGATCACACCAGGGGTCTGTTGCACGAAGCAGGTTTAATGAAAACCCTGAGTTGTTCAACCCTGAACTTCGGGAAATACTGAGTTTTCCGTAACGCAAAGGTAGGTAACTCAACCTAGAAAAAGAGGAGTAACTCTAGCCTGATGCACCAGTTACCATGGTAACAGACTCTCTGAAACTAACCTGGTCGGGAACAGGTTAGTGTGGAGAAACCTTGAGTTTCTCGCTGTCTCCGCTCACTTTTAGCCTCACTCGCCGTTTCATTTCCTCATTCATTCAGTCAGTCAGTCAGCGGTGAGTTTTGGCTGCTGTCTCGAATAAAACATGTTAAAAATAAATCAGAGTCGGTAGGTTACAGACTTTTCCTTTCCATTAGGATTTCATGGATGAAGATGCTGCATTTCTACGGAGAGTTAAACATTCAGAGATAGTTATCATACCACGGATAGAAGTTTTTTTAATTTCCCGACAGCAGTTTCACATCACAGTCATTCATCTACATACAAGCTGATCCGTCCCTACATTTATAATAAAATTAGATGAAAAATACTTTATTTATCCCAGAAGGGAAATTCAACATTGTAAATTTGTGATTGTAATATCCGTATGTGACAGTTGGAGGTCCTGTCTCTCTGTTTCCGAGAGATGGTTTGTGCTGATTATTTGACCATCAAGCTGTCTCTATCTCTGGGTAAATGAACAAGGATAATGGCCGTCATGCAAGAAGTTGTGGTTCGATCCCAGATGTCACTTTTTTTCATGTTGCCATACGCTTTCCCCTCAAAGGAGATAGGTTATTGTTTATTGCCCTGCGTTTTTTCGCAAAAATATGTTCTTTAATTGGAGATGTAGGGCATTCGAGAAATGTGACGGATATATTTAATCTTAATGCTGCCGACAAAAGCGCTTCCCCCGCGGGATCGCACCCAAATTAAACAAATAAAATTGCTGCAATAAAAGTACAAAGGTGGATTCAAACACCAGCCTCCGAGATGAAAGGTAAATGCGAAAAAATTCGAATCAGTTCAAACTCGCCATATGAGGCTTTAGAAGTTCGTTCCATTCAATGGCGAGGGCAACCCTGCCTTTGCGTCTACGTTGCCATGGTGACTCGTGGAATCGGTGCTCAATTGATGCTGGCTTTTTATCATGGTAGAGCATGTTTCAAACCCCGGGTTGAACTACCCTGAGTTGATTAACTCAAATCAGCTGTTCTGGGGACTGAAAACTCAGAGTTTCGAATCTCCGATTAGATCAACTCAGAGTTCAGGGTTACACTCAGAGTTGGTTAAACCTGCTTTGTGCAACAGACCCCAGCATGATCAGATTACACGACATCTTCACAACCCCATAACAACAAAACTGTGTGACGTAGAGTGTCATTTAAACCAGCTTCCTCTCAGCTGAAGGTAAGAGTTTGAGCATAGTTATGTTTCTAAGTTGTATTTATTTTCATTTGTTTGCTGCGTATTGTAATTCCATCAAAGCACCTCAGGGAATTTCTTGCATCTCCAAACCCATAAAGCAATAAAGAAACTTTTTATTCTTCTCTGATTACTTGGTAAAGAACTACACCTCCCAATAACCTGAGTTAATTATTGAAGCATGCATTGTTAGAAATAACTCCAAGAGACAGCCCTTGCATGACTAAATCTGTAGTTCTCTTTGGACCCAGGGTACTGTGCATTGATAAGTCTAGCACATATATAAGAAATCATTCTCTTGTAAATTGGCATTCATAACAATGTTGAGTGACGGTTAACTTCATATATGAAGAATTGCAACTAAGTAAATAGTTCTAACAGATGCTCTTTTTGCAAAGCAAAGATAAGAAGATACAGTGGGAAATTGATGGTGATGCTCTGGTCACACATAGAAAATATGTACATCATTAAATTAATTAACAGTACAGTTCCACAGAGCTGTCACACCAGGTTTAAAACAACCACTACAATCATTGCTTGTTGTTCTATCAATTTTTATGGGTAATCGTTACAGCGGAAGTTTGTTTTTTTTCTCCCTGGACCTATTTTCTAGCATGAAATACATTCATTTACTAACCCAGACAGTTTTGGTGCAACTTGAATTCCTTCAGAAGATGTTTAGATCCACTCGAGATCAGTGTATGCCCAATATAATGCGAGCAACCGCACGCAGCCTCTAAATAAGGCATTATCTGCCACAAACTCCTTCATTTCATCAATGCCTTGTTATGAAACATTAGTCGGACCCCCCCTGTGAGCTCGAAGCAGCTTTTGTGTGGTGATTCGTCCTTAACTCTTTTCGCTGCCATTCACGTGTTTCCACGTTAATTCAAACCAACGTTAACTCCAATCCGTGTTACCGTTAATTAAGTTTTAATTGAAGCTGTTTTAATATCTGTGCACTTGTAAAGAGTTCAAATGATCTACATTTTCTATGTAGCACCAAATCCAGCATGGCGCGTCAGACAAGCTTGAAAACCCTCCAGGAGGGGAGGAGGTGCCATGTGGCTTTGTGTTTGTTAGCAGCGGCTGTTAGCCCCGTGCAAGAGTGTGCTCGATTCTTCTGCGGGAACATGGCGACGGCGATCAAACGGCTTAGGAGGTGGAAAAGAAAGAAAGTTTGACAAAGTGATCAGTGACAGTGACACTCATCAGACACGCCATAGAGGGAAAACAGCAGGAGTCTGCACTGCGGCGGGGGGGTGTGCACGCAGGCAGCGCAGTAGAGGGAGGAGGGGCGGAGGGAGACGTCTCTGCTCGCTGTTTCTGCCAAATATTCTGTTGTGAAACAAGCTTGTTGTGGCTTATTTAGCTGGTAAATAATTATTACCTCCACTTTTCTCAGTGTTGTATTTGTTGTTCATAGAAGAAACAGCGTTCAGAAGATGAAGGTGTTACTAAAGTAAAAAATATTGTCATCAAAGACACTTTTCCACTTGAACGGACGGCGAGTTTCAAACTAATTTTTCTCCGCTTTTTGCTCAAAAATAGGCATTTTCCTAAACAAGCCCATCTTCTGCAGATTACTAAAGAATGGAAAAAGCTAGAAACAAATGGTTTTTTTCTGATAAAAGAAGAGAGTCTAAACTTTTCTTTGGTACATTCAGTGTTTGTATTGGCATAGTACACAATATTCTGTGGATCTCCCAAAATCAGCAAAATGCTCAAAAGTCTGGCAGTATGGAGTACTCTGCTCTAAAACGGCTGGCAGTGAATGAGTTAATTACAGACATTTTTACTGTTGCGAATTTGATGATGTCACTATTATGCAACAACATAAATGTCTGTGAATAAGGACGAATCACCACAAAACAGCCGCTTCAAACTTGCAGGGGGGGATTCCCGAGGGAATTCAAGTTGCACCAAAACTGTCTGGGTGAGTAAATGAACATATTTCATGCTAGAAAATAAGTCCAGATTGAAAAAAAATTAACTTCCCCTTTAAGTATAGCCTCCTTTTCTTATTACAAAACACTTCTTTTGTCTCATTTGCTAAGTTGAAGCCAAATATTTCAAAACTCATATTGATAACTGTAACCTTGTGTTTAATAAGCTTTTTATTTATTTATTTTTTTTAACTCACGATTTCAATTTAAGTGACCTCAGTATTTGATTGTAAATTTCCATCACCTAAATTGATAACTTGATTAAAAAGATGTGGCTTTTATTGTTTTTAAGCCAGAATTCACCAGTGTTTGGCAGGCGAATAACTGTGAAATGCCTTTGCCACTTTTCCCACTAAAACCAATTTCCAATGCTGTGCCAACTGCTTGAGTGGATTGGAAACTGGAGTATCAGGGTCCAGAATGAGTCATGTAGAGGGGTTATGGATCTCTTGAATCAGCGCTCACCATCATTTGCTTTGGGTTAGGTTGCTCGTCTGGTGGCTGATGGGGACCATGATGATCGATCCTTTAAGAGTGTATTGATCAGCAGAGACAGAGTTATTGTCTCCTTCCACTTGGATCGACTATATCTTTTGTAGCGCCCTTCTTGCATTCCCATAGGACAGAACTGATGGGAAAACGACTCTATTTTGTCTGTCTATTGATAGCACCTTTTTGTTGACACAGGTGTCTCTGTTTGTGTGCAAATATTTTTCCTGTATGTTTCTGTCTGCCTGTATTCATGCCAGAGACAATGTGGCAGCTTTTGCGATGAAATATAATTTGAAAACACTTAACAATTGGGTTTTTTTTTTAAATTGGAGCGGTACCAAATGAATGATGGGTAGAGAAAATGGAATAGGACCCTTGATGTCATGATCATGCTTGCTGAGGTGTCCGTGTGTTCTGAGCTTAGGTGTGGTTGAGCAGATTCCAGGAGACCCAGGGCAGAGTCTGGCCTGCTGATTGTTCTCACCTGCTCTCAATCAGACCTCGTCAAAGTTGCCTCCTGAGACGTGAGCTTTATTTTGTTGTGCATTTTTATTTTCGTAATGATGTTTTAGGAGAGTATGGGCATAATAACTATATACAGTAAATAAATTTTGTCTTGGTACAATAAGTAGTTTGAGAAATAATATGTCCTATAAGCGGACAGTATAGGTCAATGTTAAAGGAGTGATGACATAGCAGTCAAAAACTAGTTTATGTTGTTGGCATTACTGCATATGTAAATACTCCAAAGAAAAAAACGGCATTTTTTACAGCGGAGTATTGTTTTGAAACGCCAGACCTCACTTCCTCAGTAATAGGGGATTATCACGCTTACCGGAAGTGCCAGGATTTTGACACTTCCTCTTCCGGGCCATGTTAACACAGCCGTTCCTGCTCTGTTATACTGTTTAAATCGGATAAACCCAAACATACTCAAGTTTTCATTCTAGACTGAAATGATACTAAGGAAGAAGTGGATCAAAGAGATCGATTCGCCGCGGTGAAGGGCCGAACTTTATAATAAAACACACGTTTGTTTGTCGCCGGTGGGGCACGACACCGGCACTTCACAGCATGCTAGCATTAGCCAGCTAACGTTTATTGACGTGCTTAACATTGTGCGTCTTAACACACACAAACATCTGAAAATCGGGTCTGTACCCCCCCGTTTCCAGTGGAACAACTGGGGACTGCCAAGAAAGGAGACGCTTTCAGATGCTTGTGTGTTTTCAGCCGCACAAAGTTAGGCACGTTATCGAGCTGGCTAATGCTAACCTGCTAACACAACTGCGCAGTCTGCCGGCCACAAACAAACGTGTGTCGTTTTATTATAAAGTTCGGTCCTTCACCGCGGCGAATCGGTCGTTTTAATCCACTTCTTCCTCAGCATCACTTCAGTCTGGAATGAAAACTTGGCATTGGCGTTTATCCGATTAACAAAGTTTAACAGAGTAATAGCTGGCGGACTATTGTTAGCAGGTTAGCATTAGCCAGCTTGATGACGTGCCTAACTTTGTGCGGCTGAAAACACACAAGCATCTGAAAGCGTCTCCTTTCTTGGCAGTCCCCAGTTGTTCCACTGGAAACGGGGAGGTACAGACCCGATTTTCAGATGTTTGTGTGTTTTAAGACGCACAATGTTAAGCACGTCAGTAAACGCTAGCTGGCTAATGCTAGCATGCTGTGAAGTGCCGGTGTTGTGCCCCAACGGCGACAAACAAACGTGTGTTTTATTATAAAGTTCGGCCCTTCACCACGGCGAATCGATCGCTTTGATCCACTTCTTCCTTAGTATCATTTCAGTCTAGAATGAAAACTTGAGTATGTTTGGAGTTTATCCGATTTAAACAGTATAACAGAGCAGGAACGGCTGTCGTTAACATGGCCCGGAAGAGGAAGTGTCAAATGTTTCAACTTCCGGAACCGGAACGCGGAAGCGTGATAATCCCCTATACAGTTGGGTCCGGTGATGATATGGAGCTTTACCCGGAGACCACGTTGACTTCATTTTGATTGGCTACACTTTATTTGGCTATGACCTTATTTGGAGAATCTAGGTCAAGCTGCGGTCGGACTTTGCTAAAGGCTAACTGCTAGCAACATGGGCACTTCAGACAGTGTGAGCTACGTTTATCAGACAAGACAGCATTTAGAAAATAAATAAACTTACAGGTAATGACAAGGTTGTGGTCGTCTTCCTCAGTGTTGCTGCAGTTTTCTTTTAAATCCATTTGTTTGAAAAATCCAGACCTGACTGCACAGAAGTTACTACTAGCTCCATACACGAAGCTGAATCAGACAGGGAGGGGAGGGGGAGCGGACGGTGCATAAACCGTTAGAGAGAGAGAGAGGGGGCGCTGTTTACTTGATAGTGTGCTCTTATTGGAGCAATTAAATTACGTAGAATGATAGAACTACGTAGAATGATAGCCTGCTGTCTCATTCAACTGTTTCTGAGCAGAGAGACAAAGCTGACAGACCATAAACAGGAACTTTGATTCTCACTCTGGACATTCACATGGCCTTATCAGTGCACAACAGATCATACTATACCCCCAAAGCCCCAGAAAAGTGAAATTTGATGTCATGGCACCTTTAATAGATAAAGTTACAAAGTCATCAGAGTGGAGCAATGAATAAAAGTCCTGTTTACTTCCACAAAAAGACACAAACTGTAAAATGTAACAGTTGAAATTGCAGTTCAGGAAAATATCACATTTCACCCTGCACACAAGACTTTCTTGTACAGCCCTTCAGAATTCCACCGCATTAGATTTTTCAGGTTGAGAAGCTCAGGAAAGCTGCAAAAATGACAAATGTAAAGGATGCATCTCAATAGCCAGATGAAGAATAACACAGGTTCGACTGGTTTATTGGAGTCAGACCACAAATTAAAATGAATTTATGTATTTCAGTAGGCTACAAACCCTCTTTAGACTCTTTGATGAAAAGTATAAGCATACTCTTACGATCATGCATGAGAAGGAGAACAAAAGTGAGTACTTTTTTCCCCATAATTTGGATATTCAGATGTATTACCCTTTTAATTTTTCATTTTTGCAAATATCGCATTCGATGTCTTGCCTTGTTTTTAGAGGCTCAGGAAGGTTTTTTGCAAAAATTGTGCACACTGTGGCGTGAAAGATGTTTTTATCATTATTTTTATGGTCCATTTCCTGTTCTCGAGTAACATTATCACTGTTATACCTGACAAAAATGACCTAAGACACCATCATCCAGAATTCAAAGAAATGTACAACAGTCCTTGGTTTAAAAATCCCGATGTTGTTTTGCGACACAAGAAGCAGCTGCTAGATAAGCAACGTCCAAGAAGAGCATCATGATCTTTATTGTCCACTTAGTTTGGACATTCATTCAGTAGCGACTCATCACCCCATTTACCAAATCAACGCCGCCCACCAGCATGTACTAGTATAATACAACATGGTCACATGATACTCTCATATTGTTCGTCTCTGTCGGACCACTGCTGCAGATGTCTTCGGATTTTTTAGCATCAACGGATGATGACATCAGAATTGGTTTATGGGGGATTATCATGCTTCCGTGTTCCGAACTTCCGGTTTGAAACACTTAGACGGCCCGCTTCCGGCCCAGTTCAACGTCCCTGCCTTACTTCGTAAATAACGTGAATAAACGCCAACCCTACTTAAATTTTCACGGATTCCAGACTGAACTGATACTAAGGAAGAAGTGGTTCAAAGCGATTCTCCAGAGTGAAGGGCTGAACTTTATAATAAAACAACGTAGCATGTTTGTTTGTAGCCGGTGGGGCACAACACCGGCATGCTGAAAATCGGGTCTGTACCCCCCCGTTTCCAGTGGAACAACTGGGGACTGCCAAGAAAGGAGACGCTTTCGAAAGCTTGTGTGTTTTCAGCCGCACAAAGTTAGGCACGTTATCAAGCTGGCTAATGCTAGCCTGCTAACAGTAGCCTGCCGACTACTACTCTGTTAAACTTTGTAAATCGGATAAACGCCAATGCCAAGTTTTCATTCCGGACTGAAGTGATGCTACGGAAGAAGCGGATCAAAACGGCCGATTCGCCGCAGTGAAGGACCGAACTTTATAATAAAACAACACACTTTTGTTCGTAGCCGGCAGACTATACAGTCGTGTTAGCAGGCTAGCATTAGCCAGCTCGATGACGTGACTAACTTTGTGCGGCTGAAAACACACAAGCATCTGAAAGCATCTCCTTTCTTGGCAGTCCCCAGTTGTTCCACTGGAAACGGGCGGAGGGGGGGGGGGTACAGACCCGATTTTCAGATGTTTGTGTGTTTTAAGACGCACAATGTTAAGCATGTCAGTAAACGCTAGCTGGCTAGCATGCTGTGAAGTGCCGGTATCGTGCGGTGTTATGCCCCACCGGCTACAAACAAACGTGTGTTGTTTTATTATAAAGTTCGGCCCTTCACCGCGGCGAATCGATTGCTTTGAACCACTTCTTCCTTAGTATCACTTCAGTCTGGAATGAAAACTTAGGTATGTTTGGAGTTTATCCGATTTAAATAGTATAACAGAGCAGGAACGGCTGTCGTTTTGGCCCGGAAGAGGAAGTGCCCAAGTACCGGGAAGTTCCGGTAAGCGTGATAATCCCCAATTGTCAAATCACCTTTCTAAGCCCACCTTTCCAACATCTCTAATGATGCTGATGCACATCTTCCAAGCAGTTTCACGAATTTGCCACTAGGCAGCTTTTTAGAGGGTCTTGATGATCCAAATACTGTAGCTTTACTGAACATAACTAACATCTAATATCATTTAAAAACCTAACTTTGTGCGGCTGAAAACACACAAGCATCTGAAAGCGTCTCCTTTCTTGGCAGTCCCCAGTTGTTCCACTGGAAACGGGGGGGTACAGACCCGATTTTCAGATGTTTGTGTGTTTTAAGACGCACAATGTTAAGCACGTCAATAAACGTTAGCTGGCTAATGCTAGCATGCTGTGAAGTGCCGGTGTCGTGCCCCACCGGCGACAAACAAACGTGTGTTTTATTATAAAGTTCGGCCCTTCACCGCGGCGAATCGATCTCTTTGATCCACTTCTTCCCTAGTATCATTTCAGTCTAGAATGAAAACTTGAGTATGTTTGGAGTTTATCCGATTTAAACAGTATAACAGAGCAGGAACGGCTGTCGTTAACATGGCCCGGAAGAGGAAGTGTCAAAATCCTGGCACTTCCGGTAAGCGTGATAATCCCCTATATTTCATTCCACTGTTTTGCTGATGACCTCCAGATATACCTTCCCCTTCGGCCTGATCCAGGCTGCATGCAGAACTTAATCAACTGTCTGCATGCTATTAAAACCTGGATGGGGTTAAACTTTTTAAGTTTAAATGATGACAACACAGAAATCATTTTATTTGGTCATCCTTTTTAACCTAGCTGGTGACAGTGTGCTGGGTCCCCTCGATTCTTTTACTCGCACTTGTGCAAGAAACCTCAGTGTTTTCTTTGACAGTGGTTTTAAATTTGACAAACAGATTTCTTCTGTTGTCAAAAATAGTTTTTTTCAGTTGCGTCTTTTAGCAAAGGTGAAGCCTTACATCCCTGTAGGCCAGTTTGAACATGTTCACTTATTCATTTCCTCAAGACTGGATTATTGCAATTCTTTATATTATGGGTTGGACCAGTCTTCCATCCACCGGCTACAGATGGTCCAAAATGCAGCGGCCCGTCTTCTGTCTGGAACCAGGAAACGGGACCATATTACCCCTGATCTGGCTTCCCTCCACTGGCTTCCTGTCCTTTACAGGATCCAGTTCAAGATTTTATTGCTTGTTTTTAAGTCCCTGAATGGTTTGGCCCCCTCTTACCTTTCAGAACTTTTAACTGTGCATGTTCTGGTCAAACAAACACGTTCCTCAAATTGCTTGCTTTTAAAAGTGCCACGCACCCGACAGAAAACAAAGGGTGACCGAGCCTTTTCTGTAGCGGGTCCGAAGCTCTGGAACGCTCTGCCCCCCCCCATTACACAGGCCCGGTCGGTTGAGCATTTTAAATCTCTTTTAAAGACGCACCTGTTTGCACTGGCTTTTAACACTAGTGTGATTTTGTTTTATTTCCTGATTGTTTAAATCTCTTATATAGTCTTGTATTATTTCTTTTACTAGTTCTTATGTATGTACTGTAGGTGTCTGTGTGTATGTGTGTATGTATATGTATGTGTATATATATGTGTATATATACATGTATGTGTATTGTAGGATTATGCATGCTTTTGGAGAATTGGTTAATGTGTGATATAGATAGTGACCTGAAAGGTTATGTAGAGTTCGCTCTCAGGATATAGCATTTATTATCTAGTGTAGCAAATTGATTGGGCAGTTTATGACCTGTGGACCCTGAGAACATCCTGAGGGGGGAAAGGTTTGTTTTACTTGGCTCATCATGTGAAACCGGACACAGGGAGACAAGCGCAAAGTATTAGGGGTTTTGTTGTTTGCTGTTCTCCCCCTTCTTCTTCTGTATTTTTCCACTCTTTTCAAGCTCTCAGGAACAAAGGAGCCAGAAGATGCCAGGATGTGTGCTCAGCTGCTCTGTACAAGGAGGAGCTACAAGATTCAACCGACATGATATAAAAAGGGTTCAAGGACTGTTAGAAGGTGTCAGATTTTCCAAACTGGCTCCAGTACTCTTGTTGGTGACAGGGCAAGAATTCTGAACCCAGAGCTCTGTAATGCATTGCTTCTGATTCTGTAATAAATTGTTAACTTTTATTCCGCATTGCTTGGTTTTCATTTCTGATGCAAAAGGTCCCACTGGAAGATGGGTAAAGAAGGTTACAGGAGGTTCAATGTTCAGAAGGTATCTTAAACACTCATTTTTCTTACAGTATATATGTATGTATGTAGCCTGTTTGTGTATGTATATGCATATGCGCATGTCAGCAAACTTGTACAGCACCTTGGGCTCTCTATGTTGTTTTAAGTGTGCTTTATAAATGAATTTGACCTTGACCTTGACCTTCTATAGCTGTTAACAGGTGTTTTGGTCCAATGTTCATGAGAATGGTTATTTTCAACTACGATTCAAAAGCAATAATTTATTTCACTAAATCATAATTTTATATGTTTGTGTATTGTTAGTTTCTTTAGTTTCTTGTTCTTTGAATTAGTCTCGTCAATTTAGCCTTTTCTTTATTTGGAGGGTATGAATGATTTTGAGGAAGACTGTACATGCAGGGTCTCAGGAGGTTAAGGACCCACAGGAGCAGCCAGGCTTTGTCAGATTGTCGCTCTTCATGCAGTGGTAATCTGGCCTGTTCTTTCACTGGTGCTCAATTCCTTGAGTTCTTAATGTGCTTCTTCATGTCTCCAGAACTCCCCTCTGTTGTCTCCCACTTACCAGAACCACCTGCCTGCTTGCACCACCTATAGCTTTGGCCCACGACCCACAGCCAGCTACCTCCCCCCTCAGTTTGGACCTACACCCAGCTTCCGTAAGACCATCTATGTACTCTGTCACCATCGTTTGGTTTATCTCATTGGATAAGTAAGGGATAATGCCCACGAGGTGTCCATTATCAGAAATTAATGGAAGATGTGGAGGCGTGAACCATCCAACGCAAAGTGTCGGACAGTTGCCTCTGCGAGGGCATTATCCTGTTTATACCATGGTCATTTACGGAAGAAATAAATGTTAAGCCTTGGGAGGGCATTATCCCGGCTTATACCATGGTCACTTACGAAAGAAAGAAATGTTAATTAAAAGTATAGTATGTAAAAAATCAAAGGTCAATGGCAGAAAAAATGTGATACACTGTGCAGCTGTGGTGAGTCAGCTGGCAGCGTCACAATGAGAGATGTTTAATAGTCCGCTCAGCCTCTTCTTGTGAAAAACTTAATATTTTAACGGTAAAAACAACATAAACATATTTATAATTGGCTTAACATTTATTTCTTTCGTATTTCTTTCTTTTCTGAGTGGGTAGTGTCCATAATTTACTCAAAATGACGTCATTTAGTATATTTTTAGAGCCTAAACAATACATCACATGTCTAGCACGCCGTAGACCCCCGTCGGACATTTAGCACACTGCCCATTCGGGGGTTAGCGCCCGAAAGTCCGAAACTTCCCGGAACCCGCCACTCCTCCCAGGAAGCTCCTAAAAATCCGAAAACTGTCCTAGACCTTTTTGGTGATCTTTCCTCACATTCCTGTCCAAACGGGCGTTCCAATGGGACAAACGGTCACTGAGGAATTAATTTATTGCTACGTACGGAAATTGTTCCCTTGGTGTCCCGTCATCTCATTTTTTGACCACTAGGTGGCTAAGGACGGGACACTTGGGGACCATCATGGACAATTGGGTTGGGACATAAAGTAACAATTTGTTACCTAATGTCCCATTGGGACATTTGGGATTTGAGTGTTCCCAAATGTCTAATCCAGGGACATTTGGGACACTTAAAGTGTTGCAAAATGTCCCATTTGGTCCCATCCAGGGACACTCCAGATATCTTAAAGTGTTCCCAAATGTCCCCCATTTCTTCATAGGGACATCTGGGACACTTAAAGTGTTCCCAAATGTCCCCCCAAATGTCATTTGGGTCACTTAAAGTGTTCCCAATGTCAAATGTGTCCAAATGTCCTGCATTTACTTGGGAACAATTCGGAGTTCCTAGGTGACCAATTATACAAATTTTGACAAAGTCCTGGAACTTAAGGGGGCCAGGTTCCCCAATGTCCAATTCAAATGTATGACAAATGTCCCCGGATGATCCAGTCTAGAAATGGGACATTGTTGGGAACACTTAAGTGTCCCAAATGTCCCTGGATCAAGAAATGGGACATTTTGGAACACTTTAAGTGGCCCAAATGTCCCTGGATACCAAGGGGTCTGGAATTTTGGAGCATTACCCACAATTGAATCCCTGAAGACTGGGAGACAGCTGAGGGGCATTTGGACCCTGAAAAGGGTTCCCATGGGAACACCACCCAGGACCTTTGGCTTGGACTTCCAGGACATTCAAGAACCATCCAGGACAACCAAGGAAGACACAGAACCAGTGTCCCACATACAAATATGAATGACAAGTGTTCCTAAATGTCCCATTTATGGTCATCCAGGGACATTTGGGACACTTAAAGTATTCCCATATGTCCCATCTAGGGACATTTGGTACACTTAAAGTGTTCCCACATGTCCCATTTTCTATACTTGTCATTCATTTGATTGGGACACTGGTTCTGGTCTTCCTTGGTTGTCCTGCTGGTTCTTGAATGTCCTGGAAGTCCAAGGCAAGGTTGGGTGGTGTTCCCATGGTCCTCTGCCTTTTCAGGGCAAATGCCTCAGCTGTTCCCAGTCTTCAGGCATTCAATTGTGGGTAATGCTCCAAAATTCCAGACCCCTTGGTATCCAGGGACATTTGGGCCACTTAAAGTGTTCCAAAATGTCCCATTTCTGATCCAGGGACATTTGGGACACTTAAAGTGTTCCCACATGTCCCATTTCTAGACTGATCATCCAGGGACATTTGTCATACATTTGAATTGGACATTGGGGAACTTTAACCTCTTTTGTCAAAATTTGTATAATTGTTCCCCTTTGTCCGAATTGTTCCCAAGTTGCAGGACATTTGGCACACATTTGCATTGGGGACACAAGGGAACACTTAAGACATTTGGGGGGCCATTTGGGAACACTTAAGACATTTGGGGGGCCATTTGGGAACACTTAAGACATTTGGGGTGGACATTTGGGACCAACTGGGACATTTTGCAACACTTTTGTGCTAAATGTCCCATTAGACATTTGGGTCAAATCCCAAATGTCCAATGGGACATTAGGTAACAAATTGTTACTTTATGTCCCAACCCAATTGTCCATGATGGTCCCAAGTGTCCCGTCCTTAGCCACCTAGTGGTCAAAATGAGATGACGGGACACCAAGGAACAATTTCCGTACGTAGCAATAAATTAATTCCTCAGTGACCGTTTGTCCCATTGGAACGCCGTTTGGACAGGAATGTGAGGAAAGATCACCAAAAAGGTCTGGGACAGTTTTCGGATTTTTAGGAGCTTCCTGGGAGGAGTGGCGGGTTCCGGAAGTTTCGGACTTTCGGGGCGCTAACCCTTGAATGGGCATGTGTGCTAAATGTCCGACGGGGGTCTACGGCGTGTTGGATCAAGGGAGGTAACTTTTAATTAACATTCTTTCTTTCGTAAGTGACCATGGTATAAGCAGGATAATGCCCTCCAAGGCTTAACATTTATTTCTTCCGTAAATGACCACTGGTATAAGCAGGATAATGCCTCGCAGAGGCATACTGTCCGACACTTTGCGTTGGATGGTTCACGCCTCCACATCTTCCATTAATTTCTGATAATGGACACCCTCAGTTGGGCATTATCACTTACTTATCCAATGAGATAAACTAAACGTTGGTGACAGAGTACATAGATGTCTTACGGAAGCTGGGTGTAGGTCCAAACTGAGGGGGAGGTAGCTGGCTGTGGGTCGTGGGCCAAAGCTATAGGTGGTGCAAGCAGGCAGGTGGTTCTGGTAAGTGGGAGACAACAGAGGGGAGTTCTGGAGACATGAAGAAGCACATTAAGAACTCAAGGAATTGAGCACCAGTGAAAGAACAGGCCAGATTACCACTGCATGAAGAGCGACAATCTGACAAAGCCTGGCTGCTCCTGTGGGTCCTTAACCTCCTGAGACCCTGCATGTACAGTCTTCCTCAAAATCATTCATACCCTCCAAATAAAGAAAAGGCTAAATTGACGAGACTAATTCAAAGAACAAGAAACTAAAGAAACTAACAATACACAAACATATAAAATTATGATTTAGTGAAATAAATTATTGCTTTTGAATCGTAGTTGAAAATAACCATTCTCATGAACATTGGACCAAAACACCTGTTAACAGCTATAGAAGGTCAAGGTCAAGGTCAAATTCATTTATAAAGCACACTTAAAACAACATAGAGAGCCCAAGGTGCTGTACAAGTTTGCTGACATGCGCATATGTATATACATACACAAACAGGCTACATACATACATATATACTGTAAGAAAAATGAGTGTTTAAGATACCTTCTAAACATTGAACCTCCTGTAACCTTCTTTTACCCATCTTCCAGTGGGACCTTTTGCATCAGAAATGAAAACCAAACAATGCGGAATAAAAGTTAACAATTTATTACAGAATCAGAAGCAATGCATTACAGAGCTCTGGGTTCAGAATTTTTGCCCTGTCACCAACAGAGTACTGGAGCCAGTTTGTGCAAATCTGACACCTTCTAACAGTCCCTTGAACCCTTTTTATATCATGTCGGTTTGAATCTTGTAGCTCCTCCTGTACAGAACAGCTGAGTACACATCCTGGCATCTTCTGGCTCCTTTGTTCCTGAGAGCTTGAAAAGAGGGAAAAATACAGAAGAAGAAGGGGGAGAACAGCAAACAAAAAAACCCCTAATACTTTGCGCTTGTCTCCTGTGTCCTGGTTTCACATGATGAGCCAAGTAAAACAAACCTTTCCCCCCTCAGGATGTTCTCAGGGTCCACAGGTCATAAACTGCCCAATCAACTTGAGGCACTAGATAATAAATGCTATATCCTGAGGTCGAATCCCACATAACCTTTCAGGTCACTATCTATATCACACATTAACCAATTCTCCAAAAGCAAACATAATCCTACAATATACATACATGTATATATACACATATATATACACATACATATACATACACACATACACACAGACACCTACAGTACATACATAAGAACTAGTAAAAGAAATAATACAAGACTATATAAGAGATTTAAACAATCAGAAATAAAACAAAATCACACTATGCTAAAAGCCAGTGCAAACAGGCATGCCTTTAAAAGAGATTTAAAATGCTCAACCGGACCGGGCCTGTAATGGGGGGGGCAGAGCGTTCCAGAGCTTCGGACCCCGCTTACAGAGAAGGCTCGGTCACCTCTTGTTTTCTGTCGGGTGCGTGGCACTTTTAAAAGCAAGCAATTTGAGGAACGTGTTTGTTTGACCAGAACATGCACAGTTAAAAGTTCTGAAAGGTAAGAGGGGGCCAAACCATTCAGGGACTTAAAAACAAGCAATAAAATCTTGAACTGGATCCTGTAAAGGACAGGACGCCAGTGGAGGGAAGCCAGATCAGGGGTAATATGTGTCCGTTTCCTGGTTCCAGACAGAAGACGGGCCGCTGCATTTTGGACCATCTGTAGTAGTGGATGGAAGACTGGTCCAACCCATAATATAAAGAATTGCAATAATCCAGTCTTGAGGAAATGAATAAGTGAACATGTTCAAACTGGCCTACAGGGATGTAAGGCTTCACCTTGTTTTGCTAAAAAGACGCAACTGAAAAAACCATTTTTGTCAACAGAAGAAATCTGTTTGTCAAATTTAAACCACTGTCAAAGAAAACATGAGGTTTCTTTTACAAGTGCGAGTAAAAGAACGAGGGGACCCAGCACACTGTCACCAGCTAGGTTAAAAGGATGACCAAATAAAATGATTTCTGTGTTGTCATCATTTAAACTTAAAAAAGTTTAACCCCATCCAGGTTTTAATAGCATGCAGACATGTTGATTAAGTTCTGCATGCAGCCTGGATCAGGCCGAAGGAAGGTATATCTTGAGGTCATCAGCAAAACAGTGGAGGGAATGAAATATAGGGGATTATCACGCTTACCGGAAGTGCCAGGATTTTGACATACTCTCTTCCGGGCCATGTTAACGACAGCCGTTCCTGCTCTGTTATACTGTTTAAATCGGATAAACTCCAAACATACTCAAGTTTTCATTCTAGACTGAAGTGATACTAGGGAAGAAGTGGATCAAAGAGATCGAGTGCCGCGGTGAAGGGCCGAACTTTATAATAAAACACACGTTTGTTTGTCGCCGGTGGGGACCTGACACCGGCACTTCAGCAGTATGTCTAGCATTAGCCAGCTAACGTTTATTGACGTGCTTAACATTGTGCGTCTTAAAACACACAAACATCTGAAAATCGGGTCTGTACCCCCGTTTCCAGTGGAACAACTGGGGACTGCCAAGAAAGGAGACGCTTTCAGATGCTTGTGTGTTTTCAGCTGCCTAAATTTAGGTTTTTAAATGATATTAGATGTTAGTTATGTTCAGTAAAGCTACAGTATTTGGATCATCAAGACCCTCTAAAAAGCTGCCTAGTGGCAAATTCGTGAAACTGCTTGGAAGATGTGCATCAGCATCATTAGAGATGTTGGAAAGGTGGGCCTAGAAAGGTGATTTGACAATTGGGGATTATCACGCTTTACCGGAACTCCCGGTACTTGGGCACTTCCTCTTCAGGGCCAAAACGACAGCTCGTTCCTGCTCTGTTATACTATTTAAATGGGATAAACTTCAAACATACCTAAGTTTTCATTCCAGACTGAAGTGATACTAAGGAAGAAGTGGTTCAAAGCAATCGATTCGCCGCGGTGAAGGGACGAACTTTATAATAAAACAACACACGTTTTGTTTGTAGCCGGTGGGGCATAACACCGCACGATACAGGCACTTTACAGCATGCTAGCTCAGCTAGCGTTTACCTGACATGCTTAACATTGTGCGTCTTAAAAGCATACAAACATCTGAAAATGGGGTCATATCCCCCCCTCCGCCCGTTTCCAGTGGAACAACTGGGGACTGCCAAGAAAAGGAGATGCTTTCAGATGCTTGTGTGTTTTCAGCCGGCACAAAGTTAGTCATGTCATCGAGCTGTATACTGCTACCCTGCTAACACGACTGTATAGTCAGCCGTTTACTGAACAAAAGTGTGTTGTTTTATTATAAAGTTCGGTCCTTCACAGCGGCGAATCGGCCGTTTTGAAGTCCGCTTCTTCCGTAGCATCACTTCAGTCCGGAATGAAAAACTTGGCATTGGGGTTCATCCGACTTCATAAAGTTTAACAGAGTAGTAGTCGTCAGGTCTACTGTTAGCAGGCTAGCATTAGCCAGCTTGATAAACGTGCCTAACTTTGTGCGGCTGAAAACACACAAGCTTTGAAAGCGTCTCCTTTCTTGGCAGTCCCCAGTTGTTCCACTGGAAACGGGGGGGTACAGACACGATTTTTCACGCACCCCGGTGTTGTGCCTTCCACCGGCCTACAAAACAAACATGCTACGTTGTTTTATTATAAAGTTCAGCGGCTTCACTCTGGAGAATCGCTTTGAACCACTTCTTCCTTAGTCCTCAGTTCAGTCTGGAATCCGTGAAAATTTAGTAGGGTTGGCGTTTATTCACGTTTATTTACGAAGTAAGGCAGGGACGTTGAACGGGCGGGAGCGGGCCCGTCTAAGTGTTTCAAACCGGAAGTTCCGTTTACTGAAGCTTATGATAATCCCCCCATAAACCAATTCTGATGTCATCATCCGTTGATGCTAAAAAATCCAGAAGACATCTGCAGCAGTGGTCCGACAGAGACGCAACAATATGACAGTATCATGTGACCATGTTGTATTATACTAGTACATGCTGGTGGGCGGCGTTGATTTGGTAAATGGGGTGATGAGTGGCTACTGAATGAATGCTCAAACTAAGTGGACAATAAAGATCATGATGCTCTTCTTGGTTGTTCTTATCTAGCAGCTGCTTCTTGTGTCGCAAAACAACATCGGGATTTTTAAACCAAGGACTGTTGTACATTTCTTGAATTCTGGATGATGGTGTCTTAGGTCATTTTTGTCAGGTATAACAGTGATAATGTTTCTCGAGAACAGGAAATGGACCATAAAAATAATGATAAAAACATCTTTCACGCCACAGTGTCCACAATTTTTGCCAAAAACCTTCCTGAGCCTCTAAAAACAAGGCAAGACATCAAATGCGATATTTGCAAAAAATGAAAAATTAAAAGGGTAATACATCTAGATATCCAAATTATGGGGAAAAAAAGTACTCACTTTTGTTCTCCTTCTCATGCATGATCGTAAGAGTATGCTTATACTTTTCATCAAAGAGTCTAAAGAGGGTTTGTAGCCTACTGAAATGCATAAATTCATTTTAATTTGTGGTCTGACTCCAATAAACCAGTCGAACCTGTGTTATTCTTCATCTGGCTATTGAGATGCATCCTTTACATTTGTCATTTTTGCAGCTTTCCTGAGCTTCTCAACCTGAAAAATCTAATGCGGTGGAATTCTGAAGGGCTGTGCAAGGAAAGTCTTGTGTGCAGGGTGAAATGTGATATTTTCCTGAACTGCAATTTCAACTGTTACATTTTACAGTTTGTGTCTTTTTGTGGAAGTAAACAGGACTTTTATTCATTGCTCCACTCTGATGACTTTGTAACTTTATCTATTAAAGGTGCCATGACATCAAATTTCACTTTTCTGGGGCTTTGGGGGTATAATATGATCTGTTGTGCACTGATAAGGCCATGTGAATGTCCAGGTGAGAATCAAAGTTCCTGTTTATGGTCTGTCAGCTTTGTCTCTCTGCTCAGAAACAGTTGAATGAGACAGCAGGCTATCATTCTACGTAGTTCTATCATTCTACGTAATTTAATTGCTCCAATAAGAGCACACTATCAAGTAAACAGCGCCCCCCTCTCTCTCTCCTAACGGTTTATGCACCGTCCGCTCCCCCCTCCCCTCCCTGTCTGATTCAGCTTCGTGTATGGAGCTAGTAGTAACTTCTGTGCAGTCAGGTCTGGATTTTCAAACAAATGGATTTAAAAGAAAACTTCTGCAGCAACACTGAGGAAGACGACCACAACCTTGTCATTACCTGTAAGTTTATTTATTTTCTAAATGCTGTCTTGTCTGATAAACGTAGCTCACACTGTCTGAAGTGCCCATGTTACTAGCAGTTAGCCTTTAGCAAAGTCCGACCGCAGCTTGACCTAGATTCTCCAAATAAGGTCATAGCCAAATAAAGTGTAGCCAATCAAAATGAAGTCAACGTGGTCTCCGGGTAAAGCTCCATGTCATCACCGGACCCAACTGTATAGGGATTATCACGCTTCCGCGTTCCGGATTCCGGAAGTTGAAACATTTGACACTTCCTCTTCCGGGCCATGTTAACGACAGCCGTTCCTGCTCTGTTATACTGTTTAAATCGGATAAACTCCAAACACACTCAAGTTTTCATTCTAGACTGAAATGATACTAAGGAAGAAGTGGATCAAAGCGATCGATTCGCCGTGGTGAAGGGCCGAACTTTATAATAAAACACACGTTTGTTTGTCGCCGTTGGGGCACAAGCACCGGCACTTCACAGCATGCTAGCATTAGCCAGCTAGCGTTTACTGACGTGCTTAACATTGTGCGTCTTAAAACACACAAACATCTGAAAATCGGGTCTGTACACTCCCGTTTCCAGTGGAACAACTGGGGACTGCCAAGAAAGGAGGCAGCTTTCAGATGCCCCTTACGTGTTTTCAACCGCACAAAGTTAGGCACGTCATCAAGCTGGCTAATGCTAACCTGCTAACAATAGTCCGCCAAGCTATTACTCTGTTAAACTTTGTTAATCGGATAAACGCCAATGCCAAGATTTTCATTCCAGACTGAAGTGATGCTGAGGAAGAAGTGGATTAAACGACCCGATTGCACGCGATGAAGGACGAACTTTATAATAAAGCGACACACGTTTGTTTGTGGCCGGCAGACTACGCAGCTGGGTTTAGCAGTTTAGCATTATCCAGTTCGATAACGTGCCTAACTTTGTGCGGCTGGAAACACACAAGCATCTGAAAGCGTCTCCTTTCTTGGCAGTCCCCAGTTGTTCCACTGGAAGCGGGGGGTACAGACCCGATTTTCAGATGTTTGTGTGTGTTAAGACGCACAATGTTATGCACGTCAATAAACGTTAGCTGGCTAATGCTAGCATGCTGTGAAGTGCCGGTGCGTGCCCCACCGGCGACAAACAAACGTGTGTTTTTATTATAAAGTTCGGCCCTTCACCGCGGCGAATCGATCTCTTTGATCCACTTCTTCCTTAGTATCATTTCAGTCTAGAATGAAAACTTGAGTATGTTTGGGGTTTATCCGATTTAAACAGTATAACAGAGCAGGAACGGCTTCTCGTTAACATGGCCCGGAAGAGGAAGTGTCAAAATCCTGGCACTTCCGGTAAGCGTGATAATCCCCTATTACTGAGGAAGTGAGGTCTGGCGTTTCAAAACAATACTCCGCTGTAAAAAATGCCGTTTTTTTTCTTTGGAGTATTTACATATGCAGGTAATGCCAACAACATAAACTAGTTTTTGACTGCTATGTCATCACTCCTTCAACATTGACCTATAACTGTCCGCTTATAGGACATATTATTTCTCAAACTACTTATTGTAACAAGACAAAATTTATTTACTGTATATAGTTATTATGCCCATACTCTCCTAAAACATCATTACGAAAATAAAAATGCACAACAAAAAAAAAATAAAGCTCACGTCTCAGGAGGCAACTTTGACGAGGTCTGATTGAGAGCAGGTGAGAACAATCAGCAGGCCAGACTCTGCCCTGGGTCTCTGGAATCTGCTCAACCACACCTAAGCTCAGAACACACGGACACCTCAGCAAGCATGATCATGACATCAAGGGTCCTATTCCATTCCTCTACCCATCATTCATTTGGTACCGCTCCAATTTAAAAAAAAAAAAAACCCAATTGTTAAGTGTTTTCAAATTATATTTCATCGCAAAAGCTGCCACATTGTCTCTGGCATGAATACAGGCAGACAGAAACATACAGGAAAAATATTTGCACACAAACAGACACACCTGTGTCAACAAAAAGGTGCTATCAATAGACAGACAAAATAGAGTCGTTTTCCCATCAGTTCTGTCCTATGGGAATGCAAGAAGGGCGCTACAAAGATATAGTCGATCCAAGTGGAAGGAGACAATAACTCTGTCTCTGCTGATCATTACACTCTTAAAGGATCGATCATCGTGTCCCCATCAGCCACCAGACGAACAACCTAACCCAAAGCAAATGATGGTGAGCGCTGATTCAAGAGATCCATATCCCCTCTACATGACTCATTCTGGACCCTGATACTCCAGTTTCCAATCCACTCAAGCAGTTGGCACAGCACTGGAAATTGGTTTTAGTGGGAAAAGTGGCAAAGGCATTTCCCAGTTATTCGCCTGCCAAACACTGGTGAATTCTGGCTTAAAAACAATAAAAGCCACATCTTTTTAATCAAGTTATCAATTTAGGTGATGGAAATTTACAATCAAATACTGAGGTCACTTAAATTGAAATATTGAGTTAAAAAATAAATAAATAAAAAGCTTATTAAACACAAGGTTACAGTTATCAATATGAGTTTTGAAATATTTGGCTTCAACTTAGCAAATGAGACAAAAGAAGTGTTTTGTAATAAGAAAGGAGGCTATACTTAAAGGGGAAGTTAATTTTTTTCAATCTGGACTTATTTTCTAGCATGAAATATGTTCATTTTACTCACCCAGACAGTTTTGGTGCAACTTGAATTCCCTCAGGAACTTCCCCTGCAAATTTGAAGCGGCTGTAGTTTGTGGTGATTAATCCTTATTTACAGACATTTATGATATTTGCATAATAGTGACATCATCAAATTCACAACAGTAAAAATGTCTGTAATTAACAAATTTCCTGCCAGCCGTTTTCAGAGCAGAGGTACTCCATACTGCCAGACTTTTTGAGCATTTTTGACTGATTTTTGGGGAGATCCTCAGAATTATTGTGTACTGTGCCAATACAAACACTGAATGTACCAAAGAAAAGTTTAGACTCTCTTCTTTTATCAGAAAAAAACCATTTGTTTCTAACTTTTACCATTCTTTAGTAATCTGCAGTAGAAGATGGGCTTGTTTCATCGAAAATGCCTATTTTTGAGCAAAAAGCGGAGAAAAATTAGTTTTGAAACTCGCCATCCGATTCAAGTGGAAAAGTGTCTTTGATGACAATATTTTTTACTTTAGTAACACCTTCATCTTCTGAACAGCTGTTTGCTTCTGTGAAACAACAAATACAACACTGAGAAAAAGGGTTCTGGGCCTAAATAATTATTTACCAGCTAAATAAGCCACAACAAGCTTGTTTCACAACAGAATATTTGGCAGAAACAGCGAGCAGAGGCGTCTCCCTCCCGCCCCTCACTCCCTCACTGCCTTCATCTTTGCGTGCACCCCCCCCCCCCCCCCCCCCCCCACTTAACCGCATGCTGCAGACTTCCGCTGCTGTGGTTCCCCTCTATGGGCGTGTCTCCGATCAGTCGTGTCACTTTCTGTCACTCAACGTCAGCTTTGTCCACACAAACTTTCTTTCTTCCTCCACCTCCTAAGCCGTTTTCATTACGACCCCACGATCAAATCATGTTCCCCCCCCCCCCTCGCAGAAGATTACAGGCTGCTTCTTGGGCTAACCGGGGCTAACAGTGGCTGGCCCAACAAACACAAAGCCACATGGCACCTCCTCCCCCTTACTGGAGGGGTTTTCAAGCTTGTCTGACGCCGCCATCTGCTGGATTTAGTGAAAACTGCATCAGAAAATGTCAGATCATCTTTGAACTCTTTCACAAGCTGCACCAGATATTAAAACAGCTTCCCCAATTAAAACCCTTAATTAACGTGTAAACACGTGATTGGCAGTTAACGTTCGGTTTGAATTAACGTGGAAACACGTGAATGGCAGCGAAAGAGTTAAGGACGAATCACCACACAAAAGCTGCTTCGAGGCTCACAGGGGGGTCCGAGCTAATGTTTCATAACAAGGCATTGATGAAATGAAGGAGTTTGTGGCAGATAATGCCTTATTTAGGGGCTGCGTGCGGTTTCTCTGCATTATATTGGGCATACACTGATCTAAAGTGATCTAAACATCTTCTGAAGGAATTCAAGTTGCACCAAAACATGTCTGGGTTAGTAAATGATCATATTTCTTGCTAGAAAATAGAGTCCAGGAGAAAAAAACAAACTTCCGCTATACCTGATTACCCACAAAAATTGATAGAACAACAAGCAATGATTGTAGTGGGTTGTTTACCCAAACCTAGTGTCACAACTCTGTGGAACTGTACTGTTAATTAATTTATTAATGTACATATTTTCTATGTATGACAGAGCATCACCATCAATTTCCCACTGTATCTTCTTATCTTTGCTTTGCAAAAGGAGCATCTGTTAGAACTATTTACTTAGTTACAATTCTTCATATATGAAGTTAACCGTCACTCAACATTGTTATGAATGCCAATTTACAAGAGAATGATTTCTTATATATGTCCTTGACTTATAAATGCACATTACCTAAGGATCTAAAGAGAACTACAGATTTAGTCATGCAAGGGCTCTCTCTTGGAGTTATTTCTAACAATGCGTGCTTCAATAATTAACTCAGGTTATTGGGAGGTATAGTTCTTTACCAAGTAATCAGAGAAGAATAAAAAAAGTTTCTTTATTGCTTTATGGGTTTGGAGATGCAAGAAATTCCCTGAGGTGCTTTTGATGGAATTGCAATACGCAGCAAACAAATGAAAATAAATACAACTTAGAAACATAACTATGCTCAAACTCTTACCTTCAGCTGAGAGGAAGCTGGTTTAAATGACACTCCACGTCACACAGTTTTTTATTGGCAGGGTTGTCAGGAGATATCGTATAATCTGATCATGCTGGGGTCTGTTGCACAAAGCAGGTTTAACCAACTCTGAGTGTAACCCTGAACTCTGAGTTGATCTAATCGGAGATTCGAAACTCTGAGTTTTCAGTCCCAGAACAGCTGATTTGAGTTAATCAACTCAGGGTAGTTCAACCCGGGGTTTGAAACATGCTCTACCATGATAAAAAGCCAGCATCAATTGAGCACCGATTCCACAGTCACCATGGCAACGTAGACGCAAAGGCAGGGGTGCCCTCGCCATTGAATGGAACGAACTTCTAAAGCCTCATATGGCGAGTTTGAACTGATTCGAATTTTTCTCGCATTTACCTTTCATCTCGGAGGCTGGTGTTTGAATCCACCTTTGTACTTTTATTGCAGCAATTTTATTTGTTTAATTTGGGTGCGATCCCGCGGGGGGAAGCGCTTTTGTCGGCAGCATTAAGATTAAATATATCCGTCACATTTCTCGAATGCCCTACATCTCCAATTAAAGAACATATTTTTGCGAAAAAAACAAAGGGCAATAAACAATAACCTATCTCCTTTGAGGGAAAGCGTATGGCAACATAAAAAAAGTGACATCTGGGATCGAACCACAACTTCTTGCATGACGGCCATTATCCTTGTTCATTTACCCAGAGATAGAGACAGCTTGATGGTCAAATAATCAGCACAAACCATCTCTAGGAAACAGAGAGACAGGACCTCCAACTGTCACATACGGATATTACAATCACAAATTTACAATGTTGAATTTCCCTTCTGGGATAAATAAAGTATTTTTCATCTAATTTTATTATAAATGTAGGGACGGATCAGCTTGTATGTAGATGAATGACTGTGATGTGAAACTGCTGTCGGGAAATTAAAAAAACTTCTATCAAGTAGTATGATAACTATCTCTGAATGTTTAACTCTCCATAGAAATGCAGCATGTTCATACATAAAATCATAATGGAAAGGAAGAGTCTGTAACCTACCGACTCTGATTTATTTTTAACATGTTTTATTAAGGACAGCAGCCAAAACTCACCGCTGACTGACTGACTGAATGAATTGAGGAAGTGACGCCGAGTGAGGGCTAAAAGTGAGCGGAGACAGCGAGAAACTCAAGGTTTCTCCACACTAACCTGTTCCCGACCAGGTTAGTTTCAGAGAGACTGTTACCATGGTAACTGGTGCATCAGGCTAGAGTTACTGCTCCTCTTTTCTAGGTTGAGTTACCTACCTTTGCGTTACGGAAAACTCAGTATTTCCCGAAGTTCAGGGTTGAACAACTCAGGTTTTTCATTAAACCTGCTTGCGTGCAACAGACCCCTAGTGTGATCACAGATTCAGAGACAATGTCAGCCATTTCACTGTAAATTGTAAGACTCTGTGATTAAAGCCTCTCTCATCTTACTGTGATAGAAAGAAAACACAAAAGGATGGATGGAGAGTCAAATCTGAGACTGAAGCTGATATACTGATCCAGGTATCTAGACTGTCAGTCTAAACCAGCCACATCGACCACATTTCTACTGTACTTGCCAACTTGCCAAGTAACATTACCATGATTTTTAAATAACCAGACAATTTTCAAACAAACCCAGTTTGTAGATAGACGACTCGGGGCAAACAGTGCAAGTACACAATCCGCCAGTACTAAGGAGTGTATTCTTGTCCATGTGTAATTAGAACAGAGGAGAAATTCAGACTATTTCACAATATCGAGGAAATCTAGGAGAACTTTCACAATTTTTGATTTGTTGGAACATTAGTGGAAAGTTTAATTGTGGTAATAAGTAAATGAAGATCTTGGACATTTATTTCATTAAAACTGAAGTGGACAGTGTTGCTGGTGTCTGTCCACTGATATAAGTATGTTCGTATCAGGGAGGAATACCAGACACACAGAGCAGGGGAGGCGATACCAAAATTTTTCATGTCAATATGTTACCAGTACTTTATGGTACTTTTTTTTTCATCAAAACTGATATTGATGCAGATACTTTTGCTCCCTTTAAATTAAACCACATGATTATACAGTTTGCATTAATATCTTGAATGCAAGAGTAACAAATAGTAAATATAAGTAAAACTTGAAAACAGAAGTACAGAAAAATGCTTTTGAAACAATAATAAATTATAACCATTAAGAGATTAAACAACAAAAATCAGATTACATGTAATACTTCTCTTAGAGCATATGCCACCCCTGGGTGAAATTGAGCCTCCACCCGCAGTCCCCGAGTTGGACAATTTGGCAGAAGCGTTTTCCAGCTAACTTCAATTATTATCTTAATCTAAAATGAAGCAATGACTTTAGCTTAGCTGCTATAGTTAGGATAATCTGGTGTTTCCAACTTGCACCACTTGGCAAAATTCACCTAATTAACTCAAGCTTTTTTTTTCAGTGTACATTTTGTGACATTCTGATTGAAGTAGAACCAACAAAAAAATTTCACATCAAAGGACTGACTAGGCGGCATTTAATAATGGGGAGACTATATGCCGCTGGAAATATAAGCGAATCACAGGCTCACTTTCACCCAGGGGTAGCATATGCCTTTAATTATCAAATAACCAATTAGTTCAGGTTAAGATTATTGAAATTTATTCAGTGAAAATGTTCAAATATAAATCCTAATAATAATAATATTATAAATTTACCAAAACATAACATGCATTAACCTGTATTAAAGCACTGAAAAATACAAAAACATCATCATCATCACTAACAGTAGCATCATCATCATGACATCTGATAAGCTACCACCATTATGCACACAGAAGCTAGAAAATCTGGCTGCTTTTACAAGAAGTTTATTTACCTAAAACTCTTAGAAGTGAAAACTAATTAATTGTCATGCATCTGTACAGTAGTACCTTATTACTCAAGAAAGTATAAATTTCTGATATTTTGTCAGGCTGGTATTGAAGTGCCCATCCCTAATCACTGTAATGTAAGGATGTGATACAATAGCTGATATTCAAAATACGCTCCCTATCATGGATGCAGTGCACTATATAGTGAGCACGCCATTTTATGATGTTGTTTGAATTCTATTCACTACTTTTCATCCCCTACATCGTCTCGCTATAAATGAGATCTGCCCGGAGTTTTGCTTGGGCTCTAGATGCTGTGGGGCTATCTCGGTGACGCGCAGCTTCCTGCCGCTTCAGTGGGTGACCTCCCAGGGGAGCAATTTTCTCTGAATCGCAGGCTGGGGTGGTGGTTCCCTTTTCCAAAAAGGGGGATGGAGGTGGTGTTAAATTCAGGGGATGTCACTTCTCAGCCTTCCTAGTAAAGTCTATTCAGGGGGTCCTGGAGAGGGGGTCAGTAGGATAGTCGAACCTCAGATTGGGGAGGAGCAGTGTGGGCTTCGTCCTGGTGTTAGAACAGTGGACCAGCTCTGCACCCTCTTCAGGATCCTGGAGGGGGCATGGGAGTCCGCCCAACCAGTCTAGCGCATCCCTTGCTGGACTTGGAGAAGGCGTTCGATCGTATCCCCGGGGATTCCTGTGGGGGTACTCCGGGAAATGGGGTGCCGGACCCCCTTGTCGAGCTGTCCGGTCCTTTCCGACCGTTGCCGACTTAGTCCCATTTCCGGCTGTGGGTCGGATCCATTCCCGGTGAGGAGTTAGACTCCGCCAAGGCTGCCCCACATCGCCGATCCTGTTCACAAACACTTTATGGACAGGATTTCTAAGCATCAGCCCGAGGTGTTGAGATCCAGTTTGGTGGCCTCAGGATCGAGTCTCTGCTGTTTACAGATGACGTGGTTCTGTTGGCGTCATCGGGCCGTGATCTCCAGCTCTGTGGAAGACGGTGCAGCCGAGTGTGAAGCAGCCGGGATGAGAATCAGCACCTCCAAATCCGAGACCATGGTCCTCGCCGGAAAAGGGTGGAGTCTCCTCTCAGGGTCGGGAGTGAGGTCCTCCCCAGGTGGAGGAGTTCAGTGTCTCGGGGTCTCATTCACAGTGAGGAAAAAATGGAGCAGGAGATGGACAGACGGATCCGGTGCGGCACGTCTGCAGTGATGAGGACCTCTGCATTGATCGTGTGGTGAAGAAGGAGCTGAGCCAGGAAAGTAGAAACTCTCGGGTCGTGCGGGCTGGAGTCATCCGGGAGGGACTCAAAAGTGACCGCTGCTCCTCCGTATTGAGAGAAGCCAGATGAGGTGGCTCGGGCATCTGGTCAGGATGCCTCCTGGGCCGCCTCCCTGGTGAGGTGTTGGTGGGATGCTCCACGGGGTTCAAGACCCAGGGAGACCCAGGGCACGCTGAAGGGACTGAGTCTCCCCAGCTGGCCTGGGAACGCCTCGGGGACCACCGGATGAGCTGGCGGCTGTGAGCGGGGTGAGGAAAGTGTGGGCTTCCCTGCTGACAGCACACCCAACGACTCTATCCCGGATGACGGGAAGAAGACGGTACGGTACGGCGTTGCGCCAGCTTTTGCTGGTAATGGTATTTCTTAGTAGCCCGAGAACTGTCTGTTCTTCATAACTGTTAGCTACCACTACTGCACGTCTTTTTTTTTTTTTCTAACTTTATTGAAATTCCACTTAAGCACGTAGCATCAATACCTGGCACATCTGCTTCGTCACCCCATGTGATATACCAAAATCTCCTCCACGTCGTTCCCTACATAGTGTACATGATACTAGTGGACTACATCATATACACTATGTGTAGAATAGTGATGGATGATTTTAAAACAAAGCTAATGAGTCGGAGCATGTGCAGTACATTTCAAATGCTAGGTTTTATGTAAGTGCACACTATAGTATAGTTATGGTCTATATGTATGGTTTTTGTAGCTGTATTCCTTTTTGTATATGCATTTTATGTTATAGAGTCTCTGTTCCTAGTATGTTTTTAAATCTGCTGTAACATCAACCTCCCCATGGGGGTCCACAGATGAAAACTTGCCTCAGGCTATTTACATTTGTTTTAAGGTTCATTAATATGTGTTGTTCCCCTTTTTTTAAATTAATAAGATTAAATTAAATTTTACATTAAAAACACAATGTAAGGTATTTACCAATAAAGTCCCCCAGAACACAAACCAACGAGTAGCACGTATTTACAACATACACACATATACATATACAGTGTTTTATAAAGTACCCAAAGCCATACTTGAGTAAAACCAAAAGTACCTTACTGCAAAATTACTCAAGTAAAAGTAAAAGTCGTATGCTAGAATATTACTTGAGTAAAAGTAAAAAGTAGCTAGTATTTACTGTACTTAAGTATCAAAAGTAAAAAGTACTGTTAATAAAAATTTTTAATCAGAAATTTGAGTTTAACATTTTCTGTATACCTTTCTAGTTTTTAAGTTGTGTTTAATTTCCAAAGTGTAAAGGAGCTTCAATACCTCTTAACATAAACCCAACCATATATAAAATACATACAAACACATCATTACAGACCTACGTGCATGCCACCAAATTGATACCCACTTGCATTCAATATAAAATCATTCCTATTAAACTCTTGTGCTCGGAGGTAATGTAAACAAACAAAAAACTTGATTGGTTGAACTTTAACATGACTCGCAAGTCAGTGCGAAAAAAGCACATGACCTGTCCATCCAGTCACTACTGAACCTAGCAAACTTTTGTTCAACCTCAAAAAAAGTAGTTTCCTCAAAAAATGGCGAGAACACAGTCTTGCTCTTCTTGGGCTGAAGATCAGCTCAGTGATGCTAAACAGTACTTTCAGTTGCTGCTGAGGCAGGTAAAGGTGTGTTTAGCTTATTCAACTGAACGAAGCACAAGGCTGCTAGTGACTACTCGTCCAACTACAACAAAATAAAGATTGTCCATTGGCTGTTATCTTTCTCCTTATTTTATTATAATTAACTAAGATACTCATGTAAATGTAATGGAGTAAAAGTATTGATTTTTCGGAAAAGGAATTGTGAAGTAAAAATAAAAGCAATCAGAAATTGAAGTAGTAAAGTAAAGTACAAATATAAAAAATACTACTTAAAGGCCCTGTACACAATTTTATTTTAATCTCTTTCAGAGAAATGCTTTCTACACGATATGTAGTAGTAAAAGAATGATTAAAAAAATAAATCACTCATTGATTGCGTATAAGCATGAATCCATTTCAGTTCCAGGTTTTTAAGATGATGACGCTCTATTCATGCCAATGCAATTCATTCTACATAAGTTTTGGTTTCCAATCAGCCACTCACAGCGTTTTCTGACGAGGAGGGCGCCTCCTCTCTCGCGTGCACGGCAGCATAGCAAACAGAACCAGCATAGCGTCTTCTAGGGGAAAGTGGCGATACTACAGCAAAACATTCTATAAACTTGTAAAAACTGGGGAGGAGGAAAGCTTTAGAGGCAGGAAAGACCAAAGAAGGAATAAAGTTCGTGTTCACACGGTGGATTGTACTGAAGGTAGAGAGCAGCTGGACGCCCCGGACTGAATGTGGACTGGAAGTCCGACTAGAAACGTATTTTTTTCAGCCCTTTCTTCTCAGTAACATGTTATATAATCTCTGGTGCTGAGCGCTTCCTCTGCTGGTTTACCGCCTATAATACATGGTGATTTTTACAACATAAGGTGATTAAGCTTTATGTCACTTATTCTCAAAGTGGCCAGTAAAAAAACTTTATCAGGCTGTCACGCATTCATAATATCGCCTATAACATCATAACTCGTCATAACTGTTAGCCTCTGTTTACATAACTATAGTTACGCTGCAGTACCGGTTAAAATGCTGAAAAACAATTAAATTTATTCGATCAGCAGCCATTTTTTGCAACCAGAACAGTAATTTCACTGGAATCCGCAAGTTTCTCTCCCGAGGTTTTTCTTTGTTTGCAAGAGTATGAAACGTGCACATTATCATTATGCCTGTTAGAGTGGGAGGAGAAAAAACGAGGGCCGGAGCATTTCTCACTGGGGCTGAAAAAGTTAGGGGCCAGGCTTACAGTTTCAGCTTCATTGTTTACCTGGCTCACGGTTCGCAAATGTTTTCAAAATCAGGTATAGCGCCTTTAAGAAATGTAAAAATGCTTTCAGTATTTTGACTTCATTTCTAGCCAACACTGCATATACATACAACCCTATCGATAAATGATGTCTCTGACGCTGTCCTAAGCCTCACCAACAGTATTGGGGCAACTAAAATGAAGTTTTAAATAAAAGATGTTAAATAGCTTTAAAAAATAATTTTAAAAACATTAACTCTTCCAACAATCATACATGCCAGCACTAAATGATAAAAATGTATTTATGCCAGTAATGTTGAGGCATTGTCATTTTGAAGGAACTGATGTTTTCTGAAGCTGTATGTGAAATAAAAGATTTGAGAACCACTGTCATGCCTACTCCTCCTCCACTTCTCGCACGTTCAGCTTCACCTACCTACTGATCTCCTACTGACGGTTCTCACTACAACTCCCACAATCCCTCTGTCCTGTTCATCATGGCTTCCACCTGGTCCTCATTACCTTCATCAGTCACACCTGTTTATCCCTCTGTTTAACCCAGTACTACCTCTTCCACCAGTGTCATGTATTCCTTGTGCCACCCTACTCTTCATTCAAAGCCCGATGACTTGCAGTTGCGACCAGCCTCTGCTTCAGCCTGACATAGCCACATGACCAGCCATGGGCCCTGTAAACATTCTCCTTCCAAGTGAGGGTCCTCCTTCGGCACTCTAGCCCATATACAGGGTGGCTTCTTGCCAGCCATGGCTCCAGCTAGCTTGTGATGGCCTGCCTCTACGGAGCAACGAATGGAAAAAAGGTGATCTGCTGATCATGGATCTGACCAGACGCTTGCAAATGCCATCAATTGTCGGTCATCTCCACCTGCAGCCTGACCAGCCCCCTGCTACTTCCTCATCAGCTGCTCCAGTGACTGTCATTAGACCATTGCTTCCCAGCTGGCTCCCTGAAGTTTTTGCACATGGAGATCCTTCTGGTTGTGAATGTTTCCTCCTGCAGTGTGATCTCGACCTTCATCTACCATCAGGGAGCTGCAGGACAGGCAGAAAGTTTATAGAGTCATCTCGCCTCTCGGAGAAGGAGCCCGAGAAGTGAGCTCCGGCCTGTCTGGAATCAGGGAGGCTGGGCCCCTGTCTCTTATCGAGATTTTTCTTCTTTATTTAGCTAGTTGTTAAATCATCCCCCGGAAGGAGAAAAGGGTGGAAAGAAGCTCCCCTGTCCCCACCATACTCCCGTTCAGCAGCCCGACTTCGCCTTGGACTTGGGCAGACACAGCTGGGAGTGGTTGAAATAAACCAGCACTGATCTCCATGTGGGCAGGGGTTAAGACCAGAGCTTTTTCCCGTGACTAGCCTGTGAGGATGGTGGTCTCTTTCCCAGTTGACTCCATCTCCCTCTGTCAACACAGCGTAAGAGCCTCCACAGAGAGCTAACCTGAGCCTCCAGACCTCCTCCAGCAGAACCCAGTGAGGAGCCTATGATGGCAGCCTTTGACAAACTCTCTTGGAGCAAAAACTCGGCATTGGAGGGAGCACCAGGCTTGTACCTGTATTGTGGTGTGAAGTGTCCTCCCCTGCCTTTCTGCCCTTGTCTTTTTTGAGGCAAAGGGGGGTCAGCGTAAGGCTGATCCTGTGGGGAGTGTTGCCCCACCGGTTTGTTCTCTGAACAGTCTGTCTTTTCAGCCTCTGTTCATGCTGGTGATCTCTGTTTTCATGTCTCAGTTAGTAGACTCTGGGTCAGCCGGGAACCTCATTTCTCCGGGACTGGCTCATCGACTCCGCCTTCCCTCTCATCGACTCCCGGTGCCCATTGCCGTCCAGGCCATAGATGGAAGACCCATCAGCAGGGGTTCTGTGGTCCACTTCATTGGCCCCATTGAGCTCATGGTGGGGAAACAACCAGGAACACCTCACGTCCTTTTGTCCTTCCCTCACCCCCGTCATCCCTTGGTCCTTGGATTACCATGGCTCATCAAGAACTCTCCTATCGTCCACTGTAGAGAGAAAGCCATCGCTTTTCCCTCACGGTCACCAAGCACCCACACTTTCACATGTGCTTCGACTCTCAGTCGAGAGCCCCTCCACCACTGCAGGCCCCTCGGTTCCCCAAGGACCATCAGGACCTGGCAGCCAAGCGCAGCAAGGTCCGAGCCACTCGTCTGCCACCTCACCGTCCATGGGATTGCCCCATCGAGCGCTTTGAAGGTACTTCACCCCCCGGAGTCGCAGAGATATATCCACTCACCCAGGCAGAACATCAAGCCATGGAGGCATACGTCGAGGAGGCTCAAACAGGGTTTCATACGTCCATCGTCCTCCCTGCGGCGGCAGGCTTCTTCTTTGTGAGCAAGAAGGATGGAGGCCTTCGACCCTGTATCGACTACCGGGGGCTGAACAACATAACTGAAGTACCGCTACCCACTCCCTCTGGTGCCAAGCGCCCTTGACCAGCTACGGGGAGCAACCATCTTCACAAAATTGGATCTCCGCAGTGCTTACAACCTTGTGCGCATTCGGGAGGGAGACGAGTGGAAGACCGCATTCAACACCCACGCAGGTCATTTTGAATATTGTGTGATGCCATATGGGTTGGCTAACGCTCCCTCTGTTTTCCAGAGTTTAATAAACGATGTATTACGGGACATGCTGGGAAAATATGTGATTGCTTACATTGATGACATCCTTATCTATTCCCAAACAAGGACCCAGCATGTTCAACATGTCCGCCAGGTGCAGGAGCGTTTGCTAGCCAACCAACTATATGTTAAGGCAGAGAAGTGCGAGTTCCATCAGCCGACCGTGTCCTTCCTGGGTTATGTCATTGGGCCAGAAGGGGTGAAAATGGACAGAGCAAAGGTGGATGCTGTCAGCTCCTGGCCGGTCCCACAGTCAAGGAACTCCAGCGATTTATTGGCTTTGCCAACTTTTACCGCCGTTTCATCCGTGGTTTCAGTACGGTGGCATCTCCCCTCACAGCCCTTCTCAAGGGTAAGCCACGGGATCTCGTCTGGACATCAGATGCCAGGGCAGCCTTTGAGGACCTGAAGAGACGGTTTACTACTGCTCCCATTCTGCGTTCTCCCCCGACCCCAGCCTCAGCTTTGTGGCTGAGGTAGACGCAAGTGATTCTGGTGTGGGGGCGGTCCTCCCGCAGCGGCCAGGTGAGCCTCCAAAACTCCACCCATGTGCTTACTTCTCCAGGAAACTATCGTCAGCCGAGAGGAACTACGATGTGGGAGACCGTGAACTTCTGGCAGTAAAGTTGGCACTTGAGGAGTGGCGGCACTGGCTGAGGGCTCGCTCCAACCTTTTCAGTTCTGACTGACCATCGCAACCTGAATACCTCCGAACTGCCAAAAGGCTGAACCCACGTCAGGCCAGGTGGGCGTTTTTCTTCTCACGCTTTGATTTCACCATCTCTTAGACCTGGAAGTCGCAAAACACAAAGGCTGATGCCCTGTCACGCCGGATGGACCAGATACAGAATCCAGCCCGGCCAACAACCATCCTGCCAGCCTCAGTAAGCTTCTGAACCCCATTATGTGGAACCCCGCTATGACATTGAACGGAGTTGCAGCGGGACCCTGCACCCTCAGAGTGCCCAGCAACAGGGAAGTACGTCCCTCAGAACCTCCGTGACAGAGTTATCAGGTGGGCGCACACATCGACATCTACAGGTCATCCTGGCACGAAGCGTACAGCCCACCTGATATCACAGAAGTATTGGTGGCCTTGCTTGTCATCTGATGTTCTACGAGACATGTCCGTTCCTGTTCCCTCTGTGCCACCACCAAGTCCCCTCGTCATCTTCCTGCAGGGAAACTGATGCCACTGCCTGTTCCTCAAAGGCCTTGGTCCCATATCGCAGTGGACTTTGTCACAGACCTACCTGCCTCTGAGGGATATACAGTGATTCTGGTGGTGGTAGACCGGTTCTCAAAATTCTGCAAGTTCATCCCTTTGCTAACCCTCCCTACTGCTCTCCAGGTTGCAGAGGCCTTGTTCAGTCATGTGTTCAGGAACTTTGGCCTTCCTGAGGACATTGTTTCTGACCGGGGACCGCAGTTTGTTTCCCGGGTCTGGAGATCAGTTCTTCCAACGTCTGGCTGTCTCTACGGGTTTGACTCCTCTGGATACCACCCTGAGTCCAATGGGCAGGCTGAGAGGACCAACCAGGAGCTGGGGAGGTTCCTACGGGCCTGTCCCGTTGTTCACGGAACCAGCACGACTGGTCCCGTTTCCTGCCTTGGGCAGAATACGCACAAAATTCCCTTATGAATGCCTCCACTGGACTAACACCTTTTCAGTGCGTGTTGTGGGCGTCAGCCTCCCCTGGTCCATGGAACCCGTACCAGGCTGGGTCCAGGTCGTTGATGAGTGGTTCTTAAGAGCAGAACGAGTCTGTTAGGCCACCCATGTTCAGCTACGCCGGGCAGTTCGCCATCAGAAGATTCTGGCAGATCGTCGACGCTCTGATGCGCACACCTTTCGGCCCGGTGATCGAGCCTGGCTTTCCACCCGGGACCTTTGTCTGCGCCTGCCCTGTCGAAAGCTGAGCCCCCGGTTCATCGGTCCCTTCAGGATCCTGCGGAGGGTCAACGAGGTGTCATACACTCTTAAACTCCCCTCTCACTTCCGTATTTCAGCCACTTTCCATGTTTCTCTCCTCAGGCCAGTGATCAGAGGTCCACTGGCTGATGCGGTTCCTCCTGATGAACCACCTCCGGCCCTAGAGGTTGAGGGGACCGCTGCATACTCCGTACGGTCCCTCCTCGACTCCAGGCGCCGCCAGGGCCGTATTGAGTATCTGGTGGACTGGGAGGGTTATGGCCCTGAGGAGCGTAGTTGGGTTCCGCGTACCGATATCCTGGATCCGGGCCTCATCTGGGACTTCCACTGCGCCCGTCCGGACCGCCCTGCTCCCCGTCCTAGGGGCCGGCCTCCCGCCAGGCGGCACGGCACGTCTGGAGCCGTGCCTCAGAGGGGGGGGACTGTCATGCCTACTCCTCCTCCACTTCTGCGTTCAGCTTCACCTACCTACTGATCTCCAGTTCTCACTACAACTCCCACAATCCCTCTGTCCTGTTCATTATGGCTTCCACCTGGTCCTCATTACCTTCATCAGTCACACCTGTTTATCCCTCTATTTAACCCAGTACTACCTCTTCCACCAGTGTCATGTATTCCTTGTGTTACCCTACTCTTCATTAAACCACGATAACTTGCAATTGCGTCCAGCCTCTGCTTCAGCCTGA